>CM041200.1:1620000-2820000 GCA_023078555.1 Ulva prolifera | reverse complement strand
GCCTGCCTTGATGGGTGAGGGGTGGCTGCTGCGCCGTGCTGTGGCTTGCGTTTGCGTGCTGCAAGCTTGGAGAGCAGCTCGGGCTTGAGCTCCCCATGTATTTCTTCTTGGAGGTGTCTGATCTACGGGTGTAGGCACAGGTCATCGGTCTGCTGAGTCCATGGCATATTTACAGAGAGACTGTGCAGGCCAGCACGTACCTCGGTAGCTGAGAGCTTGGAGATGAACTCGTCGTTCTCTCGCGACATGATGTCGACTGTGGCTTTCTCTTCTTCGGCGTCGTTTGGCCCTGCGTCAGTGGATCGAACAGGGCTGGCTGAGGTTGGCACTGTTGTGTGGGTGCCTGCAACCCGGCTTGGCGGTCTTCCTGTGCTGGAGGTCGCCGTTGTTTGACCCTCAGGCTGCCGTGATCCGGACTGAGGCTCACTTGGCTGTGATTGAGCTTTTCGTGCCAAGCTGAACTTGGATGCACGTCTGTGCGTAGCTTTTGGGAATGCTTCTCTAGGTGCTGCATCTTGCTGACCAGACGGCGAGCCTTGCTCAAACGGCCGTCTCGCCTTTTCCACCACTTCTCCAAGGATATGCAGCGTTGGCTTGTCATCAGCGAGGGAGGGTCGCTGTTTGATGGGATCTGGCGCTGCGGGTCAACATCCCAGTTGAACAGTGCAGATGGCAACATACAGCGTGTGGGTGGCGACCCCGGATCAAAATTCACAAGCATCGTGAGTACTGTGCTCGGTGCGAGTTCATGCGGTTGTGCGGGCCAGGTGGGGGCGGAACACACGTTGCTGTTGCTTCCCGATTCGACGTGCTGTGGCAGCAGGTTTAGCTCCTCTGCTCTGTAAGAACTCGCGCTCTTGGGCGATCATGTCGTCATCATCATCAGAATCATCTCGTATGTTTCTGCGCATGTTGCACGCAGCGGGATCTATCAAACACGAACAGCCGACGAACGGAAATGCAGCTGACAGCCAGCGTCGGACCGGGAAACAGAGCGTAAGACGAGAGGAAACACGCGTTAGCCGACCGCGGAAGCTACATGTGAGCTCAATTTGCAGTATAGTCTTTGACCGCGTTCAAGGCTACCCTGTACAGATGCTCGCTCTGCACGACGCTAACACTCCGACACTACCTGGACCCTCGCTCCCAATGTCCTACTTCAACAACGGAAAAACTCGCCACCTCGGGTGAGAAAGGAAGCGCGACCGTATCTAGTTTGTGTGTATCATGCACGCGTATCAAGGACGTCCACCGCTATTGTCTCAACTCTCTTGTGTCTTGTGCACTCGTCGTCGGGCCTGACGCCACCTCACGTTGGAACCAGCCAACCTCAGCGCACGTAGGTACGTGCAAGATCACTGCTCAAATCCAAGCCCGTCATGACTGCGATACCACACATATCGTTGGCATGTATGTGCACAGGCGTCCTGGGACACCAGGCTTGGTTTCTCTGGACTGATGCGGCTGTGTGTGGTCTCCTAGGCAGCTATGAAAGGCATGCTTCAGCCATAGCTCCCCTTGATCTTTATTCCACACATCCGCATGACGCATCGCATTAGCGATGTGGCTAACTACTGCTGAATCTCACGATCTCCATCCTGGTGCGTTCATGGACCTTGCTGGCTGTTGCACCAAAGCAGTGCACAGGCACCGTATTTCAGCGAATGAATCAGCGGCACTGCATGTATCTCTGACGGCTTTTGCGTGCGGCTTATCATGAACATTACGAATCAGGCCTCCCCCTTGCCCCGTTCCCCTGCAGCAACTGCTGCTGCAGCATGCTGCAAGGTGCTGTATCACGTAAACAGAGCATTGGCTTGCAGCTCTGAGCATGACACATTTTAGGAGCATTCGCATAGTTTACATTGCTGTTCCGTGACATCATCAGCTTCAAATTTGCAAATGCAAGCATATTTGAGGCCTGTCCACATGACCTGTTTTGCTCCTCCCAGGTGTCAGAAACGTCTGCTCCAATGCCTGAGGGATTATGCTGTGGCAACAGCGCTATGTCATGGCGACTTCAGCACTATCTAGATGCTCTTGATGCCGAGACATAGACATTCTGTGCGGGAGAGCTCGAGGCTGCTCTGTGTACACGTTGCCAGCGCTGGAGCATTGATAAATCGTGTGAACGTGCCGCACGTGCAAGACAGTGGTAGGTGATAGATCGGTCGTGTTACACGCGCACGGTCACGCTGAAGCAGTCGTGGGCATCCCCAGAGCCGCTCGTTTCCCGGCAGAGGTGGCACACCTCGCACAGGCGGTGATGCACATGCATGTGTGGGTGCATTGGTGAGCAGTCAAATTCCGACAGAATTTGTGCCTATAGCAGGATGGACGGATCATCGTGTACCCATTATTGATAAACTAACAAGCGCCATCCCCGTATCTCATTTATCACCCACATTTTCAAGTTGTGCACGTCTTTCAGTTAACTGGTCGCAATGGCTGAGCGTCAACAAGCAACATTCGCCGTCAAGGCTGGCCTTGCACAAATGCTTAAGGGCGGTGTTATCATGGATGTGACCAATGTCGAGGAAGCGCGTATTGCTGAAGAAGCCGGTGCAGTCGCCGTCATGGCGCTCGAGCGTGTGCCCGCTGACATTCGCAGGTACGCTCTGTGCACGGCAATCGCCTGTCATCAACATAAGTATGATGGCTTCATCATGTGAGGTGTACCTGTCTTGCTTCTGAACGTGGAGTTGTCTTGATTGAATGGCCTGCGTGTGTGTGACGGGCTGATTTGTACCGGAGGCATTGCTTCGTACAGACACTGCCGATTGCGCACCCAACTGAATACGTGTTACAGCTCATCACCGCTTGAGCTGTTGGCATTCACGTGCCGGGTATCGCAACGCTGCAAGCTGTGCCCGACCAACGTGGCGCCGCTGTCGCGTGTCGTGTGCTAACGGCACCCACACACCCGATTCTTCCACGTACTAAACGGCACAGTCTCGCAGGGATGGTGGAGTAGCACGCATGTCCGACCCCGCAATGGTGAAGGCCATCAAGGAGGCCGTCACCATTCCAGTCATGGCGAAGGCGCGCATCGGGCACTTCGTGGAGGCTCAGATTCTTGAAGCTCTTGGCATCGACTACGTTGATGAGTCGGAGGTACTTCACAAACCCCTCCATCGTTCACACATCAATGAATCTCGATGTTCTGCTGTCGCGGCTACCCGATAACTCCGTCGCCCCCCTAGCTGACCTGGACTGTGCTCAGCCACTGAGAAATATCCGCTGCAGGTCCTCACACCAGCAGATGAGATCCACCACATCAACAAGCACAACTACAAAGTCCCATTTGTTTGTGGATGCCGGGACCTTGGAGAGGCTCTGCGCCGAGTGGCGGAGGGCGCCTCCATGATCCGCACTAAGGGAGAGGCTGGCACAGGCAACGTCGTCGAGGCTGTGCGCCACTGCAGAGCCGTCCAGGGCGCTATTAGGTGAGCTCCCTGCCTCCGGTCCCGGAAGTGTTCAGCCATGACCCATGGTGATGGAGCATGCTGTTGATCCTGTGAACGAGGCCACTGCGGCTTGTGACAGCTGCTGCTGTGCATTTGTATCCATCATAGTTCCCTCAACTCACATCAATGCATGATGTACACCAACTTGAGTGTGGAAAAGGGCATGTGGTTTGCTGTTGTGGAGTGGGCTGTCATGTCTGGCTGGTGAGAGGCCGATGAGAAGTCCAGGAGCAGCTAGTATGGCACGTCGTCTCACCATTGTATGGTATGGTATGCAGGCAGCTTCAGACCATGGACGATGATGAGATTTATGTGTATGCCAAGGAAATCCGTGCTCCCGTTGAGCTTGTGCGCCAGACGAAGTCCCTGGGCCGCTTGCCGGTGGTCAACTTTGCAGCGGGCGGTGTTTCCACCCCAGCAGACGCCGCCCTGATGATGCAGCTCGGTGTGGACGGTGTCTTCGTTGGCTCCGGAATCTTCAAGTCCACAGACCCCTCATCCCGTGCGCGGGCGATTGTGCAGGCAACGACACACTACAAGGACCCCAAGGTGCTTGCAGAGGTGTCTGGCGGCCTTGGGGATGCCATGGTGGGCATTGATGTGCGGGAGAAGGGCTTCAAGCCCTATGCTGACCGCTCTGAGTAAGCTCATGGTAATGACTGGATGGTAGCTGACATGAACATTATTCTTATCGTAGTCTCTCTATGCGTGGCGATCATCCACTGATATGTGTTAACTCTGAGCTCGAGTATGGTGTAGTACGACTATACATGTACACTTGTGGACCATGCCTTATCTCCATACCCCCCCATCCCCAGTTGCGCTGCGTCGGTGCCATACTGCTTATGTACGCTCTCAATGTCGACTTGCATGTGCTCGGAGGTTGCACAGATGTCTTGCTAGCGAATGATCTACGCGTCCATAATTTGATGGACAATGCTGACTTACCCGTTGTGAAACCCGGTCATTGCTGTTGCATTGGCATGTGTATTTGATTACCTGGCAGGACTTTGTCCACCAATCAGCCGGAGGTGTCAAGCTCTCCATGATTGACACACACTGCGGTTAAACAATGCATATCAGACCTTTGTGTATAAAACATGTCGGTGTGTATTCATTACTGGTTGGAGGTTCTGTCATCTTGACATGGTCCGGCGACACATTATACGCTGCTCAATACAGCATCCATAAACCACTGCAGTACGCGCAGGACTTGGCGTATGAAATCTTACGCATTGTTCAACAGCTGAAACGCCACCTCAGATAGAACCTTCATGTTCTTCATCTCATGCTTCGTTTTGGTACGCTCAAAATACACACCACATTCCAAAGACTGACAGACGATGTGACCATCTTCCATGTCCACTTCTTGCCCTGGCAGCCCGCCACCGCCCCCACACTGAATACATACTCGTGTCAGGTCTTCCTGCTGTCGCTGCAACCTTGCGATTCTTGCCTGCACCGCATCCGCAGGTTGTCCATCCCCCCACCCACAGCTGCACCATAGCAAACACACCACATACACACTCAACGCGTCCCTGACAAGAAAGGCCAGGCAATGCCCTGAGCAGCAGCGACACCATTCACCGGGCAGCTGCGGCCTCCACACTGCTGAAGGCCCTGAGTGGCTGGCGCACCTGCAGGACTGCAGCTGTCGCCTGGGGCGCCCGCTGGCACCACGTGCAGATGGGCTGCCGGGCGGGGGTGAAGGAATCACACACGATGCAGTGCCGCGATGCATAGAACTGGTCAATCGTGGTGCCACCCATCGCCAGCCCCGCCGCCACAGGCGCCGGCGCATCCTCCATTGGCCCTACATGCATGGCCTGCGCTCACACCTCCGGCGCCAGTCATGGTTGCTTGCGAGAGACCAACGACACCCACAGCCGTGACGTGCAGGCGCAGAGCCTGCCATGTGCCGCATCTGCCTGACCCTGTGAAGCGCAGGCTGCCCCATCACAACTGCCCCATCACAATTGCCCCATCATAATTGCCCCATCACAATTGCCCCATCACAACTGCCCCATCACAATTTCCCCATCACAACTGCCCCATCACAACTGCCCCATCACAATTGCCCCATCACCAGCCGCCGCAGACAGGCAGAATGTGAGCATCGCATTGCCTGAGCAGCCCAGAGCGGCAGGCCCACACAACAGAGCCGGCACAGTGCGCATGCAGGGGTGTTGTGGGCGCGCACGGGAGGGCAGCATGGAGAGGGGGCGCTTGTGCGGCAGCAGGCGCTGCGGCTTCGACATGCTGGAGAACCACTCGTGCACGTCGGCGCCGAGCAGCGAGAACAGGCGGTCCAGGGCTGGCAGGATCTGCTTGGTGATGTAGTACTGCCCGTGCAGCTGCAGGCGGCCGCCGGCGGCCAGGTAGGCCTGCGGGTGCACGACACAGTCCACGAGGCGCGCCCCGGGCTCGCCATGCACCACCACAAACCGCACCTGCACGGCCGTTTCACCGAGCCGTCAGTGCGCTGTCACACTGAGTAGGGCTTCGGACGTGTGGGTTTGTACTCGGGAGGAACGGCAGTGCAACACGCGGTTGCTGCACCAGCCAGTGGAGGTAAGCCAGGGGAGACGTTGGCGAGGGGGCCGGGCTGTTCCCACGCCGCAATACAACACGCATGTGGCTGCACGCGCAAATGCGAGACAGAGCAAGGAGGAGCAGATCGAAACGCGGGCGCACGAGGAGGTCACATGCAGGGGACGTCGCCTGGATGCAAGACCTTCCGAGGATGTTTCAGGCATGAGGCGCCCGGGCAGGGAGGGCGTGGCACAGGGTGAGGGGAAGCGCACGCGCTCGCCGTGCGCGGGCTCCATGCGGGGGTCCTTGGCCATGCATTTTGCGGCGACGAGCGCCGCCGGCGGCACGGTGGCCGTGCGGTATGACCCCAGCCGCACCTCCCGCGCAAACATGAAGTCCCGCACGGACACACGGTTCGCGAGGATGCGCGCAAACTGGCGCTGGCAGAAGGCGCGCACGGCCGATAGGCTGCGCTCCGCGAAGAGCGTCGTCAGAGCGCGCTCAAGCACCTTGGCGACGGCCGGGCAGGAGTCGCGCCGCACGAGCTCGATGCCTTTCGTGTCGAGCTCCGGCCGGTCGTCCCGCACGTCTTCGTACATGTGGCCCACGTACCGCTTCTTCGTCTGCAGGATGCAGCCCATGTACACCTGCACCGCATCGCCACGCTCAGGCCGCGCTACGTGCTGCGTGCGCTGCGTGCTGCATGCTGCGGCAGACCAGGGGACCCTGGGCTGGAGTGATGCACATGATGCGTACGGCATGCTGTTGCGGGCCACAGCGCGGGGTGCGGATGGCATCCACTACAGCCACATGCGGTGGAGTCGCGTGCGTGCTCCCGGTCCAGCAGTACAGCAGATCGAGGGGGCTGGTCCACGGCATCCGCTGCCGACGGCCGCGATTCGCCCCTGCAGCTGCAGGTGTCACACAGCAGCCGCCTCAGGCGGCGGCGCACCTTCTCGAACTTGAGCTTCACGGGCGCTGGGTTGCGCGCGGTGACGGCGCGGGCGATGGCGGCGCCGACGCGGAAGGCCTCCTCGCGCGTGCGCCCCGGCAGGTGCACAAACACGCTGTCCGTGTCGCCGTACACCACCCGCGCCCGCCACTCCGCGCTGCTGTTGATGAAGTCGATCGTGGCCTCCAGGGTCGCGCGAGCTGTGCCGACGATCGCGTCTGCCAGCTCCGCCATCGGCATCCGCCCCGAGAAACCTGCACCCGGCGGCCATGGTATCCACCCGCGCTGCTGCCATTGCCATCCAGGCCACTGTGTGGCCGCATCGGCCCAGGCACAATGGCATGCAGAAGCGCCAAAAGTGGCACACGCACACACACACACACACACACACACACACACACACACACACACACACACACACACACACACACACACACACACACACACACACACACACACACACACACACACACACACACACACACACACACACGGCGCGCCGCGGGCTGTGTGCGGCGGCCCGGGCAGGCAGCAGCGCACCTGCCGCGGTGTAGCCGTACGTGACGTTGGCGATAAGCTTGAGCGCAAACTGGCGCGCGTTGAAGCGGCGGCGCAGCACGGAGTCCCCCCGGCACTCCTTCATCGCCGCCTTGACCATGACGCGCGTCTCCAGAATCTCCCGCAGCAGCCGCGGCAGCACGCCGGGCCGCACACGCGGCGACACAAACGCGAGGCCATTACCCGACACGATCAGGTCGTCAATGCTCGTGGGAACCGCGCCGGCGGGCGGGCGGTACCTGCATCCTCTCACCCGCACGTTCTGGCCATCGCTGTGGTGGCCATGCTTGCCAATTACTTTCTCACTCATTTTGGTGGCAGCCCTGAACTACACCAGGCTGAATTCTCGCCCCTCCAGTGGCCTGCGGCGGACGCAGGCACATGCGCTGAGTGTGCAATGTGCGCACCGGTAGACGCCGAAGCGGATCGGCTGCTGCGTGGCGGCGGCACAGTGGGCTGGCTTGCCGAGGCACGTCGAGTAGCAGAGGTTGTACGCGATCACGATGGAGGGGTAGAGGCTCTGGAAGTCGAGCACGAGGACGGGGTCGGGGTAGAAGCGGCTCTCGGGCTCCATCACCAGCGGCATCGCCTCCATCGCCGGCTGCGCCCCGACCTGCTCCTTCGTCGGCGAGATCTGCACGCGTGGTCGGGCGTGGCGACGTGTAGCGCGTGGCTGCCATCGGTGGCGGCACATACAGGCAGGCAGGTGATTGCCTAGAAAGCACAGGCACATCTGTCGGCTGTTTGATGCAAGGCCTTGCTGCCAGAGCATCGGGCCAACACGATGTCCGAACCACCCGTCCGTCCGCGGGTGTGGTCAGTGCTGCAACATGCCCTCAGCAGAGGCTGTCTTCTATCCTGTCCACACCTTTGGGCAGCAAAGCCGGGCGAACATTCACAGCCGGGGCAACGGGCATCGGCAGGCACTTGATTGGACACCAGTCCCGCACCAGGAGGAGGTTCTGGGTGTGCGCCAGCCTCGCCAGCATCGACTCGACGCGGTACTGGCTGCCCCGGGAGATGACACTGTAGAAGTCGATGCCGAACGTCTTTGCGAGCTCCGCAGTGCGGTTCACCAGGTCCAGCTGGTCCAGCATCGCAACGTTCAGGCGCGCCTGGCGCCGCAGCGCCCGCAGTGCCCGCCACTGCGCGCCGCCCCGGAACCACCCTGCACCTGGCACCACCGCCTCCACACAGCAGCCGTGACAGTTGCAATGCCCAATCAAAACGCTCGTGGTGCAGTGTCACAGCTGCAGCCACGTACGCAACGCTCCCGACCGCGCTACAGACTTACACATGGCAATCACCAGTGCTGACAGGGTGCGGTGGGGGGGTCGCGGCGGCAGGCGCGGGGCATCAGGCGGGAGGGGTGCGTGCCTGCGAGGGCGTGGTGCGGCAGCTCGGGGACGCGGGTGCGCAGCACGGCGGCGGCGCAGGCCTCGCGGTTGTAGATGGGCAGCTTGAGCTCCGTCTGCATGGCCCGCCAGATGTTGAGGACCACGCGGCCGCTGGTGTGCAGGTTGTGCGCCGTGCGCTCCCCATACTCGTCGTTATACTGCTCCCGCACACCTACACACGTGCCGCCTCATCTGCTGCTGTTGCAGGCAAGCCAGCTGGCATCGTCTGGTGTGGCTCATACCGCTCACACTGTGACGTCAGTGCTCGGTTTCTGCGTGGACTGGCCGGGCAGAACAGCACATGGGCTGCGGCGGGTGGTGAGAGGCGGCGCACCGGGGAACCTCGGACAGCGGCCGATGCGGCGAATCAGCGGCGGCTGCATCTCCAGCGCCCGCGACCTCGCGTCCAGGAACCCGAGGGACCACCGCATCACGTCAAACCCAACCAGCACGTCTGCGTCCAGCTCCACCACTGCCGCAATCACCGCCTCGAGCAGTGCCCGCTCCCCTGCGCACACATCCACCTGGCTCCCAGAGAGCCCTCCGAACAGGCCCCCCCCACCTTCGGGCCCCCCGCCACCTGCGGGCCCCCTGTCCGCATGCCCATGCTGTGTCTTGAGAAATATTCGTGTGTCGTACTCATGCTTGCGCACATCCTCGTGGTCATACCACACCGCCACCGCGACTGCGAGAAGTTCGTCGTGCCGAGGGTCCGGCATGAGCTTCCCACGCGTCGAGGCGAGAACTTCGATCGACAGGATCGTGAGTTGGTGGCCCTGGCCAGGAACAGATGTTCGGAAGCCCGCCTGTGACAGCGGCGTGCGCTGTGCCTCCGCGTGTGGCCGCGGTGCGCTGAGCTGGCTGACGGAGCCATGCGGCCTTACATGTGTGAAAGCAGCGCCGGGGGTCAGCAGCGCGAGTGCGGGGCTGTCCGCCGGAGCGGCCACAGGGGCCTGCAGGCCTTGCATCGCAGGGGAGCTGATGGAAGGCGGGAGCGGAGCGGGCGCGGCGGGAGCTGTCAGTGCGGCATTTGCGTGCGGCTGCGCGGATCTGGGGGGGGCGGTGGTCGGGGGGCCTGTCGGCGGCTGCTGCGCGGGCGCGCGGCGGCGGTCGTTGGACCGTGGCCGCGTGAAGAAGCAGGTGGTCTCATCGTACTTTGGAGATGGGACGTCATCGTCATCACTGACCACAGCATCAGCGTCCGCAGCGGCATTTGCGCCGGGGGCAGGGTGGCCGGGGGCAGGGAGGGTGATGCGAAGCTCTTTGTGCGTGCCATCATCGGAGGTACGAAGCTCGGCGTGCGGGGGGTGCACAGCTGCGCCGTCGCCAGCGGCTGCACGCCGCGGCGGCCGCGCACCGAGCGGGGCCGGCGTGAAGAAGCCCCCCGCACGCTCGTCGTACTTCGGAGAGGGGGGCCTGAGCGGGTGCAGGGGGCTCGGGTCGTCAGGGGAGCGATCCGTGGTGCGTACTCCCGAGGCCGGGGCGGCGGCTGGGGGGCTGGCGTGCAGGAGGGACGGTGTGCCGAGGAGGCTGCCGGGCGACGGCACGCCGCCGGGCTGTGCCGCGCCCGCGCCGGCGGCTGGGATGAGCGCCCCTGTGTTTGGGTTCATTCGGAATGTCGCGCCGGCGCCGGGGTCTGCTGGAGCCCGTGCAGCATGCGCTGCGGCGGCGAGGAGCAGGCTGAGGTCAGGTGGTGGCTTGGCAAAGACGTGCCACGTCTGCTGCACAGTGCGCACAGGTCGACACATCTGCACGTCAACCACATCCAGCACTCTGCGTGCACATGCCACATGCAACGCTGACATGCGTTCACGGGCGCCTGGAGCTGTGAGACACTTCAGACTTGCTGCAGCCCAAAGCTGCAGTGCAATAGCGCCGTTCTGGCAGTCCAACTGAGCAAGGCGGCGGGCCGAAAAAGAGTGTCACATCCAATCGGCTGGCCAAGCCATCCTGTGCACAGCAGCGTGCGCGGGAGTGGCCGCACCTTGGCCACTGCACCACGCTCCAGGCGCTGCAGATGGGCCTTGCGGGGCAACAGGTCGGCCACTGGCCCGCCGAACGGTGCCATCTCGTCCTTAGAGTCAGTGGGAATGGTGAAGACCGCGTTTGCAAAAGTCTGGGTTCGTTTCGAGGGGTCGTGCTCACTGTAGAAGGCCCGCAGGTGCTCCTGCTGCTCCACCTGCATGCCTGATTCACTCAAGCATGGCTGAGTTGGCAGGACTGCCTGCGTGGGACGTGTGTTCTGAAAGTGACAGAGCAAATGCTGCGGCAAGGCTAGAGCCAACGCTGTGCCGGAGATGGATGCAGTCATGCGCTGCTTGTTCATGACACGCGTGTGCATTGCAGCATGGCGAGAGCAGCATTGAAAGGCAGCAGTCTCTGGGCGCTGACCCCCGCGTCCATGCATGTGGCATCCAGGCTTGCGGCGACCGGGGGCGGCCGCTTCGTCCTGAACCAGCGGCCACTTTTCAGCTGTCTTTTGTATCGTGTCGCTGCTCGGCTGTCTCGCAGATCCTCCGTGCCTGCACCAGCGACTCAACCCTGTTGCCTGGCTTACGTGGGTGCTGCATAATGATCACCATGGCCGACTGCATCAGATCAGGGGGGCCGGTGGGCACACTGTGTGAACGCACATCGGGAGGTGCTCCCCGGCTGGCGGTGCCTTGCACAGGCATGTGCATCTTCGCTGCCGATGCTGAGCCGGCTGACTCATCCGCCTGGCAGGTTGCTGCATCATGGGGCATGTGGATGTGTAGTCATGCAGACGGATTCACAGCATGACTCTCACCCCCGCGTCTGGGCACAGCAGGCCGCGAGGCGAATGACTCGGAGGAGGTATCGGTGCAAGGTGCCATCCAATGAGCCATTGGAACAATCCGCGACTGCCAGGCATGGCACGCCTTGGGCTGCCGATACAGTGCCCGGATCCCATACAAGCGAGTAATACAGACGTCAACGTACAACATCAGCGACATGTAGTCACAAAGAACCGGCCTGGTGCGTGTTGTGATGATACGACTGTCCCGGTGTCAACCTAATGCTCGAGTCAGACCTGACATCACCGACGTCAGGCCTCGCCAGCTCTGCCAGTTGACGTGTGTTATAACGAAACTCTAATGACAAAGGCCATGACCATTTGCGCGTTCAGCACTATGCGTGCATGCATGTGTCATAGAGTCGTTCAACAGTGGTCGCAGACTGGCAGAATGCTGGTCTGCCACGTCTTACGCCGTTGTACGCAGCCGCTGTCGCGTGCAAACGCGCCGAAACGCAGCCCAGCCGGTGGCAGACAGATGCGGGCTCACCTGGTGATGCTGTGATGCTGTCAGGCAGAGGCAGGGGCCTGTGGGACCCCCGCACACCACCAGCCGCCTCTCCAGCTCCCTCAGGGTCCCTGTGAGCCTCCTTCTCCGGAGCCGGTAGCCGCACCCGGCGACCCGGCCGCGCCCGCGCCCGCCCAGCAGCACCCACACGCAGAGAGCCCCGCACGGCCCGCGCCTCCAGAGGCCGCTCCGGACGCACAGCTCGCACCTCCGCGGCAGCGCGCTCGGGCTTCCCCGGCACCCCCCACAGGCGGAACATGCTGTGGACCGGCTGCGCAGCCGCCTCGGCCCCCGGCGGCCCCTGCGCATGCTGGCGTGCTGAGCCATGCTGCCCCGCCAAATCAGAGCCCGCGCCGCCGGTAGACCCCACCAGCACGGCAGCCGCAGCAGTCTCCTCTTGCGCAGCACGCAGCACTGCAGCAGCGGTTTCACGCCCCGCCGCGGCATGGGACAGGAGCCCATGGTTGGGTGGCGCTACCTCAGCCTGCGCGGTGGCTTGGACCACGGCGGCGCCCGGCGTCTGTGGCTGGGGGCCGAGAGGGGCTACGGGGACGATGTCAGCATGGGCACGGCCAATGCCGTGGATTGACAGAGGAGAGTCTGGGGCCACGGGGCTAGGACTGGCGGCAGCATCGGCGTGGACACTGAGGGCAGCAGGCCGGCCGGGCCGCCCTCTAGGGGTGCCATGGGTGGCCGGGGAAGGTTGCGCTGCACTGCCAAGGGGTGGGCGGCCCAGGGGACTAGCACGCATGCTGGCTGCGGTTCGGGGAGGGTGCGCTACGGCGCCAAAAGTCTCCAACGCAGCGGCTTTTTGGTACCGTGCCTGAGACGGGCCCGGCACCGCCAATGGCGTGCCGCTGAATTCGAACTTCTGGGGCTCCAGCTGCAGGCGCCGCTTCACAGGCGGCTGTGACGCAGCAGCTCCACCCTGGCTCGAGTGCCGCGGCAACTGCGACGGCTGCTCCTGTCGAGTTTGCGAGGCGGGGTGCAGCGCAGCGGGCACAGCAGGCGCAGCAGGCGACGGCGGCCGCGGCTGTGTGGGAGACGGCACGAGCGGCAGCGGCTGCCGCGCCCCTGACCCCGCCTGCAAAGGGGGCCCTGGTGAGGACCGCCGATTGCCCGGGCTGACGGTCTCCGAGCGCCTGCCGCCAGCCGCAGGCGGCAGAGCGCTGGGGCTGCCGGTCTGCTGTGTCGAGCACACGGAGATTGGGGACAGCGGAAGGGGCGCCATGCTTGGGGAGGGGCGTGGGCGGCTGCGGCGCGCTGGTGAGGAGGCGGGAGAGACGTCGCCGGGGCTGGCGGTGGCGGCGGCTGTGGTTGCCGCGCTTGTGCTGTGCTGTGCTTCGTCCTCGATCGCGTCCACGGTGTCGCCGCTCGAGCTGCCCGCGCCTCGGAAGCGTGCGGGGGTGTCCCCCGGCTCGCCTGCACGCAGACCGCACTACCTTCGTCCAGTAGAATGGATACTGCGGCAGCCTCCGCCCCGGCCACGTACAGCCGAACTGGCAAGGCGGGGCCTAGACAACATTGCAAAGAGACTTCGGCTTGCATGGTGGATAAACAGAAAACCAAAGCGAATGTGGGTAAAAGCTATGTACTGGCACCGGTAGGTGTGGGACGCGCCAGGTGCATCACCGGCAGGCCCCCTATCGCCGCCGCTGTCATCGCCGCTACTCTCACCCCGCATCATCGGCGACGCAAAGTCCTCGGCTGTAAACATGTCCAGAACCGCCTGCACCTCGGCCTCGTGCTGTGCATGAATCGCATGCGCTGCGCGCTGTGCCGCGTCCTCCGCCTGCTGCTGCGCGCTGCGCTGTGAGACCGACCGGCTGCCCTGCAGCGCTGCCAGCGCCGCCTCCTCCTCCCCGGCCCCCAGCAGCGTGCTCCCCGCACACGCGAGGGGCTTGTCAAGCAGCTCTTGTGACAGGGGCAGCATCTCCGTGGCGTCGAAGTCCATGCTGGGCACGCTGCGTGCGCTGCCGCCGGGCTGGGAGCCGGGCCCCAGCGAGCCAGAGCGGGCAGACGCCAGGGCAGCTGCGGCGAGATGCTGCATCTGCGACGGCTGTGCGGCCTGCAGCTCCAAGGGGCCGCTGCCGCCCTCCGCCGCGAGCTTGGCGCCTGCGCCCGCTTGCTCTGGTGCTGTCTCCGTAGTGCCGTCAACAGGCGCATCAAGCACGGGGGTGTGGAACGCGCTCGCAAGAGCTGCTGAATGGGAACCGAACCGGCCCAAGTCGGAACCTGCGTGCTCCCGGGGCGGCGCAGGGCCCTGCGGAGGGGCCGCCTGCGCCGGGCCCGTGCCTGCCGCCGGACCGGCTCCTCCGCCCGCCCACCCCATGCGTGGCGGTGTGAGAGCGGCGGCGTCCGGTCTGACAGGCCTCGGCACGGTGGCGGATGGAGACCCGTCGAAGCGGGGGGCTGGGCGGATTGCCGGGGTGGTGCCCGGGGGTGGCAGGAAGGGATTCGTGGCGACTTGCGCCGCGGGGCTGAGGGAGGCTACAAAGCCTGGGTCGTGGGGGCCAGACGCGCTGCCAGGGTGCGGGCACGCCGTCTCAGGGGGCCGTCTCGCAGCCTCCTGCAGGAGCTCGGCACCTCAGCATGCCTGCCACATTGGATCAGCACCCTGGCGCATGCCGGCGCGGTCATTGTGGGCAGCTTGTGGACACAAGTACAACCCGGGCCTAACTCCTCACCCAAATGGACACGGCATCAGAGCTTCCAGGGGCGGGCAGTGCATGCAGCGCCAAGCATCTGCAGCTCTTCCTAGAAAGGACATGGTCTCAGTGTCGGACCATCGGGTGCAGAGGGTGGGATTGCCCGTTGGTTCAGCAGTACCGCACATGCATGTGGCGGACATTGGCATATCGGGGTTGCCAATGGACATGCACCCACAGGGTGTGCGCGCGCTCACGGCTGCCTTCTCACACAGTACAAACTCCCGCGCGCGCGATCAAGCGGCGGCCGGACATGCCATGCGCCGCTCGAGCACGACGGCCGGGGCTCGGGCCGCACCGCCCGCACGATGCCCTCAAAGTCCACCCGAGCCGCCGTCACGAGCCCGCACACGTCCATCGGTCGCCGGGGCGGCGACGGCGGCGGCGGTGGCGGCGACGCGCCCCCGCGGCGCGCCCGCTCCTCCTGCCAGATCAGCGCGAGGCTCTCCACAAGGCGGTCGTGGTCTGACGCGTCTGCGAGGCGGCAGCGCACAGCGTGGCGCCGGTTGAGGATGTCCGGGGCGACGCAGTCGGCCTCCAGCTCACATGTGGACTGCGGCAGGAGGGCGTTGTGGGGGCCTCGCGACGCCGCTAGCCACGCGGCCGGCGTCGACTGCGCCGTCCACGGCCGCGTGTCTACCTCTAGCCCCCCTGTAGCCACCTGCATCCATGCGCCGTGCTCCACAGGAGCCTTGTTCACAGCTGTGTGCGTGGGTGGAGGCAAGCCTGCTGGCCGTGACCGACGTCGTGGAGAGAACATGGGCACAGCGCCAAGCGGATCGGATCAGGCGGTGCGTGCCTGGGAGCCAGCGGAGCTGCTCTTGCCCGCGGAGTGCGAGGCGGACGCTGGGATGATGGGGGTGAGGGCGTGGTTCCAGGTGGGCGGGGGCGAGCGCAGCGGGTGGCTTGCGGGCTTCGGGTCACGGCGGAACCGCACAGCACGCAGCACGAGGTGAGCCATGCCGTACAGGTTCCAGTCGAGCTTGAACTGCAGGAGGTAGGGGATGTGGGCCTCGTAGGGTTGCAGCTTGAGGCCGAGCACGGCGCCGGACACGACAGCCTCTGCCGCCTTGGCCACCTCCGCCGGCCGCAGCCTGCACACGCGCCCGCGTCGGCCCCGGACGGCAGCTGTGCCGCGATGCTGTTGCAGGAGGGGCAGGGCACAGGGCACCAACTCGGGAATCGCGCATTGTACACGTGGGCACTTGGTCTTGGTACCCCGCGAGGCGGGGAAAACACAAATGAATGACCGATGGACCTATGCCGCGCCGCATGTTCAGCGCTGACTCCGGTGCCCGCCGGTACTTCTGACTTGACGGGCAGTGAAGTTTGCTAAGTACTCTGGGTGATGTGTCAGGTCTATGCACAAATCCTGGACGATGCTGTGGGGTGGAGTGAACCCTGGCTGAAGCGTATGCATGCCACAGTGAATATTGTCAGGCGTGACCTGTGCATAGCAGTGGGTGCAGCATGCTGTATGCCCAGGCCTGTGAGCTATCAAGCCCCTAGCCAGGTGGCTGTGGCCCAGGCAGTTGTACACCCCTGACAGGCTCGCATGACCACCTCGGTCAGGGGGAGGCCGTACATGGTGATGCGGAGGAACGGCTCATCGCAGGGGTTGTAGCCATAGAAACAAGCAGACTTGACGACAGTCACGGAGAAGACGTGTGGGGTTGTAGACCCCTGGCCACCCGGCGGGCGCCCGGTGTCGTGGCCAGTCTCGTCGTAGTTGGCGGCGTAGCGCTGAGGAGGGGGCCCTGCACATGCAAGGGGACACACGGTTGGGATACATCAAAAAGGGTTACAAAAGAGTGAACGGGAGAAAACAAACACTGAAACCGAATCTCATCCGGTTGGGATACATCAAACGTTTGATTACACACGGCACGCATGCAGCACACCAGCGCCACCTGCGGAGTTCACCATGCACAGCCGAGGCCCCGAGCCTGACCACCTTGGGCGTCATCGGCTGGTGGTCATGCGAGGGGCGGCAAACCTGACGACGCAGAGCCCTCGTCCAGATGCCGATCTAGCGCGGCATGGAACAAGTCGACGAATTTCGGCAGTGACGCTTCGTCACATGGAATGCATGTCCCACACCGCACGTAGAAGTAAGGAAAGACCTGCACACGATTCAATGTCGTCATGGGAGCCGACGGTAGCGTGGCGGTGGCTCGCAGAGGCGACGTTAACGTCGGATTGAATTCAGCCGTACCTGGTGGATGTGAATGCATGCGGCCTGCCCCGACGGAGTGGACCCAAACACCCGCAGAACGCAGACCTTCGGGATCGGCCTGCCATCTCTAGGTACGGATGTGGGGTCGAGGCCGCCTATTGGTGGGCAGTAGCAGTAGTCCAGCGACACGATTCGAATGGCCAGGCTTCGTTCGTGCTGCGACTCGGACGACGCGGGCTGCTCTTGCGGCCGCACATCTGGGACGAGATGCATCAGTTAATGACATCGTTTGAATTGTATCATGAACGAGCCGTTGCTGGCGATGTTCTGCCTACGGGGGCACGACCGTCACGTTTCCAGGCCGTTTTAACTGACTGGCCTGTCACGCCGATCACAAGAGCGCGTCCACTCGAACAGGGAACTATCATTGACTGTCTGCTGTCTGTCTGCCGCTTTATGTCTCAGTCTCGTTCGCCGGGGGCTTCCTGTGGCACATCTGGTGCCATGCATGTGCCGCTGACTCTGCCCCACCATGCCCAGCACGCAGCGCGCTCTTGCTCGATTCGAGTTAGGTGTTGGCAGTGGATGCTGTTGAGATGCTTTGTTGAAGTTTCAAATGCAGCAGATTCCCGGCACGGCAGCCGATCGGTCTCACTTCGTATGCAAAGACGACGTCTGAGAAGCCCGCAGGGACCACAGAAGAACGCAGCACAACCGAGCCACACCGCAGCGGTGACCTGTTGCAGGACAACTGCGAGTGCTCGTATGGACGCAGCTGGAACAGGAAGAGATGCATGATCCGCTACATATGTGTACGGTCTGAGGAACTGTGGTAAACCAGAAATCCCACATGGCGTCACCTGTGCACACTTTCTGACCCAGTTCGGCAGTTTTGTGATGGCCACAGATATATGCTCAGGTTGTGGCATTCGGTGACCAGGCTGGCATGAACTGCTTGCAGTCAACGGGGCGCCAGTCGCCTGGCATGGTGGTGGGGTTGGGCGGCTGCTACTTTTGCGAGGGACACTGGCTGTAGCTAGGTCGTGCATGCATCCTGCCAGGACCACACACTCACGTCAGAGCTCTGATGTGGGGCCCCGAACAGTCCCAGAGACACCCAGATGATACCACCGAGGAGATGCATCAACATGTTGTTGCATGTGGCCTGCCTCCACCGCACCCGAGCCTGCCAGTGGGCTTTAGGCGATGCGACGGGAGTGACAGGCACGTGCCCACCGCCCGCGGCGCTACCTGCAACACCTCCCGACCCTGGCCGTCAGAGTGCCTATCAGGCACCACCGCTGCAGCGGGCTGTGGCGGAGACAGTACTGCCTGCCTGCAGACATGCAAGGAGACTGGCGACCACGTTGACTGGGAGCATCCAGCCATGTCTTGCTCTGGCGTGTGGACTTGTGGCAGGGAACGGTGCAATGGCCAGGTTGCCAGCACGTCTCGTGCAGCCCTTGCAAGCGCAGTGGCGCTCACCCGTGCGGTGCCACACAGGGCAGCTGGTGGTGGCGGGGGCCCTGCATGCGGCCTCGGGCCCGCGGCGGTCCCGGGCAGCGTCCGCAGCGATCGGTTCCGTCCGGAACACCCCTTCGGCTCCTCCCCCCCGGTTGCTCAGCGCGGTGACATTCCCGCGTTCTTCCCCGGCGCGCCGGTGATCGGCGATGTGTGCGTGTCTCACCCACTGGCCGGCTCCAACGTCCGCTCGGAGGCGACCTGTGACGGCGCCGCCGCGGCGGCCTCCGATCGGTGCGAGCGCGACAAATACGGCCGGGCGGGCTCTGGAGCATTCACCTTGGTGCCGCTCTCTCATGAGACGAATGGGCGGATCGGCCAGGCCGCGTTCGCCTTCCTCAAACGAGCGCAGCCTCCCGACGGCTGCTCCTGGAGAACGCGATGCGCGACCTGTCCACGACGCTGTGCCGCTCGGAGGCTCGGCAGGTGCACGCAGCTGCCCCGCTGATGGCACATCACGCGGGCAAGGCAGTTTTGACGGGGCGGACGGTCCCGTCCGATAACGTCACGCCGCTCACGGCCCACCCGGCCAGAGCGGCAGTGCGCCCCTGCCCTGGCTACCTGTTGGGCGGTGGTCGCTGCTCGCACTCGCGGCCTCGTCCGCTTTGTGGCGGTGGCGGCACTGGCTTGCCTAGAATGGCTAGAATGGCCGGCCTTGCGCTCGGCGTGCCGCGCTTTGGCACCGCCCTTGCCATGCGTTTGCGGGTGGCCCGCCGTAGGAGCGCGATCGGGGGGGCAGGGCTGGGGTGTGGGGATTGGGGGTCCGGGTGTACGGTTGAGCAGGGTGGTGTGCGGGTGATGGGCGGTGTGGGGTTCTGCTGGGGGAGGCTGGCGCCTCCCCGGGATTGTTGTAGGTGTCTCTGTGTGTTTGGCTTTGCAGCCTCGGCTCCGTGTGCTTTCGGGGCTCTGGAGCCGGGCTGGGGGACGGGGTGCGAGTGGGGGTGCGGGTGTGCATGTGGGTGTGGGTTACGGGGGGCTTGTGGATGTATGGCTGCGGCCACGGCGGGTGCTGACGTGTGCGGTTGCACGGGTGTGTTGGTATGTGCTGTGTGTTGCTGATTGCGTGGGTGTGCGGTTCCCCTAGTTGTTGGCCGCGGTGCTACCTGCCTGGCTCGCTTTGTCCTTGTATACCACAGTGCGGCTAGCGCCTGCTTCGAGGTGTGCCAGACGGCACGGGAGCACACCGAAGGAGGGCAGCCACGCACTCAACGGCACTCATATGCACCGGGCTTCACACAGGGCCGAAGGCACAGCCAAGCCCCCCGACGCAGCCCGCTCAAACGCTGAGCCGCTTGGCATCTCCACAGCCGCCGCAACGATGCACGGCGTTCTTTGATGGATCGGTCTGGACGCTGCAGGTGCGGAGCAGGGGCGCCCACCCGGCGCCATCACAATCGCTGCTGGCAAGGCAACACCTGGGTTGTTTGCGCGCTTGACGATGGAGGCGCACCTGCCTGCTGAACACACAAGCTCGAGCACACAGCTCGGATACACAGCTGCGACGCGACACAGGGGTGCTGGGTGTGTTCTTCCACTGCTTGCTGTCCTCGCGGTGCTGCCCGCCTCGCCTCCTTCATCCTTGTCACACAGCTGCGACGCAACACCGGTCCCACTGCAAACGCCGCACCGGCATGCCTGGTGTGAGAGGCCCGCGCTGCCAGTGTTGCCTCCATGCTCTGGCTCACAGCCATGGAGCCCAGGCGGGCCGTTGGCTGGCATTCGGCCAGGGCCGGGGCAGCGCGTGGCCCACTGGTCACGGACCATGGCCGTGCTCCGGCCATGGACGCCCAATCTGAGCGAATCTTCTGTGCCTGAATGGCTGTGCAGGGGATTGTAGCTAGCCTGGCATATGCAGTGCTGGTTGTGGGGCCAGATGGCGAACTGGTTAATGAGCCTGAGTGCTTCGGGCCAATGCTGGCGTCCTTGGACGACGGAGGGATTGGCCAGAACGACTCGAAGTCACAGTCTGTAGCTCGGGGTGATCAAAGGTGCATGTCTGATTCTCGCCTAGGTATCTGGTTGATTCAGGGGACCTCTTGGTTCACGCGAATTTCTGGTACAGTGTTGGGTGGTGGCCGCTTTGGAATCCTAATGTTTTGTATGTGTCGCACATGGGGCTTCGTTTGTGGCAGATGTGCATGATTGACAGAGTCCTGTGACAAGCGGCTTCACACCATATGTACATTGCCATGCCGATGTTGGCCTGCTTCAGCTTTTCTGACAGTGGGAGCCTGCCTGCAAGCATGCATGCAGCCTGCATGGATGCTTCTTGACGTGTGACAGAAACACCTCAACCAGACACGCAACCGACCCAGCAACACTATGGTGTTGGCCATCATTCCACACTGCAGGATAATCAGCATGTCAGAGATGAGCACATGACTGTAGCTCTCCAGAACACTCATCTACAGGGCAGTGGACAAGCTTGAACTACCGAGACGCCCGGTATGCGTATGAGGTCAGGGGCAGCCACCAGAGGTAGCGTCCACTTGGGGGTGTCGATCACGTTTACCTTTTGGGAGTTCATGGCAAGAACTACTCATGTGCCAACCGACAACCCCACCAACGGCAACCAGTGCCGGGCCCTGCATGCGCATGTGCCCGGAGCCGTAATAGACTGAGCGCCGCCCGTACACTTAAACAAGGAAGTCCTCCTTCTGCACGTCTGGCGCAACTGGCGCAAGCTGCCCGGGCCTCGCGAAAGCATCCTTGGCCACATCGAGGCGTGGAACACCATGCGTGGGCCAGTAGAATTCGTGAATTACGTCCAAGCTTGCACACGTGGCATTGTATGTGCATGCAACTCCATGGTCGCTTTCGGTAGCAATTCGGGATAATCCAGCGCTCCTGGGACACTGATTGCAGTGTCCATACTCTACGTTGCAGACTATCTATCTGGAGGAGGCTGCGGTGAGCTTGCAAATGCTCAGTGCGCTGCTCTCAAATTGATATGCCAGGACTGCAGCTATTGCAATTGGTGGCAGGCGCGACCCGCCTTTGATGCCTTCACCTTTTCCAAATCCCGACTGGACATATGGTCAAGTTCTTTAAGAAGCGAAATGGTGCGCTTTACAAATCAGCGGGACAAGTATGATTGGGCAGCGGCAGGATGGAGTACATGTGTAGGCCTTGCAATCCCTGTGCGCTGGCCGTCAGCGCTCTGGATTCCTCTTGCGACCAGCTTATCGCATCTCACAGGTGTCAGCGGACATGTATACCTCAGTAGCCAATGACTGTGTGGAATGTTTGGCCTGTGTAATTCGTCGCGAGGAGTCTGCGTCAAGTTGCGCCAGTTCCATGCCGTCGCGGTCATTCCATGACCAGCAGGCATGAGGCAAAAAAGTCATATATAAGCCCATTTTGGGGCCTGAAGGGCTGCCTGCGTTAAGGTTGGACTGTGTGGTCTGTACACCGCACGAGCACTTCTGTGTTGCGGGCGCATACATGCGCGCATGATGTCGCTTTTCCAAGCTAGAGACGACGTTGCAATCGTGTAGGTTTCTCTCGGGGGCGCAAATCGCCTCTGCGAAAGGCTATCGAGAAATATACTCTGCATCCGGATGCTGAGGCTGCAGAGTGCCCTGCCGGGAGGTCCAAGCTGCTACATTGGATCCATGTAGTTACACAGCATCCTTCACTGGCTATACCAGAAATCGTCAAACCTCATGATGGCTTCCCATCTCAGTCTCTCGGGGTTGTGCTGGCCGGCTTCTGTGCTGCTGCTCTACTGACGGTAGCTTCGGGCACCGTGGCAAAGAAGCTGCCAGCTGTACAAGCTACCTTCCAGAGCAAGTGGGCCCAGCTAGAGAATATGCTGCAAGCCTCCTTGAATGCTAGCAGACGACAGGCGAGCAGGGCGGCGCGCCTGGTGGGCTCAAAGCGGCGTCCTGTCGCCAACCTTGCCAAGCGTGTCATGCCCGTAGCTGCTGTTGCCATCGTTGCAACAGCCCTGAGCAACACAGTGGGCAAGGACGGCACTCAATCCGTCAAAGACGCATTCGGCGCCGTCGTCCCTGCCAGCACCAGCGGCCGCATCACACGCGTGTTCCACTGCTGCCTGGCGGTCGCAGGCTGCTCTTTGGCGCAGTGTGCAATGACTCACAAGTCCTCTCTGGGAGCAAAGGATCCATACAAGGTGGCCCGCTCCAGAGTGCGGACTGCAGCCAAGCACACATCAAACACGTGCGCTCTCCCTTTGCGAGGCTGCGCCAGCCACTTTGTGTGCGCCTCGCAGCATGCAGAGACTGCCAGCTGCGTCTCAGGCCTCTAACTGTGCAGGGTCGCAAAGGTGGCGACCTCCAGGACCACCCGGCGGGCGGTGTACGCCGCCATCAGCGTCAAGGCCATCCAGCAGGGGCTGCGCAGGCGCAAGATCATGTTTGCGCCTGCCGCGCTTTCTGTACTGTGTGCTGAGGCTGCTGTGCGGCACGGCACGGACAGCGAATACACGGCGCTCCGAAATCGCGTGCTGCCTGCGCTGCGTGCTGCTAATGCGCGCTTCCACGCCGAGCGGCGCCGCATGCATGCCGCGCTGCGGCAGTTCCTGCAGGCGAGCCGCGAATACTGCCTGACACACCCGGAGCACACGCACGCTGCCGCGGCCAGCATGCTGCTCGCTGCGCTGCTCACCACGATGGTGCTGCAGCAGCGGCACTCGCAGCTGCGGCAGCCAACACGGCCGTCCGCCGTCGAGTCGGCACAGGCGGCACAAGAGGCTGTGGTGTCAGATGGCGCAGAAGGCAGCGCTGCGGCTTCCGGAGCGCCCGTGTGGCTGGATGCAGCCCTGGCGCAGCTCCGGAAGGGCGCTGCAGCCGCCCGCGGCGCCTCTGAGGGCGTCGCGCATAGCGTGCAGGACGCGGCGGCCGCAGCGAAGGAGGGCGCCGCACCGGCGCTGCAACAGGCAGGGGGGGCCGTGGAGGGCGGCATGCAGGCCGCGGCGGCCGTGGCTGCAGGCGTGGCACGCAGCGTGCCACAGCAGGTCGGCGACCTCGTGCAGACCCTGCGCGGCCTCGTGGCCGCCGCGCCAGAGGAGGCGGACGACGGCGCGCCAGTGTCCGCCGGTGCAGCCGCAGCGGCTGGGCGCACCTCTGCGCAGGGCCTCGACCGCATCGCGCGGCGGCTGCTGTCGCCGGAGGTGCTGCTGTACGGCATGGCGCTGTCCGAGATGCATGTGCGCGGCATGCTGCCGGGAGGCGAGCAGCACCAGGAGGCCCGGGAGAAGTACACGCGTGGCATCGTGGTCAGCGGCCGCGACGTGAAGGCCGCCGTCGTCGGCGCCTGGCGCGCCACCGCCTCCGTGGTGGCTGCGGTGATGGAGCGTACGCCACCCCTTCCCCGAACCCCTATTCACCGCATGCATGCTGCGACACTACGTGGAGGGCTGTCGTGCGATGTACCCGCGCCCACGAATGGCTGATGTAGTTATTGAGGGAAGCTGCTCCGAGCTGGAGCAGTCATCCCCCGGCATCTTCCCGGTGCCTGACATGGTCCCGGCTGAATTGCGATCTCAAGGGTGCTGGAGAGTGGGGGAGGGTATGTGTGGCAAGAGCTGAAGTGCGTGCAGGGCTGACCGGGTCACAGGCTGCGGAGAGCGCGCCGGAAAGCGCATCTGAACACGGTACCCCGAAAGACTCGCTGACGCTGTCACCGCGCACGCCCAAAGAGGCCTCGCCACATGCAGACATGCACATCTCGACGCCGCAGATCCACATGCCGCGCACGGCCGCGGTCGGTCAGGCACGCTCGCAAGGCGCGCCACGTATGGACACCCCCTACGCCTCCGTTTACAAGCCTTCAGACGGTGCTGCCCGATCCCTTTACCGCCACCGCTTGTAGATGCATGCCACTGTGCGTGTCACCGTCTGGTCCTGGGGGTCTGTGCTAGATGCGGTTTTGCCCACGCCCACAGAAGCCCTGCACAGCTGCATGCCACACGCTGGCCACGTGCCGACTGCGTGGTGTTCATGGCATGAGGTCCACAGTCAAACCCAAACAGTTGATTTGCAGACCGCATGTCGCATTCGTAGATGAGCATATTGTCAAGGACTAGGTGCCATGTACGGACAGCGTACGCGATATCAGGTCGGCTAGCGCGTGTGGACCCGAGGCATTGCCGATGGGCTGACGAGGCTGCAATGCAGGTGAGCAGTACCAGGGCACGAACCCGGTCTGGATGCTGCGGGCGCTCGTGGCCGCCGGCGTGCTTGCGCCGGAAGCCCTGAGCTTTGGTGCGAGCGGCGCCGAGCAGGCAGATGCAGCCCACAAGCGGCGCCAGGTCGTGCAGCAGCATGTCAGCGACCTCACCCAGGACATCCCCACATCGCTCGGTGCGCCCCCTCCGCATGCGCGCTCAGTGCATGTGGCCCGCCGCTGCAGCTGTGCATCAGGCACCCTGCGCTTGCAAAGCTTGCGCTGCCGGTGGTGCGACGGCCACGCTGCATGGACATCACGCATGGCCTGCGGTGTAGAGGCAGGTCAGATGCGGAAGCTCTTTGACCTTGAGGCCGGCTTCCACCACCTCAACCACGGCAGCTACGGCGCCACGCTGCGCGTTGCACGCCAGGCCGCAGAGATGTGGCGCGCGGCCGCCGACGCCTCCCCCTCGCGCTTCATGGAGGAAGACGCCGTGCCGGCCCTCATGCGCGCGGTCTCCGTCGCCGCGGACGTGCTGCAAGCCCGCCCCAGCGACTGCGTGCCCGTGGCCAACGCGACCACCGGCATGACGACCGTGCTGCGTGCTGTGGACCTCAGCGGCGGCGGCGCGGTGCTGGTGCTGTCGTGCGCGTACGGCTCGGTCAAGACGGCCGTCGGCCGCGTCGCCGAGTCTGCTGGCGCGGAGGTGGTGGAGCTGGAGGTCGACCTGGAGTGTGCGATGCAGCCGGCGCTCGTGGCGGAGCGGCTGCGGGGCGTGCTGGAGGCGGAGGGTGGCCGCGTGCGCGCCGTTGTGATGGATCACGTCGTCAGCTTCCCCCCGATCGTGCTGCCTGTGGCCGAGATGACCGCGATTTGCCGCGAGGTGCGCTCATGTCCAGGGACCCCCCACGCACATATTTCCCTGCGCCCCCTGGATGCTGTGCTGTGCTGTCGATGCAGGGAGCTTCTGGCGTGCTCCACCGCCGGCGTCTGACCTGCCGCGTCTGCTTCCGTGGCTCGGTGAGCCCGATCCTTTGAGAGGGAGTCACTGCCGCTAGCTGTTCGTTTGCGGCAGTATGTATACCCAGCGCAGAGCGTTGTGGCGGACCAATGCCGCTGTAGCAGGGGAACCGGAGCACTGGGAGAGGAGGGCATGTGCTGACAGCGAGCGGCGGCATGCAGAGCGGAGCGGTGTCGCTCGTGGACGGGGCGCACGCCATCGGCAACCTCGGCACCGCCGTCCCGGACCTCGGCGCCGACGCGTACGTCACCAACCTGCACAAGTGGCTCTGCACGCCCAAGGGCACGGCGCTGCTGTGGGTGGCGGAGGCGCTGCAGGCGCGCGTGCGGCCGCTTGTCGCATCGCACGGCGCCGGCCTCGGCTTTATAGGCGAGCACAGCTGGTCCGGCACCGCCGACCTGTCGGCGTGGCTTGCGGTGCCGGCTGCGGTGGCCGTGCATGAGCGCCTCGGAGCCAAGGCACAGGGCAAGCGCCGGCAGAGCATCCTGGAGGAGGGCGTCGCCGCCATGCTCAAGCGCTTCCGGTGCGGCTGCGCTGCCACCGCTGCTGCCCATCAGCGGCGCGCAGCAGACTGTGCATTGCCTCACATACACAGTGCATGCCTTTTGCAGCCCGTTCTGGTGTGCCTGCATGGCAGTTGACTCACTCGGTAGGGATGGCCCAGGTGTGGTACCTGGGCCGCGGAGGATCCACCTCGGTGGCAATTTTGCCAGCCCAGGAGGGTTTTGTGCTTTTGCAGCAGTCGGTTTGTGGCTGACAGGCTTTCGCGGTACAGGCTGGAAGACGCTGGCCTGCCGATGCTGATCGGCGGCTCGGAGCCGCAGCAGGCGCTGTCCGGCAGCGGCCCCACCCTGCACGTCGACTGCTCGTCGTTCGCCAGCATGGCGGCGGTGCGCCTGCCGGACATGCCCGGCGTCGCCAAGTCCTCGGCGGCCGCCCAGGAGCTGCGTAGCCGCCTGCGCCACGAGCACGCGGTTGAGGCGCCGGTGGTCGCGTGGGAGGGCGCGCTGTGGGTGCGCGTCAGCGCCGCGATGTACAACAGCGCTGCCGACTTTGAGGCCCTCGCGGCGGCTGTGGCCGCGGCCGGCGAGCGCGCCGGCGCGGACCGCGCAATGTCGCCGCTGCCGTCCATGCATGCGCTGGACGGGATCGTGAAGCGCGAGCGCAGCCAGCGCGACGAGGCAGTGACTGACACGCTCGTGGGGGACGGCACCGACGCGTCTGCGGCAGACGCTGACGTGGAGGGGAGCGAGGCTGCTGAGGAGGTGGGGGAGAAGGAGTATGGCGGCGAGCACGCGGCGCAAGCTGAGTCGCATGAGCTGTTTTCAGCTGAGGAGAAGGTGAAGGCATCTGGAGACAGTGTTGGGCAGGGTGAGTGGGACGAGGAGGCGTACACCGCGGACAGTCCGCAGAAGGGGACTGCGGGAAAGGGGAAGGACGCGGAGGGGCCGTGGCCGGTTGGCGTGAACCTGGTTGCAGATAAGACTGGTGTGAAGGTGGACCTGAGCATGGCGCACTGATGCATGTGCACAGAGGACGCGGCACGCGAGTGCCAAACCTGCCTGTAGATTACAACGGGTGCTCGTAGACGCCTGGACGTCGGGTAGACAGCATTTATTGGTATAGGTGTCGTGCGTTGTTCGGTTTTGAACTCGGTGTGAATACGACGCTGGAAGACATGTAACTGTGCGGTGAACGATCACATGCATGCGCGGAGTGAATTCACGAGTGCTGGGCGATGCTTGACCGGCGCATGCGCGAAGCAGATCCCCTGGTGTACGATCTGATATGTAGCAGAGACTGAGGTGGTCCAAAGCACGGCCGTCGGAGTCACTCTTGTATACAGTGTGGTTTGAAAACTGTAACGGACCGGTGCCTCGGCACATTCGCTGCCAGCCCTGCCTTCAGCCGGGAGCGAACCTGTTCCGGCATGTCAGATCTACGTCTCTGATGTAAGTGCGCAGAGAAATGTGTGGTGGCATCCGTTCGCACGTCAGTATCCGGACCCGGTGATCTCGTGGGCAGACCATGTGCAGCATAGAGAAGCTGCTGATCAAGGGAATCCGTTCAGTGGACCCTCACAATGAGACTTCTGTCGAGTTTGGGACTCCGCTGTCCCTGATCGTGGGCCAGAATGGAGCTGGCAAGACCACCATCATCGAGTGCCTCAAGCAGGCCACCACTGGAGCCATGCCTCCCAACTCCAAAAACGGCCAGAGCTTTGTTCATGACCCCTTGGTGCGCTGCGGCTCTAGACTCCTGTAATGCAGGTCCTCGCACTGGGGACACCAGGTCCCCAGGCATGCACAGTCATGGCAGAGCACGCTGGCCCATCCGGCGCACAAGCAGTCCACCAGCCCCGTCTTCCAGATAGCCGGGGAGACAGAGGTGAAGGCACTCATCAAGCTGAGGCTTCGGACGGCCCGCGATGCAGCGATTGTGGTGTTCCGCAGCTTCTCGCTGACTCAGAACAAGTCCAAAAAGACCTTCAAAACGCTGGATGGCAGCGTCATGGTGCAAGACGACGAGACTGGCGAGATGAAAGTGCTGACAAACAAGTGCGCAGAGATGGACAAGACGGTGCCGTACGTCATGAATGTGTCGCGGCCCATCCTGGAGCATGTTGTGTTTGTGCACCAGGAGGACTCCCTGTGGCCCCTCTCAGAGAGCAAGCCCCTGAAAGAAAAGTTCGATGCGATCTTCGCAGCCACCAAGTACACCGCAGGCCTCCAGAAGATCAAGGATGACATCAAAGAGAAGAACCAGGTGCGCGTGCTGATGCACGGGGCAGTGATGGGCATTCACACACACGTGTCCTTGAGGGCAGAATCAGGCCCTCACAAATCTGTGCTTGAACTCGATTGCACCGGTGCCCGACCTGCAGATGATCAAGGAGTGCAAGATTCATCTTGGCCATCTGAAGACCCACCGGGACACGGCCCGGCGGCTGCGGGCAACAGTCAAGAGGGACGTTGACCAGCAGGCCGCCCTGCAGCAGCAGCAGGCCACGGTCGCCGAGGAGATGCGCTCGTGCGGCCCTCACGCTCCCCCTGACTGCACACAGCGGCCACTGCGTTGCAAGGTGGGTGTGCCGGGAGGTCGTAGTTTGCACGACTTCAGGCCACTGCATGGCACAGCACCAAAGTAGACTGCCGATCAAAATCAGTATGGCTCCACACTGCACTGAGATACGTGTGCCGTGCGCCTCCCGGTGTCTGGCTGTCGGCGCTTGCGTCGGCGTTGGGCTGGACGTGGCTGACAGGGCGCTGAGGCGCGTGGCCGGGTGCGCTGCAGGCTGCAGGCGCGGGCGGCGGAGCTGGAGGCGCAGCTGGCGGAGAACGAGCAGGCGATCGCCCACGTCGAGCGGCTGGAGCTCAAGTGCGGTATGCATGAGGCGGAGGCGGAGAAGCTGCGGCAGGCGGTGGGGGACATCCCGGACGCGGAGCTGCCGTCCGCAGCGGAGCTGCAGGCGATGTGTGACAAGGTGCGCCGGCCGCCGCCTCCGCATTTCAGCGCAGCGTGTGCCTGAGGCTGCGCGGCAAATGGTGCATAAGGGCTCTGGCGATTACATGACAGAGCATTGGAGCACCCTACACCGCCTTGAGTTTGCGCGGGTGTTCAGTGCAGCTCCCGTGACTGCTCCCGCGAGTCTGTGCGCCTGCAGACGGTCCTTGTTCTGGGGGGCCGGACTGATCCTACGGCCCACGCGTAGGCACAAAGTGACGTGGGAGGGGTGTCGGGGAGCTTGGCACCGGCCGTGGTCTCGCCAAAGCATCTCAACACCTCATTGAAAACGTGCACAGTACACCCTCTGACGGGGTGAGAAAAAGCAGGAATAGCTGGCGGGGATGATCCAGCTATCTAAAAACCAACTATGCATGTGGTGTGGTGGCTGCGTGCCTGCTGACACATGCAGCACTGCAGTGCCCACACTTGCCTCTGATGGTACTGAGCTTCACAGTGTGCAGTACGAGAGCAAGGCGGTGCGGAAGCGGCAGCAGGCGGCGCAGCTGACGGCGGAGCGGCGCTCGAAGGAGGCTGAGCTGGCCGAGGTGAACGCGCAGGCGCAGGCGGCGTCGAACGAGGCCGCCCGCAAGGAGGCCCAGCTTGACGCCCACCATGGCACGCCTCCCCACTACTGAGCTGCGTCGTTGTTGTAGTCTGGATGGACCGGCTGACATGCCTCTGCACTTACCTCACACGAATGTCCAGATTGCATGTATCTGTGACCGTCCCCAGGCAGCTGCTGTAGTTGCCACCTGTAGACACATAGGCCTGCTCGAGATGCGTGTCGGTGCCTGCTGTTGCTCTGGCAAGTGCACGCGACGACACGCTGGTGAGAGGAGACGTGGTGCGTGCAGGTAAGGTCAAGCTCGCGGTGCAGCTCGCTGCGACATTTGCCCAGCGGCACGGCCTCGCGGAGGCAGTGCCGCAGGGCAGCGACCTGCCGGAGCAGGCGCAGGTGGCCGTATCTGCAGAGCTACAGCGGCTGCATGCTGCGAGTGCGGAGCAGCTGGAGGAGCTGCGGGGGCGGCAGCGCGAGGCGCAGCAGGGCGCGCAGCAGCGGCTCAGCACGGTGGAAGCCCGCCTCGCGAGCTTCCAGACAGACGCAGACAGCAAGGCTAGCAGCCAGGCTGCTGTCGAGTGTGCGCCGCCACCTGCACGCCGCACATGGTGAACACTTGATCGCGGTCTCTACAGCTGTTGCTTCTGTGCCCAAGAGTACGTCGCAACAGCGTTTCATGGCGTGTGTGTTGCTGAGAGCGCGGCCACGGTGTAGGCAAGCTACAGGCAGCGCGGGGGCGGCTACAGGCGCTGCCGCCGGCGCTGAAGCTCGGGAACATGCGTGCCGACCTCGAGGCCGAGCGCGCCCAGCTCGAGGGCAAGAGCTTTGACGCCGAGCTGCAGCAGACTGCCGCAGCGATCGAGGCTTCTGCGGCGGCGCTGCGCGCCGCGGTGCAGAAGGTCGCCGAGCTGCGGCGGGAGCGCGACCGCCTCGGCGCGGCGACGCAGGCCGCGACGCGGTTCCGAGTCGCGCAGGAGAGCGCCGCGGACCTGCAGGCACAGGTACAGCCCTCCTGCCATGCTGTGCTGGCCGCTGCACTGCTGGGCCGCGGGGGGGGCAGTCTTGCCACATCCTCCGGTGTCCGTCCGCAGCCAGACAGCGCGCTGTGGACACAGATGACCGCTGTGCTGTATCGAGTGCTTGTGTGCTAATGATGCATGCAGCCACAATTTGAGTGGCCGATGCATTGAACACATGCGTGCTCGATGATCAAGCCACGCCTTGTTGAAGATGGGCAGCCACGGCGGCGGCCCATGTGACATGCGTGTGCATGTGCGCCAGGTATGTTGTGCTCAAGGGTGGCCACAGGGGCTGCAGTGGTGCACGCGAGGCAGCTGTGTGCAGGTGGACCTGCTACAGAAGCAGCACGGCCCTGCCCTCAAGCAGGCGCTGCAGGGACTCGGCGGAGTCGCGGCAGACACAGGCAAGCCGGAAGCTGTCGGCGCAACATGCGCGCAGCTGGTGCAGGCAGCCTCACAGCGGCACGCGGAGGCGCAACGCGCAGCGGACACCGTACGCCAGCAGCTGCTCTCCGCGCAAGCCAGTCTCCGCGGCCTGGAGGAAACGATCTCCAAGGTGCCCACCTCCCTCACCTCGCCCTGTTGCCGGGCATGCATGCGGTGCACGGCGTCTCCCACCCGCACGGGGAGCTCCCAGCATTGGATGGGGCCTGTCGCTCACGCCGCTGCTACTGGCTGCGGCTGGACTGCTTGGCCTGCCATGCTTATTCGAGCCACCACAGCGCGCCGACGACCTGTGCGTGCTGTTCTGTTCGGGTGTGAGGAGGAGGGGGGCGCTGCAGGGCGACGCCGGGAGCGAGAGGGCAGCCGCAGAGGTGACACGGGCGCTGGACAGGAGCCGCGCGGCGCTAGCGGAGCACTTTGCGGACGAGGACGAGGAGGTGGAGGACCTCGAGAAGGCGTTCTCGGCGGCGGCCGGCGCGGCGCTGCAGGAGCGCTACAGCAAGGCCCAGGTGCGGCCCCACACGACAGCAGCCTCCCGCTGCACCACTCGCACCCTGCCTCTACGGCGCATGCGCCTGCTTGTTTCTAATTTGAGCATGTGACAGGCGGGAATACTGTTTGTGTTGAAGCAGTCGTGTGACGAGGTGGCACGTGATTTTGATGGAGTAGCCTCGACAACTGTACACGGTCTTGGTTCTGGTGGTTGGCAATGCAGAGGCGGGGGGCCTATGCAATGTCCTTCGTGCGCAGGCTGCGCAGCTGAGCGTAGGAATGGGATTTGAGTGAAGGGAATGTGGGTGTGCATGCGTGCAGGCTTACTTGGAGAGCAGGCGGAGCGAGGCCGCCAGCCAGTCCAAGATGGCTGCGGCGCAGAAGCAGTACAGTGAGACCTGGGTTGCAAAGGCCCGGGAGGCCGGCATCTGTGCAGTTTGCCAGCGGAAGTTCGCAGAGGAGAAGGAGCGCAGTGACTTCATCGCCCGATTTGAACGGAACCGGTACGGCGCAACCCCTCCCGGCGCACTCGGCATCCGCACGGCCGCCGCGTGACACTGCGGCTGTGCTGCAGGGAGAATGCCTCTGGTAACGCTGAACAGGACGAAGCAGATGTTGCAGAGCTGGGAAAGCACTTGGAGTCAATCATCGGGATGTCGAGTGCAGTGCAGAAGTCCAGGGACTGGCAGCAGCAACGGCAGGGCGTGGCTGTGCAGGTGCAGGAGCTGCGGGCGACATGCAAATCCCTGGACGAGCAGGTGCCTCCCCTGTCTAGCGCCCGGGTTGTCGAGGCCAGTGCCCGCTGGGCGTGTCATGATCCTCGGTCGGTTTATGTGTTTTTCTGGATTACCTAGAAGTGCTTTGCGACCGCGCAACGTTGTTGAGGCTGTCCATCGCACGTGTGAGCCGTGCAGGTGCAAGTGGCTCGAGGCGAGGAGGGAGCAGCTGGGGAGCTGGTGTCGATGGCACAGGAGCTGCAGACCAAGCTGGCGGCACCCATGCAGCAGCTGCTGCAGCAGAGGCAGCGTGCGGACCGGGAGCTGCACGAGCTGCAGGCACAGCTGGAGGGCGATGGCGATGCCAGTAGGCTGCCAGAGGTGGATGCTGCTATCCAGGTGGCGGATCAAGAGGTGAGTAGCCTCACAACGACACGTGATGACCTGATGAACAAGCGTACTGCTCTAGCTGATGACAAGGTCAAGCATGGAAGAAGGTGCGTTGGATTGGTCACGATCGCCATGCGACTGCTCGCTGGGTGTGGTCCCGATGGCTGTTCTGGTGCAGGATGCTGCAGCTGGAGCAGTCGTACATGAAGCTGACCACTGAGGTGAAAGAGCGGGAGCAGCTCGAGTCTCAGGTTGCAGAGCTGGAGCGAGAGCAGGCAGACGTTGCCTCGCAGTTACTCTCACTTCAGCAGGGGAATGAGCCACTGAAGCATCAGAGGACAGTACTGCAGGCGGAGTTGGATGCGATGCACAGCAAACATGAGAAGGAGGAGCGAGACAAACGGCAACACGTGCGTTGTAAAGCCACAGTTCGCAGGGTATATGGTATATAGGCTCCTGATCATATTTGTTCATGTTTCCCGTTCACTGCAGGTGGATGGCTTGGCGGCTAGTGTGAATCAATGGGCAAGTGCTCTCGCAGAGATCTCTCAATTTCGAACATCTGGTGCGGAAAGTGCCATAGAGGAAGCACGTGATCAACTGCGCCAGTTGGAGGAACACATAAAGGAGCATGTAGCGGCCGTGCAACAGCTGGAGGCTACGGCACAGAAGGCTGCAGATGCAGCCCAGACGACGGAACAGCTCAAGCGGTGCGCTGCCGTCCCCGAGACTATTTCGCTTTACATATTTGCCGTCGCTCAGTTTGCGAACAACTCATTGGGTGTCGCTCCCGTCTTGCACGACTACCTCTTGAAGGCTGAGGCCGATTTAAACCACGCACGGTGTTCCCTTCGCCACGCTCGATGTACAAATCCAAACTCGGCCGCTGCCAAATAACCACGCAGAAGGTTACAGTGGAGCAGCATCAGTAAACCGCCTGATGAGCCTCAAACAGATCGCGGTGTCGCACTGTGTTCTGGGAGCACGATCGGAAACACCACATGTGGCTGGACGTTGTTGGTGGCTGAGCTCAAGCAGCCCCACGTCGAACTTTTCATCACAGCTATACACTTGTGAGTTTGGGGTAGCTGTCAGGCGTCAAATCAGTCAGAGGCTCTGAAGTTGATGCGTCACTTCCGGAGCGTTTCGGCTTGCATCTGGCTCGATAAGTTGTGCGCTCATGAGCCAGGGAATTAGTTCGTCAGGGTCTTGCATGCCTTCTTTAGGCTGTTCTAGGAATGTAAGGCCTTGCTTGGGCGTGAGGCACCCGCGACGGGAAGCCCGCTCGGTTCATGGCCAGCGCTCCGTCCCCTTGAGAGCGTGCAAGCGTGCCGCCCTCAAGCCTCGGGGAGGCAAGCGGAAGCCCCTATCAGATGGATTTGGAAGAATACGCAGTGTGGACTCCGAATCACGCGCCGTGAACATTGCCATCGGATCAAATATTTTGATATTCGGGGCCAAGGTCTGGGTCTCATCCAATTCTGGGTCAAGCGCGCTCTTCGCGGAGGCCGTACATACTCTTGCCGACATCGGCAACCAGCTTCTTCTCCGTTTCGGCATCGCAAGGAGCACGAAGGCCCCAACAAAGGAGTATCCGTGCGCATCTCCGTCCAGCTGTCATTGTGCACTTGCATTGTGCACCCAGTCATGCTCGCACTTCCAGTGCTCGCCCGCACACGACGACCGGCAAACAACTGCTGCAGGTATGGCTACATGAAAGAAAAGTTCATCTTCTCCCTCATATCAGCTGTCGGTGTCTTTTGCATCGGTGCTGGCGCCTCAGTCATCAATGGAGCCTACGCCCTAACAGACCAAGGTAACACACCACACCCTCCCCAATCATCCACTTGCTTCCCAATTTCCATGTCTCTGCAGGGCTCGCACGCCCCGTGTGGTCCAACCGTGAACACCGTTTTCGTCCTATCAGTGCACCTGTGATCACATGCATTCTGTGGCGCAAGTCAGAGTTTACGGCAGCATTTTGCTTGGATGCCTCTTTCGGTCCCGGATTTCGGAGTTGTCAATGTCCAAATGGATACGGCTATGTAATCATGCATACACACATACATGCCGTGCCGCCCCGTGCACTTACCCGGCCACACCCGTGCAGACCACGACGTCGCCAACTTTGGCCTCAACTTCGCCGTCCTCGCCATCTCCTTCGTCGTTGAGGGCTTCTCCTGCGTCGTCGCGGTGCGCGCGCTCTCCGAGGGCGCCGAGCGCCGCGGCGTCACCTTCGCGGAGTACCTCGACTCCGGCTCCGACCCCGCCGCCGTTGCCGTCATGGCCGAAGATGGCGCCGCCGTCATCGGCGTAACCATTGCCGCCATCAGCAACTGGCTCGTCATTGCCACCGACTGGCAGGCGTGGGACGGCCTCGGGTCGATCCTCGTCGGCGTGCTCCTCTCACTCGTCGCCCTCTTCCTCATCCAGCGCAACCGCGCAGTTCTCATCGGCCGCTCCATGGCCGCCGACGAGCTCGCAATCGTCCTCGCGTACCTCTACGCGGACCCCGTCGTGAACCACGTGTACGATGCCCGCTCGGAGGAGATCGGGCCCGGCGTGTACCGCTTCTCCGCGGAGCTCGACTTTGATGGCGAGAAGATCGCCGAGCGGCACCTCAAGACCATCAACCCGCAGCAGCTCGCGCACAAGTTCTTCAACACGCAGAACCCCGCGATGCGCGACGACACTCGCGCGTTTTCGATCGCGCTGCGGGAGTACGGCTCGCAGCTCGTGCGCGCCGTTGGCTCGGAGGTCGATCGCATCGAGGGCGACATTCAGAACCTTGTCCCGGGGGTGCGGTATGTGGACCTGGAGGCTGACCGTGGTCGCTTCTGGCTGTACCGCGCGTCGGTGGACGGCGATGAGGACATCCGGGACCGGTTTGACATCAGCCAGCTGTCGCTGGACGCGGTGGCGTGGCAGAGCGAGGAGACGAAAATCAACTACCTGCTGTCGCTGGATGACGGCGACGATGCCGCTCCAACTGGCGGCGTTGCCACCCCTGAGTCTTCAAGAGGTTCAGGGACGGCGGCTTCGGGGGGGCAGAGCTCGGACCGGCCGGGTTCGGAGGCCGGGCCAGGTAGGGCTGCGTCCGCGGCTGCTGCAACGGAGCTGGCAGACGGGGCTACGAAGGGGGCCGCGAACTCCGGGCGTGGGGATGTGCCTGGTGGAAAGGAGGGCGGGCGTGGCGCAGAGGCCGGAGGGGGCGCCGCTGTGGAGGCTGGGGTCGCATCGGTGGTGTCTTGGGACGAGCCGCCTGCTGCGGCGGCGCCTGCTGCAGACACTAATGGCCAGTCATCCGTGATTGCGTGGGACGAGCCGCCTGCTGCGGCGGCACCTGCGACGGCCAGCAACGGGCAGTCATCGGTGGCCGCGCGGCATGGGTCGCCATCAGCAGCGTCCCCTGCTGCAGCCGGCAATGGGGGTGGCCAGGATGAAGTGGCCGCGGAGCGCAGTGGGGCAGGGGGCGGCAGCTCAGCGGACGCAGCACAGCAGGGCGCTGCGGGGCGGATGACTGTGATTGTGGGGGCCTCCACCAAGACAGGGCAGGTGGTGGATGTGGAGCTAGGTGAGGGTGCAGCCGCGGAGGCGCCAGGGGGGGCGGCGCCACTGCCTGCAGACGCTGAAGGGCCAGCCCCAGCAGCACAGGGCGGCGGAGGCAGTAAGACTTACACCGGCACAGAAGGTGAAGCTACTGCAGCGGTGGCGGAGGAGATAGGGGCAGGCACGAAGGGCTCGCGGCGGCAGTAGCGCTGGGGGAGCCTTCCGCAGACGTCCACAGACCAGGAGTCCTGATGGCCGGCAGAAATTAAGCGTGAGTCCAGCATGTCCACAGGGGGAGCGTGCGGTGTGTGGGCCGCTGGTGTCCGCGGGGCAGTGGCAAGCGTGGCGTACAGGGTGGACTTGTTGAGCACGTGGAAGTTGAGCCAAGGCAGCGACAGCATGCCCCCTGTGTCACGCATGCGGCCGGCGTGCAGCTGTCACTGCATACGTGCGGCCGGCACCGCGCTCCGACGCAGCACACAACCAGCATCGCGCGAATGAGCCCACCAACACTCACGAGAAGTACATTTAGCACACAGAATCTAGCAAATGTGCGCCAGTATATACGGAAAGGCCAGTTCTCAAACAGACCAAACCTTCAGAAACGAATTCGCAGTCGACCAGAGTCGGACTCACATTGGTCTCGTTATGGCAATCTTCTCCTTCATCGTGATCCAGTCTCGGTGTCTTTCTGGAATATCGTGAAGCCAACTCGAGCGCTCCCCGCTGAATAGTTCACGCGGGGGCGGTTGTATACAAAGTTGCCAACGATGCCTTTTGCAAGATGTAAACAGCCACAATTGTGTCAATGGCATCAGGCTGGAGAAGCAGACACTGCTCACCAGTGAGCCACCTTACAATACATCATGCTTTCACAGACTGCAGTCTAGGAATTGCACTGTCGCGATTCCTCGACTCATGCGCATGGCCTCTGAGCGTCTGCCCGAGTCCTGCCTCCGCTGCGCGTCATTGGCCACCGCATCGCTCAATCGCAATGCGGCGGTGCGATGTAGCAGTGCAGGCCGCCTGACCGCAAGCAGAGAGCGGCCGAGGAACCTGTCGTGCACCTGCCCGCTCCCAAACACAACAGCAAGAACAGGGAGCAGGAGCCCCTGCCAGGCACATCTCCCGCTCCGGAATGCACAATGTGCCTTGCAGGGAGAGTGAGGCGGCACTCAAGTTCGCAACGGCCGTGGAGGCGGTGCAAGCCACCCGTGCGGAGCTGCAGGCGCTGCATGCGGCCTCCAGCGGCGCCGACTGGGCGGCAGTCAAGCAAGAGCACGCCGCCACGACTGCCAAGGCGCACGAGCTGGACCGCCGCGCCAGCACCCTGGCCGGCGAGCTCTCCGGCCTGCTCTCCGTGCGCCCCTTCACTGTTCTTGCGAATCGAGAGCACGCACACGCACACACATGCATCAGTTGTGATCGGCATGTGTGGAACGGTTCGGCGGTAGCCGCTCAGGGTTGACCGGCAAGCACGGGGTGTGGCGTTAGTGTCACGTCAAGGCGTGTGGCCGCGGCCCCTGCGGTTGAAGGAACGAACGTGCAGTTCAGGTACTGTTCCTGCTGAAGCATAGATCTGTCAGTGAGTTTGGTGTATTTGTGTGTGCAGCGGATCCGGGAGTCGGAGGCGGAGCTGGCGCAGCCGCAATACGCCGATATTGTGCTGGAGTACCGGCGCAAGGAGGTGGAGCTGCGCACGCTGGAGATGGGCAACAAGGACTTCCTGCAGTACTGCAAGGGCCTCGAGAAGGCGCTGCTGTCCTACCACGGCAAGAAGATGGAGAGCATCAACCAGGCACGCCTCCGCAGCACGCTCCCACACCTGCAATAACACCGCTTGTGCAGGTCGGGGACCAGCCAGTGCATTGCGTGCGCTGTGACGCCTGCTTGACACACGGCAGCTTGAGCGTGAGGCTGCATGCATGGCAGGCGCGGGCGCGGCCGGGGCGAGGTGGCTGTGGTGTGCAGGTACTGAAGGAGCTGTGGCAGAAGACGTACCGCGGGCAGGACATCGAGTACATCGAGATCCGCGCCGACACCACGGACAGCGGCAAGTCGGCGTACAACTACCGCGTGCTCATGCATGCGTGCGGCGCGGAGCTCGACATGCGCGGCCGCTGCAGCGCCGGGCAGAAGGTGCTGCGCCGCGTGCTGCGCCCGCCGGGCCCCTGCATGCCTGGCAGCCGAGGCGTTGCGCAAGAACAAACTGTTTCAATGGGGGCCCACGTTATAGCCGCACGTGGTGCAGACACATTGTACATGCAGGTGCCATGACCCGGCTCACATCCGGGACAGCTGCGTCTGTCATCTTTGCGTGCACTTCAGCCCTGCGCGTCCAGCAGGCCCGATGCAGTGCACATGTTGAGCCCACAGAGGGATTTTCCGCGGCAGTGGTACAGGGCTGCCCATGGAGGGAGACGGTGAGGCGTGGCTGTGCAGGTGTTGGCATGCATCCTGATCCGGATGGCACTGGCGGAGTCGTTCTGTGCCAACTGCGGCGTGATCGCGCTGGACGAGCCCACCACCAACCTGGACATGGCCAACAGTGCGGCGCTGGCTCAGGCGCTGCGCAGCATCCTCGACACGAGGTCCAGCCTGACGCATGAGACAGACCGCGTGTTCCAGCTCATTGTGATCACCCATGACGAGAACTTTGCCACACAGCTGGGCGCGCACGACTACTGCGAGTTCATGACTCGGGTGACCAAGGACGAGAACAACCACACCAAGCTGACCGAGGAGCCCATTGATTGATGCGACTCGAAGCAGGATGGCTTGCTTTGGCTCTGTCCCAGTTGAGTGTATCAGAATTACATTTCTTCAGAATTGATGGCTTTCAACAATCCACATTCATTGTAATATGCCCCCAAGTCGCATGCTAACTACAGCCCCAGGGGGCTGCGTCTTTCACTCACAGTCATGACGTTAAAAGCATGATGACACAACACATTCTCGATCCATTCTTGGCTCAACACATCACTCAGGTACCAGCGTCGCTGCGCTGAGGAATGGCGTTCGCATCTGCTTCGATCCCACAGTGCCCAGCACGTGTGCCTCTGTCATGCGGCCCCCTGCCCGTCTGATTTGGCTCGAGTGGGCAAGCCATCGAGTTGGCTGTAGACCCAGCTCCACAGGGACGGCGTCATCTCTGCCCCGTCCACCTGCACCACAGCGGCCACGGCATCAAGCAGCAGCATCACATGAGAGTCCACAATGCCAGATGGGCCTGTTCTCAAGCGGGGCGGTGCTGCGTCCCACCTGAGTCGCAGCCGCGCCGCAGGTGCAACCGATTCTGCAGCAGTCTCGCGTGCTCACGCCTGACAGCATGCCATGCACGAAGCCCGCAGCGAAGAGGTCGCCCGCCCCGGTAGGGTCCTTCACATGCTCGAGGACGAGGGCGGGGCATGCGCACGGTCCCCCGGTCCGCTCCAGAGCGATGCACCCTTGGCTGCCCCTGGTCGCGACGGCCAGGTGGCACTGCCGCACAACACATGCCTGTGCCTGGTGCAGGCCAGCCAGCTCTGCCCCGGTTCCGTCTGCGTCTGTTTGATGGCCGGCACCGAGAGCCTCACACCCGACGCTCAGAGCCTGCCACTCGTCAGCGTTGCCAAAGACCGCATAGACCTGCCCGCTGTTGATGATGTCCCAGATGTCAGCGTTGAATCTCCGCACGATCTCGAACGATGCCAGGTCAAAGATGACCTTGGCGCCAGCCTGCAGCAGCACAGCATGTAACTGCGCTCCCGCACGTGCCAAACAGCCCTGAGATGAGCCAAGGGGCTTCAAATGTCCACCTCGGTCTGCAAGAAGAATTTACAACGCAATGACTCGCACAGGCTGGTCTGAAGGGAAGATTTCAGCTGCAAGTTGAGAACAGGTGGCACGGCATGTATCAACCAGGGATAGCGCCACTCTGAGCAGCAAGCTGGCACATGTACCTTGAAAGCTGTAGCTATGACTTCTTTAGTGAAGTTTGGACCATACAGGCAGTAGCCACTGAGCATCACAACCTCTGCATCGAGGCACGCGCAGGTGACGTCGGAAGCCTGTAGCCGCTCACATCCATCCATACAGGTGCGCATCGTCCGTTCTCCTTCGCAGGAGAGAATTATTGAGCAGCCTGCAGACACTCACTCGCTGCTAAGCAGTGCCAAGGCAGTAGATGCCTCGATGGTGCCTCTGAGAGGTCACGGGGTCGCATGCAGCGGTGTGGGGCATACCTGTTGGGCACTCACGACTGTACAACTGAGAAGTATCGACTTTCGATACCTGCATGTTCTGGTGGAATGCAGCTCCGGCGTCGTCATTCCCTCTGCATGCCTTCAATCGTGTTGTGTCAGCAGAACCTGTCATGCCAGCGATGCCACCACGAGGACACGCACAAGTCGATGCCAAAGGCGCACCGAACACCGACGATCTTCGCGTGAACCCCGAATCCAGACGCCATCGCTCTGCAGCAATTTGCAGATGACCCACCTGGTCTCACTTCGACTTGCGTGAACACACCTGTACCTGCTGAGCTGTCATGGTTGGCGGAGCTGCAAGGGGACTGGGACTGAAATGATCAGAGCCCTTGCAAACACTGTTTGCAGGAATGCGAGGCATTGCAGAGAGCTGCAGCGGCCATGTCTGAATCAGCCGACCTGGGCCTGTACTGCAGCAAGACTGCAGCAAAACGTACAGTCCGCCATTGTTCGGTCGGGACTTGTAGAAATTATCCACGATTACGCACCCAGCTGCTGCAGTATTCTTTGGGCAGTGGCGGCATCAACTCTGCGTGATCCGTGCTGCTCCTCGTCACCCAGGATGCCGTTCAGCTGTTCTTCAGTGACATGGGCGACGTGGTCCACGATTGCTACAGGCTGTATGCAAACAACTTGCACCATGACCTCTACAATTGATTGCTGTGATCTTCAACGGTGCAAATATACCGCTGCTGCGCAAGAGCAGCGAATGGCGACTACCTATGACGCGGACAAGCTGCACGTTCGTGTGCGCAGCCAGAACTTGTTCGGACAATCAGTCTCACAAGAAAAGGGTCGTTCTGGCTGTCAAGTTTCACAGCAGTTTTGTGGCCTAGCTCTACTCTCCTGGCGTATGTTCACAGCGCATCTACATACGTATGCACCTGTAGGCACTCATGGACACGTCTGCCTTGTGCGATCGCGCCCCCTCATTACTGCAGGTGCGCTCGCACACGAAGCTGCATGCGCACTCGATTCCCTGTCCATGGGGCGTACCCAGTACGGTGTCGTTCAAGCCTGAACTATCGTTACATTCTGACATCACACTCGACGCGCCTGTTCCTCCAGAATAACATGCTTCGTGTATGGCAGCTATCACGACTGTCACGCTCATCGCATGATCAGCTTTCTTTCCAGCGTTTCGTGGTCTCTCCCAGGCCGGTCGCACATGCTCTCAGACTCAGCAGAGCCAGTGCTGCAAGCACAGCAAGGCAGCCCTTGCCACACCACATTCCGTTGTGCATCGCTGCAGGAGCGCACGCAGGTGTCTTGGCACGCATCATGTTGAAGCAGGTCCAAGGTGTGCCACGGTTGACTGTACTTGTTCATGCTTTGTGAAATGCTCAGTCAAGTGACATGAGGCCCTGTTGTTGAACCACGATCCTGATTGCATGGATGACCACCACCTCAATGCCGGCATGTCATGTGCCCTCTTTGCCACCAGTCAACTGTTTCACCGGTGATGCAGCCAGCCTTGGGTGTGTCGAAGGCGCAACTGTGTTTCCGGACTTGCTATGCAATGCGGCAGGGTGCTTTGCCATGGGGGCGCTTCAAGTTCAAGGGGCAGCCAGCAAGGTGGACGCTCGGCCAGATCAGCCTGAATCAGACTGGCACAGCACGCATCCGGGCTTGTCCAGCGGCCTGCGAACCGGGTTCTGTGGATCGTTGACCACCTTCTCTAGCTGGTGAGGAGACATTACCACCTGCCATTTGATGCAACAGGGACTATTGAATGCCCTGATCCAGTTGTCTGACAGGATCAGATATCCCTGTGGCACCACGGAGGTTTCGGTCAAACGTGTGTTCTGCCGCTGCAGGATGCTTGCAGCGTTCCAGGCCCCCTGGAACGACTGCCTTGCGCAACTGGCGGGCGGAAGTGTGATCGCCTTGGCGCTCCTGTTATGTGGCCAGGCCGCCTCTGTGCCCCTGTGGCGCCTGCTGCGCCCCATTGCTGTAGCGTCTCAGGGGCACCTGCTGACACCCGTGCGGGTGCTCCCTGCCTACGTGGCCACTGCAGCGACCGCCTCTGCCGTGGTGTTGCTGTGGACAGGCCAGGCACGGACCAGTGCGTCTGTAGCGCCGCTTGCGCTGGCTGTGGCCGTTGCGCCGGCCGGGGCGCTGCTGCGATGGCGGCTGTCAGACCTCAACAAGACTCCTGCAGGCGCGCCGCTGAGCTTGCGCTGCTGTTGCAATGCTTGCCAGTAGCTCGCTGTCTGGTGCTCTGGATACGGCCACCGTCAGGCTGCCGCTGCCGTGTGATGCCATGCGCCACACCGATCTCGCTTGCGCCAGCTGCTATTGTCGCTTGGGTGCCGTCACTAGAGTAAGCATGTCAACCTGAGCGCAGGGCACATCGAATACGGACCCTTGTCCAGTTCAAAGGCAGGTGGGTGCTGTCCATGATCACCAGGCGGAACTCCGGCACTGCGTAAGGAAGGCTGATGTCACCGGCGCTACAGGGGCACACCCTCGTGACAACTTGGAGCTGTGCTGCAGGGCCGCGGCGGCTGCCGGCCGGCACGCTGCTGGCAAACATGGCCGCCTGTGCTGTCGGCTTTGTGTGCGTCAGCGGCGCTGTGTCCCCGCATGTCCCGGCGGTGGTGGCAGCGCCCCTTGTTATCGGCGTCCTCGGCTCGCTGTCGACAGTTTCAACTTGGGCGGAGGAGGTGCGCGCCGTGCGGCCTGCCGCGAGCGCCGCCGCCATGAGCACTGACAAAATTATCTAGACGAACGTAACTGCTTGCACTTTGCCTCTTGGTGTGCCGCCCAACCTGGGTGGCGCTTCATGCTGTTGTCCACGTCAGGGTCCAGTGGGCGTATTGGCTGAAGCGTTATGATCTAGCACATGCCCTCGAATTGGCTGCAGCTGCAATTCACCCGGCGCATAGCACCCCCCTCCCCCCGTCGCTGACTCGGCATGGGCGGGCTGTTTTGTCGCTGTGGGCACTGGCAGGTGATGCGCATCTCTGGCAGAGGACACCGGCTGCGGGCCTGCCTCTCGGGCATGCCTGCCTCTTGATCGCTGCAGCTGCTGATGCCGGCTTTGCCGTTGCAGTTGGTCAAGCTTGCCCGCAGCGGCCGCTGCCCAAGAGCGGTGGCGTATTGGGGCATTTCTCTCGCTGGCGCCGCAACCGTATCTGCCTGCGCCCGGATGTGAAGCGAGCGGCTTGAGTGGTGAGGGCGCCGGCTTCAGCACCTGCTGCACCCACGTGCAGGATCTCCAGCTGCCATGTGCAAGCAGGTACGTCATGAGTTGTGGTATCCTGCTGTTGACAGAGCTGGTGCCTGTGTTTGGGGGAGTGGCCAGCTGACGTGGATTGGGTTCTGTGAATTGCGCTATATGTCTGGGAAACGTGCCCATTGGGGTTGCATGTCCACTCGAGTGGAACGCGTGACATGAAGATGGCTCTGCAGGAACCAGGCGCCATGGCACGGGGAAGGACAGCAGCCTGCGGCATTTCTAGCTGCGTCTGCTTGCAACACACCCTTGAGCAAGCGAGCCTAAACGTTTCAGAGTATGAGGCTGTCACCGGGGCTGATCCGCGATTGAGCAGGGACTGCGCCGTGCCAGCCCATGTCCGCTGCTGCCATGCCACCTGAGCAACTCCTGGACCTCTGCACAGCTCGGACGCGGTCATTTGGCTTTGGACGGTGCTTCTAGCCACTGCTTGACAGCAGGGCCACTCACCATGGATCACACACGGCCACCAGGAGCAGCACAAGTATCCCTACGCCGCGACCAGCTTGCACCCCTGATGCCACGTGGCCTGTCTTGGTACATGACACCATGGAGACATTGTCTGGCATGCTTCCAGAGAGCGATCTTACGCTGATATTTGCGACTGTCCCCTCGTGCAGCAGAGGCTTGATCGGCATCGTGTCACAGTTAGTGAAGTCCACTGTCAACACGCCCGGTCCCAGCATCAACGCATAGCCTAGGCCAGCAAACGTAGGGATATCGAACAGTTAGTGTGCATCTCGATTGTGACCAGCACCATCACAAAATTCTCAGGTCCATTCCTCTTGTAGACCTGACCCAGTGGGGTACCGATGGAAACACGGTGCACAGGCGTTGGCGCGCACGATGTTGCCATGGATTTACATGCTAGGGCGACGTTGCTATGAACGAAAGTCCAGCCGTGGAGTTCCATGTACAACTGCAAATCATAGCTCTGCACCATGGCTTATCGCCGTTGCCCCTCGTGGCCATGTGCCCGTAGATCACACGGTTAGGCGCAAATGTGCGACCATCCAGGGCTTGCAGCCGACTTGATAATTTGAGCCTTTATGCGGCTGGGACGAATTTCAAAACAACTGGAGCGCACCGGGCCCTGCAGGGCTGGCGTCTTTGGAGACATGCATGTAGCCATCATGGCAGTACTCGATTGAGAACAATCTGTCGAGAACAAAGTGACGCCAACGAGCTTCAAAACGCAAAATTATGGTTATGGTGGTCGACTGGGCATGCGTTCGCAGTGATCGCAGCTCTCAGCGTCACAAAACATGCGAGTGCACTGTTGAGCGGGGGCGTGCAATGAGCTGGTGCAGCCAGCGAGCCAAACACTCCGCACGGACGGATCCTTTTCACATTCTACTACCTACACATGGGTGATGTCAGAGACGCGGCCGTCTCTGCAGAGTTCATCGCTTGGTGCCGCGATCACAATGTGCAAGCGACGAGCATTGCTGTTCACCAGTTCGACGATGGAGAGCGCGGCGTGATCGCGACAGCGTCCATAACTGAAGGTAGAATAGTGCAAATAAATACTCACGCCGGCCATGCTGCATGTTGCGCCTAAGTTGCACTCAGACTGCGCCCGAACAGCATTACCAGCATGGCACCCAGCCAGCACCCAGCCCTCTGTGCAGGGACGGTGCTAGTGCGGGCCTCGGAACCAGCGCTGCTCAGTGCAAGATCAGCCGCTCGTGACAGCGCCATCCAGCAAGCCCTGCCGAGCGCACATGGTGAGACACTGCCGGACAGAGTCGTCCTGTGCGTGCACCTCCTGCTCGAGGCATCAAAGCGTGATAGCAGCCAGTGGTGGCCCTACCTACGCAGCTTACCCACAGAGTACACCACTCTGGGCGCATTCCCAGCTGACCTCGCGCAGGAATTCCAGGTGCGCTGGTGTAGCGGACAGTCCACTGCTTGGATGCTTTGCCAGCCGCTGTCAGATTGCACCATGCGGTCCCATGCCGAACTGGCGGACGCTGTAGCCACACGCTTCACAGCAGTGGATTCCAATACGAACTCACCAAGGTGTGAGCTGAGACGAGTGGCAATGCAGATGTCACACCGCCGCCGGCTTGCTGTGCAGGCAGCACACGCAGTGGAGGCATGTGAGCGAGCACAGACCCAGCTTGCCACAGACTATGCCAAGGCTCAGGGTGTGCTGAAGGCCGCAGGTGTCTGCGAGCGGCTGAGGACTCGCGGCGCGTGGAGATGGGCCGCGGGCACAGTCGCCTCGCGCACGATGCACCTTCCCGGCAGCGACTGTGGCTGCCTGACGCCGCTCGCAGACATGCACAACTTCTGCCCCCCACCTGCGCCACAGCCTCCAGCAACACCGGCCAACCCTCCACACGCACAAGAGGGTGTGCTGCACTGCGCGCACGGGGCGTCCTGTGCCCTGGGCTGCTGATCTACTTGTCCTGCGTGAAGCCGGAGTACACATGAGCACAACAGACCATATGTCCTACACCCAGGCATGCCAGCCAGAGGGGTTTGGCGGGACAACAGCTTGCAGCAGCATGCCCACTCATGGAGCCTGTGCATGCTGCAGATGCTGCTGTAGGCACGGCAGGGCACGGCAGCTTCGACGAATCATCTGCGGAGTATGTTGTGAAAGCTGGCCGGGCGTACGCCAGGGGCGAGCAAGTCTTCCTGTGCTACGGCAGCTACACCAACCTCGAGCTGCTGGAGCATTACGGCTTCCTGCTGCCCCACAACCCCCACGAAGAGGTCCTGACGCCATCTGATGCTTGGCCCTGCTCGACAGCTGGTGCTGGAGGCACGGGCAAGGCGTTCCTGCATCCGTGTGCGCCACCCGCCACTGCATGCATGTGCTGCATGCTCGTGGCGTCCGCTCATACCCTCACACCGAGGTGCCTGCAGCTGGGGAGCCCTCGTGGGGCCTGCTGCTGCGCCTGAGGCTGCACTTCTGCTCGCATGCAGACAGCAGCGCTCGCGCCAATGCTTGGCAGGGCGAGCGTGTGAGCGTGGACAACGAGGCCAAGGTGTATGCGTGCATCGCAGCAGTGTGCATGAAGGTGCGGCCAGCTGCGCCTCCGCGGCTGCCGGGCCCGGATCATGTGAGCATGGCCACTGCACCGAGTCCGAGAGCCTCGTTCGTGTGCAGCAGCATGTGACATGGGTTTGTGCATGAGGACAGCCATGCACAACAGTTGCTTTAGCGGTGAGCAACACAACCCCGGTGTTCTCAGGACTGCGATGTCTGCGACACGCCCGTGTAGGCTGCCTTGCATCGCAGTCATTCAGGAGCCCGGAGTTGAGCAGTCCACGGCGTAAGCGCCCGCCAGGTAGGACTACAGTTTAGTGTGCAATCGCTCCATGGGCGCGGCTTTGTGAAACTTGCTGCAGGCACACGTAAGCGGTCCTTGGTTCATGCAGCAATGCATCAGTGGTGCTGAGCGTATGCTGTCATCGCGGTGTGCAGCAGCCCCACATGTACAGACTTACAACTCCCAGCGCTGTAGGTTCTGGAACAGTTTCCAAGCAGCACAAGGCAAGACAAGGAGATGTTAGACGACATCGGCGCAGCATCTAGCTACCACAAGCGGTGCCTCTGCCTGGTGCTCCAGTGGAGGATGCAGCACAAGCAGGCCCTTGCAAGGGCGTACAAGCATGCATGTGCCTGCACAGCATCGCTGAAGGAGCACTACCCTGGCCCTCACTCAGTCTCTCAATGAGGGCTGATGTAGCATCTGTCACATTGTTCTACAGAGCTCATGCCTGTGTGAGACTTTCCGGCTGTGCAAAAGAGCACCACTAGTTGTGTGCAGACCCGGATCAGGTCATCACAATGACTCTCCGAGATGAAGATGGCATGACTGCTTTATGGCACTTCAGTACTTATGTCCACGCTTTCGAATCAATGCCTCTGTTATCAGCTTCATCGACGCAGCCCTTTGTGTGCCACACACTGTGCGCTCGGCAAAAAATCCGGACATACATTCTCTGTGAGGCAATAGGAGTGTAGATGTTGAATCAGAACCCGTTGCTCAGCAGGGGATCAGGCTGAGTCCACCTCCGAGGTGATCATGCAGAAAGCACTCATCGAGTCAGGTAGCACCACAAGGCTGACCCGGACCCGGGACATGTCCATGAACCGTGCGGCAGCAGTGGCTGGGGTGCACAGGTGCACATCTCACACAGACCGCCTCCGAGTCGCAGCCTTGCTGAATCGTCCCACAGCAGTTGTGAACAACCAGAGGTGCTCGAGCAACTGCAGTTACATATGTACGCGCGCCCCGTCACCTTCGCAACAGGGAGTCAAATCAAACGGAAGCTGTGCTGGGGTGGCAGCGTGCAGATGAGGAGGGTGTTACAAGGACAAAGGCAGCAAGTCGGGCAGCACCGCGAAAGGAGCAAGCGACGAAGCAAACACCAAGACACCCACGAACATCTCACCCATCACCGGCGTAGCAAGCGACACAGATCCGCAGACCGCCAAGCACACACCCACACACCAGCACACACACGCACAGACCCACACACCCACAAACCCAAACCCACACACGCGCACGCACAAACCCCACGGCCGACACACAACATCACAACCACCAGCACCACAACGCCCGCCGCCGTACGACAGGGCCAAACCCAACACACTGCTGCCTGAGGCCGCCCATCATGGCCGCCCGATTGCCGGGGGCCTCCCTGGCCCCAAGACCCACCCCCACCCCAGATGAGGAGGGTGCAACCAGGGTGCTGCGCATGCATATGCATATGCATGCTTAACAATTGCGGAGCACGTTGTGCGTTTGGGGCTATAATATGACGCTGCTCTGAAAAGAGTTGTACGCTTTGGGATTGTTCAGCGAATGGGCGCCATGTTTCTGTGATTGTGTTGCGCTATGTGCGCAATGTGCGATACCGGCGGTGCTATCTGCTTCAGACTGTTTCATGGTAACACATGCATGCTTCAGCTGTCATGCATGCCGGGCGAGGTGGTCAGATCTATGATGTTTACAGATGGCCAAATCAGAGAACAAGCACGACTCACCGGATGAAGGCGATGTTTACAAAGGTGTCATGGTGTGTCCAGGCTCTCAACAGTCTTGCTGACGGCGGCTTCAGCCGGCTTCGTGGCCATTCACATTCAGAGCTCTTTGTTCGCTACGGAGGCAGCATTTACACATCTCGAGGTGCCATACTCCCGCCGTCAGCACTGACATGCTCAACAACGTTTTGTGGTTGAGTAAATCGTGCTAGAGATGGGGTGCTGCTTGTCTTCGCCCCCTCATGTCGATCTGGACGACGTGAAAAATCCAGGGCAGCCGCTTCGCAGACCAAAATGGGACTCTGAAGGCCTAACGAGAGCTCAGCTGGAGGTGTGCAAGAGCTCAGCTGTTTTTGTGTAACTGGTGGCCACACTGTCGTGGTTGTGACGCACGTCCTGTAGACAATGTTGACCTGCGACGGATCTGTGAATAGGACACTTGACACTGTGGCTCCTATATAGATATTCAGCATCTCTGCCGTGTAATCATATACATTATTGCTGTGAAGGCGAAGCGAGCTGAATTCTGGGATACTCAGCCTGCTTATGGTGGGTCTGAAGAGATCTGGAGTGTCCTGAAGGCAGCATGCGAGGCCCCCGATGTCGGGAGCGCCAAAGTCTTCTTGGATGCTGCAGACGTCACGGTGGCAAAATCTGATATGACCAAGTTTTATGACAGCCGCGGGTACCAGTATGACCTACCAGTTTATGTTGTGTCCGACCCGCGTGACCTAAAGTGAGTAGATTGCGGGGCAGCAGCAGGAAGTCTCTAGGGCGAGTCATGGCTCCGACGAGGAGTATGTCTTACTGTACACCTGCCAGACATGCCAGTGTTGCCCAATGCATTTCCGCTGGCATGCATAATGGCCTCATGTCAGGCTACAGAGGAATCGGCTTTTGAGGCGTGATATCGCGTGGCTGAAAGTACACCGAAATTGTTTTTATGTGGGGAAGCTTGGGATTGCGTCCACCCCAACTTTGTAACAAGCGCCCACATAGTCAGTCTGTCGTGCTGTGTCTACATCAGTGCAAGCACCTGGCCTCAAGTGGATGTCGGTTCAAGGCAATAGATAAACCAGGCCAGATGTGCTGAGTACTCGGGTGACAGCTACTGCACGAGGTCTGAGTGGTAGATGTATGACAGCACAGCAAGGTAACCTATGATGTCGGCTGTCTCGAGGTAAAACGAGGCACTATGAGGGTCACTGGCAAGACCCCAGCCAGTGCCAAGACCTGCATCTTTGAACAAATCGTGATCCAACCCCTCATCTGCATGCAAAATTTCAAGACTCTTTGCTTTACACCACAGTAACAAGCCCAAACGCCACGGATGTTCGCACAGTCCCACGGCTTAGTGTGTGGCTACAGGCAGCGTCGAGCACATGGCGTACGATCTCGAATCGAGGCGTTTGCAGGTCTTCGCAACGCAACCCTCTTGGAGACTATCGATCTTGTGGAGTGGCTGACGTACGTCCGGGGCAGGGTTCAGCAGGTGTACAGTATTTGGACAGGTTCAAGTTGGACCAAACCTGCCAGAACATGGCTTCGGCACCGCTTCTCTGCCCCGCTTCTGAACTTGAAGATTCTGCTTATGCGGGCTGTCTGAATGCACCGTGTCAGGGGTACATCGGCGACTCTCAGTTCTTTGCTGTCGAGACAGAAGCTGAACAGACAATGGCTGTGGAATCTGTCAATTGTGAGAGCTTGACATACACACAGCATGTCATTAAATTCCTAGAGCCGAACCGGCCTGTTGTAATACAGGTGTGAGCCCAACTCCAGGTAGGGATACATGTATGATGGTGGTACTGCGGAATGGCGTTTGATGTGGGACAACGAACGATCACTTCCAACACGGCGGTGAGACGTAGGGGATGGGTGATGCATGGCGCGCGTGGCAGCAGTGGAGGAGCGGTGATAGTGATTCTGGAAGAATTGACTGGTCTAGACTGCGGTGTCTGTTCGGCGAATCCATTGTACAGTGTAGCTCGGTCAACATGTACGTTCTCAACTTTCCGGTGTTCCGTCTGCTCCATGACCCCAACACGAACGATCACTCTTGTGCAGTGAAACCGGAGATTGCAACGCATGGCCAGTGAAATTTGCACATTTCTGTGAGCAGAGCCGGGAAGCTGACAGCCCCTTGCGCATGAAAAGCAGCGGTTCATCTGCGCCATACGTGAAAGACTGGCACCTGGCAGCAGAGTTCCCAGAATACAGAGTTGGTCCCTACCGCCTTTGCAACATTGCTGCAGTCCTCAGAATTGCAACAAGCATCGGCTCCTGTCACCTGACACACGCACACAACTGCTGCAGGCATACTCCTGTCCGGCTTACTTTGCGGACGACTGGCTCAACTCATTTCTTCTCAGCACCCGGAGTCATCTCTGTGAGGGAAATGCTGCGCTAGAGACTGAGCCAGCAAAAGCTGACGAGAATGTGCACACGGCAGACTACCGATTTGTGTACATAGGTCTGCAGGGATCGAGAACTCTACTTCATGCAGATGTTGTCCGATCGTTCAGCTGGTCAATCAACATCAGCGGCCGAAAGAGGTGACGCTACTGCACCGACTGTTGGTCATCCGAGTCATATGACTGACATCATCGATACGGGTGGCCATGGAGAGGAGCTTGACATGCAGGTGGCTGCTGCTACCACCACATTTTACTCACCTCGCCATGGATGCGGCAAAATTGAATTTCAGTCCATCATTGGAATGTGAAGAAGTCCACAACTGGGAGCAGAGGTTTCCCTCCCTGCCCAAGGCGCGGGAGAAAGCAGTTGAAGTCATTCAAGGTGCAGGGGAAGCGATATTTGTGCCCAGCGGGTGGACCCATAGTGTGGAAAATCTGGAAGACACAGTATCTATCAATCACAACTGGCTTAATGGGTTTAATGTGATATGGTCTGCAAATCTACTGTGCCAGACATTCAACAAAGCTGTAGACCTCCTATGCGACTGCAGGTGTGAGATCTGCATTTGAAGACTACAATGACCGCCTGTATGCAGTGTTCAGGAAATGGCTGATCACATGTGCAACAGCTGAGCCCAACTGCACGCCGATGCACACTCAGTGTGCCTGTGTGATGCCTGCTGCACATGCCTGCACAAAGCTCGGCCGCACTGGCACATAGGTCCCTGTATTGGTCCTTAGATTCTTGTCACGTTCACAGCTTGGTTAGTGCAGAGAGGGAGCCGAGTCTGTAGCAGAGTTTCTGGCATTGGCTGACCGAATGGTCCTTGCAGATGCTGGATTCAGCTTTCAGACGTTCACCGACCTTCTGTTTTTCATCATTGATGCCTCGGTCTGCGAATTTCAAGCTGATTCTGATGGTAAGCTGATATCAGTGCCGTGTGTAGCGCCGTTTGCAAATGTGTCGCTTACTGAACCACCAAACTGGGTGCATATAGCAAGTGCTTGCGGATGGCTGTGCAGATGGTCCTTCCCACAAGGGCAGCTACCGAACACAATTCAATGTGCAGCGCGCCTGCTGGGCTACACAAATAATGCTCCGCTGCCTAGCTGATGCCTGGGACTGCGAGGAAAGCCTTTATCGCATCGGCAGCAAACATCGGCTAGATATTCGCTCAGCAAATCTGGCACCATCCCTCCCACGGTCCCTGAATTCCATACTTCAATGGCTTGAGGCCGCCGCTGCTGCTGAAGTTCATGGGCACTGGTCATGGACATCGACAGCAGTAGTCCACCTGAGGTCAGCATGCGCCTTCCTTGAACAACAAGGCCTGGCTGTCACCATGGTACAATCTTGATTCAGGTCCTTGCTCAAAGGCGGGCTGAACAAGTAATGTGTGCTATCGAAGTGGGTCATCTCCAGTGTCCCAAAGCAGAGGTTTGGTGGGGCAATGCCACAGCATGCTTGCATCGCTGGCAAACGCCGCTGCAGCTGCGCCTTGACGGCATGAATGATTCATATAGATGATTATGGTGATCGCTATCAAGATCCACGCTGTACTGAAGCTCGCCTCCTTAATCTCTGGTCGTCCGGTAGGTGGTGCTGCAGTGTGCAGGCACTCTTTGAATGCATGCTCAGACAGGAACTGCTGGCCGCGCTGCCTCATGGGCTCAGAGAAACGGCGGAGCACGACGAGGGGAAGCGTTCTTATGCGGCAGCAGCTTCGAGTCCAGTACCAGCGGCCTACCGTGTAACGTTGATCTACAGCGACACGGCAGGTCAAACACCATCGAGCGTACAAGCTGCCCGTTCAAATACGGTGCTCCTGTGGAATATATCAAGATCTTCGTTTTTGCTATCATCTCATGGCCCAGTCGATCAGCGCAGGTATGTTCGCCCTGGTCCAGATTGTTAGCGTTTTGCGAGCCGAGTCCGCAAAGCGTGACATCGGCCATTCTCCGCCGCCTGCGCCATGGTCCTCTGATATTTTTGCTACCAGGATGACTACTTCGGGAGTAAGCAGCTCCGACGCACTACATGGCAGTGTTTACGATCGAAGCTGAGCACTGAAAGAGGGTCCTGTGCTGGTGTAGACCGCTCCCGCGCCTTGAGCCAGAATATCCATGCGGCGACAGGGCAGAGTCTACAAGCTCTATTGGAGTCATGCGGTCTGGATCAAACCGATTTGGTGTCACCAGGTGAGAAGCTCAGACGACAGGGAGCTCTCGTTGTCACCCTCCGGCAAATTCTCAGGCAGATGAAGGTGGGTCTACGCGGGCGCCTGTGAGCCCAGGCGCAGAGCCAAGACAGCAAGAGTCCTGATTGTGACGAATTGATCTTCGCTGGCTGATGGTGCAGGAGTCGCTGGACTACCAAGGAGCAGCGCTGCTGCAGGATTTCTTGCAGCAGCAGATGGATAGTCTCAATCAGAAATTAGAAAACGTTCAGACACAAGGCTGTTCAAAGCATACCCTTGATGATGTCAAACGATTCGAGATGGACGCACATGATCTGGGTTGGGCTCAGTTAGCGCAGCAGATACGTGCTGTGTACAAGTCCAAGCGGGTACAGCCCTGCACCACCTGCGCGCATATTGCAGTAGAAGATAATCTAACAGCCGAAACGTTGTCTGGAACACGCATCCTGAGCACAACTTCTTGCACACAGATGGGTGCAGCACATGCTTCGCTGCATGGGTGGGTGTGATTATCTGGTGACACAGAGTCTGTGATGTGGGCCAGGAACATGCAGGCATACCTAGATGCTGCGAAAGCCATCTTGCTCTCATCATTGGAATGTAAGCGTGATTCGTATCATGCACCAGCAACCCCAAGCATGCCAAAGCTCTCCTCCGCTGAGCTACAGCTTGAGCGACAGATAGAGAACTTGGGTCGGTGCAATCGACCAGCGGAGGCTGCAGCCTTGCAAAAAGAGGTCATTCGGAATCGGCGCGCGGCAGCAGAGCGACTGGAACAAGCGAGGGTAAAGAATTTCGAGCGCAAGGTCCGGCTGTGGCACAGCGTGTGCATGATACATATGCATGCCTTGCACAACATGAGCTACCTAGATACAGCTCGTACATGCCTCGTTGGACGTCTGTTGGCCACGCACGCTGTCTGGATCCTCAACAAGCAGGGCTGTTGCTGCAGAAAAGCCAAGTGAGTGGAAGGTACAACAGCATGAAAACCAAGGCCACAGCCGCTGAGAATAACAGCCTTGACCTGATGAAGTGCTACAAATCCTTTGATTCCTGCCGGCTGTCATCTCGTCACAGGATCCTGCGGGAGCGAGCTTCCGCCTCCATCTCGTATGCTTCGTCCAACCGAGTCCTGTCTGGATGGCCGCATAGGATCCCCCACCTGCCTCAGGTTCCAGGCGAAGCCACAGAACAAGGGCCTGTTGTGCCCTCAGCAGCACGGCAAAGCTGTAATGGGGGTTTGGACAACTCACAGCATGCTGATGGTCAGGGGGCAACTGAGGGTGAGCGGTCACCAGGTCAATTGGTGCTGCCAAAGCTTCCTGTGAGGCCCTCACCTGCTCACACATTCAGACCAGCAACGGCTGCTGCTGACTTTGCGGCTGCAGCGGAAGCCAACTTAGCACCGTCCAGGTCTGACTTCTGCCCACCAAGAGGGTTCCTGCCTGAGAATGCCAGGCCCCGCACCTGCTCAGGGGTACCACGTGGCAAGGTGCTGAATAAAACACTTCTCACGCTGCGGTCGTGCCGTCCCACTGCCACTCCCATACACATGGGCGAGCCTACAGAAGCATGGCGATGCGAGGCCAGTTAGGGCTTCACGAATTATACAGAGCTTGTAACGAATCGGATTTACACTGCATCATCATTGATTCACAGGTACACATGTTATCTGTCAGTACTCACTGGTGCCTCATACACTGGGTCAAGGGGCAGAGACTGCGAATTCTGCCTGAAAGTAAACGCCTGGCAGTCTAGGCAGATATGCACGCCGGTGCTGGGTGCCCCGCGAACACCTGGATGGAACTGCACAGCAGGTGGCCACAAATATTGATTGGAAAATCTGTAGCTAGGTACGGCCACAATGGAAACGAGAGGCACAGCAGCTGTCAAAGCTCGTGGTCAGTGTTGTGCGGTCGTCAACCCCGCAACAAGCCCGTCCTCTATACACGCAGACCTCCATTGCTCCATATCCTTCCGAGCCCGCTCCTCGCCCACTTGCATGTCCCACATATCCGCATACACGCCCCCGCACGCCATGAGCTCCCTGTGCGTGCCCTGCTCTACGAGCCGCCCCTCCGACATCACGAAGATGCGGTCACAGTTCATCACTGTGCTCAGCCGGTGCGCCACGAAGATGCTCGTGCGGCCCTCCGCGAGCTCGTCCAGACTCCGCATGATCGCGTGCTCTGATCCGGAGTCTAGCGCACTCGTCGCCTCATCACACACCAGCAGCAGCGGGTCCCGCAGGAAGGCCCGCGCGATTGCGACGCGCTGCTTCTCCCCGCCCGACAGCTTCAGCCCCCGCTCCCCGACCACTGTGTCAAAGCCCTCCGGCATGTGCTGGATGGCGGTGTCGAGGTGGGCTAACTGCGCCGCCGCACGCACCTCGTCATCCGACGCGCCGAGCCGCCCATACCGGATGTTCTCCATGATGCTGTCGTTCATGAGCACCGTCTCCTGCGGCACGACCGCGAGGTGCTGGCGCAGCGACGCCTGCTTCAGGCTGCGGATGTCCTGCCCCGCGATGCTGATGCTGCCACTGTTTGCAGCGTATAGAGCCGCGATGAGCTTGAGCGTCGAAGACTTGCCCGAGCCGCTTGGCCCGACGATCGCGACACGCTGCCCGGCCGCGACCGAGAACGTCAGGCCCTTCAGGATCTGCACCGCATGGGCCGCCATGAGCCGGCACCGCATGCATGCAATCACATCATACGTGGATGAGGTGGGTTCACAGGCTGAGCTGGCGCCTATGCACTAGCGCGTCCGAACGGCCACACGCTGTCCTAGCAGCCGGGTGGGGGCCACCTCAGACTGTTAACCGACCAGCAGCTTCCAGCAAGTGTACGCTTCGTTTCAGTAACCCTGCGTAAAACTGCATCAGCGACCAGTCCTGCTACACGTGTGCACATGCAGGAAAACGTGCAGAAACAGAGCAGACTGCTGCCTGTGGCCGCTGCGGCCGCGACGGCGCACCGGCCGGTCTTCGTTGTACGAGAATCCGACATCCTTGAAGTCCACCGAGAGGCCCCGCAGGCCGTCGACGGGCACGCTGTCCGTGTCCATCGACGCCGCATGCATGTCGCCGTGGAGGCCGGCATGCGCGCCGCGCCGCACTCGCAGCTCCTCGGTGCCGTCCTTGATGGATGGCTTCAAGCGCAGGACGTCCAGGAAGTCCTCCATGTCTACCAGGCTCTGCCGCAGCTCCCTGCGTCACTCGCAGCCATCAGCGGACTGCGCACGACAACGGCCCGGCTTGTCGCGTGATCGACATGCTGCATCTCCAGGCGGTGCTACGCGGCCGGACAGACATGCGCCGGAGTGGGCAGGACGCATCGTGTGCTGCGTATGTGAGCCTCAGAACCACAGCCAAGTGAGCGATCAACAGCGCCTCTGCGAGGCTTCGTGAAGAATCTAGCGGTGCTCATCTGGTTGCATCATTGGCGACACGGCAGGAGGGCAAGCGCCAGCTGCAACTACACAAACACCCCAGTGACGATGGATGCACACAGCACTGAGGGACCTCGCCACACGTTGTTCGTAGAGCAAGGCAGTGAGGGCTGTGGTAGGGCCATGACTGCACCGACGTATGGCCGCTTGTCCAGATAGCCGCACGCTCAGCCGGGCTACAACTCATGCGGGGGGGGGCCACACCGGAAGAACCAGCCAAGGAACTGCAGGGGCGCCCACAGCTGCAGCAGGAAGCCATGGATGAGCACGATGTCACCAGGGGTGACACCGGTGGGGCTGAGTGCGACGGCGGCGCACAACGCGGCGACGATGCCGGCGTTGAGGATGATGGCCTGGCCGGCGTTGAGCAGCGCCGCAAGCCGCTCGATGCGGCCCATCGCCGTCTGGTACTGCGACAGGTACATGTGGTACTGCGACATCTCGGCCTCCTGGTTGTTGAACAGCACCACCTGCATGCATGAGCCACATGGGCCGAGTGCAGCGCAGTCTTATGCCGCAATCCAAGGCTGACCAGCGGGCCACCGCACGGCTGCTTCCGGTGCCACCTTGACGGGGTTCCAGCTGTGCCCCAGAAGCGGCGCCACTGAGGCGCAGCCGGCAGCTCAGGTGTGGCTGGGGGCCTGCTGCGGCTGCCAACCTCACACGCCTGAATGGCTCTGTCCGCGCTGTCGCTGGCCACACCGCACATGTGCGGTAGCAGTGGCCAGGTGAAACACGAACACAACACCGTCAACACGGTGTTTGCGCGCACCAGCATCTGCGGGGGGGGGGGTGCACCGTTTCGTAATTGAGGAGTGCGTCCACGGCCTTGCCGCTGGTGCGCGTGTCGAGCTCGTTGAGGTCCTTGCGGACCTGCGCCGACAGGCGGATGTAGTGCGCGGTCCACGCGACGTACACGGCAAACGTGCACGCGACGGCTGCGGCGACGGCGCTGTTGAAGAGGCGGCCGAGGGTCGCGCACACGAGCGCGAGCTCGAGGAAGGTCGGGATGAGCGTGAACACGATGCCGCGGAAGAGAGTCTGTGTGGAGCGGGTGCCACGCTCGAGCACGCGCGACAGCTCGCCGGTGCGGCGGTCGAGGTGGTACCGGATGTCGAGGCCGAGCACGTGGCCAAAGGTGTGGTGCGCCACGCGCCGCGACACCGCCTGCAGGCGGGCGCTTGCTTCGTCGACATGGGTACGTGAGCCCATCATGCTTGGACCAGAGCTCTGCTCTGAAGGAGTTCACGGCAGCCTCGGAGGCATGTGGAGTAAGGTCGCTATAAACCTGGACTGGTGTCGCTGCAGGCGGATGGGGGTAGTTGCTGGGGACACACCTGGCCGACGGGGGTGAACAGAGGCATCTGCAGCTCCTTTGCGACTTGGCTAAGCATCCTCAAGCCGCCATACAGCACCAGGCCGTAGATGCACGGCTCTAGACTTGAGGATATGCTCGCGACGCCGCCATCTACCAGCTTGTCCACTGCGTTCTTGAAGAAAAAAGGAGATGCCAAACCTGCATCGGCGTGGCTTGAGGGTCTAACCAAAGGATCACCTGTGGAAACAAGGTTGCAGGACAAGGCGCGAGGCAGTCAACCCAGGCAGATGACGCCGTAGGTATTTCTCAAAGTATCGATTCCGGTTTTGCTGAGCCCGCACCTGCTGCCTTGGCGACCAGCAACGCCCCGAGTGCCGCGAACAGCCTCAGACCCGTTCGAGGCTCAGAGAACGCAAGGTTACTCAGATACGGTAGCACGTGTACTAAAGTAGTATCTTTTGGAGGCGGAGGCAGAGGCTTGGGTAGGTCGCGGATAACGTGAGCAGCATGTATCCGAGCTACCTTGGCTTGTCTACATCGACGTGGAATGCCAGCTGGTATCCTGCCGCTCAAGAAGTGTTGATTCGACGCGCGTAACCTCATCATTGAATATCACACAATTGGCCACGAAAAACTTTGGGCCTCTTCCATTCGGGCGTGCAGATCAAGAAGCAATGTCTCTGTTTACCACCTCCGAGTTCCTTCAGCTCAAAAACACGACAGCGCGCGATCACGACTCTATATGAATGGAATGAATGCAAAAATTCATCAAAGAGCCTGATGTCACAGGGGAACGTATGCTAATCAAGCCGACAGCGCGCTGCAGCTCTTGCTGTATGGCCGGCCACAGACTGTGTGGCCAAGGTGTGCTCTAGGCTGCCAGGTATTGTGTCGCCATCGAAGGCTCGGCGTACCTTCAGCGAAGCACCGCATCACGGGGCCACGTCCCAGCCCGTTTTCTCACGTAAACGTCAACGTCCTGCACGTCATCGTAAGCTGCAAAACCAACGACGTTGGCATGCCTGTACAGACCCGACCAGCAGCACTTGCCGCTGCAAATGGATTACAACGGTTGTGCTGAAGCGCTGAATAATGTGGTCAGTACATCGCCAATTGTACAGGGCTGAGTCCCGCACTGTACTGGGTGCATTACTGAGAACCTCACACATATTTGATTTAAATTTCAAATGGCCCTTCACTGGACAGTCTGTCAGTCCCCCGTTGACAGTCTGGACACATGTCCAGAAAGGCCATTCGTGAAATCGTTGAGGGTGTGAATTGAGATGAATGTTCATTGCTTGACTTCAAGCCTTCACTTCCGCATCGAAGATGACCCTTTCCGTGTTGCCTTGATGCAGCGGGGAGATTGCTCTGACTCCGAATCTCGATCTTTGCCCAATGCCCTCTTCTTACGTTTCGCAACACGGTCCAATTGTCTGTGGCATTCAATGCAGTCAGGCCTGAAAGTTGGACAACCATTCCTGGCAAGACCTGATCTATGGAATTCAGAAGGGAATGCTTTGATCTGCTTGCACTTTGAGCACTGGCGGGTCTCTGCACCAAGGGCTATTCTAAGAATGCCGTCATACGTTTTCCACCGCCATATTCATATATTGTTCTAGTCTTTCCAGATCAGATGGTCCGTACGGGCTTGTGGCACATGGATATTCCTGTATTGTGTCGCGGCAGCGCCAAAACGTTCCGAACCACTAGGTTTGAGGCTTGAAATGAATGGTCCTAGCGTTTCCTGCCCCTGCAAGCTCGCGTTAGCCGCCGCTACTGTAGGATACTGGCTTGAGGCTGCTGCTGTGCGGTCCAAGCGGGCTGGGGCGATCTGCCATGACGGAGACAATCCAGGCAGCATCGGCTCTGCCATGATCGAGCCTGAGATTCCGTGAATGTTAGGTTGTAGATTAATGTTGTAAGGTACACCCGTGCGCATGTCCAGACGGCTTTCAATAGGTGCGGTATTCAGCGGCGCAATGGACAGTCGACTCAGTGGATCTAGACCAGCTCCGTCCATGATGAGTCCAAGTTTATGAACCAATATGTCTGTTTGTCTCAATGTACCTGTACTCAATGACGGCGACAGAATTACGGCTTGTTGAGCAAAGCTCGCAGGCCTGCACTGCAGCTGCGCATCAGCATCCGCCGGCCAGCAAGTCTAGCGTATATGCAGGATATATTCTTAGCCACTATAGCATGTGACGAAGGCGTGCTCCAGTTGCACCATGATTAGTACCCGGCGCACCCAGAGAGGGGCGACACAATCGCTTGTCGTGGGCAGTCCAGAACGCACAGCATGCATTGATTCGCCAGTTTCCCTTCCGAATACTGGCGTACAGCTACGCAGTTTGCGTAGCGGGCGTGTTCTTGTCTACAGGCAAGAACTCGTGATGAGTTTGAACCGTACAATGTATTCCAAGCAGCCCGAACTGGAGCTGCGAGAGTTGATACCCGGATACTGGCGTAAGGTCAGGGCTTCGTATTACCAAAGCTGCAAGCTGCGATCCTTTAAGCGGTGGTGGTTCCCCACGGGCGCTGCGCTGAAAAACACCGTACCTCGGGTGGGCCACATATTTCTGTACGGGTCTGCACCACTTCCAATATTACAATTCGAACATCTCGATCAAACGCCTGTCATTTAGAATGTGGCAAGCAGACCATGCGCAAAATGCCATATCTCCATAGCACACATGCATGGGGTGTTGTGATGTACCTTGCAGGTGTAGCCACGCGCAGCAGCATTCAGATACTATTGAAGAACATTGGATAGAACAGTTCGTAGCGGTACATGAAGATGTATCGGCAATGATTTCTTCCGCTGTACACAGCGCAACCAACGATGTAATTGTGGTACAACGTGGAATCTGGCCTGTCTGCAGGCTCACCTCTTTTGGCTAAGATGGCCGTGTTCCGAAAGGGCACCCTGCAAAACTAGATAAATCAATGCAACGCTACCATACTATGACTCAGTTCCAAGCTGCACCAGAGCAGGGCGCACAAGCAGCCTGTATATTTCCCGACCAATCACCTGCTCTGCAGTGGGGCACAGTTACCGCTTCCCGAACCTTTGCAGCCACAAGCAGTGCGCAGCAACCAAATCCCCTAATTGGGTTACCTGGAGCACTGGCGTTACTTTCGAAAACGTTGAACTCACCATTGAAATTGATTCTGGCCACACTCACATTGGCTGCAGCCCAGGTGAGAGCCAAATGGGTCAACAGAATATGACTGTAGGCAATGGGACATTCACAACTGGCGGAAAGGTTATCCTAACATATGAATGTGCTTGTAGCGCAGTCAAGAGCATGGAGGCTGGTCTAGCTTTGCAACCTTGCGCTTCTCCACATTCCCACTTTCAGGGCATCGCATCGTCTCCCAGTTTACAGGGATTAAAGGGCGCCCTGCAGCGCTCAGGGCTGATGCTACTCCCAAATCAGGCTTGGCAGTCGTTAGGAAGTACTCCCGCATCGTCCCCATAGACAAGACTCGCGATCGCACCACATCACCTGGCCGGAAGCATTCGTCCATCACAACCTGCTCGCGAGCCAATGGAAAATCGTCAAGCAAGTAAGGCCGGGACACAGTAGACCGCATGCATGCACAGCAAACTTCAGAAGCTGATGTTTGTACAGGTGTCATGTGCTGAAGCATACCTTGTCAATCTCTGAGGAACGGACATCCTGGACCCTGATGACACCCTGGAATGGCACTACTAAAGCATGCTCTCCAACCTGGACAATTTCTGTGGTACACATGCGACGGTTGATCCTTGTGACTCGTGATAGAACCACGTCACCAACCGCTGGAACATGCGGAGCAACAAGCCCAGCCCGCACAACACTGATGGACTTATCCTGCAGAGGAAGTGCGACTTGCATGGGCAGAGACGCGAGGCCTGGGGGTACACTGTCGCATGGTACAAGTGACAGAACACCTTGGCTTGTTTTGTTTGCACCAGGCCACAGAGACTCGAGTATACTTGATCACCGTCTACGAACGTGCCTTCTCCGCTCTCATACTCGTTCTGCATACTTTCATAAGCGTCTTGCATCCAGTGATGATGTTGGCTCCGTGGCAGCGTGATGCAAGACTCACCGTGTGTCCCAGGCGCGTTCCGGGAAACACTACCAAGCCTTCTGCGATCATGCAAACACGACCGAATGAGCAGATCTAAGACAACGTGCAAGAAGCTCCGGGTATCAAGTTCAGCGTTGCGCAACGTCCATAACGATTTCGTGACCCGTTCCCATTTCTGTTTACATGTCGCGGTGCAAATCTCCTGAAGGTACCGTACTGCATACACCAGCTTATCGCAATGTCCTGTACCCCACTTCGCAAACGAAGACGTCTTCGTGGAGAGCCTATTTTGTCAGTCGCGAGGCTGCGCGTAAATATGTTGAGGGCTCCCCCCCCCCCAGTGTGGTCGCACTTGAGACCATTCTGCCGCAACGTGCACAACAACGCCGCAATTGTGGTCCAGTGCCTGTAAATAAAGAGGCCACATCAACTCCGCTTAGGATATGAACGTGTTAAATACAAAGGAAGCACATTCAGTTTCTGTCCAGCGACTAACAGCTGCCTCGCATGTGCTGTTGCACACCATCATCATGCACTACGACATTGTGTCACAAACTCCACATGCGTAGAATCCAGTGTTGCGACTTGACCGTATAGGATGATCACTAGATTGGGGACAAGGGCACAGATGATGTTGCATGGGAAGTCTTGGTGCCGAATTAGTTTGATCTACTCTGTAGGGTGGGGCGTTAGCTCACATGCTGGTGGCAGGAGACACAGGTGCCAGAGGTCCTGTCGGCGTTCGAATGTTGCAGGCGCTGAGGCATGGCACTATGTACACCGTCGCTTTAGTCATCTGTCGTTCGTAAATAATTGTTCATTATCTTCTGCAACATGTTGCACTGGCACACATGTCGAATGCTTGTCAGTGCAATCACTGCATGAAACGGGGGTGCCGCACGTGACAGGACATATGGGCAACAAAGAAGCTTTGCACCGCAACTTGCCGAAAGGAAAAGCTGTTCCAACATGGTGGACACAGCTGCAAAATATCTAAAAGCGGAACTCTGGCTCCACCTCCATTGCCCAAGAGAATTTTCCGAGCAATGACTTGTTGAAAACTTTTTCCAGGGGCACATCCATACGCTTGCACCACGCGACAGTGATTCTTGGATCCAGATAATTGATCTTGGATGTGCCCAACGCGACATCCTTCAGCTCCTCCTTGCTTTTCATCTTCTCGTTCAGGGTGTCCAAAGCCTTCTTTTTCCGTTCAATATCAGCCTTAAGCCTGCAGAAGTATAATACCCATTGCACCAGTACGCAACCTTTGTGGATGTCGAACGGGGCATTAATGACTGGGGCGCAGCAAAGCAGGAGGAACACACGCGTCCGCAGATCTTTTCTTTCCATTCTCCGGATCTTTGCCAGCCTGTACACGCTTCAAATCTGCCTGAGCATCTTTCAGAGCTTTGGCCGCAGTGTCGTACTTTTCTTGCATGGTCTCCATGGACTTGGCATGGGTTTTGGGCACAGCCCGTTGATGGTTGCAGAGGACGGCTACCTGAATAGAACACATGCCCCATGGATAAAAGAGTCAAATGATGCTTCGCCACGGAAGCTTGGTCATGACCCCTACAAAGGCCAATAGCCTGAAGCCACCGAAGACACGCATGTCTGCCACGGACATATAAGAGACAGACCTCCTTGTTTGCCCGGTGGTAGTCGCCTTGCATCGCCGGTAAGCCTTGAGACTGGGAGGGCTCCCACAGGAGTCGGTCCAGAGTGACAGACGCATTGTACGTTCGGAACACCTTGACGGATAGACCATCCATATAGTCTTTCATCATGGCGTTCAGATCCTGCAGTGCAAGCTGGACATAAGACACAAGGCCACTATGCCAGCGCTGTTGCATTCTGCGATCATCCGGGCACATCCTGCAGAAAGCTCAACAATCAAGCACAACTTCATACCCCAGCATCCATTGCATCAAACAGTTGGTCCTCATTCTTTTTCTTGGATCCGTCTGCGTTTGAGGACTTGAACTTCTTCATGTTTTTGTAAACTGCAGCCTCCACCTCAACAACGTTTTCGTATCTGATAGAGTCCTTACCCAGAAAGTCCAGCTTTATCTTGTACACGCCTTCCTCGGCATCTCCATTGTCCCCGAGTAGCTCAACATTGTCTGCCTACAAAAAATCCAGGCCATCACGAGATCTCTGAAAAACTAAGCCCACGTGTCCGGCATCAAGAATGTCCAGAAGAACACCTTCAGGGTGCAGCAGCCAACAGTGTCGGCTTCGTCTTCATCTTTCTCATGGCCAGCTCGCAGAGCCAGTACATCTATGAAGTACAGTGCTGTTGATTTTTGCCTCTCCTTGGCATCTTGACTCTTCCATAGCCGCCGATAGTCCTTGCGTATGCGTTCAATATGATCTTTCAACTTTCGAGCCTTCTCATACTTTGCCAGATCAGCTTCAGTTTTAAATGTTGAGTTGGCACCCAGCCAGACGTACTTATAGCCTTTGGCATCAATCGGGTCCTTCCAATATGCCAACCAGGTCACTGTCTGGTCATGGCGTACCTCCTTCCACCTGCAAGTATCAGCAGCAATTTTGCGGTTGATGTGTCCCAGTTCTATGCAGAGACGTAAGGAAACAAGATTATGGACACGAGCTTACGAATGAAGATCGTCAGGTTTGTCAATAAGATTGTTGAACTTACTGAGATGAATGTGCCAGAATGTTACAGTCCAGCGGTAGAGCGGTCTTATCACTGGACTATCACACAGAAGAAGCAGGAGCTCACTCATGGCCTTCATAAGGATGATCAGGAATAGAAGCACCAGTGCCAATGTTGATTGTGATGTCACCTGGGTAGATTCGCGATTTCAGTTTCCCCATTTTGGGGTGCTCACCCCGACCACGGAACAGGCCAGGTGGCTCCACCCTGAAGTTTCCAACTGGCTCTTTCTGTCCATCCACCAATGCAAACTTATATCTGGCTTCAGCAGCATCTTTCGCTTCTTTCAGCTTCTGCTTTTCCTGCACTTTTATCAGAGTTGCGGGCCTCCTGTGATGATCAGTTTGGAGAGTGCTCACCGGGAAGGGTGAAGATGATACGCACTTCTTTTGTCAATGCCTTTTTGGCTTCACGCTCTTGCATCAAATGATCGTAGATATCCTGGAAGTCACATTTTGCCAAGGATTTTACTTTGTGACCCTTGCCTAGGATCGCTTTGAACTCATCCCAGAAATTTTTCAAGAACACTGGCTTCTTCTGCTTGACGTAGTCTGTTTCCAGCATGGCAGCATACATTGTTGCGACTTCCTCTTGTTCCGGAGTCAGGTCCACAGGAACCCCGTCATACTTCATCCTCACTCCATGAGGAACATACTCTGGAGGGAACAGAACACCGCCGTGTTCAAGCGTCCGCCACTTGATTGCGGACTTGTCATCTTTCCCGGCTGATCTTTTGCTAGGAGACTTCTGGACTTTCGCCCTTTTCTCAGTTTGCTCCACGGATGCTCGTTCTGGACGTCGCTTGGTACCTGCATGTCAACTTTGTCCTCTGAAAATCTTACACGCCGCGTTCTTCTTACCGCACCTTTGATGCTATCATAATTGGGATTGCTTTGATATGTTGCCAGTTCAGTGGGATCCTGATGCGCTCGCACCCGCTCGAGGAGGCTGTTTAGCTTTCGGCTTCTGTTGGGACGTATCGCTCTCGTCTTCACCGGCTCCATTCGTTTCGTCTACGTCGGAAACCTCCCGATATGCAATTGATGTACCTCGAGCGGAACCGCGACTGCGCTTACCCGAGCGTTTTGCAAGCGGCACGTCCTCCGATGACGAGTCCTCGGGCATGGCCATGTGAACGTCACTTGATCAAAAGCTTGGTAGCTTCAGTTTCCCCTAAATATAGTGACACTCACACCGTAACAACTATGTATCTTTGAGCAGGACAGCCGCGAGGCAAGGTGCATGTGAAAGTGCTGGACACTCGGGACAGCTGCACTTGCAAGACCACGCCGTTCGGGTGAAGTCGACCAGTGTCATTCTTCCCGGCAAGTACGGAAGTTGAGGCGTCTCGTGGCGTGCTGGTACACCCTGGTGTTCAAGAATGCCGAGCAGTGATTGCCATGCATGGTGTCCAAACATGTTGCGGTGACATGAATTCATATTGGGCAACGCTCGGTGCTAACAGGCGCCCTCGAGCACCGGGACATTCACGCTGAGGTCAAGATGATCTGTCAACTGATTTTTTCCTCGACCAAAATCTGGGACATTGCCTGTTCGGTCAGTGCAATGTGCGCGGCAGTGCTCCCATATGCTGCCGCATGCATGGCATAGCGGAACGGGCAGCAAGCGTGCGCGGCGTTTGGAATATCCTTGAACTGACATAGTGAAGTAACATGTATACGGTATACCGTACTAAAGTAAGTCCATCGACATGCAACGCGTAACGCTGGAATTTCTAGGTACCCGGCTAGGTAAACATAATCAGAAGTTTTCGTGGGACTGGCACAACAAATAAAAGGTTTATTCGACCTAGACCCCATGTAACGCTGCCTATACTGTCGAAGGACTTAATTTAGTACGGTAGTATGTGCGTGAGCCGTGTCATCGTTTTGCCCACATGTGAGCGTTGGTTGATGGCGAAGCTGTTGCTCAAATGACGATGTTTCACTCTCTAAAATCATCGCAAGCCAAAAATGATGAGGATGACGACGCTTGCTATGACGAGTGGATTTGTTCGGGAGAAGATGTAGAAGACTCTGCCACTGAAGTCGTCGCACGCATCCAAAAAACACATCCAACTGGGCATGTTACCCACAGCGGCAACGAGGCGCATGCACTCGTCTGATGGACTGTTGGGAGATGCTGCACTGCCTGCTGTGATCTTAGCTATATAGTTGCCAAGGGCTTTGCATGCAAGCCACAGAAGGTGAACTACTCCAGTTTACCCCTGCTGCATTAGTACCTGAATTCAGGACAAGCTTGCACATGCAATTGACACCTCGATGGTCCAGACCTTGGGCAAAGCTATGGATCACAGAAGGAAACCAGTGGTCCCATTCCTCACAATTGGAACAGATCATTGGGGCACTACCATAAACGGCTGACGCACACTGTTGATCAGACATGTTCCACAGTCAAATGTGTGAAACAAACTGTTGCATCATGTGGCCAATATGGACATGGGGGCAATTAATTTGGAATGGGACAGTCTATGTCACCACATCATATTGGCCAATGATGTACATCGTCCTGCCTTATAGCAAACAGACATACATATGTATATCGGGGGGGGGGGGGGGGGGGTGTATCTGGCAGATGCCAATGCTCGTAGAACAGTGAATGCTCATAGAGCAGTGAATGCTCGTAGAGCAGTGAACGTATCCTCTTGCCGCCAGTCCACATTGGGCGAAGCTGGCAGAAAATTGTTGTGCAAGCTCTGTGTTCATGCGAGGCTAGATGCCGCAACACTGGGACATGCCAATCGCAGTGTGCAGACACTATCAATCCCAGCTGGGCCCAGACAGAATTACGCGATGCTCGACAAGGCTCAACATCACCTAGCAGGTAGGCTTCAATGTAGGCATGGATGAACAGGCAGTGTCCCCTCCTTGGTTCAGCTAAAATATAAGCATCAAACAGTGAGTGAAAGGTGCCCTACAGCATGTGTGCCTGCTGCATAGCAACTTCGCAGGAAGAAGACCTGGCGACGCATGTGATGTCCTTGAGTACAACAATCAGAATCATCTATCGGCATGGCAATGAGGCCAACCTCATACACCAATTCTCTCTGTCTACAATAGTGGACAGTGAATATGTTGTCCGTTTGACAGGGTAATGTACTGTTGTTGTGAGTTGCGTAGAGTCATGCACTTATGGCGTAGGCGTCCCCGATCCTTGCTTCAGTGTGATATATAAAGCACCACGGTCAGAGGAGGCTAGGTCGACTGGCCGAGCAATGGCTCGGATAGATCTGCAACCCAAGGCAGCGTTGTTCAGCATGGCGTGTCTCAGAGGGAGATCGCCAGCTTCGGGTTAATAGAAATGAATAAAAATGATGATTGGGATTTGCAGCAAATGCGATTCCACAACGTGAGACGCTGGAAAGGTGGCCTCGCCACTGGCGAGTCGCCAGGCACACCTCGTACAGTGCCATGCATCAGGTGAACGGGGTGCCAAAATCACGACAGTGCTGGCACACCAGAAACAGCCCCAAACTGCAGACTCGCCCAACAATACCTGCCATTGCGGTATGATTGACTTGTTACTGTGGTTGCTCACTGCCGAAAGCGATGAAAAACAGCCCTTGAAAGGTTATTCGCATGGCAGTTTTGGATACTATGTGTGCTGCAGCCAATCACTTTGCCACTCAAATGACCCGGGAACATGCTCACGATCCAGATATACGCCTCGGGTATGAGACAAGTCATCAGGATCCCGGGCTGCAGTTGTGATTGGCAACACGATTCAGAGTGACACCGAATTTGACAGTCAAGTAGTCCACTCCGACCTAACGGAACATGAGGAGACCTCATGTCATCCATCCTGATCATTACGTTGCCTTGCGGGTTTGCCAGTGCAGGAGACTGTGTTAAGAACAGGCATGCATTTGGCCACCACAGATGGGAATGTGTAAGAACTACAGATGAGGAAGTGTTTCACGCGAATCGGACTGTTGGTAACTAGGATATTAAAACAAATCCAATCTCTAGGTAAACCTCTGCAACAGTACAGTGATTCAGGTGCGTGGTGAAATGTGACCACTGCAGGCAGCAGCAAAAGCAAATGAAATGCCCGTTTCTTTTTTAACTACTCATCTGACCATCGCTGCCGCATATCCACGATTCCTGCGAAATCCTGGTCACTTCTTGAGGCGCACTCGGGCGGGGCTACTTGTAGACACCGCGCTTTCTGGCAAAGGGCAAAGGGCATATTCCAACGGACAAACGTCGAAAGTCGGTATTGCTGTCGTCGTCAAATCATCTGAGTGTATCTCGACTTCAACGCAGTCACAGTCAGCATCAGACAAAGTCCATACTTTCCAAAACCGTTCGAATTCAAGGTGTAAAATGCAGTGGAGGTCTGTTGATCCCTCCGAACTGTTGGCAGAGACATGCAAGCACCGATTGCTTCGAGATGCCGAGCCTGATCACTGTTTTTTAGCGTTCCGAGCGGGTTTTCTTTCTCTTTCGGAAGATCGAAAGCTGAAGTCAGATAAACGGAAGGGACAGGTCCTCCTGCTGCAGTGTGAAGAGCCGGGGTTCATCAATGTTCAATGGTACGAGAGAGACGTAGATGAGTGCTCTGGTACATCTACACTGCAGGCTTCTCCGTTGATCGATCAGATGGTCTTTGAGGGGGAAGCCGCGGTAAGCTGGGTTGGTCCAAAAGAGCGCAGGGTGCTCAGGGTTGTGTTCAGTGAGGTGAGATCATCGGAGTACACTCTACCCTAAGTATTGGCGTTCTGCGATGCACTTTGAGTATGGTGTCCTTGGATTACAGCAGGGCTGTATCGAAATAAGTACATGCAGGAACCAGATCGCAACATGTTTTTTTGGTTACAAGAACCGGACAATAGCAATGATGACCTGATCATAACACGTTTTGGTGACTGCATAAACAAGACGTCCGTGTCTGGGCAATGGCAAGATCGAGAAGCAGTGCCTGCGAGTGCTCAGACTTCGGACCAAGTTGTTGCAGACGCATTTGCAAAGTTCTTTGCGGCAGCTGCAGAGCAGCAGAATGGTGTGAACTTGGAGGACGTACTCACCCCTGATGTTGTTGAACGAGTTGCCGCCCAGCCTGGAATTTCCAACAGGCTGGTTGAATTTCTGCCTGAGGGTATGCAAAATCAAGTGCGCCGCTCAACCCAGCCTTGTCCCTCGTGGAATTTCACGCATAATCTTTTCCGAAGTAGTCAACATTGCAGGAAGAATTAATTGCACTGGCTCGTGCACCACCGTTCTGGCAGCAAGTACGTGCTCTCGGTTCAGCTGTGCAGCGAGGCACGATCGACGGTAGGCAGTTCGGGATTGCTGCAACGGAACCAGGCATTCTGGGGTTTCTGAAGGGGTTGCAAGTGTACGTTGACACTGACAGGCAAGAGCAGAAGGGAATGTGGAAGCTCATAGGCCAGGGAGATCCTGGTGCGGCAGGCAGTGATCCAATGGATGAATGATTGTTAATGCTGATTCCGATGCTGTGGTGACCACGCCGTTGTACAAGTCCAACACTCAAAAGCTGATCAATTGATTTTAGATCAGATAAGATGAGTGGTATGGGTTCAGCAGAGTTTTTCAGTAGCTCGGATGCTTGAACGGAGTTGTGGCAGGCAGGGAAGCGGTAGAGCATGGTCACTGAGCTGTGGCGCAAATGTTGGACTAGCCCTGTTGACCATGTGGCACTTGATCTTCGTATGACTGCAGCACTGCATACACATGTCATCAGGGACTTCAGCATCCACAGGAGTAGTCTGTCGTACATCTACAGGTAGCATGGACGTGCATTGAATTGGTGTTGGGCAGTATGTCCTGTACATCAGCCCACGAAGCTACATCGCTGGCGCGATGTGTCGCACGGAGCATGCAGGGGCATGTCCTGTGCACCGCACCCGCAAGTTACCTGTGATCAAGTGTCCACGGGGCTTGGCTGCAGGGCCTGTCGCCACCTGCATGCAACTTGTGTAACGTCCTCTAACATATGTTGCTCCGGGTCATCTTGAAAGGCGCAGAGAACCATCACCAGAGTGGCCACATGTGGTGCCCCGTCGAAATCATTGTACATCCATTGGCAACGTCCGTATGATTCTTGTCCTGCACATGCCAACGTGCAAATAGAGGCCATTGTCCGAGACCGCTGTGTACATGATAGTGCCATGAGTCCACAGTGCTCCTGCCTTGACCAAACTGTTGGGCCAACAGCGGCAGAATTGTGTCTTGTAGACCACATGGATCCAGGCAGTCATGTGCAGATGTCCCTTTCAGCAAGTGGTAATGTCAATTTGCCAAATGTGCTTTGTCGTGTTGCAACATATGTCCCGGTGTTGATCTGCAGAAGCCCACAGCACCATGGTGCAGAAGCAGCACCCCATGTGCCGGGGAAATCGGTGCATGCAACGTCACCTTATCGGGGCGATGAGACTCTCATGAAGATTTGAGGCCAGAAACCGGAAATTTGCGGGACCCATGTACGCCATATGTGAGCGCAAAATTCAAAATTGCTGCCTGCCCAAGGCCGTCTCACAGCCATGCATGAGCCGGGACGACTGTGTGATCAACACAGGCCGTGCTCTTACGGCATGTCCGACAATTACGGAACGAGATGTCTAGGCGAACGTCGAGTCTCGTGGAAAGGCGTGTACCGTCTGAATCAGCTTCGCCAGACGTTGTGGTCAGGTCCAGTAAGCCTTGCAGAAGTAGTTCGGCGCATAGAAGTTCAAAATGCAGTGTGCCAACTCTAACATGCTCAGAGAGACTGCAAGATCAGTCAGATGTCCTGGTAGAGCTCCGACACGGCGTTCTCTCAAGTGCCGTTCTGTCGTTGACGAGCTGCTGAAACCGTTCACGACGAGCGGACAGGTACGCTGCCGTTGCGGCCATCCTTCACAAGCCATTCGCACTAACTTTTGCATTGAGGTTGTTTTTGAGCTGATTTGCGTAACCTTCAGCCTTTGAGGCCGTGCACTGCTCGCCAGTTGACCAGCAGGTCAGGTGTGTACTGCTGGCCACATTGGAGCCCTGTTGTGAAAATGGAGATTGTTTACAGAATCCAATATTAAATGAGGGAATTCGGACTTTCTATGATCAGAGCTCTGGACTATGGGAGAATATGTGGGGAGAGCACATGTGCGTACGCAATTTTGCAGCGGGGGCAGACACCCCGCTGTGAACAGGAGACAGAACGTTGAGCTGAACAAGTTCTATATTGACACTTTTTTCATTGTTGCAGGCACCATGGCTACTATGACCCAGATAGCACCGTTCAGAAGACCAGGTTGCAGGCGCAGCTGGACATGATCAACAATGTCCTTGATTTTGCAAGCGTCACCAGTGCTGACAGCATGGTCGACGTAGGCTGTGGCATTGGGGGGTCTAGCAGGTGTGATTTAACAATGTTAAATGATGTTCGCATCTGTACTGGTCCGTGAGGCCATCAGGCCTATGTGTCCGTTTGGTGACATCGTGGCGCTGCAGATACATTGCCAAGAAGCTTGGCTGCCGGGCTGACGGAATCACACTGAGTCCGGTTCAGGCCCAGCGTGCCAATGAGCTTTGTGGCCCCGCAGGCTTATCGGACCAGTGTACCTTCCAGGTAGGTGATGCGTTGGCACAGCCTTTCGAAGATGACTCTTTTGATCTGACATGGTCACTGGAGTCAGGTGAGCACATGCCAGACAAACGGTGCTTACCATCACCTCTCAGCCTTTGCCGTATACTTGGAGCTGCTTTTAGTGGTTGTCAAATATGCATCATCTGCCACGTCAACCGGGTCGCCAGTCCTCATGGCAGTATCAGGGTTTCTGTGCATAAAAGTACCATGTGCATACCGCATGTATAGATGCATCTCGCAACTCGATGATCCTTGTGCAAGTGCAGCGCCGTCCTCGTGCAGTGTCCAGTGGGTGAACCTGCAGTAGTCCGTCTGTTGTATCAGCCATTGCCATTACGTGGAGCCTATTGCGCTACCACACAGGTGACACAGTCATGAGCAACTAAGTCAAGGATCAAAATTGTTAAGGCAGCGCTGTTGACAGTGTTGTCACCCAAATCTGTTTGACGAATGTGCCGACATCTCGGCTACCACAGTCCATGTGCTAAGGTATGTATTCAAATTGTGTTGCAGGAAGTTTGTTGAAGAACTGATCCGTGTAACAAAGCCTGGTGGGAAAATAGCTCTGGTAACATGGTGCCACAGAAGTCTACTGCCTGGAGAGGCGACACTGAAGCCTGATGAACAAGCCCTTCTTGCACGCATCAACGAAGCCTACTACTTGCCACCGTGGTGTAGTTTGGCGGACTATGAGAACCTGTTTGGTGCGTGCAGCCTCGTTCCCATGCATCTCCACCCAGATTGTGCCTCATGTAAGCCATGCTTCCTTGGACAGTGCAGTTTCCTGGTGGACGGCATGTGTGTTGATTGAGATGTCATATCGTCGTCGGGCTGCTGCACTGCATACCTATGATCCACAGCCGAATTGATGCAGGTGAGTTCAACATGCAAGATGTGAAATCAGATGACTGGTCAGAAAATGTTGCGCCGTTTTGGGGCGAGGTGCGATCCTGTAGCCCGATTGTGTTGTGTACATGGTTGTATATGTGCCCGACAAAGCAGAGTCCCATGAGCCCACCCGTTGAAGGTTATAAAATCGGCTTTGACTCCGCAAGGAGTCTCAGGATTGCTTTCGACTGGATGGGATACAATCAAGGGTGCCATTGTCATGCCATTGATGCAACGAGGGTTTTCAATGGGCACCGTCAAGTTCGTCATCATCACAGGGACCAAGCCTTCACAGTAGCGCCATCAGGATCATGGTGTGAGGCTGCTGTATGCCCGTTACGCAGATGTGGAAATTACATGATGAAACGCATCATTCAGGACTGTTGCTCACCCATATCACTTGTTGTGGAGTCGCAATGACATCAATCTCATGGTCATGGTCATGAACTGGCACATGCTCTATGAGTTGCTGATCGAAGCTGAGGCCGACGTGCACAGGTTTCTGTAACTTCTCAGCAGTAGCTTTAGAGGCCAACCCCTCCAGAAACTTGTCATAGTAACCCCCACCCCGACCCAACCTTTTGCCATACCTGTCGAAGCCTAGACCAGGCACCAAGACGACGTCAGGCATGTGCCCGTCTGTCGTTAGCTCAGATCGGTTAGTACCGTCACTGTACTGTGAATACGGTTCTCTTATCCCGAATGGCGGCACCGCTTGAACCCCATCCAAACCGTCTAAGTGTAGCATGTGCATGTTGCTGTCACTGTCCTTCACTACTGGCACGTAGACGCGTTTGCCATCTGTGAGAAGGTTGAGGATGATTTCCTCTGTGTCAACTTCACGGAGTTTCGGGCATGAGAGGTAAGCAACCACGACTTTCGCTTTTTGGTATACTGGCAGGGACATAACATTGCGACAGATAGCCTTGCTCTGTGCAGCCAAGTCTTCAAGTGGCGTCGCTTTCAAGTCTGCCTTCAGTTTCTTCCTTGTAGCTGCCTTCAGCTCAAAGGAGCTTGAGCTCGATCCATCTACGGCATTCACCCTGACTCCCATGAGCCTGTACTTGCACTGTGTAACGCTGCACACATACAAGGACGCGAATCACGGTCTATGAGGCTGTCTGCGACAGGTAATTCACGATGTCCGTTCAAACAAGCATTGATTGCTGCAAAATTGAAAAAACACACACCCGGTGGACAGCTTCTGCAACGTGGCCCTCCCCAAAAGACTGCGGATCATCAAGAAGATGACATCATCGAACGCCAAACAAAGGACAGAGCAGTTGCCGTCCCCAAGCAAAGGGCCATGTGTGGGGCAGCGAGCGGCGATGAAATGCAGGTCTCCCAACGCAAGACCCTTATAGCTACCTGGTTGCGAATCAGACACACTTGCGCGCAATTCCGACAGATTGATCCTCTCTCCGCTCACGCATGTATGTTCCTTCAAGGCAAACATCATTGAGGCGCGCGGGGTGCGGCTAGAGACGCGCGTCTTGTGCTCTGTGTGCGCGACCGCAGCTCGTGGCTACCAGGTCCTTCGGTCTCCGTAGCTTACTGTACTTCCGCACGTTTCCAAAGACACAGGAGCGAAGCAGCCAGCTTCCCAGAACTGATACAATGGGTGCGTTGAGATGTGTGGTAGATTGGACCGCCGTTACGTTCCGAATTCACGAAGTGATGCAGCTGCTGTCGTCGCTGCTGGTCAGGCTGCTACGCTTTCAGCAATAAAACATGCAGGCGGAGACCGTCTGTGTAGCTTAGACTTTCAGTTTATATCTTCTGTCGTTGAGCCACTGGTACACCTTCGCAGACATGTCAGCAGCTGCGCCGACGCGCAAGGCAGCCAAGACGATGGATCCCGCCTCCGTGGTCACAGTCCAGTTGCTATCTGACGACGGAGAGAAAGCCGGTAATGAAGCCCCTTGAATGCACATTAGCACATTCTAATTTCAAGGTACCGTAGATGACGTCAAACAGTGAAACGCAGGTTCTCAGCTACAGCTCCCTCAAGGGACAACGACGGCTCAGCTGCAGACGCTGCTCAACAATCTTCTGTCCAACGAAGAGCCCGTTCCATATGCTTTCTTTATTGATGATGTGGAGCTAACAGAGGAAGTGGGCGCTTCAATGCTGAAGCGAGATGTGTCGGTGGAGCAAGTTGTGCAGATCCATTATCGCCCCCAGGCCATATTCCGTATACGGCCGGTCGCCCGATGCTCAGCCACCATGGAGGGTGCGTGCTCTGCCGAGCTTCACACCTCCCAGTACAGATTGCGTCCGGGTGTCCCGCGGCGTGTGCGCCGCATGCCCACAACACCGCACCGACTCATGCACGAGCATGCCTCAGTGCGCACCATGGCGGCCCAAGCAGCGGCACTGGACGCCGTCAACTCATCCTCGGATGAAACTCGCTTATCCTCGACGACCTCGCCTGGAGGCTGGACTGTGCATGCATGCAGGCCATAAGGATGCCGTTCTCTCGGTCCAGTTCAGCGCGGACGGGCGGCGGCTCGCCACCGGCTCCGGGGACACCACCGTCCGCTTCTGGGACCTGCGCACGCAGCTGCCCCTCAAAGACGGCACAGCGCACCGAGCGTGGGTGATGGCCTGCGCGTGGTCCCCGGACGCAGCCTACCTCGCCAGTGGCGACAAGAACGGCAGCCTGTGTGTCTGGGACGCCTCCACCGCCGAGCCGTGCGGCGTGTGCAAGGGCCACACAAAGTGGATCACAGCGATCACATGGGAGCCGGCGCACCTCGCGCTCCCCAGCCGCAGGTTTGCGTCGGCGTCGAAGGACAAGACGGTGCGGGTGTGGGACGCCGTCAAGCGGTCGCAGCTGCTGTGCATGGCGGGCCACACCAACACCGTCAATGCGGTGCGGTGGTGCGGGGAGGGGCTGCTCATCTCGGGGTCGAGCGATCGGGAGATCCGGGTGTGGAACGCGCAGGACGGCCGCACCGTGCGCGTGCTCACCGGCCACGCGCACTGGGTCAACTCGCTCGCGCTGAGCACGGACTACGTGCTGCGCACCGGCGCACACGACCACACCGGCAGTGCCCCCTCGGACCCTGCGGAGGCGAAGCAGGTACGCTCCTCACAGCACAGCAGCCTCCACTCAGCGCTGCTGACTGCGGCAACTGCAGGGTCGTGTGACTCAGCCTGCACGTACTGCATCAAACGGGATGCCGCGCCACACGACGCCGGAGCCTTCCACCTGGTGGCACATCACAATGGCCGACTGTGGCGGCGACCCTGGGCGGCGCTCCAAGCGTTGGGGAGGTAGGAGTGGCTTCCAGCGGCGTGTGATCGTGGGGCTGTGTGCAGGTTGCACGGGAGAGGTACGATGCGGCGGTCGGGGGTGCCCCGGAGCGCCTCGTGTCTGGCTCAGATGACCACACGCTTTTCCTGTGGACGCCTGCGGCGGACAAGAAGCCGCGGTGCCGGATGACGGGGCACCAGCAGCTCATCAACCACGTGCAGTTCTCGCCGGACGGGCGGTGGCTGCTGTCAGGTTCGTTCGACAAGTCAGTGAAGCTGTGGGACGGCGTGACCGGGAAGTTCCTAGCGACGATGCGGGGGCACGTCGGGCCGGTGTACCAGCTGAGCTGGTCTGCCGACAGCCGCATGTTTGTCAGTGCCAGCAAGGACAGCACGCTCAAGGTGTGGGAGCTGCGGACGCGGAAGCTCAAGGTGGAGCTGCCGGGGCACAGCGACGAGGTGTTTGCGGTGGACTGGAGCCCTGATGGCAGCACAGTCGCCTCGGGGGGAAAGGACCGGGTTGTCAAGCTGTGGAGGCAATAGCATGCCGTGCGTCTGGGCGGTCAGCGGGTGCATGTTGAACAGTGGTTTGTTGGGTCACGCGAGTGCGCCGTCACCGTGCTGCCTTGGAAGCCTTTAAAACCATTGTTGTGTGGAGTTTGCGCAATTGCACAGCCACAGAGCAGAAGATGCAGCTGTGGGTGCCATGTGTGGGGTGTCTCTGCGGGTCGCCCATGGCGCAAACCTCACAAGTGCAGACCGTCTGGGGCCCCCAGCAACAGCTGCCCCACGCGGTGCACATCTGTGCGTGCCACGTGTTCTCCTGAGTGTGGCTTGCGATTGCTGCATCCAGTCTTGGTTTCCAGGCTCGAGCACTTGCAATGTGGGGCGCATCGGTCGTGCTCGTGTACGCCGCACGGACTGATCCTGTCACCGCAGATAGAAGGGCAGATGTTTTAAACACCGGCAGCCAGGCACTGCCACATGGTGGCATTCCTGGTGCAGCCATCGCAGGAGATTTGCCCCCACAGCCAGATCGATGATGCAGCGTTCCGGATAGTTCTGCACGTGGGCAGGTGATCATGCGCGTACACGATCCACCTTCGTGATGTTGTGTGTCCGTCTGTGAGTACCAGGAATGCTGCGGAAAGCATGTGTAGAGCTTCTGAGGTCTCAGCTTCTGACGTCTCCTGCAGGGTATCCCATCGATGAGACCGCACACGTTCACCGGCCGCATGTGTGTATAGTGTTCGGGAAAGCTTGTCACAACCCGAGGTTCTCTCTCCTGCAACTGCGTCGGCCACTTGCCGCCCCTCTCCAAGTATGTGCACACAAACATGGCGGAAGCTGTGCGAGGGCGCCACACATGATGCCTCAGGCACTTGGCTGCCTTCAAAACGCAGTGTCAGTGATGTCGTGAGATACATGTACCTGAACGTACTATCTGAAAACCCATGCGAGGGGCAGTGCGGACAGAGTGTGGAGGATCTGGGAGTAACGCGTGCCCATTGCACAGGCTGCTGCCGTTCGACATATCGCGTGCACCCGCACATTCGAGCGTCGCAGTGGGTGTTGACCTTGAGTGACCTTGCTTCAAGAGAGACCACCGCACGCGGATGGCACGCAGCCAGGACTACGGGCTTCAATGTGACTTGTAAGATCAGCAGGCAACGATCTGCTTCCTCGGTGTCCAGGTTTGTTGGTATGCTCTAGAGGTGGTTCATCGCGTTCTTCTTGTCATCTGCTCCAGCGCATTGGCGCAGATTCTGATTCTGATCCGAAGAACAAAATGTCGTCGCGGTCGCCGCAGCCATATGTCCTGGAAGGTACAGGCACTAATTCAAGCCATTGGCTGACGTATCCTGCATGTCAGTGATCGGCAACTTCTTTGGTTCCGTACAGGGCATCAGTTTGAATATGTGGACGGTTTACCAATCAGAAAGTGCCGGCGAAATGGTTTGAATCCTGCACCGGGCCCGAACAATGAGCCCAACGTTGCTCGCGACAGTCATCTACAGATTGACGGACGTGTGAGAGAGCCTCTCACATTCTGCACGCCCACAGCACCTGACAGCCAGCTTCAGCAGAACATATCGCCGCTACTGAGACTCGCACATACTGCTCAGGCTGCTCTGTTGCAAGCCGTGGCGCACGAGTCGTCCCCCGCTCTTGTGGCGGTGTTGCAACGTGTGAGCAAACAATGTCCCGACGCGATCCAGGCTGCCAGCAATCAGACCGCCGGTGTGAGTGGTGTTGCAGCTGTTCAACAAGCTGCTGTAGACATGGTGCTACAGCAGCAGCACCGGCTGCAGACGAGTTTGGACCAACTGAACCAGCAGGAGGGCCGGGTGCAATCGCTGACAAATGAAGTCTCAAGCCTTGAACAAATGACTCACTCCGCACGGCAACATGTAAATGGAGCTGCAGAGGACCCGAATATAGCAGCAGACCAACCAGCGGTCCACCTTGAGGTAAGGCGAAAGGGACATCCTGTGTGACGTGCTTCAGTGAAGAGCACAGACTCAACGCTTGCCTACAGGTGAGAGTTCTTCAACATCTCTTCCAGCACATGGAACTTGTGAAATCTAAGTTTGAGACGGTGTCAAGAGAGCTGGAGGTGTGTCCTTGTGTCGCCGTGTATCTGCTCATGCTACATTACAATGGAGCCATTTGCGAAAAAGAACTGTGCTGCTGCTTGAAGGTCTGGTTCAAAGACAAGATTTCGCGCAAGCTTCCTTACACAGATGACCCAGTCAAGGCTCTTGGCATGCTCAATCCATAGGGCATGGTTGCAAAAACCTTTGACTCGACAGATTTGTCCCAAAAACTAGCATCAAGCAGCGCCCGAGCCGCTCTCTTTGTCCTTTTCAGCTTGGTACCATTTCCACTGCAGATGCCTGCGAAGATTGTTTGCTTGCACCACCTCGTTGCATGCATGACAAGTCAGGAGGAGTGGGTTAAATGGCTGAACTTTCCAGGCAAATCGCATGAATAGAAGGCTGTAAACGCAGAGCACTGCAGTCATGTTGCCTGAGATGTTCTCGGGTGGCTTCTGTGTGTCTGCCAGCCCAGCGATCACGAAACCCCAATTCGCCACAGGCCTGCACTCATCGAGTTGATCATGTGGGCCACTGTTCTGGCACCAATCCAATGAAATCTGAAGGCCCGAGCAGGTGGTCCCACTGTTGTGGACAACCAGAACTTGTCTTTCTCAAGTACACGCTTACCATCACCGCCGAATCGATATTCAAGTGCATCTCTATGGCATACATGGACTCGATCTGAATGGCATGGCCCACCAAAGGTTGTATTTCTGTCAACGCACCCCCAAAAATGAGTGGTCTTCGGCCCTGTCTCGTGATTCCAGAATGCAATCAGGCGCCTGCCCAACGTTGCTGTTTGCTTGGTAGCCATCGTCACTCCTGTGGCGGTGTGAAGTATGGGCCGTTCTCAGCAGGTTTCCGACAAGTGAAGCTGCGGAATCAACCCCCGCGAGAGATCAGCGGGCGATGCGAAATCGACAGCCTGTATTTGTGGTATACTTGCTTGCTTGCAGCGTTTGCGTCCTGACTTTTTTGACACAGTTGACGAGAAGCAGCAACGACCTAGATGGCTACCAGCAACATGCGCTTAGGTGCAGATGGGTCTAGCGGGGCTCGTTTGTGTCAAAAGTTCGGGCCCTTGTGCAAGCGCAAACGACGTGGAAGTCAAAAAGAAGAAGACGGTGTACCGATGCGAATAAGCACGTTGCACCCTACAGCTGACAGAAGCGTTTGCAATTTTCTAATTGCGGATCCCGATCAGGCCCGGCTATAGCTGAAAGCGAAGGCATCGCCGCATGCATAGCACAGCCTAGCGGTGAAAAACGGTCTGTGTTTCGCTTGACGAGCAGTGAACGATGCTCCCTTACGACAACCGCTGCATGCAGACAACTATATTTCCGCGGCAGGGCTGGGCAGTGGAGATATGGACTCGGGTACGCCAAACTCCTCTGCCGATCATATTGGACTTGAACAGGCGCCTCGCGATTGATGCCGTTTTCGCTCGGGCATGGCAGACGGGAATAAGCCATGTTCAGTTTGGCACACATAAAAAAAAAAGGTGATTCACGGTGTTTGAGTTTTCCAACCTCCATCTCAGTGGACGGGGCACCAGGGGCACACCGTCCAGCTGCAGCATCGCCATCACTCGACCCAGCTCAGTCCAGGACCCAAGCACACTCACTACACAAATACACCCCGCGGTTCAACATGCTTCAGTACATCGATGGCAATACCAAAACCACCATCGTGCAGAGGGCTGCATACACAGGCATTGGAGCAAATCATGGCACCAATCCCGAACAAGGCCACTCACGGGGAACGAGCAGGTAGCCTGAGCAGGTGCCAGGTTCCGGCATGTGGTGTTTGCTCTGTCCAGAATGGGGCTGGCAGACATGAATGTGTGACAATGTTGTGTGACGGCTCAGTTTTTGCAAGCGTCGCCTTCTTCAGTCTGCACCTCAGATGACGCTGCAAATTGTAGGCGCGCCCCATCACGTTGCATGATGTACATCACGCGAATGCATGCACTTGGCCCCACACTTCATAAGGACGCAGAGTCTCCTAGGGTTGGACACAGATTCCTTGTGTCAGGTTGCTTGAGATGTCTCCTGCTGGAGTTCCCCCCCCCCCCCCCCCCCCCCCCCCCGCCCTCTCGGCAGGCTGATGACAGGGGCACAGCTTGCATGGGACAACCTTCAACATTTGGACATACTCATCCAGTATGCGCAGTAAAGTGGTCACAGCCTCAGAAATCAGGGTTCTTCAGCCCTGCCTCAAAATTCCAAAATGCAGCCATGCAGGCGACTCCCCAACGCTGCTGTTTGCTTTGTAGCCATCGTCACTTTGGTGGAGATCAGATGCAGATTCTGCAGCTTACAGCTCTGTCTTGTGTGAATGCATCTCCATTTTCAGTTATCAGTGCGGCTCCCTGTGGATGGGTTGCGCTTCAGTTGACGCAGCACACGCTGCGCTGCGTTCTGGCGGTTGCTCTCTAATGCTCGTTCCAGCTAGTATATAAATATTCCCAGCGTTATTCTGTGAGCTGTCTGACTGACTCGCGGTTCAATTGCACGTTCGCGAGGCCGCATTGCCGACTGCCTCCGGTCCTCCAGATCCTGGTCTGACTTGCATCAGCTTGTCTGTGACGAGGACCCTGGCGCATGATTCTCGTTGATATCAAGATTTCTTCGCGTCACCTCATGGACTTGGAGCAGGCGCATGCTTGCGGAATGCAGCCAGCAGCTGCAAACAAAGCCCGACAAAGCTCGCGACGCGTTCAAATCAGATCCACAACGCAGCCCCTACAAGGCCCTATGCACAACAACGAACATCAAACATCGATCAGGCATCACGCCATAATCACGTGAGCAACCGATGATTCTGATGGATAGGGCATCACACCTCACCCCAACATGCATGCACCTTAGGACCCACGGATAGCAGACACCATCGACCATGAAACTGTCACTGCACTCCGGCCCCGGCTGCAACAAGAGCGTAGGCAGGGCTGCATGCTCACAGCGCAGGGAGGGACACACCCTCTTAACACACTAATCCGGCTGCGCCAGCACACATCAGCCACCGCCAAAGGCTCCACACCCACCAGCGCCAATCGAGACACCGAACATCTGCAGCACTCCTGCCACCTCGATACCGGATGCACGGATTCGCCAAGGCGAAGGCTGATAGTAGTGATTCAAAACAACTACATTTTGAACAGAACACACTTCTCCACCGCGAACCAGCTTGGCATACACTGCAACAATGGAGCCCAGGGCACTTGTTCGACGACAGCAGTGAAGAACCAGTGCACAGCATGCAGAGGATACGAACAATCACGTTGACAGCTGTCCCTGCGCACCAAATGCAGGGACAGGTCCACGCCATGCACACGCACCATGCTCAATGCATCTCTGGTATGCTGGGCCCACACAGGCGGGGCCACATGCCAACCAAACAGGGACGTGCGGCTGCGCTCGCAGGCTGGTGTTGCCCATGCATGCGTCCGGCCCTGTGAGGGAGCCATGCAGGCAGTTGACACAGTATTACGGTGCGCATGGCAATCTGCACCCACACCCCAGGGGAACGAAGGGACTGGGCGAGTCTGCTACCGTGCCGGGATATCGGGCAGCTGCGAGAGGGCGCATGAGCGACTGTGAGCAAGGTGGCCACGCCCGAGTACACGGCCAGCACCTCGAGATAGCACTAAGCTGCCCTCAGCGGTAATGGTCGGCATCATGCATGTGCAGCTGGTCCCGGATTGGTGGTCTGCCACGTGCACTGTGATACTGCCTGGTGCAGTTGAAGCATACAGGGACAGACTTGATGACACATACAGTTCAGTCGAGGCATACAGAAACATTGCTACATACACAGAGTGAGTTAGAAAGCCCACAGCGTATTCCTGTGCAACATAGTCGCTACTTGAGACAGAATTTGTAACTTGCATATCGGGCGACCAATGACCTGGACTATGCTGGGCCATGTGGCAGGTCTTACTTCAAAGGAAGACTGACACGAAGTGGTGTGATGTGCCGGCAACAGAAGGCACGCCACAACACCACATGCATTATCACCGGCACTGCCTGTCGTTTGATGCACTGTGCATGAGAGACAATGTTTTACACCAATCAATCACATCGTGAAAAGGCCCATGTACACGTCGAGGAGGCTGCCACTTAAGCTAAGAACCCACGTTTTGTGACATTGCTTCCAGCTCCGAGGCTTGCTTGCCATTGCCTGAACCATTCGTGGTGAAGCCATCTTTGGTGAACTCGCCCAGCACGTCAGCGGCTTCATCAAACTCATACGACGCCAGCGGCGCGTCAATTGCAGCTTGCTTGTCTAGAGACGCCAGTGCGTACTGGATCAGGCGCCGTGCCTTCTTATCAAACAGCTCAGGTCTTCGACGGTACACGACTGAGACCCTCCCAAGCACAGCACCCGGATGGAACCCAAAGTAAGCAAAGCTGTACAGAACTTGCGCCATCTCCACAGGCCCATACTCGGTGTACCTGTCATTGACGTGCCTGGCGATTGCATCAAGCGTCAGCAGGCCGGGGTCATACTCCATCGCCACGAAAGCGTAGGCAAAGTTGGCCATGTCCAGGGAGTTACATCGGTCGTGCTGCACATGCACACGGCCGCGTCAGATCCCTGTGCAGACGAAGTCACTGTTTGATGCCTGGCAGAGCCTGCCATGGGCCATCAGGCAGGCTCTGGCATGGAGCTCGGCCAGCCACGGCAGGATCGGCATGCACTGATGCCCTCCAGCTTTACACACAACTCGTGCGTGCAAGGCACAGCAGCAACAGTGACACAGCAGGGGTGGGCGCACGTGTTCACAGATGTACACGCTCAACAGATTCCGAAGCTCCGTCGATTCCGGAGGAAATGTCAGGCGACCGAACATCCACATGACGGTTGCGATCTGCCTCGCGTTGAACTGATTGACCTTGAGGTACTCTGCACTGCGCATCTCGATCACCGCCACCAGCTCCTGCAGAATCGGGTGCAACGGCTCCGTGTACGCCCGGCGGAAGCCCGCCCGCCACTCCCCGATGACGTGTGCGGTGTGGGCGACGTCCAGCACGGTGTGCTGCCCTGCCCGCAGCTTCTGCATGATGTACGCAAACGCAGACGTCGCAAACGCCGGCCTGAACATGCGCTTCGACTGGAACGCCTCCATGATGTGTAGCACCTGCACCACACCGGCGCTCCTGCGCTGACGGCACACGCCACAGAAGCCGCGGGAACCAGGGGGGAGTAGTCACAGCGGAACAGCGCTCGCCCGCCAGCAGCTTTGATACACGCTCTCATGCATGCGGGCCGCAGCGTGCTCGCTGTGACGCCGCCACGAGGTGTGGCTCTGCGACTGACAGCGGACAGGGCAGGGGCAGGTGGCGGCACGGAGGGAGCACACATCAGCAACTGCGATCTCGTGGTGCTTGATTCGGTCGAGCACCTCCGGCTTGAGCGCGCGCATGATCCGCACGACGAGGTCACGCGACAGCGGCCAGCTGGCGGCGCCGCTGGAGGTCGAGCTCAGCTGCTTCGCGGTCATGAAGGGCGCCGTCTTGATGACGGCCTGCGTGAGGTGCAGCGGGAAGGCGCCGCTCGTGTGCACCTTGACCTTGCCCATGGCATACACCAGGTTGGACACGTGGGCGGCGCTGAGCCTCTTCGTGTGTGGCTTGACGACCGGCAGCACCATCTTCGCGAACGACCTGCAGACCAGGACACCACCTCTGGCAGCTCTGTGCGTCGCACGGCGGGGCCCCGGCTGCCGTTCCCGAGGAGGAGTCACCTCTCAGCAACAGCTGATTGAGGGGCAGCAAAATGCTCCGCGCCGGTGGCAGCTGTGGCCGTGAGCGGTCGTGTGAGTTTGGCACGAGGTGCACAGTGGCGCTGTGTGAGAGGTGGGGAGGATCACAGGTGGGGCTGGACGCGGAGCGCACTTCCGTCCCGGCGCGTCCAGCACTGCCACAGCCCAGAGGATGCTGCAGAGGAGGTGCGGCTTGTTGCGGTACTGGTCCAGGTTGTCCAGGCACTGTGTCGTCACCGCGGTGATGACGTCCATATCCCGCACCTTGAGCTCTGCAAATGCACATATAACTGCGGCGATGCAGTCAGGCGAGAACTGGACGCAGCAGTTGCGGATCTCGCTGAAGACCAGCTGCAACAGGCCTTTCGGCCTGTGGCCCTGCTGGGCGAGGCCCCACAGCGTCATTGAGATGGCTTGCCCGCCGTAGTCTGGGAAGTGGGTGATCGCATGCTGCTCGAGGGCAACTAGGTGCCGGGGCTCGGTGCTGATGTCGAGCTTGGCAAGGGCCCAGCACAAGTTGGACACGCCCTGCGGTGTAAAGCTCTCGAGGCGGGCGACACTCTCCGCTGCAACAGCGCCGATGATCGGCGACTGTATCCGCATCCTCGCACAAGCCCAGGCTATGTTGGACAGCCCCTGCAGAGACGTCGGCGTTGGTCGCCGCCGCCTCGAGCTTTAGATGGGCACAGGAATGAACATGCACATTTGCAGTCAGGCAGGAAAGGCAACGACTGTTCGACCCCTGCAGAACTGGTGGCAACGACGCACCTGGGGGGACAGGTCCACAAGCATCACAGCCAGGCGGTCGCAGATGCGATGGACAACAGCAGCTCCTGGGTTGACCTGTAACTTGCCGAAGCTCCACATCACAGTCACCAGCTGGACACCATCGAAATCGTCCATCTGAGCTTCGACAGCCTTGATGACTTTCGTCATCACGCTGCGGGTCGGGGCAACGTATTACAGCGGGTGTCGTGTCTGGCAAGCAGTAGCCACTGGAACAACACTTGATATAACACTGGAGCAGGTATATAGCGGGCCACATACCTCCCAGGCACATACTGCAGATGCGCCATGCTCCAGAGACAAGATACCAAATACTTTGCAGTGAACTGGTACATGTGTTTGTCCATAACCTCCATGACATCACGCATCAGTGGATCTTGGTGAAGCTTCATCAGCTGGCCATGCGGCAGCACCTTTGCCAACCAGGCCATGCTCTTGAGACATGCAGCAGCACTACGAGCGTATCTATCCGAAGCGGCCAGCTCTTCTCTCAGAGGGTTCAAGTCCCCCAGAGATGTAGGGGCGGTGAACGCTTCCTCGTCCACGGTCTGGTCCAGCAAGAGACCGTCATCATCACGGCGATCCGTGATTGGGTCCGAGTTGGCATCAGGGGCAGCAAACTCCTCTTGAAACGGCACAAACCCGACATCGCGAGCTGGATCCGCGAAGGCGCCGCTGTCGATGCTGGACAAGGGCCCTCTGCTGAAAGGCTGCAGTGGCCGACCGCTTTCTTTTTCAGCACGTGCTAGCACACATCTATCACACAGTGGACGCTCGATCCGTGGTGCATGGCTGGCTCTCGCACGAAGGCTCCGACATGCTGCGCCTGTTCACAAACACCAAGACTGAACGTTGCGAAGACGCAATCACAATGAATGATGACGTCAGGCAGCTACTGACAGTAATGTGTGCAGCACTTAGCTGTTGCGGGGAGCCGAGGACAGCGCTCACGGCCGCACCTTGCACGGGACGCGCCATGGCCAAGCTGAGCTGCCTGCACAGACCTGATCAAAGCGAAAGACTCTCGCTATATTCTCAAAGATCCACTCATTGAAGGCGTCCTCGCTCCAACACGTGCGGTACACCGAAGTTGTTCGTCACTGGATTTGGTACTGCCACGCTGCCCTAGCGCTTGCTGAGTTGGTGACCTGGCACACCCAATCGTCACTGCGTACAAACAACTGCAATACAGGATCCACACGATTGGCACAATTATAGCCTACGGCGATCGCGCGCGAAGATTCGGCACACTTCTTCCGAATCGGCACTTACACGTGCGCTGTAGACAGCAAGGAAAACAGCGACGCCGTGGTCTAGCAGATCGCGACGAAACGAATTCCACTAGATATCGCGTTCATATTCAGCCATCGGCAATGCATTAGTCGCTCTGGCACGTCCAATGAGCTCATGGACTTCCGCGGCCATGTACGAGCTGCATGTGTGTGCTCTGGCCGCAGCTTGAATCGTGATACATCATCAAATCAACGTCTGAACCGGCTTGCACGCGTACTTCCGCGGACCGGCTTCCATGTAAGACTTCACTGTGATATCTTTTGACCATCGCATGCTGTTAACTTTCCCGATCGATGGCACTTCAGTTTTTGTGCCGAAAATCGTGACGAAAGTGAGGTGCTAGATCCGATAGATCTCCACAACTGTACAAAATTATAAGCCCTCCTTGTGACCATAACACATCTTTTTGTGAGTGTTTGCGTCGTGCATTGTCTCTGGTCGTTGCGTTTCATGATGGAGGAGGATGTAATTTGCCCAGCGTGCAACACCGGCGTTCTCCAGGCCATGGGTGATCTAGCAGGCCATCTGGTCTGCTCTGTTTGTTCTGCACAGTCACAGGTGCTGAAATTCCCCAACACTGACAAAATAGAGAGACCCTAGTCCACAAGTCAACCAGACAGTTTGGCTTTCAACCAAGATGGGCTCGCTATAGGACGTGATATTGGAAGAAGTGGATGATTTCGTTGCTGCAAACGCTCGGGGGTGGCTGGCAGCTTCCGGGCCCAGCGCACAGCGTACAGTGGCACAGGTAAAAACAATCGACCCACAGGCGGAGGTGATGGTTTACCTAAAATGCCTTCAGCGGCTGATCCAAGCTCAGCAGGAGACCATCACAAAATGGTACTCTTGCAAGGCGTATAATGGGGTTGTCAAGCAGATATGGAAGCTTGCAGTGCTGCACAATGGTCTCTTGAACCTAGGACACCTCAAAGCGTAAGCACCCGTGCGGTCCGTACCGCTGCGCCATCGCCTGTTCCTCTGGAGTATGCAACAGTAGTCGCTGTCATGTGGTGTGAACACCTGCAGGTTTGTCTCTGTAGACGACAGTGACGATGAGGAGTGGGAGGCATATGACGAAGCGAAAGAACTGGCTGCAAATCCTGTTGGCAAAAGAGGGCGGAAGGCAGGCAAGGTGTCAGCGAGCTCGACGAACCTCGCTTCGCTTGTGTACACCTGCACACAGGTGCAATCGCTGACCTCCTCTGCATGTGTTCCATCGTTGTCTGGGGAAATCCACAGCGTCCACACCAACAAGCGATAGTGCGCCACGTGGGGCTATGAATGGCCAATCCGCATGCGGCGGTGCAGAGGTTCTCAATGATGAATACTCTGTGTTGCCAATTGCTCACAGCGTGGACTCTCAAGCTACCAATGTGGGCAAAAGATATTATGGAGGCTGCAAGGGAAGGAGACCTGCCATACATTGCTGCAATCGGCATGTGTGAAGACTTGCTGAAAGGTCACCCAGTTGCACGGCGTGCTCTGCGGAACCCATACCTGGCAACGTCTGATGCTGGCTTGGTGGCTCTCACACAGACCCTAGCCACTAATATCAATGTGGTGGTCCCTGAGTTGAATCTTGGTGTGTGCCTGGCACCTAGCATGTGCTTATGTGATTCGATTGAACACATCCGCTTTACATGCACAGATGTCAATGCGCAATGGCCAGTCCGCCAACCTGCGCATGTTTTGCAGCTTCTTAATGAGAGAGTTGATGTGCATGTGGCCATGCAGGTGCTTTCGTACATCGGCACTGTGCAAGTCTGGGGCTTCCGAGTGAAGTTGCAGTGCTTGCTACACACCTTGCACTGTCACGTCAAGTGAACACGCGTGAGCATGGCATGCCAGAGCATAACAAGAAGCGGACGAGGTCTAGTTTTGCTAGTGCACAGTATGTGGAGGTGTTTTTACCGATCTTGGCAGTTTGCAAACATGTGCTCAAAACGGCGTCGATGAATGAGGTGAGTCCAAGCCCTTGGACTGCTGTCTGTGAGTCTATGCTGAAGTCCATGGGTACTATATTTGCCTGTGACACTGTTTGCGATGCTGTGTACAGGAAGCAGCCGGGAATCTGACAGCAGATGCGATGAGGCCATGGATACAAGCGGGCCAGAGATTGCTCGAGCTTCGGCACCTGAAGCATCAGCAGCGGTACCAAATGGCCCTGCATGAAAGCGTTGACGGCATGCTCAAATACACCCAGTTTCACTCATTGCATGACAGCTATCTGCCTGGTGCACTTGCTAAAGCCCAGCAGAGCTTACAAGCCTACGCGGAAGACCTCGAGCAGAAACATCCTCCTCCACATGGGCGGAAGCAGGACGATCAGGGAATATTCGGCGATGTGATGGATGATTCTGGAAATCCAGGTGACATCGCTTCACAAGTGTATGCGCAGCTGGTTCGTCTGATAGCTGTCGAAATAGGTTTAGATGTTTTGAGTGTGGACGTTTTAGCCGTGCAGTACTATAAAGACCTGTTGCAATAGCAGGCTTGTTCTACTTATCGACGTGTCAGAATTGCAGATGTTACTATCTGCTGTTGCATGATGCCTCGGAGCAGTCGCAGGAAGGCGATGTGGTTTCGCAGCTTATATTCTTTGAAGGTCGATGATTACATGCCGAGATCTGTAGTTCTTCCGTCAACAACGGATGAGATTAGTATCAAATCGTTCACACACTCACTAGGACACGTGTTGCACCTGGAATGTATGGCAGTACCTGCAACTGTCAAGCTGAGGCCAGTGCTGCTGATACCGATGTGCCGTATCCAGCTGAAAGGGAGGAAATCGAACATATAACATTGTTGTATGTTCACATGATCAATGATTTTCAATGACAGCTACACTTTCGTCACTGCGTGATCAGCGACATCCGCAATTGTTTACGGATCGATGTGCTGATCAGGTCACCAAAGCTAATCGCGAGCAGGAATTTGCAGAACCACCATCATGCTGCGTTTCATCATAACCAATGCTGCATTGCGGCGTAGTATCAAATGTTTGCGTGTCGGGCATACCTGCTCGAGGAACCCCGTGGTTTCCGCAACACCGAACACCACGTTGATTGACAATTTGGCCAGTGCGCCTCCCAAATGTACATGTGAGGACCAGAGCTGTATTCGCTGCTGTTCGCAAACGAAGTTTTTGCGGCCCCTTGACCCGTCATCATCCATCATCTAGCTAGACGCGCTGTTACATAGTGGCGGAAGGGGTAACATGTCTTCTTGCATCCCCAAAATACGTTGCGCACGTGTAGTGCCGTATCGAATGAGTGCTCTACCAAGTGTGTGGAGACAGAATTTATACGCTTGACGTGCGCACAACCTGCACAAGTGACAGATACACAGTACATCGTTGTGGTCACACGGCTCCAGTGTGGCGAGTTCCCAGAAGGCAACCTTCGGCCCTGTACCGTGCTAAAAACAAGACCGTGGATGTGACGTCAGAAACTAGGTCGCACCATGGCTGGCTGCCGGTTGATACCGCAGGCTTAAAAGCAACTCGGTGTAGTGCAGTACGACGTATCCAATCATCATGGCCGGTACGGCGCCAGATTCCAAAGCATCCGCGGCAGAGGGATCTCACGTGAGGCCAGTTCGCATTGGTCATCGAAACTCGCAAAAAGTTTTGATGGAAGAGGTATGTATCCGCGCTCTCGTGCCATTCTGTGAGCCGGGCCTGCAATCATGCCGTTACTCAAGACGCCGTCGTTACGTTGCTCAAGACATCATTTGTGGCGTTACAGCCTCAGAGATGGCGCGATTGCTCCTGCTGGCTGGCTCCGGCTGACGCCCCATCAACGCTGTCGTGACAGATGCACGCTATTGGCATCAGCAGAACAAAGTGCATTTACTGCGATATTGTCAACACATAGAGTGGGGCATGCGTATTGGTGGGCTGCTGCAACTGGGCGTCGCTGGTGATTGCGTCGCTCCATGGCACTCGGATGAGCAACACCACCGCCCGTCATGTCCTTCGTTATAAACGCCAAGTATGACCGTTTTTCGTAAGCATGAGATTGTTTTGCATTTACGTTCCGCGACTTATATGCAGGAAATAGAGCAGCTATGTGTTTCACCGAAGACTCCACTGCTGCTGACTCGTGTCTCGGACAATGCCTGGGTCTGCGGTACGGTGCCTCGTTTGATGACAACGAGTTTGGCTCAACCTGGTTGGCCACTGCGGTTGTGTGTCTTGATCATCTGATAACATGTTGTGGCATGGAACTGTGTCTTGAGCAACATCTGGTTGTGACTGTTCAGGAGACAACCGCGCAGGGCAGCTGGGTGTGCTGCCGCGGGGGCCAATCTTGAGTCCAACACCAATCAAAGGAGCTGTGAGGTGGGCCAGCGTAGCCCTTTCTGCCAACCACAGTATCGCGATCGCTGCAGACGGCAAAGTTTACTGTTGGGGCCTGAACAACCAGGGCCAGCTTGGCCGTGGACAGGTGAGCGATGACTGTGCTGATCCAGAACCAGTCTTATCAACTTTTGAGCTAGACGAGCTATCAGTGGTCGCTGTTGGAGCTGGGCTCAATCACTCCATCGTTGCTGCTGGGGATGCTCTGTTCGTTTGGGGAAACAACCAGTATGGACAGCTGGGATGTGGTGAGGTGCACGAGAAGCCAGTCTGTACTCCAATGATGCTTCGCTGGTTGGAAAATGTCACCGTCACCCAGCTAACATGCGGTAACAACCATTCCATCGTGGTCACAAATCAGAGCACAGTTTATGCTTGGGGATGCAATGAAAAGGGCCAGCTAGGGCTCGGAGATCAGAAGCTGAGGTCTCGACCAGTCCGAGTGGACAGGCTGTGGGGCATACCGATTGTCAACGTCGCTGCGGGTGGGGAGCATTCACTTGCGGTGACCACGAATGGAATGCTGTTTTCTTGGGGATCGAATTCACACGGGCAGCTGGGTCACCCATTCAACGTCGAGGATGCAGAGGAAATGCATAAAAGGTATGATTGCAAAATAACCGCTTTGCGGCTCGTCGGCTCGCATTTCTGCAATCCTTGCCAACTACCATTACGAAACATCTCAGCAAGTGTCGATGTCAGTGCAGGCGGTCCGCTTCAGTCAGAGCCATCGCACGTGCGAAGTTGAATCAGAGATATTTGAACAATCTCATGGAGATGGGCTTCACCAAGGCTCGAGCAGAGTTGGCGCTTCTGGAAACCGGCAATGGTGGTGTTGAAGTAGCCATTGAATGGCTTCTGCAGGCCGACAACAAAGAGAAGGAAGTTCAGGCTGCAAAAGAGTGGGATGTGCCGGAGAATGCACCTCAGAGTGCTCCAGTCGAAGATGCCTACATGTCACCTGTGCCTAAGCGCGTGATGCAGCTTTCAGAGATTAAAGCTGTATGATTCGACATATTCCAAGTAGTGATGTGATATCTGACATCAGATGTGCCTGGATCCTGCATTGTGTGCTGATTACCAGCAGCACAATCTCTTTAATGTATCATGATTGCAGGTGGCCGCAGGTACTTGCCACACTGTTGTGTCATGTACACGCGGTGTGTACACATTTGGCTGCAATGACCATGGCCAGCTGGGCTTGGGGAGTCTTCAAGATGCACCAGTACCTGTACGAGTTAAATCGTTGGGATCGTCCCGCGATCCAATCGTTCAGGTTGCAGCAGGACTGTCACACACGCTTTTTATTTCAGAAAGCAATCGTGTATGGGCAGCAGGGCTTTGTGACCTGGGGCAGTTCAAGCCGTTGATGCAGCCGTCGCCCACCGGGAGCATGCCTACTCATTCTCCGTTCCATTCCATGCCTGTCCGCGTGCAGCTTCCATTCCTGCACCCAGGCGATGGCCCTGGTCCACAGCCGCTCCTGCATGAGGCAAAAGCTGGCGGGCATGCCAGTGTTTTCCTTATTCGAGCACAGGACGAGCCGGTACGTTGCAAGCACCCATGCTCTTGGCAATGGCATGCTATGTTGTCCAGGGACCGCGTGCAAAAGGACTGGTATTCTGATGCAGCTCGCACGGAAGTGACATGTAAGTGACATCTGTTAAGATTTGTATATTTGCAGGTTCCTGAGGTGCCAATATCGCTGATAGAGCACCTGGAAGGACTCTTAGAACATGCTGAGGCAGAGGTACGGAATGCGGTGGACAGTCGACAACTTGAAGGAGGGAAGCCTACTTTTTTCAAGCCAATGCGGGCATGCATAGCAATGGTCTACGGCAATGCAACTGCGTTGTGTGCCGCTTTTGGACTACCCAATTCAACTAACTATGCAAAGAAGCTAGATGTTGTGACATCCCGTATCCTGAACCTTTACAATCCTGAGACTGTCGAGGCCATCGCGGAGACGGCAGGATGTTCTCAAGCGCCATGGATGCAAATGCTCTTGAAGCGAATGCAGGTGCATCACATAATCTGCATGTCCTACACTGCATGCGTGTTCTTGTAAATGTGAAAATTTTAACCTCAAAAGGCACGCACGCGTACACTGCAGCACATTCACATGCACAAATGATTCAAAGGCTTGAAGACAGAAGATATGCTTGTAGGAATGGCACATTGAGCTGCGCGAAGACATGAAGAAATCGTTTGTGAAGATTGTAGAAGACATACAAGCACATGTAAAGCAGTTGGCCATCAGTGAGCGGGCGATGTTGCTCTTGGTGCGTTCAGCTGAGCAGCTGTCAACTTGTGCCTGAGAGCTATGGACATCCTGACCCCACCATAACGTAATAAGGCGAGTTTTGAGATGATCTTATGCCTGTAGTTCTCTGCTCAGCATCCATGCTTGGAGGAACATACCTTTGCACAACTGGTTCTGCCTAAACTCTGCCACTCTATACTTTCGGCAGCGCCCATATCACAGCAGCTCTTAGTGAGGTGGTGGTCATCATACCCTAAAGATATTCTGGCCGATAGAGTGGTGAAGCCACTGCAAAGCTATATCACAATTGAGTTACAAGCTACAAAGAAGCTGACGCTTGCCGTCATGAACTCGATCAAAGTTCTTGCAAAAGTGGAAGAAGCGAGTATGGTGCACCTACTTCTTCCGCCAGAGGTATTTTACAATCAGCTCATCTCAGACAAAATGGACATGCAAGACCACTACCTCGCCTGGCGGCAGAGCCACAACAATGATCACAGATCGCCTGCCGGGATGGGACCTTTTTCATTTTGTTCCTTCCCATTCTTGCTGAATGCCAAGGCCAAGACAAGGCTGCTCCAGGTTCTTCCCCCCTGTGCAGATGGCAGATACATTTTTGTGGAGCACGGCTTTGTGGAGCACAGTGCAATTCTGTTGTCTCAGGGGCTAAGCCATGGACATGGTGCTGCTGACGAGACTTGTTCGCCTTTCTGAGGCTTAGAGATTGTGCAGGTCGAGGCCAAGATGCAGATGGAGCAGACAGTTGCCGAGGCTCGCCTGGAACAGGTTTACCAGCATTACAAGAAGTCACGAACCCAGCTTGAAGGAGAATTGGTTGCTCTCACGCAAAAAGATCGTCTTCGTATGGAACTGCTGAAGCAGGAAAGTGAAGAAAGGAAGGACCGCAAAGAGCGCAGTCCTAGTGGGGGTGTTGGGAGATTTGTTGGGTGGTTCCGTGGCCGATCTGCTCGTAGCTCAAATGGTGGATCCGGGCCCCATGGGCCCGCAGGCTCGCGGCCTGGATCCACATCAGGGCTCACAGCGTCTCATGCACTGTCGCTATCCTTAGGAGGGGCATCGTCATCGTCCGGACTGACTTCCAGCCAGCATGGCGAACCAGCGACAGAGGCTGAGCGCCGTATGGCTGCTCGAGAGATCTCTGCTGACAACTTGAGCCTCCCCAGGGCTGCATCACTCCAACTTCCTGCTCCTGTGAACTGCCAGGTGAGCCACAGTATGTGCTGCTTGCTAATCGGTATGGAGTGCGCTCGTAGCTTTCCACCCCAACCTCATCGTTATTGTGTTGATCTGCAGTTCCGCGACCGGCATCCGGACATGTGTGTGGTTCGAGTTCGGCGCAATCATCTGGTTGAAGATGCGATGGATGAGGTATCCCGGCAGCTGAAGAAGGACCTGTTCAAACCCTTGAGAGTACACTTCATTGGTGAAGAAGGCATTGATGCTGGTGGCGTGAAGAAAGAGTTCTTCCAACTCTTGGTGACAGAGCTTCTGTGCCCAGACTATGGATTGCTGGTGCGCCTTTTGTATTCTATCATCGCAGCTACGCCATGTCTGTCTCAAGTTCCTGATTCAACAAGGATCCTTGATTACAATGCCATTTTCACAGCAATGTACCGTGTGCAGACATTTCACTCTGAGTCAAGAACGTACTGGTTCAACCACTGGGCGACAGCTCACAGCAGCCTGACAGAGGCGGACTTGGAACAAAGTTTGACCGACTTCAGGCTGCTGGGTGTTGTGCTCGGTCTTGCCATCTACAACAATGTTCTACTTGACTTCCCCCTGCCCATTGCACTATACCGGAAGATATGTGGCCATGAGGTTGGGCTCGCAGACCTGGAAGGTTTCCAGCCAACTATTGGCAAGTGCGGCACTCCGTGACAATCTGCTGTGCTCAGCTTCTGGCGAGGCTGTTATGTACAGTACCTGCTGTCTACTATTATGATGTACTGTTGCACAAGGAGATTGTGGTAGTGTCGGCATAATGGTTTGTGCAGAGTGGCCGTTGTGCGGTCATGCTTGGTTACCTGAGTTATAGCTGTCTGCATGGATAACCAATTGATCACACAAAGATCTGTACATAGGTTTCTTTGATAAGAACGTGGCAACAGAAGCTCACATCTCATTCTGGACTGTAGGTCTCTTAGGCAGATACTGGAGTACTCGGGGCCAGACAATGTCAAAGATACATTCTGCCAGGTGTTTGCGATCGATGGGCAGGTCGCAGGGGAGCACTACACAGTTGAGCTTGTGCCGGGAGGTGCAGACATTGATGTCACAGAGGAAAATCGCCGCGAGTTCGTCGACAAATACGTAGATTATGTCCTCAACAAGTCGATAGAGAGACAGTACGCTGCATTCTTCGAAGGTCTGATGATGCTGTGTAAGGGGCCAGCTATTACACTATTCAGTCCTGTTGAGATGGAGCGGCTTGTGTGTGGCAACCCCCATCTCGACTTCAAGGCTCTAGAAAATGCGGCGAAGTATGAAGCTGGTTTCACAGTCACTACACCGGCAATCATCTGGCTGTGGGACATCGCACAGAACGAATTCGATCTTGCAGCCAAAAAGATGTTCCTGAAGTTCTTCACTGGTACGAAATCGGCGGTTGGTCAATGCTGGTGGTTGCATCAGTGTGGTGTCCTCCAAGCCAGTGTTGTAATAGCGAGACACAGTGTGCAGGATCGGACCGTGCTCCGATTGGGGGCCTGGGCAACATGAAGTGCATCATTCAACGTGATGGACCTGACTCGAACAAGCTACCCACGTCTCATACGTGTTTCAACACTCTGCTGCTGCCAGAGTATGCCACGCGCGAGAAGATGTTGGATCGCTTGAAACTGGCCATAATGAATGCAGAAGGCTTTGGGCTGGAGTAGACATTTGGACACTGTTAGTTGCTGAAGCTTTCCAAGTCATATGGGACTGTTCGGCTCAACACAAAAAGCCAGCAGCTGCAACATGGGAAGGCCTCTGTTGTCCCATAGCGTTGGGACATTTGGTAACACTGTCACAAAATGAGTTATTCGGCATGGCATGTGTGATAGGTGCACACACTGTGTAATCGCTTTGCTTAAGTTCAAGATCCAGTAGGACATTGATGCACAGGGCAACGAGAAATTACTGGTGTGCTCGTAATGTATGCACACCGACACCTGATGTAGGTAATTACTGCAATCGAATCTGATCCTCGACGATACATCCTTGATATTATGTCTACAGAAGGACCTTACGTGGACCCATTGTCAGTGGCAGAGTACGGCCTTGTGCGTGCGGGAACTTTCACAGTGAGTTTGTCACCTTCAGCTCGTGAATACTTCTCCTCTAGCGCAAGCTTGTCTGCATATCCGATCACATTGTGGAATTGGTCAAAGGGCATCAGGTCTTCCAGGATATTGCTTGTTGTTCCCTCCTCTCCTAGTTCGTGATACAGACTCTGGAGAGCCTTGGATGCCGCAAAGATTCCGCTCATAGGATAGAACACCTGTACATCAAGTAGAATTCATTGTTGGTCCTTCACTCAACGCAAGGCAGCATAGCACACGTCGCATGCGAATACATATGAACATGATCTGATGCAGTCGCACCAGTTGGTATCCCATCTCCTTGAGCTGTTGGTAAGAATGCAGTGGTGTCAGCCCACCCTCACTGATGCTGACTGCACGAAGGCCTGTTGTGTTCTTAGCAATAGTCTGGAGCTCATATGTTCCCCTTGGGCCCTGCACCAGTGCTGCATCTGCACCGGCCTCGGTATAAAGATTCGCTCTCGTGATTGCGTCTGCCATCCCATGCTTCGCAGAGGTACCTCTTGCATCCTATAGACATTGTGTGAGCTACAGCACTGTAGTGCAGTGTGAGTGTGGTTGGTCTTATCCACGACAACACGCCATGGCAACACACATGCAGGAATCAGTACCGTTCTTGCAATGAGGAAGAAATCAGCGTCACCGATAGCAGCACGAGCTGCAGAAACTTTGGCTGCAAATTCTTCCATGGTCTCCACGCTCTTCTCCCGCATGTGTCCTGATTTCTTGGGCCATTTCTGGTCCTCCAGCACACAGCCCTTGCAGCCATTCGAAATGAGCTGCCGCACAGTGCGCTGCACGTTCAACACGTTGCCGCCTCCAGTGTCAGCATCGGCGATGACAGCCATGCCTGGATTAGAGTAGGCGATCTGGTTGCATTTGCGTGCCATCTCTGGCGGTGTCAACAGGCCCACATCCGGCTCTCCCAGAAGCGTGGCAGATACGGCACAGCCAGATACAAAGGCCAGCTGCAAGTAAGGAACTTCTCATGCATGCGCACATGTCAATGTACTTGAGAATACAAATGCACTCCAGTGGCCTAGATTTGTTTGCCAGATTGTAAACACCCATTCGGGAATCCATAGTTTCCCGTCACATTACATCAGCAAAATACAGCAGGGCGAATAACGAAATCAAACGCATAACTCAAAAATGTGACCAGTCCGCGAAATTTCAGTGCTGCTGGCCGATCAAAGCCGATTGACATGCCATGCAGTGATCCCGGGGGATCAGGTGCGCCAGGCTTGCAAGCAGCGGGCAACGACACCACATTATTCAGCATGATTCTCAATCGATGGTATGTATTCAATGTGCAACTGGATGTGCTCGCAAAAGCAGGTCGGGTGTTGCAACAATTCCGAACCTTGTAGCCTTGCTTCGCCATGATCCGGGCTGACAGAGCATCATAGCATCCAGGAATCAGTGCTCCACCATAATCAAGGATGTGCCTTTCGACAGTGGTCATGCCGTCCACGCGGCCGGCGTTGGTTTTGACACGCCGGGACTCCGTCGGCATGGACTTTGTCCGACTGCACCGAAGTCGACCGGCATCGCAACGCATCCTAATGGACACTGGCTGCATAATGGATACCAAATTTCGCCCTGCCGATAAAGGACGTGGACCGTGGGCAGGGTGCTAGGGTAGAAATATGGCGGAGAGTCGGACGCAACTTGGCGAAAATACGATCACAGCCAAACCGAAGCGGCTGTACATGCAAGTGGCAGGCTTGTAGAATTTGAGACTTCCTGGTGCGTGTGCTCGACCGGTGCAAATGTCCCAAACACGAAATCTGCAGTGGCATAGGTGCTGACGTGTGCTGTATTCGGCAGCGTGTGTGTATGCGTTTGAGCATATGTATGAAACAAAGAGAAGGGGCGGAGGGAAAGACAGAGGCCGAATGACCCTCAAGTTTGCGTACTGCATGTTGCTAAGTTTTACAAGCAACGTCACCGTGGTGGTAATATCGCCAGTGGACAGCATATTGGACTGTACTCGGCTGTCGGTGCTTGCGAGACACTTGTTGCGGACGTAAATCAGCTCCAGCATACTGTATAATAACTGCACTGTATTGTGCTGCTTTTCGGATGCCTGCCAATCCTGCCAATTCCCTGGCCGTGGCCACCGTTGCCATGTTGGATCAGATTGCAACACTGAGCGCGAAAGCGAGACACCGATCTACATGGTAACTATATCTCGTGATGTGGCTTGTTGGAGCCTTCCTAAATGTGGTGAGTTCTAAGCTGCTCGTCAGCGACATGTTGATGTTCCTTGCTCGCTTCACGCGTTTTCCAGGCTGGCGGAACGTTCAGTTGGGGCCGTATCTCTTGGAATTTTGGAAAACTGTCATGCTTGCAGGTGGGTAGCATCATGTTGTCAGCTGGGATGGTGCGGTGACACCTCTCTATACAATCCATGATTTGTGATGGGCCACCTGCAGTTGCGTAATAATACATCTGCTAAAGGAGACGCTTCTAGGATGTTTTTGTGAATGTTTGTTCATCGACCGTGCTCCTATCGAAGGTGCCTGATACAGGGAGGCATGAAAGCTGGGTATGCATGGCAGAACGCACTTGAGAAAATGGACCGGAGTTTCGGAGACCCTCCGCGTCCGATCTATCGGATTCGAACCTGGCAAAGCGGTGCAGGGATATATTTAACCGGAAATATTTTACAATTTCTGAGCTATGCCTTTGCCGCACAGTCTCTCCTACTGGCACTGTCTTCTGTGCAGTTCGCCACCCACCTTCTGTTCGCCTGGATAGTTGAGGGCGTTATTGTACCGCTCCGCAGCATTCTAGGAGCAGCTATAGTTATTCTTTCAAACATCTTGCTGGTAGTCTTCAGCAGCAAAAGCAGCACGTTGCTGACTGCGACGGGCTTGCTGAAGCTGTACAGGTACTGCCTCAACCTGGGCACACAAACTTCGTGAGCATCAGTACCGAAACACCCCTGAGCATTGCTTGCCGCGTTGAAGGCGAGTTCCTGACCATGTCCGACACTCATGCATGAGCATGATGCATGTGCACAGCATGAGTGTCACGGATGCACTTCTGTATGCAGCGCACCTGGCTACGTTGCCTACCAAATTGTGGCGGCTATTCTGTGTACCGCATGCATGTCTCTTTATGGATGCATTTGCTGTGGGCACTTGCACAAACTGCAAGAGAGCCACCCGGCCATGGCCCCTGTTTTTCTGGCTCTTGGCTCGGCTATCCCTGGAACACAAACACTGATCTCCACCAAAGCGCTGTCAATGATGATGGTGGTTTCAGTCGGCCGGCAGAATCAGCTCACGCACTGGTTCTTCTGGGTCTCGGCTCTGACCCCTTTTGCAACTGCGTCTGTTTGGACTGCTGCAATGCAACATGGGCTTAGCAGCTACCCATCAATCATCATGTTACCTCTTCTGCAAGTAATGTATACTTCCGTGGGTGTTTTCACTGGGGTTGTTTTCTTCCAAGAATATCGACAAATGTCTGCGGTGGCGATTGGAATGTATGTGGTTGGATTTCTTGGTATGTTCAGCGGCATTGGTCTTAGCATCTCCCCAGATGCGCTGACAGCAGGTCTGCAAGAGATGAAGGACAAAGCTGCTGCAAATTGTTCTCATGCAGGTGCAAGCGACACGGGTGTGCTCCCCAGCGCCCTTGGTGTTGAATCGAACCGCTGGTGCATGCTGTCGAGTCTCGGGCCCTCACCATGCCTGTCCACCCATAGTTCGCTGGCGCAAGCTGCCAAACTCGGTGCACGTGTCCGAGCGCAATGCGCGTGAATCGCAGTGCCATGATGTCTCTGCATAGCCGCCTTGGTGGCGGTCCGGATGCCTCATGTATGCCTCTGATGATGCATGCATGCCATGAATACCGCGAAAGTGCTCATTACCAGGAGACAGTATGATCTGCAGGTGACAGCTGCAGCTCTGATGAGGGAGTTTCCACAGCACCCCCTCGCAGAGCAACAGTCACCTCACAGCGCTTTGCCCGTACAGCTGTGGCCGCAGCCCGTAGCAGTCTCCATGGTGCAGCACTCGCGAGCGTCGGCATGGGTGACCAGCAGCAGCTCCGATGTGCATCAATCTTTGTTTCGCCAATGGCGCTCTCTGCTGCCGGCTTGGGTGAGGATGGCGCTCGCATGACCACCAAAGTGCTGCGACGGACCACTGTTGTTGGCAGGAAGACTGATCATGGGCCACGTACGCCGCCTCTGCAAGCGTTGAAAGAGGACACAGCCAGTGGCGATGGCTGTGCTGGGGAGCACAGGGGCCTTCACCTGGGCCAACATACTCTCAATGACGGCCAACCATTGGACACAGGCAGAGATTACTACTGGAGGCTTCAGAACAAAGTAAAGGCCGAACTGCAAAAGCACAAACGTCTGAAGAGCAGACGCGATGCAGCTCCAGACCGCCGAGCCAGTGCAAGGAAACCGCCGCTGTCCCAGCTGGATTTGCTTGCAAACTTGGCGGGCAAAGACATGCTGTACAGCAGTGATCAACCTGCTGGGTCAATGGGCGAAACTACACAGCTGTCCACTGTCCAGGTGGTGCCAACAGAGTCACATACGCAGCAAGCCTCCCTGAGCGTCTCTCAGTTTGATTTGGTGTGTAAGTCATCGTCTCTTGATGCTGGACAGCCCACGTTGGCGCGAGAAGCAAGGAGCAGCGTATTAGGTGAAACATATGAATCAGCACGAGACGAGGATGTGTGTCAACATCAACCGAGGATTGTCCAAAACAACTGCTACTTCTCAGCAGAGCTGCCCAGTGTTCAATGCGAAGAGAACGCAGGTGATCAGTCGATGCAAGGCCGCTGTTTTGACAATCCACTGGCACATCAGGGCACATCGCTTCAAACAGAACGGCAAGGCACCGGCAACATGACTATGGAAAAATCTTTTCATCGACTCCTAGCTGGTATGGAAGCTGTGCCCCTCTCTCATCCGTCCTCGAACCCACACCTGCCAGTGTCTGGACGAAGACCCGAGTTCAAACACCCCACACGTGTGGCCACATCAAACGAAACCTACCAAACCATGCACACCGACCCAAACTACACGCTGCAAACTAGTAAGGAGTCTCAAGGCATGGGTGGTACAGAGGTATGACCTTTCACCAATGTCTGTCACGTTGGGATTGCATAACCATCATTTCCTGGGTTGTCACGTTCTTATGTACCGCTGCACACTGTTTCTGCTTCGGTCGCATTATCCATATCTGCTGAGGCATCAAGGCCACACACCATTGTGGTCAAGCCCTATATTTTTGCGTGCATGTTCGCCTGTGGGACTGCGACCAACTTGTGGTCGGCAGCTCGACTGGAAGTTGAACCCTTTACCTAGGGAATAGTTCGTCATCATGGGGTGGCGGCACTTCATCGGCAAAGAGTAGCTAGATTGGCTTCACCAAGCCCCACACAATTTCTGCGGCATGCAGGCCTAGCATACAATAAGTAAAAGGTTGCAATTTGCTACAGGATGTGGACTCACCCATACAGGCTACACCAGAACCTCCACCTGTGTGGCTGCCATCTCTGTGAAATTGGCGCAGACTGGATACTACATGTCTGAGCAGAGCTTCGCATCATACTTGGGGATTGAACATTGGGTTTAGTGCAACATGATTGCATCGTTTACATGTGAAATCTACATCACATGACCGGTAGATTCGTGATTGATAACATAACCCTACGTGCACAGTAACATTGGAAAGGTTCTGGCGGCATGTTTCAAGGTCGAGCAGCAATTGCTTCGCATTCGCTTTGCTGCCATGCAGAACCAGTCTTGAACATGTGCTTCATGACGAGCAAAGACTTATGTCTGCCCGCATGAGAACATTAACACTAGCTGAAGGCAAGCAGCGGCACTGTGCTCAAGGTTCTGCAGTGCTCATTACTCGAGACGCGGCATGCAAGGCAGCCACCATCAAGTGGACTGTCGTGACAGGCGGAAGCTTTCATCATAGCCAAGGGCATACATTGTTGCATTACATAAGGACTGCACACCAAGGGCGTAAACTTTTGTGCATGCATCGCCCGTGACACAATCATTCCACACTGCCCTGCTTTCTCCACAAGTGAAGCTGCGAAAGTCTGATCAATCATCCAGCGTGCTGGCACCCAACACATGCCTGTGAATGGAAACACGCTTGAGCGAACTACAATCAGGGGCATGCCCACTGCTGAGTGTGCTCCAGGCTGCACATCTTCATGTGATGCAGGCAGTATGTTTATCCGGGCGAAATGTCAGCACCCGTCATGCCGCCTTCATCGATCAATTAAATCTCAGCTACCTCACCAATGTCCTGGTCAACCCGCCGCGCATCCCACGCCACCAAAAAGTGTTTTCGAATCGCAGGATACGTCAAATCAGATGGGGGGTGAGTGAAGACATCCCTGCTGGCAAAGCCCTGTTTTTCATAAAAAACACGCGTTGCATCGCTCTGGCACAACCCCAACATGCCGGAACCTTGTTGTTTCTGAACTTCAAGTTTAGCCAGTTGCATGACTGATGATCCCAAACCCTGCCTTTGCTGGTCTGCAGCAACACACATCGTCTGCAAATTGTGCATTGAACGGTCATACACGTCAGTCAGTTTGCACAGGCCCGCGGCAATGTTCAAGCTGTTTATCCAGGCGTTCATCTTGATCAATGATGTCAGTCCATAATGGGACATTGACACGGAAACGGCAAGCCTCCTTAGCAACTGCATTGCCATCTGCCATGGTCGCCGGTGCAGCACACACAACAGTGAATCTGCCCAGCGTCGCGTCACTGACCTCACTGGCTCCTTCTTTGCTAGGGGTTCTGGAGGCAACAACGTATAAATTGCTACAACTTCAAATTTCCCAAGCGTCAGTGGCTGATCGTAGATGTTTGCATAGTCAATCGCCGCAGGTTGACAAGCCAGTGCCGCTAGCTCAGCCTGTATATCATCGTCTTGCAGATGCTCCTTGGTCCGTAAGACGACCCTGAGGTGCTTGATCACAGACGGCATCCGGAAGCGGGCAAGCCTCCAAGCCGCGTCCTTCCGGCTGCATGGCAAGTCCTTGCATCATGGACATTGATGTGCATGGACATGGGTGTGTATTGGTGGAGGTAAAATCGCGTCAGATGCTTGCAATCAGTCGGGACTAGTACATCAGTGAGTATATCCGTTCGGAACTCCACTCAGCTGCTGGTGTTCCTGGCTGCAGCATCGAATTTGCCTCATGTGCATGAACAATCTCTGCAGAGCATCGCAATGGCAGCAACCAAAACGCGACAGGCATCACTGGCAAAACGTACAACTTTTTCGGCACAGTATCATCTATCCACGCGTACATGGGGGATGACTCTGCCATGATCCGGGCTGCCGCAGATGTGAGCGCTGGACACTGTACGACTCGTACGCTGTGCAGCACGCCAGACTTGGCTACTGCCGCCACATTTGATCCCATGTTCAACTTGTGTCATTCGCGAAGAGGTGTCACGACAAGTTCGACCGTGGAAGGACACAGCTAGCCGAGCTTCCTTCACACAGGTCGACGCGAAATATGGTGGGATGATCGGAACACATTAAAACCAATGAGCATGTTTGGTCAGTAGCTTTTGTAGAGTGTCTGAACGACCATGCAGCACTGTCCAGCAGCCCACTGGCTGCGACGTGGCTGACTCACCAGGCACCAACCCATGTAACGTGGCCCCTGCCAGCAGCATGAGCCGCGATGATTCGAGCACCAGTGTGGACAGGCATGGCTGCGCGTCAGATTGATACGTGGCTGAGACAGGATCCAGCGTATGTAGCACCCACATGTGAGTGAGCATGAAGTGTGATCAGATTTTTGAGGTGGTCATATATTTGCAACACAGCCAGGGCAGTGACATCAAGATCGCAGGAACGTACGGCTGACGCAGCAGTGCCCCGCCATCCTGTCAACACAGATGAACTGTGCAACGCGCGAAAAAGGCCTAGCGATGTGGCCAGGATTCGCAGGTACTACAGGTTTTGGACTTTGCCGGGTATGTCCACCACATGAACCGACGAAATCCAGTATAGCAACAGGGACCTGACGTACGTGCACAACCCAGCATCTTTGGGAAGGACAAGCGCCGCTTGTCACGTACCCATATCACTCCCAAAAGCACCCGCCACACTAAACACACCACATCACCACCAGCACAGCAGCAGCGACCCACACGCCCTGTCCACCCGGCAATGCCGCCGCCGCGCCCGTGAGCCCCTGCCGCTGCAGGATCGCGTCACGCGGCTCCACGCGCGTCGGCACCTCTGGCAGCTCCACCTGCTCTGAGCGCGCCACGTATGTCGAGTTGCTCGGCAGCACACAGTACACCTCCCCCTCCGCGCACGGCAGCCGCGCGGAGTAGCTGCCGCTGAAGCCCGCGAGCTCTGAGCCCCGAAGGTGCTCGGTGAGGATGGCCTGCGGCCCCGCAGCGACGACCTCCTGGTAGGCCGTGCGGTCGCCGACGCGCGCCTCCACGCCGCCGAGGTCCGCGTGCGCCATCACGAAGAAGCCGTCGGCAATGAATGGCTCCAGGTAGCGGCTCGAGCCGGCGGCGTAGTGCTCCACAAAGACGACATCCCCCGGGACCTCCGGGGCGTCCGAGCCGGCGCTCGGGTCGAACAGGAAGCGCGTGAACGCCGGGCTACCCTGCAGCCCCGAGCCGTAGAGGTTGACGAGCTCCGGCCCGAGGCCTGCACACACGCAGCGGGGTGTTGTCTGCAGCGTGTTGCGGGCATACGCGGCCCTCACATGCATGCGTCGTTGACGCAGCCCGACTGACGGGCTACGCCAGGTATTGCGCGCAGCGTGCCGTGGTCTTGTCTGCGAGCGAGCGGTGCAGTATCCCTGCTGGCACCCGCCGGAACAGCACGGAAGGTCTGCGGGGCAATACACAGCAGCCTGTGAACCGCGGCAGCGGTGGGCGCAGCGGCAGTGGCGCTGCGGTGGAGCAGGGCGCACCCGTGACGACGAGGATGATCTTGCCGCGGACCGTGTCCACGTCCGGCCAGAAGCCTTCCGGCCCCCGCTCGCTGAGTGCCTGGCGCGGGTAGTCCGCGTCCCCGCGGAGGTCGTCCGGCACCACCAGCTTCTCGCGCCCTAGCTCCACCACAATCTGATCAAGCAGCAGAGCCGCCGTCTCCGTGGTGACAGCCGGGACCGTGCGCTGGAAGTCTGTGGGGTACTGTGGGTTGGCCTGCATCGCACCACGTGTGAGCTGGCCGTGCTGGAGCTGGTCAGCCCATGTACGACAGGCTGGAGGGCTCGAGACGGAGTTTGCGACGCATGCAGGAGGAGGCCCGCACGGAGTTGAGCTCCACCAGCTGCTGTAGGGCTTCAGCGGCAGCAGCCGGGTCCTGTGCCTCAAATGTTTCTATCATGGTCTGACGCTTCATCTCGACACGTAGCAGCAGGGGAATGTGGGTGGGGTTTTGATCCGACCTGCACGTGCGTCTGACACATGTGCCGCTTCCGCCGGTGCCCTTCACAGTTCACAGCAGTGCGGAGGAACAGGGCAGCCTATCGGACAATATCGGACAAGAGTGTACCACTGCCTGACGACTGACAGACACGCACTGAGCGTCTTGCAATGGGTATTGTAATCAACATTGTCGATGTGCATCACTTTGAAGCCTGCACGTCATGCCGAGGCGGTCAGTGATGGTGGCCGTGCAGCGGCACCTGCTGGGATGTGCGTCCAGGTGTCTAGCAGATCTCATGTGGACATCGCAGCCCGTTGAAGCATACCAGGCTCTTGCATCTCTGGTGATTCATCCCACACTCCGTCGAGATCGAGCAGAGCCCGGGCAGCCCGAAACGAAAATTTGCCTCCCTGCAGGCCAACCTTTTAGCTCGAGCATCTGCTGCTCGATCAGCATGGAATCCAAGGCCAGTATGGCGAGGAGGCTCACCTCGCGATCATCGTAAACATCGATCTCGAGTGATCGGACATTGTAGTCCGTGAGCTGATCAAGCAAGGGCGGGTGCGTGTATTTGTTTGCTGCCACTAGCTCTCCCAGTCGATCGTCGATCCTTCATAGAAACACCCATGTCTAGCATATTGTTCTCCCCGTACGACGAGTGTTGCCATCCCCTTGATCCTTGCTCGAACCTCGATCAAGTGACTCGCGAAGGAGCAGCAACGCCACCAGCACATGTAGAGGGCATGCGTGTCTCACAAAGATGACAGAGCGCACTCTTGCACTCGATCAAGATCCGGGTCCGGTGCTATGTGGTAGCTGTTATGCGTGCCAAGCAGTTGTATTTGATCCAGGCGCACGGCAAGGGCACAACGACACGCCAGCAGCAGCAAGCAGCTTACAAGAGAGAGTTGAATCGGCATGGCAAATGTTACGTGAGCATTTCTCAAAATTCTATGCTACACGTGCTGAAACGCCATTGATCACTAGTATTTGAGGCGAAGCTAGTGCTTGGTCGGTTCCCATCTCGGATTTCTCAACTCGGCCAGCTTGCTCAGAGTTCAGACTCACTGTGACTCCGGTTGCATGCAAGCCACACCTTGGTGCGATGATAGCGCTGTTGGCCAGACGCAGCGTTGACGCTGTGCACAGCTCGCGACATAGCAGCACGTCACCGCGCCACAGAATTACGTACACATTGTCATCTTTCATAGGACTTCACAATTGCAAGCCCCATCGGACGGGAGGGCGGGGAGAACAAACCGGGCAACACGCCTCACCCACTAAAGCATCAGCCTCTGCACTTTGAGGGGCGAACAGACTGCAAACAAAATATCCCTCAACGCACAACCAGCCGCAATTGCATCCTGATCATGCAGAGGGGTTGCAGGAGTGACGCATCCCGAGGGAAAAGCGAGAGACCGTCCCACATCAGTCGCCAGCCCTACATCAGGCTCACCGCAGACCGTCGCTGCCACGCACATGGAGGCCGCAGCCAGTGGGACACAGGCACGCTATACCCAGTCCGGAGCCATGCAAACACGTTGCAGGGCCGCAGCAGGATCGGGCAGGAACAGAATGGCATACGCGGCAGCGCAACTCCTATGACCCGGCATACTCAGTGTCCACCTGTGAGGCTGGCGACTTTTGACATGGCGGGGGGCCTCCGCACGGGACTTCTGTTGACGACCAGACAACCACAATCGATGGGGCCTGTGCTCGACATATGCCGCAGAGCTGCTCGGGGTCCACTCATACCTGTCCAACTCATGCATCAGCGGCCATCCTTATAAGTGCAAAGCCGTGCAATAGGGCCTGATTCGGCAACCCAAAACGAGCGCCCACCTCGCCTAGCAAAGAGCTCAAGCTGGCGGCATGCCCAAATGCAGATGAGAGGCCTGGAGTGGCCCTCAGTTCAGCCTCCAATGCGGGGTGTATTTATGTGTGAGGAGGTAGCGGTCAGGGGTTGCCAGAGCCAGCAGGCGCGCACAGCGCAGTCGCAGGGCAGGCAGCGGGAGCGACCGCGTGGCTCCGTGGCGGGCAGTGGCAAGGATGCGGGCTGTTGGCTTCATGGGCTGCAAAAGCAATTGCATGCACGCCGGCTGCGCTGCATGGCTTTGCCGCCTTTGCATGAGATGCGTCATCGCCGCTTTGTACACATGGGTTGCTGGCTTGGGTTCATCCCTGGTCAGGCGGTCCATGCAGTTTTTCACACCTGATTCTATAACAGAACCCATCCACTTCTTACTCCATTGTGAATGTTTAACTGATATCAGAACGAGATACGATACAGCCTGGGAGTGCACTCGAGTGTAATGTCTCCTCCGCACTAACGCAAAGCGGCGCCCAGCCGCCATCTGCCGGCGAGCAAGCGGCAGCAGGTCAGCAGGGCACGCTGCCACTGGAGGCTCCCACTGCAGTGGAGGCTCCCACTGCTGCCGACACCCCCTCCCGCCCACCTCGGCGGACACGGGAGGCCGGAGGACGGAGGCGGCGGCCGGAGGCCGGCCGGCGGAGGCCGAGGGCCAACGCTGGGGAGGCAGGAGGTCGGAGGGCGGCTCTCCGGGTGGCTGGAGGCTGTAGCGACGTCGTGGCTCAAGGCATGGTGAAGCCTCATGAGGCCAATGCTCTGTGCATATGCGGCACATGTGTGGGACGCAGTGAATGTTCTGCAGGCCACAGGCCCAGTCCCAGCAGATGCACAGGCTCTGCACACGTGCGCCTCCTTGCTGGCAGCCTTGCTCTGCTGCGCTCTGATCTGGGTGTCCAGTCGGGGCTCTGGTGGCTGACGGTGCGTTTGAGCCGGTGCTGCATCGAAGGCGTGTCGTGTGGCTCGCAGTACAACCCCACACATGATGCCGCGGCAGCTGGCCGATACTTAGGGTACTGATCATGCCCACCACCTGGCATGTCGAGGCTGATGCCCTGCCGCCTGCTCGCTGCTCGTCTTCTGGTGCGCTTTTGACGACAGATATCATGTGCCCCTAGCCCACCACTGCGAAGCACGGCAAGTGCGCTGCCGAATCAGCAGCAATCCCAGACACACTTGGAGTGTGGCGGGGGCAGTGGGAGTGACAGTGGCATGCAGGGCTGCCGACGCCACGCCCGTGCCCACTGGGAATAGGGTGTGAACCGGCGGACCTGCGTCCAGCGACTGTTCCATGCGTGACTGCGTGCAGGCAGGTGACTGCGTGCGTACCACAACAGCAGCAGTGCGAGGATTGCCAAGTGGCATGCAGGCGTGACTGGTGCTGATCCTCAACTGCTACCAGCGGCGACTGCGTCCTACCCAGATGACCTGCCATGGACCAGACGCGGACATGATGCGAAGACGAACACCGAATGCTGGATGTGTGTGCAGCTGCAAGCCAGCGGTCATGCCTAACTTCCGGTGCAGGATCCGAGTAAGACCGCCACGTGGGTACCAGCGGAAGGGCGGCCGTGGGCGCACCTGACCAGCACGTGGATGCCTCCTGAGCCTCAGTCGCGGCAGTGCAGGGCAGGGCTGACCCCAGCCCGAGGCAGTCTCCTGCGCTGCGACACAGCCGGGGAACCACCCAACCTGGGGCCCTTGTTGGTGGGCATGTAACGCACACTGCCAAGGGACTGAAAGGGTGCTTCCGCTAGTGGAATTCTCAAAGGATACGCAGCACCCTGCAGGCGCCCATGGGCTGGACCTCACGTCTGGGGTTGTGTAGCAGACACGCCCTCGCACCGGTACACCGAACAGTGTTTGCAGACACACATTCTCGCTCTACTTGCCGCTGCACCAGGCTCTATTCTCAGGCGACCGGGCCGGGATGCGCCCTGTGAATCTATCGGTGCTGCTGAAGCACCCTTGATTGAGGGCAGGACAATGCAGGCGGTGGACACGCCCTCGCGAAGCTGGATCTGGTCGCTGTCATGTATGGAGCTGCTCAAGTGATCGCGAATGCTGCTTGCCGGTGTATGTGCAAGACAAGGCACGCTTTGGCTTCAATGCTTGCGACATTCACCGTTGTGCGCTGACCGAGCACATGCATACAAGCCAGTTGGTAAATACTGTGGCATCAAACTGGCTACGTTGTGGCCGTGCTTGAAAGCTGAGCATGTGAGAGCAAATGGAAGGAAGTGACCGTGGCGGGAACTTGTTCGCCTGCTCTACCGATGCTCTTCATCGTCGCTGCATGGCGACCGTTGGTACGAACAACCAGCAGAGTGTGGTTGACAAGGTTTGACTTGAGAGTACCAACTTGCAAGGCTATGCACTGCTGTTGCCTTGTAACGGCGTAGGCATCTGAACTCGGCGTCCGCAACTTCTTCACCTCGCCACCATCATCGCCGTAGAGGCACCGACTCGCAGCGACACACCTCACGAATACAACCCTGATGTTCCTGCACAGGCTCCACGCCCGCGGCACTGCAACGCAAAGCGTGCATTTCCAACTCAAGGCGACCACTTTCCTCGCCCGGCCGTGTCAGCACGTTTGATCCGTGCGCGCAGCTGCATGCACATCGTCGTGACGATGCATGCGCCTTGCAATCAGAGCCCTCCGCCACCGTCGCAGCTACCGGCCGGCGGGGCGACGGCATGTGCTTGAGCTTGTGAAGATAACGCCTACATAAGGTCATGCGATGAAGCTGTGATTGAGGTTGCTGTCTGCGTACACAGTGTACACAATCACTCGGCTGTCGTCGTCTGCTCTATAGGCAGTGAATTGCTGCAGTCCTGGGAACAGGCCACCATCCACCGTCGTCAAGGATTAGACCCCTACACATATCAAATCATCCACATTTAGGAGCTGTATCAAGATCAAGCGACTTCTGAAGCGAATGCTGACAGCTGCCTGCTGCTGCCAGCGTTGTTACCTTTTTACGTCGCTGTAACTTCGCTTGTCAGTCTCCGCACACACCGTGATCTATCCTTACTTCGTCAGAACGGCGTCTCTGAACAGCACATCTATTCGCTATGGTCCGTAGACGTGATGACTCGCCCGAGAGGGCGTTCATGATTGGTGACCGGTACGAGCGTATCCTGAAACTCGGAGAAGGTACCTACGGTAAAGTCTATAAAGCAAGAGATACTCATACGGGAGATATTGTGGCCTTGAAGAAATGCAGAATCCAAGTGCGTTCTGAGCGTGCCGCGGGGAGCAGCAGACTGCCATGGGCGCTTCTGGCATTGGAATTTTCTGTTACATTCCACAACACAAGTATGCGGCTGACATAATGTATATCGGAGCGTAGATGGATCAAGAAGGCGTGCCTCCGACCACCATTCGCGAAGTATCTCTCCTGAAGGTGCTAGGGCGGAGCAATCACATTGTCAAGTGCGCAAAACTTACGATTGCATATGTGGCGACACACTCGTAATTATCCCTTGCATGACCCACTTGATGCAGGCTCCTTGGTGCTGAACAAGTTGATGAAGACGGCAAGGCGGTTCTGTACCTGGTGCGGCTTTACATATTTCATGCAACTAATTATCAGTACCTGAGGGGCCATGCTAGTCCGGACAGACTTGACAGACTGAATCGCCGCGATCTCGGGGCCGCAAGCTCGCCTGCTGTTGGTATCTAAATTCTGATCAGGCTGGTGCTGTGCAGATATTTGAATACGTTCAGCAGGATCTGAAGAAATTCATGGGCACAGATAAAAACAAACAGCACCTCGCTCTGAAGAAACCTCTTCTGAAGGTTTGCGTTTTTCTCTGAACTGCAATAAAGTCGTTGGCTGGTTCAATATTAACAACACGAGCTGCTTGCAGTCGTTCATGTTTCAGCTGTTGCGGGGACAAGCTTTCATGCATCAGCATGGAATCATGCATCGCGATTTGAAGCCTCAGAACCTTCTTGTAGATCCTACCAACGGTATTTTGAAGATTGCTGACCTTGGTCTCGGACGAGTTTTTTCAATGCCAGTGAAAGCGTACACACATGAGGTGTGTTGATTTTCTTAAGAGTTCTGTCATTCGTCAGAATTTACTCCCTTGCATATGTGCTATGGATTCGACATGGAGCCAGCCTGAGATTTTGTGCATTCATCTGAGCGTCGCAATGCACGCATCTCCGATCTCAATTTAGCTCTCCATGCATCACTGCCGTTGTTATAGGTGGTCACTCTTTGGTACCGTGCCCCTGAGGTTCTGTTGGGCACAAAACATTACGCGCTTCCAGTGGACATCTGGAGCATTGGGTGCATTTTTGCCGAGATGGCCAAAGGGGTGCGACCTGAGCCCTCCTTGTAACCGCACTTGTTGTTGTCATAGCGCAAAACTTAAGCATTGCCAGGGGCTAATTTGGCTCTCCACTGATCATGGCTCGTATGCGGTATAGCCACCACTGTTTCCGTCTGATTGCGAGTTTGCCCAGCTGTTGACCATTTTCCAAATTTTGGGAACTCCGACCGAAAAGACATGGCCTGGAGTCACACAGCTGAAGGATTGGTACGCACCGCACTGGTGACATGTGTGTGCCCTGTTGGTCAAGGATGGGCGATCAGGCTCTTTGCTCACAAACTAATGGTGCAGGCACACATACCCGCAGTGGACAGCTGTTGATATGAATGCATACATGGGTGACGCCATGGACGAGCAAGGAGTGGATTTACTCTTGAAAATGCTTCGATACAATCCGGATGAACGAATTTCGGTAAGATAATTTGCTTGCCTGAGGTTTGGGTTTAACTTCCCTGATGGCTTTCCGTAACATCCTCACATGTCGATGCCCGGTGCAGGCCAAAGCAGCTTTGACACACCCTTGGTTTGACGATTTGGACAGGGAAGAAATGGATACGCTGGAGAATCAGTCAGTGATCGATGATGCATTGGCTACAGTCATGTGTGATGAGGAAAATGAACCTCTGAATCTGTAGGGTGAGTTGTAGCCCATAGTGTGACTGTACATCAAATTTCTCTCACGCATTTTTCTGGTCTGCGTCTACATAGTCTAGCGTGATCTATACAGGTCCAGGTGGACACCAGTGCTGTAAGTTTCTCGTACATATTATGCAACATCTTCTATTTCCTCTATCCTCGAAGATTCTCCGACTGCCTCCACCATGCGTTGCCACCAGGGGAATGCTCGAGTTTCGTGTATGATGAACTGAAACGTATCAGTGTTGGAAACGGCTCTGACAATCCCGAAGACATGCAAGTCTGCTAGGCCTGGAGAGTTTCCACCCATGAATCTTCTATTACCCACTGCAGATGGCGCTCGTATTAGTATGTGATCTCGACAGCCCTGACTCTTAAAATGTGCTGCATCGCAACCACGGGGAACGCACGTGCTTCAATGAAGCTGTCAACAGCCATTCGCAGCTCCTCGCGCAGATCTTTACCTTGCAGTCCGTATTTGGAGACCAACTTAGTTCCAACGAAATACATGACAGCCCCGCCGAAATAATATGCAGTGGTTTGCTGGAAGAAGCTGAATGACTGAACATACTTCACATAATCCATGGCCTGGTATGCCTCAGCCCAACTTCGGTAGATATTCACTGTCACTAGCTTCACAAGCTTGTCGTCTGCCCAATCCCGCCACTGTTCCTCATCGGCCGATTTTGCCACCTTTTTGGAGCCAAACCTGTAGGAATTTACGTTTAATCTTCTATTAGTGAATCATGAGCTGGGGCCTGGCCACAGAAACAGTGGTTGGCAAAGTGTCGGGAAGTGCCGCACCATCCTTTCGTTGCTGGCGTCTTGTCGCTCATAATGTACCGGATTATTTCATTGCTATCGTTTATTTGCTCTCCATCAGCTGTGACCAGAATTGGTACCTTCTTATACCCCTGGGAGAACTTGAGCTCCGACTTCATCAGCGGATTGACCTCCACTGCGCGGTATGGGATTCCATTGTAATCTAGGACAGCTTTCACTTTATTGCACCATGGACATACATCATACTGGAATAGAGTGACTGCTTGTGAGTTGTTTTTCGCATGATCGGCCTTCGTCTGGGCGGAAGCCGTGGCCACGGACACGCCAGACAGAGCTGCTACAACGCCTAGAGACCAATGTGACGCCCCATCAAACGTGGATCCCTCACGTTGACTGCTGAATGAGATAGCTGTAGCTGGAGCCGCCGTGTACCTGCGTTGTGCGACCACTCGGCAGACTTGAGACAGAGTGCGGGCTTCACGATCCACAAGGACGTATGACGTGTGAACATACACACGAAAGTTCATACACAATATATGTAAGTATATTCAAATAAACGAAATCGCACTTCTGTGTAAACTTGGGAGTTGATCTGCTAAGTGAGTGCAATACGGCACAAGCTGAGCGCAGCATCGCTAGCTGTCAACCGAGCAATTGGAACCCGGCCACGACTAGCTGTGCAACTTAACCAATTGGGGTTCGTAATGGCTCGAGTGTATGCGATGTCACTCAAGCCCGTCAGTATCACTGTCCGTTTATGATCGGAAACCACCGGTTGCGCTTCGAAGGCACAGCAGATTGTATATGCACGGTGTTCACGCTGAACGCTGCCGGCTGACCGTTCAACGTGCACTGACGTTTACTCAGCTTCATGATATGCCACGCAGAATTTGCCCGGACGTGACCGGTTTCAATTTCTCCAGTGCTGCGGCCCCCGTGTACAGGCACTGCTAGCCACATACAACGCCTGTCACAGTGCGCAGGCACCATGCGATTGCCAACAAAACAAGACACCACCTCGAGATGGCAATCGCGCCAACATGTGTCGTGCCGAGCTGTTTGGTCTGTTTTAGAAGCCAAACCATGTTGTAGCTGCCCATTTCATGTGGTCCTGCGGCATGCATTGCGGCAGGTTCGACTGGTACCAGCAAGTCATGCGCTATTTGTTCTGCTCCGTGAAACCCCCCATCCCCTCGGCTTATGACCACACATGTTGATGCAGCCATAGTACGACTTGCAGTTCGCGGCGTCACCGCTGTCAAAAAACCCAGAAAGGCCTTGAATATCTATCCATGCCCACTCGGACATGATGTCCCAGAATGAGTTACGCTTGTACCATTCGCTGCAGTGTCTGTATTAACAAAAAATTTGCTGCATATGGCAATGCAGCTCCCGGTGGTGAAGTCCACCTACATTCGGACGATATGCCTGGACCCGTTGCAGACTCTTGTGCACCAGACTTGAACCGTGCCAAATGGTGCTCTCTGTACGGGTTCCACACTCTGATGTGCCAGCGCACATGCCAGCATCAACGGAACTCGGCGCAGCATGCTCCCTTTGCAGCACTGCACACGCATCAGTGACAGGGCTCAAGAGCTGCCCATATGCGGAACACGAGGCAGCTGAGCTGTAGGCACAGGCCGATTGACCTATCCTGATATCCTCCAGCCTTTACCAAGGTGTCTCAATTTGCCATGAGTTGGGCTACAGCCTGCCGAAAGTGCCAACTTATGTTGTGCATCATAGAATTTTCTCGACTCATCGTTATAGTCAGCCGGCCGATGTTTTGCTGAGCTAGAGCCTTGCGCCGAAGGCTGAAAGTGTTGGATACCTTCACTGCTCATTGTAGGGCATATCTGAACAGAGCTTCCAGGTTGGCCAATCGCTGCAGGATTTGTTCGACAGACACTGTCCTGAGGAGTGCCATCATCATCACACGCTGAACCCATGTATGACGTGTTGTACCAGGATCGGAATTTCTCCTGAAACTCATCTTTCAGGCATTTCAGGGATTCCGAACTCTGCGCAAGTTCTTGTTTTTCCTGCTGCATCTGTTCGTATAAGGCCCTATAAACAGCCTTAGAATGCTCCAGTGCTGCACTGGCATCCTGCATGGGAATATCTACTAGACAGTTCTGTAAGTTTGCACATCCGGCACTGATTCATGCTGTTTCATGTCTCAGTAGAATCAACGTGCGCGATACAATCAGATATCGGCAAATGCATGTTTTCGGACTAGGCGCTACACTGGTCAAACTAATGGAGTGAAAATCCCCATGGTGCAGAGCATATAGAGATTACCTGATCATTCGATGCGCCACTGCCAGTACTCAGCTTGTCAATTGTGTCTTTTTCAGAGTTGATCTGCACAGCGAGCGCTTTCACTCGCTTCTTGGTGGATGCTACCTCATGTGCTCTTGCCTGCATCAGTGTCTCGACCCCAACGGCAACGTGTAGTTTGAAAAATCGCAGGGCTTCTGCAAGGCAGCCGGCTCCCCCCCATGCCTCATCGCTCTTCTTCACGACGTCTGGGTCTGGCGCAACCCCAGGCATGCTGTGCCTGTCCCATACCTCACTCCCACCTCCGACTGCACCATTGCCACCTGCGGGGGCACTGCTTAGTCCCGCTTGTAATCAAACAAAGATTTCTGCAGTGTGCATGTACAATCGCACCTGCAGGAGTGGTGCAGTCTTGGGTACACAATAGGCTGCTGGCTGCAGCTTCAGGTGTCCCACTTGGCACTGTTTCGGATGCATGCGCTGTTGTGTAGCGCTGAAAGAGATCCCTGGCAGCGCAGAGCGCAGCCCTGGCCGTGCAGGAGCTGCTTAGGTCAATATGTGATAGCAATTGAGCTGCCCGGTGCTTATCACAAGCTTGCAAGAATGGGAGGACCTGCAGAGCCTTCAGATTCTGAATGCCAGATTCATGAAGTGCACAAAAACAGACTGGCAATGCCTTAGGTACAGGATGTCTGCCGAGTGTGGCAGGCACGTGCCCGTGTTTTCAGCTGGTCGTCTGATTCTACCGAGTGCAAGGTCTCGGGTGGAACGAGAACATCTCCTGGCCGAGCTTCCGCCAGAGCAGCCTTCAGGATCTTGACTTCTTGAGCGTACTGTGCAATGGTGGTGTCATGATCAACGGCTGGAGTTGCCGAAATGGCTGTCTCGATTTGTGACATGCGCTGCGCAAATCGCAGGGTCGACAACGTCTCGTAAATCTGCTCCGCATCATCCCAGATATTTGCCACGAAGCTGGTTTTGCTATTTCCGCCAAGGGCATGCTTCAGTAATAGCGTTAGCTTGGCAGACCTGAAGAGCCAGGCACTTCACAAGGCTAAGGGGCATTGTGTTGTGATCTGGTGAGATGAGGACTCTATAATGGTTCAGGCATGGCGATGTCCACGCTTTGCCATACCTGTATGGAACATGCTGCCTTCCTTCGCTGATGGCGATCGCGACCTGCTCGAGAAATGTCAGTGACTTGTTGATGTAGCCAGCCTCTTTAAGAACCACGCCCTCGCTGCGGGTCTTCATGACACGCTCTGATCCAGCCAGGTCTACAAGTGTCAGTAATGACTTAATCACCTGTATACCAGCATCACCATGGTGCCGCAGTACACACCAGCAGAGCTGCAAAAGTACGATGTGTTTTTGCGGTGGCGCTGCTACAGAGCGATTGAAAATGCGTGGCTACCTTGGGGTCCTGCGGATCTTTCTGTATGCTCAATTGGACGATGCAAACAGAATGTGAGCGGCTGGAGTCCCTGTTCAATGCATGCTCCCGTGTGACCTGCACTGCCGCAAGCATGTGAGCTGGGTGAGACTTGATTTCAGCTTGCGCAGGCAGCAAGGCAGAAGGACATCAGGCACCCTGGACGCTTCTCCTCGAAAGAATGATTCAAGGGCATGCTGTTCATCTTGTAACACCATTTCAGTCGCCCCATGTGGGATGATGACATCCTTGGCTTCAACCAGGGTGACGGATGCAGATGTAGCAGAAGGATTGAGAAGATCAAACAATGCCTCATTGTATATTTCAACATACCTCAGAGACACAGCTAGAATGCGTGCGTTCATACGAGTGGAGTCCTGGAACAGATATGACAGCGCACGCGGAATGATCCCTCGTTCCTGATACGCGTTTCTTGATCCTGCAAACAGCCCCTGCAACCCCTCATGGCTAGATGATACTTGGGCACACTAGGATATTCGTTACCATGTAAACATGTCGCTTGAACTGAAGTCAACAAGTGGCTCAATTTTGCATCGCAGCTGGTTCATGTAACAACTGTAGCTGTTCTCGCTAATCATTGCAGCAGGAGCTTTCCCACGCCCAGGCTACACAACCCGGCAGACGTAGTTCGAGCTCTGAAGCATTTGACAAAAACAGCACCTGCTAAAGTATGAGTTTTACCAGCGCCGGTTTGGCCATATGCAATAATAGTGGCATTCACTCCCCCCAAGGCTGTTTCAATGGCATCGACGCCGACCTCCTGCATCTCACATGGCATTGCATAGGCAGGAGATTACTGAAGGATTTGCCTCAGATACACACCTGAAACACGTCCTGCTGCGAAGCCCCGCGTAGGATCTTTTCAAACTGAAAGGTGTGTGTGTGCTGTTGTGCTTGCACTGACAGCTCCTGCAATGTTCGATGTGCGAACCTCCAAGTGTTGTGGCAGAACAACGCCAAAGTTTAGGGGCTCATCACACTTGTTCATGCACAGCAGGGCTCTTCACCTTTCCGTGACCATCAACATGTACTCCACTCTTCGAATTCCATCCACACGGGCGCGTCCGAACAGCAACGTTGATGCGTGAAGCGACCATATGAGAATTTGCACAAATCAGTGGCTTTCAAAATTGCAGCTGTAATGCACCGCGCTGCTCAACCGGTTCTGAAAACATGTGCATGATTGTTAACGGCCGGAGTGCACGGTGTCACGAAATGTGTGCGTTGCCCCACAATACGTGCGTGCTTGTACGAGTTCCCCCAGGACGCCCGTGCAGAATTCGAGGGTGTTTGAGGGCAGTACACATGAGCGGTCATGCCTGCGAGCGTGGTGACGTTGCAACATACGTGTGTATTTATCACGCATGCGTATTTATCTCCCGCTATCTCTCGATCATTGTCCCAGCCCACCACCGTGTCAATTGCTCCACAACACAAAGCAGCACTGGCGGAGGTGCTCTGCTGAGCGCGCAGTTCCCCCGGTGCAGAACACATGCCCGCGCATAGAAAAGGACTCCAGCACTGCCTCCTGCTACAGCGAGAGGCGCTGCTGCACCAGTATCCTCACCTGCACGCATCAGGTACGGAAAGCCTATGCACCTCATCGTCTGGAACACATCGGCCAGGATCAAAACGTAGCACTAACATATCCGCAACCCCCAACATCACAAAGACACAGCACTGTTCGTAAGCTATCCCGGACTACATTTGCAAGCACATTCGTTGCACTGCTACTCTGGCAGTGGGGACATGTTGCCCACGCTGGCCTCATCGGGCAGGCCGGCCGGAGCTGAGGACTCATCGTCAGCGTGGGCTTCCTCGGTGTCCAAGGGCTCTGCCGGAGCCTGCGCTGCAGCGGGGTCTGCGGGCTCCGGCACTTGCTCACCGGGCTCCGGAGTCGTGATATGAAGCTCCTCCAGAGCCTGCGCACCATCCACCGCAGCTGCTCCTCCAGTGGCTGCAGGCGGCTGCGCTGGAGCCTCGTGTGCCGGCGGGGGATCTGCAGGAGCCGCGCTTGAGGTTTGCGGGTGCTCAGGCGCAGGTGGGGAGGCGGCGGCGGGGGCTGGGGTAGCTTGCGGACGGGTGACGACTCCATGCTGCTGCCTCTGAAAGTCTCTGCGCTGGAACCCCACCGCCCCGTTCTCATCGACAGAGTATGTAAAAGTCGTTACCTGGACCCAACACTGTGGTGACACGAAAGCCACACAGCACTGCCTTGCAAGGCTAGCTCGATGGCATGGCGGCCACAGCGGCAAGGTTCTCCGTGCTGATGACAGTGCATGCAGGCATGCCTGCAGAGGCGATCTCGACGGAGCCTTGCTGCGTGCTGTCTGCGCTTAGCTGCTGCGCAGAGGGACTCACCTTGCCATTATCGAGGCTGAGCAGCGTGAAAGAGGGTCTGCCCGATGCCATTGGAGAGCATGGGAGGCCTGTGATGGAGCCAGGGTCCACGAGCAGGCCTGAGCCATGCTGCTTCGTTGAGGCACGGCCGGTGCTTGCTGACAGCAGCACATCCACGTTCAGGCGCCGCCGCTCGGCGTCCAGGGCCATGTCATTTCCTCTCGGCATGATCATGTGCCCGTGGGTCATGCCCACTCGCACCCCTTCTAGCTCCACGATCTGCACTTCAAATGGACCTGACATCAAACATACGGATGTGGCCGGTCAGAGACATGCAATAGGATGTGGAACGAGCAACCTGTGTGAAGTGACCGTGACTGGAATTCCCGTGGTGCTGTTCCCGAAAACAGGGCGAATGAGCACAGGCACACCTGAGCCAGTGGGAGGTGCGACTCTTCCTCTGTGTCTCCGGCAACAAATCGCATATCAGTTGCAATTCTTTTCAGACTGCGGACAACAGCGGAGCCCACATTTCCCAGGCATAAGAAGCCGCTGATCTTGCCCGGTTGAAGCTTCTTTAGCAGTGGTTCGGGCACTGCATCTGTTTGAACAGGGATGCCCGAGTCTGCCAATGCTAGAAGAAGGGCCACCATGACAAAATGCCAGAGTCTAACTACTCCAGCGAATCAGGATCTGTTACTTGGCGTGGTGTGGGACACTGACGTACCCCCACGAGAATGCGAGCATTGGATCAGCAGTGACCGTGACCGATCACCGGGAAGTGGCTGCAGATATTCAACGGGAGGACCAAAAACTCCGTAGCTGGAAGCATCATGATGCACCAAACGCCTTGCAAGGTTTTCGAAGCAACAAGCCGTGCTCAGTTCGTACGTCCCATAGCCACTGTTGTCATTCGGTGCGATGCTCTTCCCTGTTCCCCACTACGCCCCGGGCTGTCAATCCGGCTCCCGAAACAGGCATTTCCGTGTCTGAAAAGGTAGAAGTGGCGCGCAGGCGTGGCTTCTGGTGCTGCTATCGGGAGCTGGGAGCGGCACCGACGAAGCCAAATGACTTCGTCAAGTGCTTGTCGCGCGCTGGCGCTACCTATGATGCCACACACGAATAAAGGCAGCTCTCGTGTGGCTAGCATGCAGCTGATGTAGCATCTGGTTTGTGATCGTTGAGATGTTATCAGGCGTGGCATGGATATCAACAACCTCGGTCGTTGTATTTTCAGCGGCAATGACGCTGGTCGCCTGGAGTATTCTTGCATCGTTGAAGTCATCCAGCAATGGATGCATCATGACATACATGCGTCCACAGTATGCCTCTATGCCCATCACGGACGAACGGCGGGGGTACTCCCTTGAGCTGTACACTGAAGGCACCGTCAGGGCTGCAGAGCGTGCGCCACTTCTCATTGCCAGGCTGTGAGTTGGAAAATTGTGCATTTTAGAATGAAATTGCGTCCTTGTGTAAGCAATTACTGGAGAACGGAGCAGTTCAAAATGCAGAGCAGTTCCAGCGGCACAGCATTCCTGTGGTGTACATACCAGGGGCAGCTGGAAGCAAGGCACAGGTGAGGTCAATCGCCAGTGAGGCCTACCGGCAGTTCTCTCGGGCGGTCATCAAAGACGCACGCAGTACTGCACCTTTCACAATCTACACGGTACACTTCAATGAGGAGCTGTCAGCGTTTGATGGCCGATTGGTGGCAAAGCAGGCCCGCTTCGTTGCCCGCTGCTTGGAGTGGCTACGTCAGGAGCACCAGCTGCCGTTCGCAATCATCATCGGCCATTCCATGGGTGTGCCACTGCTGAAGCCCATGTCCTGTGCTGGTGCGCCTGCCATATGTCACACCGTCAGGCCACCGCCCTGTGTCTAGGAGGCGTTGCAGCCAGGGCTGCGATGGCAATGCAAGACGCAGGCGCGGCATCGCTGCTGATCAGTATCGCATCACCATACGGGATGCCGCCTCTTGCATTGCTCCCACCCGCATGGACGGCACAGAAGTCGCTGCAGCGCAGCGGCACGCAGCAGCCTCCTTACCTATCAATCTCTGCGGGCATGCACGACTTCCAGGTGCCTGCAGCAGCTGCATCACCAGCCGCAGCGGTGAGCTCCTCGCCCTCTCTACACTGTTCCCCCACATGCCACAGCCCCTGCAAAGATGAACGCCCCAGCGTGCACCAGCTCCCCTGTGCAGCTGGGCGACGCCAACCACAGCAGCGGTCAAAGGTTCCGGTATTCAAGGCAGACACTGTAGACTAGCGCAACCCCGCCCATGCACTGTCCCCACGCACCCCCTCGCTGACGGGCTGCACAGCGTGTCGCCCGAGCTGCGAGTGAGCCAGGCAAACACGCTGTCAGCTCCATGCAGAGCGCGTCCGAGGTCGCACACGTGGAGATGCAGCACATGAAGGCTGCCTGGGTGTCGGCGGAGCACCAGTGTGCCGTGTGGTGCAACCAGGTCGCTGCCGCAGTCGGCTCCGCGGTCGTACACGCCGCGGCGACGCTGCTGGCGGCCTCGGATCGCATGGCTGAGGCGGATGCAGATCAGCCGGTGCTCGCCTCTGTGGCGGAGGCCCGGCTCGTCGAGGTGAGGCGGGTGGTGGCAGACCTCCACCAGGACTGGGCGGGGCCGGCCCCGGCAGCAGCAGCAGCATCAGCCACGGCGGACGCTGCCGTGTCCGATGGGTCTGAGAGTGCCTCCTGGGAGGATGTGGAGGTGTCAGAGGTGGTGGGCACGCCTTGGTGCTCCAAAGTGCCCCAGGCTGCCTCGCAGTGCGCGGCCACGTGCTCGAATGCGCCAAGCACATCACACGCCTGCCCAGCTGCATGCTTGAGACTGCAAGCTATCCCCACAGGCCAGTACAGCGCCTACACCACGCTTGCACCTGCAGTCTTGATAGATTGATGATGATGATTGATCCATAGACTTACCTACTCTCGAGCTCTGATACCTTGGCGCTACTGATGGCTGGGGCAATCGTGTCGCAGGTTTTGACGGCCACCACTCACACTTTCGCAGAGTGCAGGTCCTGGCGATGGCGCCTGCCTGCCGCTGCGCAAGCCGCTGGCGCGGCACAAGCCGGCGGCCCGACCGTCATTCTGACGCTCTCTGGCCTGCCAGATGACCTGCACCTCGGGCTCGTTGTGGCAAACAGCACAGGTGCGGGCCCGCTCCGACACTCGCGCGCCGCAGCCGCGGTCGCCGGCCCGCCTGCCTCACACCCACGACCCACCTGCAGAGCCACCTGTGCCTGTGCAGACGGGAGGCGCGGCTACGTGGACCTGCGGCGCCGAATGGTGGCGCTGCCGCTGCTGGAGCGGCGCAGCGAGCACATGCCGCCGGTGGCCCCGAGCGAGGTGTACCGGGGCCTCGAGTACGCCTGGCATGGCCTCTACGCGCTCGCGCTGCGCGCCCCAGACTTCCCAGGCCTGCAGCTGCAGGTCCGCTCCTCTGCATTCACATTCGCGTCACCTGCTGCAGTGTTCCCGGACGAGGTTGTGTGTTGCTGGTGCCATCCGCTTGCTGTATGTGCGGTGCGCCATCTGTGCTGCCGCCACACGCCCCAGCACGTCCCGGCACTTGCAGGGCCGGTGGCTGCACCTGCTGGCCTGTGCATGCCTGTGTCCTGTGCAACGAGTGCTGGCCGTCGCAGTTGTGCACTGAGCGGCATCAGGCGCTGCTCTGACCGGAGGCCTCTGCAGGAGCTGCGGCTGCGGGCGGCGTGCTCACGGCCGCACCATTTCCACCCCGCCCTCGTGTCTCCATCTCTTCGGGCCAACGCCGGTGGCCACTGCAGCGTGGTGTCCGTCCACAGCCTCTGGCCTGCACCACCTCAGCCGCTGCCGCTGGGCATGTCCGCCCTGCTTCTGCCACGCACCACAGCAGCCCCTTTCGCGGCCACGGACAGCACCTGCCCCACAGACGACCATGCGTGTATGTGCCTGTGCACCGCCGTGACGGCCGTGCAGCTCTCGCACACCGTGAGGGCGTGGAACGCCGTACTTCCATTTGCTCGACTCCAGCCGCAGGCGTCTGCGCCGTGCTGTGCCGGAAACATTCAGTTTATGCCATGGTCGCACACTCGTGCAAGCAAGTCAGGTGCGTGCCCCCTCCGCCCGCACAACATTGATGGGACAATTCAAACGAATGTACACACTGTGCATCTCACACACAGCGCACAGAGCTTGAGCTCTGGTTGACCTAGCAGCGGACCCTGCGCAGGACAGGCGGCTGATTCTGACGGAGGCAATGCCGGCCTCATGCTCGCACCGTGTGGCTGCAGCAGCTCAGTGTGGCTCGCAAGCTCCGCAGCCGCCGGCGTGTATGCCCTGATGTACACTGGCCTCCCCTCGCTGCTCCTCGTGACGGCGGTTTTCCTCACACACTCCGCCACCGAAGCCTCCCCCGGCCAACGCCAGTCTTCCCTCGTTGCGCACGACGTCCTCACGATGCTTGTGCTGACGGCGGGCGTGCCCGAAGTGTCAATGTCTGGGCGGCTGGTTGTTGTGGTGGCGGGGAGGGGACTCGCTGCCATCATGTCTGTCCTGGCCACTGCATTCACAGCCCGCATCGCCCATGCCACTGCACGGCCACGAGGTAGGATAGCGAGGCTGCTGCAACGTGTGCGCAGTGGCCTGGGCACAAACTCAGCGTATTTACTGTTGGCGGCGGTCGTGAGTGCAGCATTTGTGCACGTTTTTGTAGCGCTCTGTCTTGCGATTTGCCGCCTCTGTGTAGCCCTGGCTGGTGTCCATACTTCAGCAGCCTCGGCCGTGGAGCCACCCCAGCCTGCTGCACCTGCAGCCGCAGGTGAGGCTGCATTACAGGACGGGGCAGAAGATAGAGACTGCGAACTCGCGCGTGCAGTGCAGCCGGGTTGTGCTTCTGCTGGCGGCAGGTGCCACCGTGGAGGCGCAGGCGTCCGTGCTCGCAGCGCGGGAACCAGGCGCTTTGACGATGCAGGCGCAGGTCTTCACCAGCACGCAGCACCAGGTGTCAACCAACGCTGCTCCTGCGCCGCTACGGCAGGACCGGCAGCTCTGGCAGCTGTCGCCCTGGCTGCACTGCTCGCGCTCCCGAGCTGCATCGCATGTGCCCGCGCTGCCTGGATGACTCCTGTTCCAGAGGATGCTCTGCCAGGGGTGGCCATTGCATGCTGGATTCTGATGTTGGCAGCCGCTTGTGATACACCTGCCTGCTGCGAGGTGTCCAGCAGCCGACCCGTAGCCGCCGTGGATTCAGCATGCTGCCAAGTCAAGAGATGTGCAGGGGTGCGAATCATTGCATCTTTGGCGTGTCCGTACTGCAACTACCGTCCACAGCTTTGGTGCAGCTTGTCCGACAATTCCATCAGGCTGTTGATTTTCTGTAGGTAACCTGGTACACACAGCCTATAGTGCTGCTGGTCGCGGTGGCAATCTCAAGGTCGTCAGCATCCTGTTCTGCTGCTCTTTATCTGGGTTTATGGAGTGTGGCATGCATGTTCAGGGGCTGCGTGTGGCCATCCAGCATGTGATGTGTGAACAGTTTGTGGATGCATCGGGACGAGTGCGTTTTTTACAAAAAACACATCCAAGCTATGACAAAGAACAGGCTCTTAAAGTACCACTCGTTGAAACGACAGCCTAGTGCTTGTAAGCTTCTGCTACATGACATCATGTGGATCAGGGATTCCAGCGACACAGCTCAAAAGTCAAAATCGTCAATGTCCATGCCACTTGGCGAGCTTTCTCCAAAGTTTGACCGTGAATTTCCATTCTCCTGTGACTGGCGCTTCATATGATCGTTTCTATGAGCTGATGGAAGCTCCTCTAATCCAGCACCTTCATAAGAGCCAAGACTTGCATCCATGCTTGGACGAGTGAAGTCGAACCCGCCCACACCAGGCCTCTGCGTAATTGTTGCTGATGTATTTGTATAACCTGCATCAATCGCAGCTTTGTTGATTGGTCGCTGTTCATCTGGACAGCATGATGCTCTCTGCAGCTGAGTGCACAGAAAGAAGCACACTCTTCGGCTGAGATGAAGCCGTGGCGGACGGCTTGAGGAAGTTCAGCGGAGCATCATCTTCGAAGACATCGGACTCCTCTTTCAGCAGCCCAAGCAGAGCAGAGGCTGCGCTGTGTTTTGATAGAGCGCCCTGCGCCGGTTTCTTGGGCATGTGTGGCAACATGTCCTCCACAGGTACAATGCTAGATCGGCGACTGCTGTTGCTGTGCCGGTCAGAGGTGTTGCTATGTGGTTGTTTTGCCGCTGTGTTCACAAGCAGCATTGACTCTCTCATGGACTTCTGGAGCAGGGAGGTGCTGCTGCCATCACTGTGAGCATCAGATGCGCACGCAGCGCTCACGCCTGCCAGATCAAGTGAACACCCAGATGTGTTCACGATGACTCCCTGTGCATGGCACTCAGAAGAATCCTTGAGCGGCTGGATGTTGTCAAAAGAAATTTCGGACACTGCAGGCTGAGGCTGTGCAGCTTCAAGGGTACAGGCTGGATGCTCCTCCTCTATTGGGTGACACTGTTCGAGGTGATCGAGATCAGTCGCTGGAGGCCCGACCTCCACTGTGGCAGCCATGGAGTCCCTGAACCAATTCCAGTGTGACGAAGGCTCGTGTCCGCTGTGCACACCTCCATGCCGTCCCGATGCATAATGTGTGCACATGTAAACACGTCAGATTGTGAAGCTATCATCTCGATTTAGATGCGACATGTTCTCTTCAAAGGTTCAAGGTTGGCAGGGGAGTACGCACACGCATTCGGTCACACTGCTGACACTGCTTCTCTGTATTTCTGGCAATTCCTGCACTGGCACGCTTCCAACATGACATCAATGCTGCAATGGTGGCGCTATGCGATCCTTGTGGCAACCAGCCAGGCAGCGGACAAAAGGACATGCTGGCTGATGAGAACCTCCAGAAGACCGATCGCACCTGGATGCCGCATACACTGATGTCAACTCCCTGAGCAGAGTGTGACTGGTCCCTTTCCTGGGATGTGTCGCTGGCGCAGTCGTCAGCATCACATTTGAGCTGAGATACCCAATCACTGGCATCTTGCTGGAGACCGGAACAGAGTAGTCCCCGATCTAGATCTTCTGCATGGTCTGTCTTCTCATTTTCTTGCTGGAATACCTGATGTTGATGAGCGCTTTGGCATGAGGCATTGATGTTCCTCAGCGAATGTGGCACAACATTGGAATCCTTTCCCTGTTCCGGGAGGGTGTCAGAGACGTGGTCTGTTGTGTGTGAAGAAGCTCCTAGCCATGATTGGCTCTCCTGCTCGCATGGACCCACAATCGACGTAAGCTCAGACACGTGATGAGCCTGCGGCTGTGGCGGTTGCGAGGGTGAAGTTGTTATGCTGTCTCCGGTCTGCGTGTGGCAGGAGGACCTTGCAAGGGACGCCGGGGGAACATGGCTGGCGGGGCTGTGCAGGCCAGGTGCCTGATGCACTCGCTGCCGCACAGCGTCAACCACGTCAGCATGGAGCAAGGTGTCTCCCAATGGACGGCCGGTGGTAGCGTCTACCATGAGGTACAGGCCGCTGGGAGTGACGAGCGTGGGGGTTGGTGATTCATGGCACTGCTTGGCTGCTGTTGACCTGGCAGGAGTGCTACGCAGTGTCTCTGTTGAAGTCTCAAGCATCATGCGTAGTCGCCGGTGTAGCATTGATGGATCGAGCTGCAATGCACACTGAATTTTTATTTGACGGTGGGCCCATCCTGCAGGCAGTGCAGTTGTGAACCGCACCTTCTGTTGCAAGCCTGTGGAGGTCATGTGCCGGACGTCTTGTAAGACTGGAACCGGTGGCCTCGTGGGTGTGTGCGAGACCGGAAGACAACCATTGGTCCCTTGCTTGCACACCTGAGATGTGTGCAAGGGGCCTGAGAGCAGCTGATCACACGCATGCCGTAGCTTCGCTGATGCTGTTCTGTGATGTGTATTCTCATCGATCCACTTGCACCTTGAATCCTTCAGGTCCCGTTGAAGTTTAATAATCTGCTGTGTAGATTTCTCTAGACCTGTGGCCAGCTGTTGCAAGGTCCGATGCAGTTTCTTCCTGGACGACTCTCCGTACACCTGAGTTTTGCATTCCTGTGCAAACAACACTGTTCCTGCTGGTCAGTAAGAATGTCACCTGGAGCAAGAGAAATGCCCTAGATGCGATGTCGTATCTATCGCAGCCAACAACACATTACAAAGAGTACCACTTTCCACCCACAGGTACGCGACACGTGGGTTGCACCTTGATCCACTGAGGGTCATCGTAAAATGCAGAGTCATCGGTGTAGTCGCCTCGGGTGTCGATTGACAGGTCCATTGTGGACGATACTACATCATACTCCTGAAGCTGAACCGGTATCGCGGCGAGGTTTATGCTCGCATTGCCGCAAGGAACAGCTGTCACCGAAGCAACAAATGTGGGATGAGCCTATCTAGACGGATTCACGGTAGAAGTCAAGCTCGCGGATCGTCTGTGTGTACAGATGTCATTGTGTATGGGCATTAACAACAAGCAACAACAGGATTGTCGCAGCGTGAACCCTCCTCATGCCATATGTCGACGAGGCAAATGGCCCATGGAACATACAGATCGTCACTGCACGTTGCGGAGACTGCGTATCGATTCACCATCACATCGGCACGTCCACATCGCGACATAGTCATGAGTAACGCAGCGGCTCCTGTGCATGCGGACAGGGACGCATGTAACGCGAGTCAACGACAGCGCGCTCTGTAGTGTTGAGCCTTATGTATCGGAAGGCGGTATCGCTGCTGCGATGCTCCTTACCATAGCATTTCAGGGACGCACACGTCAACTGCGTTCGCAGTGATCGAGGCACATATGCCGAGGGCGCGTCAGACCACTAGACGGCAAGGTGACTGCGCATTTTATTGTAGCATGACAAGTGCGGTGAGGAGAAGTAAGTGCTCCATTGCTACATGCTGTGGTGCCACTTTGCGCTGGACTTCCGAAGCATAGATCGACTGGACACGTCGCCAAGCGGGCAGCGCGCACTTCAAGATCATTTGTTACCCACAGGAGCATCAGTGACGATTGTGAGCTTTGTAGCGCAGTGTTCGGGTCTATGCACGTCGCAAGACGTCATTGAGTTCAAACGCTTGTGCACGTTGCTTCCCTGCAAGACTTAAGAGCCCTGAACCGATGCAACACGTGATGTACGTGTGTGTACTTCCATGAGGAGTGTGATCCAGCCTGCATGGCATGTGCTGGTGCCACGGAGTGAAAGTTGGTACAAGCATGAGTCCACAATCAACATTTGTCTATCTGACCCTGCCGATGCCACCGAGCTGATGAATAAAGCACAACCCGTCTTCAGTCATTGCATTACGTAAAGCTGTGAACCATCATCTTCATTACTCGAGGATTGGGGATGAAGCAGGTAATGGCAAGCAAGTGGCCGCCATGTTTACACATGTATTTTTTTTCGCTATGTGTACACATGCATAGCTCTCTGTCTACTGTATAAACAAACGCCCATACAGGCACCACAACGATAGTGTGTCTGCTTGCATCTCTACAGCAGAAACTGTGAAAGACAGGAAACCACAGACAACACATTCATCAACATAGTGTGCTGCATCATCAGCAACTGGTCAATGTATACTGTACATAGGTGACTCAGAGTAAAGGATTGGCTCAAGTATTGCACTGAACATCTGCAAGGAGCAATGTAGCAGATATTAATGTTCAAAGAACATGGTCTATCAGATGCTCGATGCTCATGGGCAAGATGCACCATGTCCGCTTTATTTTGGCTGACTGTTTTCCATCTGCAAGAACCTGTAGTGTAACTGGCTGTGCGCATATCTTGGATTTTGTCGCAGGGTGGCCAACATGTCCTGCATATTCAGAGTCTTCTTCACCGTTCTTTTGGATGCCTCTGGTGGAGGCCCGATCCGTGATCCCGTGCCCCCTGCACCATCCCCTCCTGAAGCCGCAAGGGCTTGAGCACCCAGTGTGGTAGCGACAGGTGTTCCTGGACCATTCGATTCTGTCCCGGCCTTTGGCGTGCCTGTCAGAGGCCCCATAACGTTGGGCATCTTGTCAGCTCGCAGCATTGTCGATTTGCCTCCTAGTAGACGACGCTTCTGGCCAAATCTACGCTGAGGAAGCAGCATCTTCAAATTCTCATTCACACGGTTCTGAGCCTCTGCTGTACCCAACCGGGACTTCGCTGCATCCACATGTTCTTTGCGTTTGGCTTTTTCTGAATCGTCCAGTTCCTCACCCCTTCGCCTGCAAAGCAGTCATGGAAGGCAGAAAGACTGAAACTTGAAGACCGCAATTTAAAGAGGGTTGAGAAAACTCGCCAGCGCATCCGGCCATGGGCACCAGGTCGCTATGGCGTGTCGCATGTCTGTGTCGAGAGACATTTTCTTCAGGGAGACATCATGAATGTAGCAGTCTAAAGGAGAAGCTTTGAGCATACCGGCTTGCATGGTTTGCAATGGTCTGCTGATCTTCCTGCAGCTGCTGAGCATGTCGCGCTCGTGCCTGCGCCTCTTTTTCTGTTTCTGAAATGATGGCCACCTGTACATGGAACACTGCCTGGGTCGTACATCGGCCGTATCCCACATACACATCAGACATAGACATGAAGGTCACACACATTTCGCGCCCAGTTTCGATCTAGATCCCTGACCATGCCTGGAACGTCCTTCGCCTGCCCAGTCCGTATTTCATGCATTCGGATCATTTCCTGCAGCACTCGCCGCAAGTACAGCTCCACAGCAAGGCTGCAGGCTTTCACCGCCCCAGAGTGTACCACAACACCATGCCGAGCTGCCACATGCTTCAGTCTCGCTCGCAGGGGTGCATCATTCAGCACTGCATCCTCCTCAAGTACTGCCTTATGACCTTGCTGCTGCCCCATTTTCTGCAAAACAACAAAGCCAGATGAGCATGTTGAAAAAGCATGCTTGCTGGAAGTCATGAATGCAATTACAACTCCAGTGCGGCTTGGCCACCCACATAAGCTGCGCTATTGCTGCACGAGAGCATACCAACATAGCACCAAGGAGCGCTGCCTCCTCATCGTCCATGTCAATTGCCACCCCCACCGGCTGGTCATCTGCCTTGGCCTTCTTCCGAGCTGCGCCTGGACATTTGTTCAACATGGCCTCTCAACATGTAACACAGTAGCACAGGAAGCTGCTCAAGCAACACATGCACCAGGAGTATGGTGCACGCCTGCTTTTCTGGCTGGTGGCCGCTTCTTCCCTTGTGAACTACCAAGGATCACCTCAGGTCCATCATCAACCGGCATTGGGACCGCACTTCCACCAGCAGCTCCAGACTTGCTTGCTACAGGGCGCTTCCTACCCTTGTTCTGCCGTTCCAGGCGTTGCCTCTCGCGCTCCTCTTTTTTGCGAAGTTTTTCTTCATCTCTCTTACGTTTTTCCTCACGCCGTATCTCAGCCTTTCGATCTTTTTCAGCCTGCAGCTGCTGCTTCTTCTGCCGTGCTGCCTCTTCTTTTTCGCGTTTCTGCTGCGCTTTTCTGGCATTTTCTTCTTGGATCCGCTGCCGTCGCTCCTCGATCTCACGCTTCCTTTGCTCATCTTTGGCTTGCCGCTCCTCCTCAGCTTTCTTCCGCTGGGCCTCTGTGAATTGTGGGGCCAATGGATGAGAAGGCCTGACCATGCCAGGCTGTACGTACTGTTGATATGGGTAGGCTGGCCTCTGACCGACGGCTGCAGCAGCATATCCGGCCGGGTAATGTGGCGCACCCACCACAGGCTGCAATGACATAGCTTGACCTGGCCTGATACCTTGTGGCCTTGGTGCACCTTGGCCCACAGCAGCTCCCAACGGCACCGCAGTTCCAACAACAGGCCGCGGTTGGCCAGGTGCAACAGGTCCCACTGGGACTAGGGGCTGTGCCTGTTGCATGGACACATGTTGCGGATTTGCAGCAGAACCCTGCACAGCTGGGGCATGTGCCCCAGCTTCGGCTGCTTGGCCAGCTGGGCCTTGGGGTCTAGCCGGACCTGCGGCCTTTGGTGGTGCATTCTCATTGTATGACCAGATCTGCACGACCACTTCATTCAGTGTGCAATTCATGCAGAAACTCTTATCCTAATAGTGAACACCGCGCATGGACATTGGATGATTACTAATGACCACTCAAAGGCCAGCAACAAACTCTTCTAATTGGAAAAGCAATTGAGCCGGAAAGTACTCCAGGATGATTCTCATCTCAACAGAGTTGTGTTAGTTGCAGTTTCGGCTGTCATGTCCACTAACTCTCTCTCAGATGAGGCAAAATAAATGCAAACCTTTTCAGAGAGTTTCTTATTCACCCTGACTTCATCAAAGACTGCTTTCACAATGCGTTGAAACCACTCACGCTGATTTAGATCAGGACTCTCTTCTTTGATTTTGCGGCCTTTAGCATACCAAAGATCATGGACTTCGGAATCCTCTTTTGCAAGTGCAAAAAGCTTCGCCTTGAATACCCTGCTCAAGTCTACAAACCAGGACCCAAATGATGTGTACGCCGAGTCCCCTTGATTCTCGGCAAAATTCTTCAACAATTTCCCAGACAATACACCACAGAATGATGGATACAAAGGCGATCCCGGGATCACCTGAAGTGTGCTGTGCTCCTTGTTGAGCTTGTGTAGATGCAGCGGGCCGCACTGGGGCCACTGGACGCGCGGGACCCGCTGTTGGTTGGGCACCATGTTGTACAACCTGGGCTTGCACCGCTGGTTGGGCTGGCGCCCCAGGCTCCCGCTTCACTTGTACGGTTTGCTCTGCAGAGACATGCTAGTATGTTGCACGTTTAACATCGAACAATTGACCATTTGACGCAGCACATGCTGCAGCTACAAGCACACCTGCTCCTGGCCTGGGACGAGGCTGTGTAGCGGCCGCCATTGAGCCAGGCCCACCGTGCTGAGGGGCTTGATAATGGGGTCGAGCACCTTGTGCATGTGCATTTGGATTTGAGGCTTGATATTGAGAGATTATGTGATGTGCGTTCAAGATATGGTCCGGTTGAGCGGGTTGTCCAGGCTGGGTCTGCACCATGCCAGAAGATGTCATATGCCCAACAGGAGCAACATGCTGCACATGCTGCATCGGCTGAGTTTGATTCGTGTTCCCCTGCAGGCCCGGCTGAGCAACTGGCACGCCGTGCATAGCCGGTCGCGGCTGCACCATTGTCGGTTGAGACGGCGCCGCTGCCTCTGCACCCACATCATACACTAAACCAAGTGGTTACGTTTGTTTTGATATCGTCTGTGGTTTTTAGCTTGCGCGCATGCCTACGCCATGTCGCGATGTGACATTCTAAATCGCATCTGCACTATGTTGTAGCATACAATGCAGCCACACTTTTTGTAAAATATACCATGTTTCGAGGGGAAATAAATTGTGGAAAAGAGCGGACGTCTCCTGCACCTCCCAACATCACATGGCCGGTTGCGACAGCGAAACAGGAAAACGCCACAAACATACAAGCAGAACGCAGCAGCGACGCAGTCAGAAATGTCCAAGTGTTGAATTTCAAGTTGTGAGGCCGTCGACATCTGTGTTGCATTGTTTCATTGGCGAACAAAGAAGCAGAAGCATGCCTCCATTCCTGTCGTCTCGTGCGACAGGCTGGACCGGTGTCGACATTATACCACTGCTCCAGGAACAGCTTAGGCTAAAAGTTAGTCTGACCCCTGGCGTTCAGCATTCACACAGGAACAGCCCACACACTGCTCACAGGTCGATCAGCTTGCCACAGTATCGCCTGGTCAGGAGCTTTCAAGCTCTGGACCACCTTCAGAGGTTGGGGCTTGCTATGGACCGACATGGTGCAGCAGTAGGTAACGGTGCGAAAATCTCGCCCACGGACGTACCTGCGCTGCATGCAGCAACACATGTCACAGCGGTGCGTGTGGCGAAGGGGTCGGAGCCGGCCCACGACTCATCGAGACAACATATTGCTGCTGCGAACTCAAACGTCCTGTCACATGACGGTTCGTCTCGTGCAACGCATCGCAATGAACCGGTTGCAGCCCACACAATGATATGTGCAGCGCTTTGGACAGGTCTGGTGTAGTTTAACGAGCTGATTGCGTTTAAGTGATACGCCACAGCATTGCAAGCAGTCCTGCTTCCGTTCCCGGTCGGCATCCATCCTCGTGTGCTGATGGCTCGTGACGCACTGAATTTGTCTACCAACTTACCACATCTGCACTATAAGTTTTGATACATAGGCCTCTGGTGTGATCTTCGTGTTTAAGCTGGGCCCCGCGGGATATGTTATCTCGGTGCTGGACATATCGAGTCGGATCGAGCTCGCAGCTAAGTCTGTAAGGCGAAGATGGATTCTAAAGTTCCTTCAGAGGCTTTGCTCGCATACTATAAAGCGCGAGTAGGTAAGACATCTCCTTTGTCTCGGCAGTACCAGCGCTCATCAGCAGCGACGCTGGAAACTTGAGTCCAGACGCTGCTAAATGATGTTGGATTCAATGACTGGCCACACATGCACTTACATGTGTTACTGCTCATATCTTGACGAGCTTCGCGTGATGTTCTGTTCCTTCATCAATTTACTGCTGCGCAGATATAGATTTGTTTGCGTACATATGCACCGTCATCTGTCCCTACGCAAGTATGTGTAGCAATTATGCGTCTGGGACGAGTTTGGCCTGACTTTCTGGGCCTGACTTTCTAGGCATAGACGTGTACGCAAAGGCCTCCTTAAGTCCTTCCGAGTATGCCAGGACGTGTGAGTATGTATGAATATGTGTGAGTCTGATTCAAATTTCTCTGTGCAACATGTAACACGGCCCAAGACGGTGTTGCATTTGCCAGGCGGCCTGTCCCAACCTCCGACTGCTCAAAATGTACATGTTCACAAGGTTTTTAGTACACCAGGTTGATTGATGCAATCTGGCACATGAGGAATGCATCAAACCGCCATCACCATCACCTTATTTGAACTTTCAGATGAATTCGACATCGAGAGGCAAGACTTACTGGGCCGCATCACCTGCTGTCAAGCCTCAGCTGCAGAATGTCACAGCTTGCGGTGTGAAGTCCGAAAGCGAACCGAGGAAGTTCGGGAGCTACAACAAGCTCTGAGTGCGGCGCACACGCATTTATTTGAGGAGCGGGATCGATTGCTACAGCTGCAGGCAGAGAATGATGAGTTGCGATTGCTTGAAATGGAGAACAGACAACAGATTCAACACCTGACAGCCCTGGTAGATCCAATCAATCAGGCCGTCACCTTTCATCGAGATCAAGATCCTTCATCTGACATAGTGTATTCACAGAAGACTGGAAAACACGGTGGACGAAGAGGTTGGGCTTTTGCATGCTCTTAGATTGCATATTGTCATCGCTTGTGTGTACCATTCCTGACGACGCATCCTGGTTGCAGGGAGGTCACCATGTCAGGATGCCCTGGAGTCAGAGCAAGGCCATCGCGTGTTAAGGACTGTATTTCTCCCAGCAGCAAATGCTGACGCACTTCGCTTGAAGGTTGAGAGCTTACAAGCTCAGTTGGCCGAGCACAAGCAACTATCAATGGAGAGGATCGAGGCATTGAAACAAGACAAGCAGCTTCGTGCACAGGTGTGTGTGGCACTGGAGCGTTTGCAGGGGTTGTTGGGACATGCCTCTTGCATACTCTGATATCTAGAAAATGTAGGACGAAGAGGTGCATCGACAGAACTACAATCGGCAGATCGAAGATTTGATGCAAAAAATAAAACGCACTGAGGAAGCGCTTCGTACTGCAACGACTGATTATATTTTAGCCAGGCGGGACAAGCAAGTGGCAGAAGCAAGGGCGGTCACGGCTGAGGCAGATTTAGCCAACGGAAAAGAAGAGGCTGCTTCCAAGGTATGCACATGTTTGCATGGCCAGGCTGAGCTCAATACAGGCTGGCCACCGACTTCTTACTGCCATTGGCATGCAGATTCAATCAAAAGAAGATGATCATCAGGAAACAATTGATAAGATGCGTCGGCTGCATGAATCAACTCTGGAGAAAGCAACGGCAAAGCTAACAAAAAGTCTCCGGCACCGTGAAGTAGAGTACAGCCAGCTGGAGAGCATGCACCTGGCTGTGAAGGCTGAACTAGAGCAGCGCGGAAATGAACTTGAAGTCAAACTAGCTAAAACCAAAGAGAAACTGAAGCAGGCTGAGCATCGAAGAGCCTTGGAAGCAGAGGGCTTCACCAATGACGTTTCATTACTGCGGAAACAGCTTGGCGCTGTCGATCGAAAGCTACATCAAATGCGATTGCAAAGTCGCTTGGAGGATGATGAACGGCTACATTCAATGCTTCAAAAGCTAGAAAAGAAAGGGACTAAATATGCGGACCAGGTATGTGGCGTTGTTGTCCCCCATTTACATCATTCCAGATCTGTTCATCCTGGCACGAGTGCCAACACATGTGCTACCTATCAACAATCCTGTTATCATGCAGAATCAGATGCATCCGAATACACACCGTGAGTTTAGCGCAGTAGAGACCCTAGAGGTCATCAAAAGAGGATTGTCACAAGTAGAGAGACGAATCCAAAGATGATGACTCCTGTGTGGTGAAAACGGTGAATCATGCACAGATACCAAATTTGAATTAAGCAACTCATTCAGATGCGAATGTTATGCTATGAAACTTCAAACTAATGTTGGCCTGCACTGCACTCCTTTCAGATACATACTGAGTCATCCATTGATAGCTCTGTACATGAGTTACTATTGCCTGGCGAGTAGGCATAACGCATATTGGAGAGCTTGGCCTTACCTGTGATATAATCTCCAAGTACATACACCTGGCTCCAATCATTTTCATATGATTTTCAGAAATTTAAGAAGTCCTGCGACTTTTCGTGTGATGCCTTCTGTAAACAACAGAGTGGTTACCGTAAAAGTAATAAATGTACATCGCTGCCATATCTCATGAGGAGCAGCGCACAGAAATTGTTCTTAGTGCCTGATATGCCTCCCGCACAAGATTGGGCTCACTGCCATCTCTGTTCAAGCCGGCTGCAATATTCTTCGTGGCCGCTGTCACAAATCTATCTCCAAGAGGCAGTTGAATCTGGTTTGCAGCATGTAGAAACCGCAATGTTTCTACGATGGTGGCACCTTCGAGGTGTCTCAGAATCTGCTGATTAGCGAGCTTCATTTCGTGGCTGCTGAGCTGCACACCAAGGCAGCGCAATGATGCAAGCATGGACATTGTTTGGTCCAGCTTACACTGCCGGGCTTGACGCAGTCCTTGGACAAATAATGACTGCACGCATGGGTCAATCAAACTTAGTCAAGTCTTATGGCTACATCTGCATAAATTCTAGCAGACAAGGTTGAGGCTAAAACCTTTGAGAGCTCGGTATCAATGCTGCTGATTTCTAGCCGTACTGCTGCATCCAGGAACTGTGAGACAGACATGGGCGACATGTTTTGATTTGATGCGTTCCTAGCTGCATATGCGGCAGATTCCATAAGCGCTGCTTGGATTGCCGGCTTGGGTGGCTTCCCAACCATGGCCACACATTCTGCAATGCGTGCAGCATGGCTGAATGGAAGGGTCCCTTCCGATGCAACGACTTCAATCTTCCACATGGCAGCCCACCAGGCACGTGGAAGCTTCTGCTCTGGGTTCTTCCTGAATTGCACAATCAGCGAGCAGAGTCCTTCTATGGCAGGCAAGTCATAATTTGAGACTTCTGTCCCACGCACTCGTCCGAGGATGCCATGGCATGCCTTGCTGACTGACGCATGCAAAATATTGCGGTGTCGCAATGAGACCAGTGAAAGAAATATCATGCTTGCACACTTGGAGTTGCGCAGGACTTTCTTGGATGTGCTGCACACATGCAGTAAGGACGAAAGGGCCCTTGCAGCTTGCTGCTTTGCGATGACGGAGCGCAGCAGAGATGGTGGTGCAGCGTATAACAAGTCCGTGACCAGCTTCAATGCGATTGGGGGGTGTAGCTGCAGCGGGGTGGAAGCCGAATGCCCTGCCAGCTCATCAGCCTGTGCTATCAACATAGCAATGGCAATGGGAAGCTGCGGATCGAGCGTGGACTTCAGCACATCTGATTGACGCCGCATAACAGGGATTTGGTGCTTCGGTGAGGCCGGGTGGAAGGCAACAGAGAGCATATGGGTGATTGACTGCAATGCCTGGGTCATGAGCCTGCGATCCATACCCTCTAGTACGCCTGGTGCAAGAACATGAGCCACCCAGTCCACAGTTGTTGAAGCTCGAGTCATGGGACCTGGCCTGGACTCATGTGGTGAGCATCTGCGTCCAGGCATCCCTTGCCGAGATGGTTCAACTGGGCGGACTGCCTGTGTAACGCAGAAATCTTCAGAACTGTGTGGTACATCAACACCATCTGAGACATCAATGTCATGCTCCTCTGTCCGGGAGGCCATGCTTCTTGTGGCCCACATAGCATTGACGTGTTGCCAGCTTGGCACCTCGGTCATCCCCAGTCGACGTGCCACAGATGATCTGTACTGGTCTGCTTCAAAATCGTCGCTTGAAATGATGCGGGATGTGCGTCTCATGTATGGGTACATGGAGACGGGCCTGGCGTTGCTTCTGAAGAGCGCGAGACACAGCCTGGCACCCCGTTCCGCGCTGTTCATGCAGGGAGCATGCACATTATCCCTTTACAAGCTGAAAGCGTGTAGGTCAGCGTCTGTGCTTTGCTGCAAACGGTGTCAAGGTCCTTGCTCCGACGACGACACGGCGTGCCTAGGACAGGCGATGACGGGCACAGTCCCATCATGTGTAAACATCGCAACGGCTATACTATCAGGGATACTTAGATGAACTACTGCACTTGTTTGTTGCTGAATGGTGGTTGGCAGTCGTCGCAGGAACTGCTTGTGGGATCTGCTTGTAAGAAAATATCAGCGCACGAACATTGTGCGAAGCTGATAGGGCCATGCACAGCCTCTCGTGCATTGGTGTCCCCACACATGCGGCTGTCGCCTGTGTTCGTGATCCATTTCGTGCCGCAGGCGGTCGTGCTGCGTGAGTCCACAGCTACGGCCGTCCTCAGCCGCACGCGTGTCGCTGCTCGTGTTCAGAGATACGCACCCGCAAGCTCGGAAGCGCTTGCATGACACAGTCACCAGTACGCCTCGACGTGCACACTACCAGAGCACGCTCACGAGACCCAGACCACCTGCACGGTGCAATCGCAGGACGGCTGGTCGGCAAGGGAGTGGGCATTCCGTCAGCCCGGTTGGTTCAGCTTGGCCATCAGAGGTGACGAAACAATCGCACATCAGAGTCCCGCTTTCAGGCACGATCATCGCCCCATACAGCATTAGCCGTGCCGGTCGTTATGATGGTGCCAGTTGACCGGTGAATCGGGCAAGTGCGGATGCTAACACATGCACTACCAGCACTGAGTTGTCCTTATGCATGCCCTATCCGAGCATCACGGTGAGGCAGCCATATACTGTCCTTACAATATGCATTCCAATGCAAAGTTCGCAGAACGCTGTTTGTCCTGCGCAGCATGTATTGCATAGAGAGAGCCCCCATGACCGGTAGTACTGCCACATATCCACACATTGCGCAAACATGCCACACGCAAGGACCTCCCCCTGTGCTGGAGTGCGGCTGCGCAGGTCCAGTCAGCTCATCCGGACGCTGCTGATCGGGCAGCCTGTCCCGCCCGGCTTGCAAGGCCTGCCGCATCAGATCGTACGGCTTTCGGACCCTCTGGCCTGAGCTGGCTTCTCCCCCCCCCCTGCATCTCTTCCTGGGGCCCCCTGCGAAATGGCCGCCAGCGCGATTGGCGTTCGGATTCAGCGCTCACAGCCGGCACCGACGGCTGCCCTGCCGCCCGCCTCGCCTCCACGTGGTCCATGCGTGTGGCTGGGGCGGCTGGGGGCCACCCCATGGCCCGGCCTGTGTGCTGCGCACCGGGTGCTGGGCGTCAGCTGCGGCCGACGCCCTCTTTGTGGAGTGTAGTGCACCCGGCCAGGGTGCACCAATGGGCACCTATGTGCTCCGGGCGGCCCGGTGGTGGCGCGCGTGCGCGTGTCGCGGTGGGGAGTGGGTGCATAGCGTCCAACGGGTGCCTACTCGTAGCTGGTGGTATCCTAAGCGTGCCGGACTTAAACGTGACGATGTGCCAGCGGATGGGTTGCGCACGGACCGATGTTTGGATACGGGCTGGCGCGGTGCAGTACCTACCACTGGCCGTGGATGCTGTAGCATGTGACGCACACATCCGCACACACAATTCACAGCCGCACCCCCGAACACCTGCAACCTGCACACCACTGCGGACCCCCGAGGATCCCTCACCATGAACTCGGTAACAAGCAGTGCCTCCCGCAGCCCCCCGAAACTGCGTTCCAACGCTTGCGCCCCGCACCCCAGTCCGCACGCAAACGCAAGCGCGGGTGGGTGCATGCGGGTGAGGGGTGGTGTGAGGTGTTTGAACGGCTGTGGGTGTGGGGGTGTGGAGGTGCTGCAGTGCGCGGCTGGTGTTGCAGGGCAGAGGATTGGTGATGGTGATCTGTGTGGCGTCACGGCGGTGGCTTACAGGTTCGCTGCTCTTCGAACAAGATCTTGCTGTAGTTCGCGGGGTGCCTGCGGCTTGAGCCTGCCGCACCAACATTGTCCGTGTATCACACAAATGCTTCTACGGGGCCTAGCACGCACAGATGCTTGGCCGATGACGGCCACGGAGGACTTCCCTTCCACAGAGCGAGGAAGGGAAGTCCTCTCGCGCTCTGCGAACAGGATCCTCAACAGCCTGAAACAGGGGCCAATCTCAGGCCGCCCTCACAGTGCGACGTGCACTGAACCAGAGGCTGCAGTTGCCTTGACCTTTGGCAGGACGAACAGAGCCCACGAAACGTCCACAGAGTTGTGCAGAGGCACTTGCAGCAGGGTGCGCCCGCACCCGACTCGGCAGCTACGCAATCCTACGAGGCTCACCACAAACGCGGTCTGGGCACATGACAGCGGGCAACCCCTCACATAGCTGCTGCCCCACCGGGAAGGGTACATAGGCAGGGCTTGCAGCGTATGTCACAGAAGTTGCATGCGCAGACAGGCTGCACGGGGGCTACCCCAAGACAGGCGCACCCGGGTGCTCCAGGAATCAGGGTGCGCATGAAGAGGGTGCGCATAGCTATGTGAAGCCGGAAATCGCTCGAATTTCGGTTGAAAGGCCTCTGTAGTATTTATTCATGTGCATACTGTCTTGTGACGTGTCTAGAATCAAGATTGGCGGCTTGCACGACCCGGGGCAATTCTGCAGAGAGATTCCCTGCGCACCTTGAGGGGGGCGCACAACTTGGTGGTGGTCCACGGCTCACAGGTGAAGGGGGACAGGCGGGCTGAGGATGAAGGCCGCAAGCTGTGGCGGACACAGACACGAGAAGCGCCAGGAAGCGGTTTTATGACTGATTATCTGCTTGGTGTAGAGTCTCGTGATCACCTCAGCCAGGAGTAGCGGCTCTGCGGATTTGAATGAGACCTGCATGCAGGTGGAGTGGGTTCGATGCATGTACACAAACAAACCACACCGACAAAGCCACCGCCACCGGTGATGGAATACATGGTCAGAACGGTCATCACCATGGCAGCCGGACACAGGCGCCTGCACCCGGGAACAGCACGCCGAAGAGCCACAGTTGCAGCGCTGAAGCGGCACGGCATCCACCGCAGCGCGGCAGTCGACAGCACCAGCCACAGGATCAATGCACCAGATCGCTGAGCACACTCGCCTCGCATGCACGCAGGAGATGAGTCCAGAGGCGGCAAGCACAGGAAGCCCCGGGCAGCGGCGGCGGGGTCACGGCCGGGCAGTATGGCCGCAGGTGCTTCAAGCGCAGCCACCGGTGTTGGTCACCACGGTCGGCACCACCGACGACGCCGTTGTCATCATGCCGGCAGCAGACGTCTGCAGAGCACAGCGGGCACGACCACGACCGGCTCTAGGGCGCCGTAGACGTAATTGTAGTCCGCCGGGAGATGCGACGGCTGGAGGGACATAGACAGGGCGATGTGCACAATCGGGGAGGGCAGGCTCACATGCGTGAGCCGGAACCCTCCCCGAGGCACAGGCTCCCGGCCAGCAAAGTCAGAGATCGGAGTCTCGCTTCACCAGATCTGGAGGCGGCCACCTGTGCACCCGCGGACTCCAACCAATGATGGAGGGCGGGCGCGTGTGACGGCACCGCCATCCGGCGACCACACCACCGTCAGCGGGGGCATCCCCGCCCCCACCCCTGCGGACCTCCTGCCCGCAGCCTGTGCTTGTCGAGGGGTAGTGTGCAATCGTTGGCTCCTCGGCGACAGTGTGTATCTCTGGGTTGCTCCTTGAGTCAATGCTGGTAGTTGGAATCGGGTTGGAATATGTGTTGTTGCGCTGCCATACAATGGACCGTACTGTTGCAATTTGACCTGCGGGCCTGCAGGACGTGTGCATAGTTCAGATTCTGGCTCACCGCACAAGCCAGCCCTGGAGCCCGGGGAATGGCGGGAGACGATGAGGACAGCCACATATGCACTGCGGAGATTGACAACACTGATTCCCAACGGGAAGCGATGGAACTATAACGCGGCTCCGGTAGGCATCACACGGACGCAGTGTGCGCCCATGTGAACTTGTGTGCGCGCGGCGACGCGCAGTTCGGGGACACGATGCCGAATCATGCCTGGGCATGGTGTTGAAGCGATCACACAGCCGGGGTGCCGCGCAGGGGCGGCCCTACTTGTGAGTGCGTTTTGGTTCTGGCATAGGTTTGGGTGTTGCCCCCCTGCGGTTTGTGGGGCCGGTGGTATCCGGGCATTCAGGTTGCGACCTCGACCGCACTGGGGGTGGCGCGGTCGTTCTGTGCGTTTGCGGCTGCGGGTGACCGGGGCATGCGGATGGGAGTGAGTGCATGTCTGTGGGTGTGTGTCCATGCCAGGTGGGCGTGGAGGGTGTGGCGGGCCTGTTCTGCACGATGGCCGTGGATGCGTTCGACCTGCTGTTCGTGCATCCACTGCTGGCGGAGGCGGTGGTGCTTTTGTTCCCGACCCGCCTCCCCGAATTTGTCCTTGTAACACAAACGGCATTTTCAGGTTTCAAGCCCCGTGGGGATCCGAGTCACCATCTGCTGCACCCAATCACGCCATGACGATGGCGTTGCACACACATCGGTCAGAACTCTCTTTTTGCAAACCCGATTCACGATATTATTCGCGATATCATTCGCGAAATCTGCAAGAGATTTGCGACACATCGCCAGGCCACTTTCTGAACTTCACATGAGACAGCTGCCTGTTCCACCATTCGACATCCTTACGTGGTATGACCCAACGTTCCATCGATCATGGATTGGGGCACGCAGCAACCGCCAGGCTCCATATGCCTGCATGCTGCGTCAGCTTTCAATAGTTCTCGTGCAGGACGCCTCTGCGATCAAGTCGTCGTGACCACTTGAAAGAATGATCCTTGAGGCCGTGACCAACAATTGTGACAACGTGCTGGATTCAAACGGCCATGTTCAAACGGAACCCTTTCTGAGCACATGTGACCACGTGCTTCCCTTCATAGGTGTGATTATGCCAACCTGTCGAAATTCGGCTGCTTCACTTCAGGAGCAGCAGGGCGGTGTTGTGTACACAGCCGGATTCATAGCTGCACCACCAATCAATGTTGATGAATTCATGTGAGCAACTGCAAGTTATGTCCGATGTACCTGAACGCTGCAGATCAGTTGGGAGCAGGACTGATGATCGTGCGGGCAGATGTGTCTGGTAACATTGAGGTATGCCTGCGTGATCATGATCATTTGCATTTCTCTAGCATCAGTTGAGAAGGTTTGTGCACCAGTGCAGCGGCTGAGAACCAAGTGGCAGTCCGATCAAGTGGCTTACAATGTGATCACAGACATCGCTTTGTTTGAGAAGCAAAAAGGGGAGCACAAAGGCTCTAGATCATGTGCAAAAGGGCTCCTATGGCTCACTAGGCAAGCACCTGTGCCCCAAGTCGATACCAATTACAAGCAACATATTGCCCATCTGGGAAGTCACGGAGGCAGCTACTCTCTTCATGTGCAGCGTTGGCGCTCCCAGACACCTTGAAAATCATTGTTCATGATACGTTGTGGATGTCTGCAGGGGCATGCGCTTCATCGTCCAGCTCCTCAGAATTACAGCTGAGGATGCATCCATGCAATTATCGGCAGCGGTGAGACAAGCGTATGCAGCCGTGCTGCAGCCGTACCACGGCATGATCTCTTCTTCTGCCTTCTCGGTACGCTTCTGACTCGTGCCACATCCCTGAGACTATGCCATGGACGGTCTTTGCAGAGGCGATTCGACTGCCGCGTTCATTCTGCATGCAATGAACACTTCACCGGTGGCCACAGCATCCACTTACTGTTGCCCTGCAGATCGCAATGGCATTTGTTCCCAGTCGTGAGACGTTGTTCCAGAGGATGGGAGGCTCGGAAGCAACTTTACAATCGCAAATTGAAACGTTTGTCCAGAAGTTCGGGAGCATCTTGAAAGTTTTGGAGGAATGGCTTGTGCGACACCACCATCTGCTACCATCACCATGCAGACATACATGCGTACATATATCTAAATCCTATACATGTGATGGGTCTGTGATCCGCTGTGCCCGGTCTCTCTCTGATGAGGCTACGTACATGTGACTACATATGTGAATCACAGGCACCCGCATCACTTCACCACAGGTCACACACCAGTCATTGCAGGACCAACATGGACTGAACGACCCCGAGAAGGTGTAGAGATATAGCACAGTGCGACGCTCAGATGGTCACAGTCCTGGGGCAGCGGTGATGATGCCTGTGGCATGCGCCACGTAGTGAGTGGCCCCACACGCCATGCAGCGGGGGCATCCGCCGCACCTCTCGCGCGAGGCCATCCTTGCCGGTCATGCTTGCAGCTCTTCCTCGAGCATCTCCTTGACATGCACCTTGCGAGCGGTGCGGCTGTCCCGGCGGTGCACCTTCGCATCGAGCCGAGCCACCTCCACATCCTGGCCCCCTTTCCCTTTGCGGGTCTTGGTCATCCCCTGCCGCCTCCGCTTCTGCATCTGCAACTTCGTGTTTTCGACTTCTTCCCTCTCTGAAACCTCATTGCGAACCCTGCAACGTGTCCACCCACTGTGAGGATACTGGGACCTGTAACAGCATGCTCCATGCCCACTCTGCCCAACACCGTATCTGAATATAGCTGTATGTGTTGCAGCTGCAGTTTGATCACAGTCTAGCAAGCCGCCACCGTGGCAGTGAGGGCGTGGCCCCTGCGCACCTCACATAGTACTCATACCGGTCCCAACCAGCATCCCGTACCGAGCAGTCAGGCTCATGCACATGTGTGCAGTTGCTGAATCGGCATGGATTGCTGGCAGTGAGCGCCTGAATCTCTGGGAAGAAGTTTGCGACATTTGCCTGTGTGACTCGCTCCATGGACGGGTAGTTGAAGCCCGGTGTATCCACCAGCAGGCCCCCTCCAGGTAAGTCCAGCAGGATGGCAGACCGAGTCGTGTGTCTGCCACGTTTTGATCTGAGCCCGACGTTGCCGACAGCCTGTACACAACACCAGCGGTCATGCAAGCAATGGGCAGTAGTGAACAACCCAAGTGCAGTAAAACATTACGGAGGCGATACCTGTGCCCCATATATGTTGGCTGTGCGCTTTCGCCATGCCGCTTGTTCACCTTCCTGTATTGCACTTGTACACATCACAGCAGATAGAAGCATAATGGGAAGGGACGCTCGCATTCCTCAGTCAAGCACGGAACCGCGAATCATCTGCCGCCACTGAGGCATGCTGTGGCACACCTGACGTTCCACCGCACCAGACTGGTGACGCTGCTGCGACCCATTGCCCATGTTGGTCGACTCGGCATGGCCTGCAAAAGCAGAACAAGGTCGCGATGAGTGCACTGATCACAGGCAAGTGCAGCTGCGCAATGCCAAACGGTGACAGGATCCGGCCAGTAGGCGGCAGATGTCGCCGTCCTCACTACGCGAGAAACAGTAGGCCATAGCACGGCAGGGCAGTCACTGTCCATGGTGCTGTTCACACACCTGACGAGGCTCCGTTCTGGAGGGGGGTCGTGCTAGCCTCGTCCTCATGTGGGTCTTCCGAATCTGAGTGTGCCTCCTCTTCCCCCTGTAGCCACTCAAACTCTTCTGCCATCTTCCGCTCGAACACCTCGAGACGGCCCCGCTGCACTTCGTCGAAGGCTTCAGCACGCAGCGCGTTGATGATGGACGACTTGCCGACACCCGAGGGCCCCGCCAACACAGACACGCGATCCCGCATGGCAGCTTTCACCTGCAGCACACAACACCCTGACTCCCGAGCACTGCCCTGAAGGCACGACGGCTTATAGCTGCACAGCTGTGGCCCAGAGCTTCTTTGCTGTACACGGCAGAGTTATGGTGTCCGCTTTGTTGTCCGCACCTCGGGCATGCCATCACCGGAATGCACAGACAGAGGTATAACCGGATACCCCCAGCTATTGACTATCTGGATGATCTGCTGCACCTCTGTAGGCTGTATAAGGTCACATTTGTTCAGTAGGATGGAGCACTTGATACCCGCACTCTCTGCAGCCACCAAGAATCGTGTGACCTGAAAGGTCTCGAAAGCAGGCTGCGCGGCGGCAAAGACAAGCGCAAAGTGGTCTACGTTTGCCACCCTGGGATTCGATGTCTCTGTCTTCCGAGGAAGCACAGTGCTTACAAGTGCTCGGCCATCTTGCCAGTCGATACTGACAACTTCCACCCGATCTCCCACCAGCACATAGGCGCCCTTCTTCCGGAGTAAGGATCTCTTTTTACACAATAGCTCGACCTACAGTGATCGTTGTCATGATGCCAGTGTGAGTGCATCGTCAGGCTACGGGAGCTGATGGTTCAAGTTGTACAGTCCGCACCCCTGCACCAGCTGCCTTACCTACGACCTCTTGGTCTAGTCTGACACGATAGTAGTTGGCTTGGGAACTCAGCACTACGCCGGTGCCACTGCTAGGCAGGGTGGCAGCCACATGCTGGGCTGCAGCACTTGTTGGTCCATGATGTGCTTGAGGCTGTACTCGCTGCTGCAGTGCTGCATGAGTACGTCGACGAGAGTGCTTCCACAGTGTTGCTCTAGCGGCGGAGGAATGCAGCAGACTGCACAAGCGTGGCAGACCTCCAGCTTTCAAACTGCTCAACATGTTCTACGTCACAAGCTGATCACCAAGATCAACGAGGATCTTGACAATCCAGATGCAGCGGGTATTACTATAAGCTCATGTCAACTGCTGACAGGGCCGACAAGCCTTGTAAACACGCGCGTGTGGCCGGTGCAACGCGGCCACATTAACCAAGGAAACGGCATGCGAGAGTGTATGATCCACAGAACACAACAATGGCGAGTCCGAGCACGAATATGTATGTGTGCAGACAATGGAAGCTTGATTTACGCTTTAGGCACTGGCTTTCAGGCAACGGCACGTCGCTGCGCCCGACGCTCGAGACACGCTGCCACGTTGAGACGTGTCTACCAGGGCGTCCACTGCCGACCTCCTTATCGAGACCCCCCGCGGATGGGTCACAGCGTCATGCTTCGTACTTGGCGAACCGAGCATGACGGTGTCTCCGTCGGGCCAACAGCGCGCAGGCAACAACCCGTTGGGGCCCCATGGGGGCGCCTTTGCCATGGCTGCAATCACAAGCAAGTAGTACGTTGCTCATAGCGGATGTGACGTTGCGTAGTTGACAAAATGAAGGCTGTGTTGCCGTGCTATTTGCAGCGGCATGTGCTGTCTTATCTTCCAGGCTGCGCATGCTCTTCAACAGAGCTGTGAGATACTCTAGACACACTCAAGTATGATTTAATTATTGTCGGCCCAATGTTTAGCGAATAGCTGCGTACGAGCGGCAGTATCTCGATATAGTTGCGCTAGTGCTAACAGCAACGATTGCCTTTCCTCAAGCCGGACAGCATCGGCAGATATACGACATCGAATTACGCCTTCATACATGTTATCCTTGCTGCATCACACGGGGCTTGTTGTATACCGATTGCCGCAGCCTGCGAGATTGTACATGCTTCATGTAACATGAGACCACATATACATGGCCTCTGAAACATCATGAACTTTGTTATCATTGCTGCTCTTTTAGTTGTTGATATCATGGGTGATGTCCGCTGGTGACCACGTCTTGTTCGAGGTACGTACACGTTGGGCAACAATGGCTCATGCCAACTATTCGCTGCAATAGCCGATGAGACTATGAAGTTGGCAAGCAAAATCTCTGCCATATCACGGCTGCATTAGCGCTTGCTGAGCTGCGTAGAAGCGAAAACAAGCCTTTGTCAAGCAATCAATCTTTGTCTTGCAGCCCACGCCGGCCAGAAAGTGCAACACAAGCATAGACGTAATGCTGCATGCCGCTTGATTCAATGCCTCCAACGATGAATCTGGCGAAATCGTAACAAGCAATCGTCTTGTGACGATAAGTTCAACGGATGGTAAGCATCGACTTTGACTACGCACGGCTGCGGGGCTGCAATGTACATGTGCGACGGTCCCTGAAAAGCACACGCAACGCAGAAAATCATGCAAAGATAAGAAGCTGTCAAGATACCCCGAACTGGTTACAGGATATCATTGTGTTTGAAAGCGGGCCGTTCCAGGCTGCAGGCTCCGCCGCTGAGGGCTCGGGGTTGCATTTGCTCGACCAATGCAGTCGCGCGGCGCTGACAACACCCGCATAGCAGTACGGATCGTTTGCGTTGCGTGTGACTTTAATTTGTTCTGTAGCGCACAGCCACGGCGCCAGAACACCGCGATGGCGAGTCGAAACTGCGCGCGAGGCATGCCGTCATGCTTGGTTCGCCAAGTACGAAGGATGACGCCGTGACCCATCCGCGGGGGGTCTCGATAAGGAGGTCGGTGGCCGTCGGCAGTGACAGTACACACAAGCGACGGATCGAAACCTGAGGACCGGATTAAAATGACCCCCTGAGGCCCTGGGTGGCCTGTGCACGCATCACCACTCTACTTGGCACGCTACAGAGCGGAATGAATCGTAAATCGATTGTTTCATAGAACACTGGTGAAGCAAAAAGCAATGTCTGGCAGCACCAGGTGCAAATTGGGGACGTGGTGACAGCAGGCCAGTTGCATGTGTTTACAACAGCTCAGCTACCATCCAGTACACGACGACCAACAGCACAGGGACACTTTAGCGAGGTTTCACGCAACATGCGTTCCCAGGAATAGAACAAAAATCTTACACTGATACACTGGAGTACTTATTGTTCCTATAATATTCTAGCAAATAGAGTACTCATTATCAGTGCTGCCAAGTCTAAATCCCCTACAGCGTGGCGACATCTAACGGGAGAACGACCGTGCCGACTGCCAGCCTACTGACAACTCTGCAGCACCTGCGCCACTTCTGCATGCACACGCACGAGTGTGTGAGAGCTGTGCTGGGGCGGCAACGTCCACGCATCATCCTGCAGCTGGAAGCCTGCCACTGTGAGCAGCGCCTCGGCCGCGGGGAAGGGTGCCACGCGCGCCGCAAACACCTCGTTGCGCCGCCTGATGCACCGGTACTTGGGCTCCTGCTTCTCTGCAGCGTTGCGGAGGATGCTCTGCACCGTCCGCAGCGCCACCAGCGCGTCTCCGCCATGCTGCTGCCACAGCGTCTGCCCGATGCTCTGCACCGCCTCATGCACCACCTCCGATGGCATCTGCGCGGCATCACCTGCATCCTCCATGGGAGAGGCTCCCCCCGGCTGCTCTCGCGATCCTCGCACGTCAAGCGCGCCTTGCGACGCAGCGTGCTCTGCCTCCCCGCACTGCTCAGCCGATGCGTCAGCTCTGTGCCCAGCGCCATCGCTGGTCTCTTGCTGTGCTGCTGCTGCCAGATCAGCCTCGGGCATCACTGCAGGCTGGCTGGCGTGTGCCTGGCCGGCATGCGCTGTGCGCGGCCCAGCAGTGCTGACCGGCGTGCCAGTGGACCCCCACGCAGCCAGGGCCGCCTCCTCCGCTTGGGTCTGCTGGTCTGCCGCCTGCTCAAAGTCACACGTAACGTCTGTGGCAGTGTCTGCAGCCGTGGGTGCCATGTGCGCTGTGGCCGCGGCCTGCCGCCGTGCCGCCGCTGCCGCCGCCGCCTGTGCTGCAGAGGCGGGGCCCTGCCCACGTCCGCCGAGCACCTGCGGCGCAGGGCTCGGTGCAGGCTCTGATTCCATGGATTCCGCATCGCGAACCTGCACGCCGCATCTGCCCTGTCAGGGGTGGGCATGTGCTGAACATGTGGGTCAGGCAGCACGGTGACCAGGTGCAGCAGTTTGTCGTTTGCTGCGCTGCGCCGATGGCGAACACAGTAGGGCGGGGGCACTGGAGGAGGTGATGCCATCGGGGTGGATAGTTCAATACTGAGGTGCAGAAGGCAGCCAGGATGAGCGCAGCGTTTGAGGGTGGGGCAGCACTGCAGAGGCCGCACCTCGGCGCTGCCGAGCAGCGTGTGAGCGGACATGTGCATGCGGTTGACGCGCACGCACTCGCGCAGCAGGCGGGAGTTGAGCTCCTTGAAGTTGTTGTCATGGCCACCCCACACGTTGTGTGTCAGCTCGTGGACCAGCGTCTCGCGGATGCGCTCATAGTTGCGAAAGCCCTGCATGCACTTCCCATGGGTGAGGGGCAGTGTCGGCAGGCTGCCCTGCCAGGCCGCATGCACGCAATGGACACCGAGCATCTGTGTGCGAGACGCGCATCACACTGTACACCTAGCATGCCAGGTCGGGAGTTGCGAGGTCTTCACTACAATGACTCCGTTCTGTGCCACACTTGAAGCAAGCGTGGTGTGCAGGGTTGGCATCACCATGAGACACCGTGCCGCCGAGGCCACACGGTGTGGTGGCGTCACCAACCACACCGTGGTGGATAACTCACTAGCGCGGCCATATGCACCATGCAATGAGGCGATCAAGTCCAGGCTGTGGCCACACCTTGAGGTCGTTGGTGCGCAGGCGCAGCTTGATCTCCTGGCCAGCATCGACGTTGAGACCAAGCAGGCACGTTACAGCCCGAGTGTCATCCATGAAGTCTTGCGGCGGCATTTCGCTCAACTGGCCAACGGTAAACCTGGAGAGTAGCTCTTGATGCAGTTGCAGTGAGGACCATGCATTCAGGTCAGGCTGACGCAGTGTGCAATGTTGGGCAGGATTGACAAGGCATGCATCAACATGCAACATTGCGGATGCATCAAGCAGTACATGTCAGGTAACGTGTGATGGACAGGTGTGGCCATATGGAGAACGCAAAGGCATGCTGGGTGATCGTACTCTTCCTGTTGCATGACTGCAACAATGCCCGGGTCTGCTGCGAGTCGGTGCAGCAGGTCAAGCGCTTTCTGTGGAGGTGGGCGGGCGCCTGGTAGCTCATGCGCCAGAAGGGCACGATACTTCTGGAACGTGTACTTGCTGCGCAAAATCTTGGGGGGACCGCTGATCACTCTCCGCCGCCGAGCAGTCAGTGCCAGCTCCTCTTCAATGCCACGCATGAGAGGATCATCTGCACTGCTCTCAACCACCTGCTGCACCGATCTGGCGCTGTTGGCCAGTGCCATGAGGGTTGCTCCTTCCCTGATCCCTGCATTGGAGAGAGATTTGTGTACTGTCAATGGTCCTCCGGACAGGTGTGACGTGGGGTATGAGAGGGATTTTTGGACAGAGGGAGGATTGCTGCATGCAATGTACATGCTTCAACCAGCGCGTGCTTCAAGCAACAGCAGCAGCATGACAGTGGTTGCTGCACACAGGAGTGAGAGATGCTAGCATCTCATCGTGCCGCGGCACGACAGTCTGCCATGCATGTGTGGCGAACCTGCCTTGGTGCCGGGAGACCCACCCAACTACGCTCCAAGCGCACAATACATTCGACAGCTCGCTCTCGCAGGGTGCCTTGGGTAGGCGCGCACCGGCATTGTGAAGGATGGTGTCTGCGTCCAGCTTGAATCGTCCAGGCTTGAACGCTCTGCCCTTGAAAAGCAGCGTGAGAGATGACACCGAGAGATCACCATCAAACGTCTGCGTTATCAACGATGCAAGGTCAGAGAGGGTCGCATTGTAAGCAACATCGATCGTTCGATTGTCCTTCGCGACTTTGACATTGATTTTCATGGTACTGCTTCGTCGATGTGCAAGCGAAGCAGACAATCAGTCAGATGCACCGAATGGACGTCCTAGCTTGCCTGGCGATATGTTTGCGGTCGGTCATGCCAGGTCGGGTATGTCGAGCTCGCATCAGCTGGCTCAGGTGCACCGTCTATCGCCACACTTGTTCACGTCAGCCCCGTGGGTCTGCTCAACTATTTCCAGAAGCTTCGGCGAGCACATACGCGTTGTTCATTCCAGGCACACGTATCACCTAACCCTCATATACTTGCAAAGAGCCACCTCGATTGAATTTCGCGCAGTGTGATGGTGGTGATTCCGACTCTCGACGTTGTCCTGCTGTGCGCTTGGCAACGTGTTGTATGTTTGAAAGGTGGCCCGGGCATGGGATATATCTCAGATTTGCGCCTCGATGATGTTGGCGTAGTGATGGCGCAGCGGATGTGTGTTCTGAGGTGAACTGACCCAGGTCCGCGGTGCCGTGCCCAACTTAAATTGAGGCTGTTCAAAATCAGCTGCTTTCCCTTCACAGATCAACATCTCAGCTCGAACTCGCGGAGGTCTACGGAATATTCTGCGATGTCAACGTCAAGTACACAGATGCCAGCCTGTCTCACGGCTTATCTCGTGGTTGCGGCACTGCACTGGTGCCGGTCCAATTTGTTTAAATAAGCGCTGACCGCAATACACGTTGAGTCCTTCATGATGTTATGTTGCACAAGAAGCCTTCGCATTACCAACCAGGTGCGGATTTGCCCGATGTGCCACACGGGGGTAACGAAATCGACCTTGCTGTGTTGGTTCTCACTCTGTTGTTTGTGCGGCAACGGATATCATTGGACGAAGCAGTAGCAAGGCTTCAATGCAGCAGTATATGCAGTACGACAGCAAAGACGCCATTGACATGCTGTGCTGGTGGAACTGGCAGCCCTGTTGTTGTGAACGTGCATGGAGGGCGGCCTGGGGGTGACGGCGACCGATAGCAGCCACCGGCAGCGGTCTGCATTTGATGTCTGTGCTGCTGCGCCCCTGTGCTGTATCGCCCTGTTTCAGACAGGCTTTTTCCAATGACGACAACCTCACGGGGTGTCAGAAATTGCTCGTTACCTCCGGTGCATGCTTCAGTCTATCCGCACCACAGAAACAGAGATGAGACTGCATGCAAGACTCCAAGGCGACTGGATGATGGCGAGCAAGTGGTGGCAACAATGTGCACAGGTCTTTGCGCTCATGTTCTGAACCATGCATAGAGTTTGCGGCAACGCCATGTACTGCTCACCACACTATACGGCAGCCCGCCTCCGCCCCCCCCCCCCCTCCCCCCCACCCCCACTTGGAGGGGGGGCTTTCTGCCACTTGGGCGTTCATTGTAGCACCCTGGGTACGCGCGCCAGCGCATGCTGCCTTCAACACCTGGATACCTTAGGCTCGGTCCACGTGACTGTGCGTCAAAGCTGGACATGCATGTCAAGGCGCGATAAACACGTTGATCCGAGCCATACAGCGTGCATCTCCGAGAATTTGCACTTGCACTGTTGTGTTGCGGGTGTACGTCGAGAAAGGAAAGACATCATCCACTATGGTCCATGGGCAGACGAATCTGCCTGCACTTTTCATGGGAGCCATCCATCGGTCCTGGTGGCCATGCGATCGATCGGGACGGCCCCTCGCACGAGCCAGAGTCGTGATGTCGTTCGGCACACTCTCTGCGATTGCAGTGCTTGAATAGATCCACGTCGTGTGCCGATATACAGAAGGAAGCACACGCGTAGCATTAAGCAGGATCCTGTGGGATTGCCCCTGCTGATCGCAACGGGACAGATGGGCGTCAGGCCTCTTGCTTGCTGTGAAAGGGCATCGCGCTTGCTCACAAACTGATCGACAAGTCTGATCGACACGTGCACTAAGGATGCAAGTTCAAGCTGGTGTTTTGTGCCCATGCGTCCGAAGTCGTGCGGACTCTACGCGGCTGTGCCGCTGAGCGTAAATGTCCACAGTGGTCCGAAGGCTAGTCTCAACACGGCACGCGGTGGAAACAGCATGCGCTGCATGGATCAGGTTTCCAGGCCGTCGCAGGATCGGCACAGGTAACAATCCGTAAGGAGTGTTTGACGGGATGGTTTGCTGTACCTGGCTTGTAGAGCTGTATGGCTGTGCCGGAGTGGCAGGCTGAGTGATCACTGGGCACGTCGCAGCAGGTGAATCCAATTCTGCAGCGGAGGATGACTACTTCCAGGTGCTGCAAGTCCACAGAAAGGCCACCACGAAAGAGGTCCAGAAAGCTTTCAGGCAGGCATGCCCATCGAGTCCCTGCTCTTCGATTGCATGCTGTACTGCAACAAATCGCAGCTGCTTCTTCGACTAAAAGCTATGAGATATGTGTGATGTCGCTTTCGGTTGCAGGCCGCTCGCTCGTGCCACCCAGACCTCCATCAAGCTGACCCCACGGCAGAGGAGCGTTTCAGAAAGTGCTTGCTCGCGTACCAGGTCCTGAGTGACCCAGAGGCCCGCAGATGCCATGAGCTAGCCCTCGACACCAGTACATCGCCAGGATTGCGCAGGGCAGCTGCAATCATGGCTTTCAGGTGTGGATCAGGCCATGGGCGGAGCCTCACAATCGCCTGGCCGGTGCAGCGCAACATCCAGCCTCGATTGCCGCCCGGCTGTGCATGAGCCAAGCGCGGCTTCCGTGCTCCACCTCGAACGACGTGCACATCTCTCAACCCGGGAGCTGCACAACTGTCTGTGGCGTCCGGATGCATGCTAGGTCCCATTCATGAATGCCATCCTAGGAGCTCTTCCCCGCCATCTCACACACTGCAAGTGCCCTGGGGTGCGACCGTGTGCTTTGGTCCACGTGTCGGCAAGCACTCCTCACTGTGCAGGTCCCGGGCTGCAGATTCTTACGATCTGTCCTTCTGGGAGGCCCTCAGCCCGTCGCACTGGAGGGCTATCGCATCGGCGGAGGCAAAGCTGGTGCCGCCAGGGGGTGCGTCGGTGCCAGCGCGGGCTGCGGCGCGCCTCTCCCACGAGCTCGAGGCCTCCCTGCACCAGGTGTACTTTGGTCCAGACATCTCGCAGGTGCCACCTGAGCACCTGCCGCCAGCGTTTGAGGCCGAGCACCGCTCTCACCCCTTGGCAGCGGACCTGCTGCAGCTCGTGTCTGGCCAGACACTGCTGGGGAGTGTCCGCTGCGCACAGCAGCCGGCCCTGCCAGCAGCACAGGCACCGCACAGGCCTGCCAGTGCGCCGGTCTCATCGCCTGGTACGTAATCGAGTCTGCAGGCTCCCTGCGGTGCCGTGACGTGGGTTCTGGCACCATGCCTGTCCGCAAACGCAGTTGCAGCCTGGAACTGCTGCTGGCACTGACGGCTGCGGTGGTAGCTGCAGAGGCGTGCGGCAACACGAGTCAGCGCCACCACCCGAGCAGCTCGCCGTTCGCGAGCAGAACATGCCCGCCGCAGGCTGGCGGCAGTGCGGAGGGTAGCGCGGAGCGACAATGGAGTACGTGGGGCCTGGCACACCTGAGGACACTTGGGGGCCTGTGGAAGCATGCGCATGACGATGCAGCCGGTGCTGACACAGCGCCTGCTGGGCCTCCAAGCAGCCCGGCTGACCAGCAGCTCGTCTTCTCTGTTTCAGGGGAAGACCAGGCACGGCCCGACCCCGGCAGAATCGGTTCATGTTGAGTGATGGCGTCTTTGCGTCCGCGGCCGCATGTCCTTGCTGCTGTTGCGCTCGTTACGAGGCGTGGGACGACCGGCTGGCCGTGTGCAGGTCTCGGGGGTGATCCAGCGGGGCGATGGGATGGCAGGGGAGTGGGTGGAGGTGCAGTGCGCGAAGTCGCGGCAGGTGCAGGCGTTTGTGCTGGGGGACATGGTGGCTGACGCAGAGGGCCGGCACACGCACACCATCATAGCCCATGCCACTCCGGGTGTGCTGCACACCACCATCTTCTCCATGGCGGCCTGCAAGGTGTGCTGCCTTGCCACTGCATGTACGCTGCAGCAGACTTCATGCGGTCGCTGGCCCAGCTGGCACACCGATGAGGTGCCTGTTTGAGGCCTGGTGGCCCCTCTACCAGGAGTGATTGCCATCCTGTCATCCCATGGGCTGCATGCCGCTTGCATCGGCGACTGCGCACAGCTGGTGGCCACTGTGTCGTGCATGCACAGGTCGTCTTCAAAGCAACAAGGACGTGGGTGCCAGATCCACAGTACTGGTTCGTTCCGCCGAGGACGGAGGACTATCAGTCGGGCGGGTGGTACGTCGAGTGGACGGGGCACGAGCAGGCCAGCCGGCAGGGCTGGCTGCATCCGGGTGTGGCGTGCATCATCCTTGCTTTGCAGGCTCTGGACGTGGAGCGAGGGCAGGGACCATGGTGGCTACGGCCGGGGCGGAAAGCACAGATCACAGCGACGTGAAGACCATGTAACATTTCCTGAGCTTGACAGCCATGTAGCAGTTGCCATAGATTTTAGGCCGCCCGCATTGGTCTCTAGAACTATCACGCCGTGTGATGATATCAGAGACAGACATTTACTGGACTGTTGATAGATTGCTGGCAATGGTTTCACTCCACGAGAGTGCTACAACAGCCGGAGAGCTAGGGCTTCCTGCTCGGCAACACTCATGCTCTGCAGGGCAGGCTGCCCGGCCTCGGGTGACCCCTCTAAGCCACTGCCCTCGCCGTCGCTGCCTGCCATGCCCCGGTACGCCGCGCTCATGCGCCTCCGCTTTGTGCCTGCCTCTGCCTCCTCCATGTCAGCCTCTCCGCTGCTGCCGCTGTCGCCCGAGGCTGCCGGGCCCAACGTGACGGCAGCGCCGCCCCGTCCGGTGTCCTCCTCTGCCTCGCGAGCCTTGGCCTTCTTGCGTGCCCGCGCCTCCTGCCGCTTGCGCTTCTCCACCACCCGGTCCTCCGCATCCCGTTGCCGCATGCGCTCCCGCTCGTCTTGGAACCGCTCGATGGCTGAACGATTCTCAGGCTCCTGCACCAGCAACCACCGGGTGGCACACGTACATGCACTGCCTCGATCTGCCCACGCGTCATCGCCAAGGGAGCCCTTGTCAGGAAGATTAGACTGATATTCACAACACGCAACTTGGACAGGCACACCTCAAAGCCACTCTGCAGGGCCTCCAGAGCATCCAGCTGTCGACCATCAACGTCAAACACCGTCTTGGTGCCCGTGCCCTTGCCAGGCTTGATCTTCATCTTCTTTTTCTTCTTGGGCTTTCGGTGCTCGACTGCCGTGTCCCTGTACGTACACACCGGTTGCTGAACCTGAGCAGCCTTCCACTAGCACACAGCACATGCGGCCCGTGCGCATGTGCAGGCAAGCGGTGCACACCCTGGTGCCTCAGCAGGCTCCTCCGCCGCAAATGGTATCGAGCTCAGAACATCCCTGCGCTTGACGACCATCAGGTCATCGTCTCCACTCCCTTGACTGCCACCCTGCTGCTCATCGTCACTGGGTAAATCAGCAGACAGTGCCCCCTACAGCACACAGCCTAGTGTGTGAATGTGCGGCATGAGGTGCCCGGATGCCATACAGAAAAGGCCCCCTGCCGTGCTTCTGCAGCAAACCCTCGTCTGCCACAGACACAGGCGGCAGCACCGCAGCCACACCTGCGCCGCCTCGCCGTCTTCGCCACTGGCATCGCCGCTGGCGCCCCCGCGCTCCGCCTCGCTGTCCGCCGCCCCTGCCTCTACCCCCTGCAACGCATGCCCGCCATCCCTGTCGGCGCCTGCGCCCAGCAGGTCCGCGGTGGCCGACTGCCGCTGCAGCTTCTTCACCATGCGCAGCCGCGGCGCAGTCGGCAGGCCGAGGCTGGCCGCAAACTCATTCGCGTCGAGCTTTGCGACGTCAAAGATGGCCTTGTTGGGGTTCAGGAAGACGCTGCGGATGTAGGACACGAACGCGGCCTGCGCGACGGCCTTGAGATCCTCAGAGCGCGCCAGCAGCGCCGTCAGCGCGTCACCGATCGCCGTCACCTTCCCGGCCGCAAAGGCACGCTGCTTCAGCGGCACCCGCCGCTCCTGCAGCGCTTCCAGCATGGCCTTCTCCTCAGAGGGCAGCAGGAACAGGAGGGCCTCCCCGGAGGCCTGGAAGCGGGCTGTGCGGCCGACGCGGTGGATGTATGCGTCTGCATCCTCCGGGCAGTCCGCCTGGACGACCCAGTCGACGTTAGGGAAATCCAGGCCGCGGGCGGCGATGTCGGTGGCGAAGAGCACCATCGACTTGCTCTCGTTGAAGCTGTAGAACACGGCCATGCGCTTGTTCTGCTTCATCTTGCCGTGGAGCATAGCCAGGGGCACCCCGGGGCGGAGCTTGCGGAAGGCTTCGTACACGAATTTAACCTGCGCCACGGTGCAGAAGTCAGTGCGGAAGCCACTCACGGCCAGCTCTGGTTGCTGCATGCGGCCGCACCTGTTTGCACGTTGCCAGGAAGACGATCGTGCGCTTCTTCAGGTGGGTTTTGATGAAAAACCAGAGTATGTCCAGCTTTGAGTGCAGAGGAGTGGTCACATAGAACTGTTTCAGGCGATGCGGCGTGGCGGTGGGCGCTTCAGCATGCACCGAGATGTACTCCGGGTCTTGCAGACTGAGCCGCGCCAGATCGCTGACCCTGCAGTTCGGCTCCTGTGTATGGATCGCATCGGAGCACTGTGCAAGGACGAGACACACGGCATGTGCCAACAATTCGGAGCGCACTTCTTGGACTGCGTTGCACTGAAGAGCATGGTATGCCTCTTGGTTGGTAGATTTGCCACGATGGCATCCATGGTGCCGGTGAATCCAAGATCTAGACATCGGTCTGCTTCGTCTAGAACCAGACAGATGATGTTACTGCAGTCAAATCCAGGCGTGCTATCCATATGGTGAAGCAACCGGCCTGGGGCAGCCACCAGGATGTTCATGCCTACAGCTCAGTTAAACCATCAGTAAACTGTCCGCGTTTCCTGACGGCACCCAGAGACATGTGCTCAAGAGCTTACTGTTGATATGCTTCGCTTCATCGTCCACGCTCTTCCCTCCTATGAGCAGGCCGGCACTGAACGAATGATACTTGCCAACCTTGCGCAGCTCGTCGAAGATTTGGAGGGCAAGTTCTCGTGTAGGAGAAATCATGAGCGCTCCCAGTCCATCGTATTCGGTCCATCTCGCTCGATACAGGGCCTCCATGACCTGTGTCAGCGGCGCCCGATCGGCCGGCAGGTTGAGTGCTATGACCAGCGTATGCAACTCAAGCAGCAAAACACGATATCAGCAGCTGCACGGAGACACACTGGGATCAGAAAGGCTAGCGTCTTCCCAGATCCGGTTTTGGCAGCGCCCAGGACATCTCTCCCGCAGAGGGCGTGCGGGATGCATGCCCGCTGAATTGCAGTCAGGGACTTAAAGCCATGTTCACTCAAGCCTTTCAAAGTACTTTTTGAGATTGGCAATTCGCTGAATTTTCGCGCGTCCGCGTATGCCGCCTCCTCTGAAGGCGCATGCCCGGGTTGAGCGCGATCGGCTGAGCGTGTTGGTGCGCCAGCCTGAATAACTTGATCAAGCTGCGCGACTTCTTCTGCTTCGATCTGAGATCTTTTCAATTGCCTGGAGCGGACAGGCTTGCTAGCGCCCTGTTTTGAACGTTTGCGTGCCATCTGGTCAGAGTCATCGGCTGCCGGTATTCCAGAGCATCCAGGTAATTTCTATCGAAACTCGGGGCTGTATACCGGCAGCAGATTTTTAAATAAAACGGGCCTCAACTGGCAACGGTGCATTTTACCATCACGCCCCTTGGCCACAAGGCAGCGCGTTGTTCACCTGGCTACGATCGTGATCAGGGACAGAAAGGAGATCATTCCCGCTACGCGGTCTGTTACCGTCTTGAAGCTTTGAGGACGTGCGCTAGCCACAGCCATGGACATGACGCACATGAATTCGGGAGGGCGATGCTGATGTAGACTAGGCACGCTGCGAAGCGCACCGCAACTCAATGCGCTGATAGGCCGTGGATACTTGCAACATGCGCGGTCGCCGACATCCAGCGTTCCAATTTGTAGACTTTTCAGCTGTCGAGAATGGCAACGCCGTTTCCACCCACACCAGCAACGCCGATAAGGCGGGCGACTCTGAAGCGCCAGGTCCGTCTGAGGGATGGTCATCCATCAAGGACGCGCTTCGGATGGAGTCATATGAGCTGTTGGATCTGTCGGCTCCGCGATGCTTGGTGCTGGTCAAAAGTACCGGAGAAGTGCACCAAGTGCAGGTATGCCAGCATATGGCCAAGCCTCACGCGCATCACTGCCTTGGATGATGACTGGCCAGGGCCGGCATGCGCCACAATGATCAGATGTCATGGAGCTAGAGGCTTTGCATGTTTGCAGTTCTGGTCCATGGCTGAGTCCAGCTCTCTGATGCAGGCAAGCCGGCTGGAGTTGGCAGCTCGCTTCCAGATTCCACAGCGTGATCTGCGGCTGCTGGATCCGTGGGTGCCTGTCCCCATTCCGGTGTCCTTTCTGGTGCGGAAGCATGCCATCCTTGCGAACTTTGGCGCGGTCCGGGTCCTCATTTCCAGGTGTGAGGTGTGCCACCCTGCGCTCAACACATCTGCTCATCATGAAACGCCAGTGGGCGTAAATTGCTTCCCCTCACATATTCACACAAAACTTCAGAAATGTGCAATGCTGCAACCCGCTGCCAGCAATCAGGCCTGTGAGACGACGCCGTTGCATGCTCACTCGCAGTCCATGGCACATCAATCGCCCCCAAAGCGCCCCTGACTGGCTGGCAGCATGCTGCGCAGTGTGCGATCTTGAGCAGTGGCCGGGTCGACAACGAGTACGTGTTGACTGAGGAGCCAGACGTCGGCGATAAGCTTGCGGACAAGCTCCAGCACATGTCAAGAAAACCATCGACCCCGGACGGGGACGAGCCCGAGACGGCGTTGCGGCGCGGCGGGGACCACTGGAACCTGCCGTTCGAGCTCCGCATGCTCGAGATGGCACTGGACGAGGCCTGCAGCCTCCTCGGCGTCGAGGTCCGGGGTGTGGTCGCCTCAGCCACTTCGCGCATGGCCGTTCTGCAGGCCTCCGTGGTACGCGCCCCCCCACAAGCACCTCCCTGACAGTAGCCTGCAGACTGGACCTGCACACACGTGCACTACCATTTTAGCCAGGTCATTCAGGCTGTGTTGTGCTGCTGATGTCGGTGTCTTGCAATCGCCGAGGCTGCGATTGGTGGGCACCTGCGTCGGCCTGACTCAGGTCGGCTTTGTGCGCGATCGTCCCTCCCATGCAGCCGAGCTTGACGTCTCGAGGGTGCGCAATTCAGAGAACTGACGGGGCGTTGCAGTGTAGCCGACGGGCAACCGCATGCTGGAGGAACTCAAGGAGATCCGCTCGGAGGCCGTGAAGCTGTCGTCACGGGTGGGAAAGTTCAAGAGCGAGCTGGAGGACGTCATGCAGGACGACTCCGACATGCTGGTGCTACCCCGCCCCTGCACCTGCCCTGCGCACGTGCCAGCCGCTGATCCGCTGCCAGCTGTCCATCGAAGTGGCCGCCTCGGCGTGGCCCCCTGCTGGCTGCCGCCTCTGCCACACACAGGCGTGTGCCAGAACAACAGAAAAGATGCATGTCTGTATGCATGATGACGAGTGACTAGCTTCGCCGGCAGAGACATCGACAACCTCTGGCAATCGTCGCTCATCGCGACTTCCTGTCGCTTGGGCTCGCTTAAGGCGGCAGCGCAGCGCAGCTGTGGTTGCGGTGGGCGCAGGTGAACGGGTACAGGTGGTGTGCAGGACATGTACCTGCAGCGGCGGCACGCGCTGTCCGCCGGGCCTGCGCAGCTCCAGGGCATGGCGACGCTGAGCGGATGCGGCACGCATGCGAGCGGTGGCATTCCGCAGCCGGTGCAGGGCCACACGGCGACGTTGATGCCGGCGCGCGCCCGCACGCAGCCGCTGGCTGAGCAGCGGGCGCGCATGGCGTCACTTGATGGCGTGAGGCCGTCAAAGAACGAGGGCGCAAGCGCGTCCGTCCCGGCACTCAATGCGACTGCAGAGGAGCCTGTGCGCTACAGCAGCGGCGTCTCAGGGGAGGTGGCTCCTCGGCTGCCGCATGCCGACACAGAGGGGGGCCAGGCACCATGGGCAGGCACGTTTGTGCGGCCGGGCGGGGAGGGTGTCGCCGTAGGGGGCCTTGCCGGGTTTGGGAGCACCATGAGTGCAATCGCTGGGGACGGCAGCATCCGCGCGCAGGCAGCTGCGGCCTGCGTGCTTGCCGGCGCCGCGGAGGGCGCAGGGCCAGGCAGCGAAGCAGTGGGCCCCGCACCCGCCATTCCAACGGGTCCATTTGCCATCAGTGTCGGTCCTCCAGATGACAGGTGCGCCACAGCCGGCTGCTGGACCGCCTGACCACACGAACAAACAAGACCGCATGGCTGGTCCACCGGAGAGGCTGAGGAGGTTGCAAGCTGTGCAGAACGGAGCCCCTACCATCGCCGTTCGTAAACGCTGCTGCGGCGCCAGATGCTAGAGCCGATTCCTTGGGCGGGAGTGTGGGCCTGGGCAGGAGCACAGGCGACAGGCAGCCGCTGGCGCGATCGGTGGAAGTGGACATGCAAGTGGCTGGCCCAGGGGCCAAGGGCCCCCCCACCGCCAGCCAGTCGCTCGAGCCCACCACATCGATCCCGGATCGCATCTTGATAGGCCAGCGTACGCGGCGTGCCACGCGTGTGGGCAAGCATGGTGCGGCACACATCAGCCTCCTGTCACGCAGCGGCAGTGCTCCCGCAGATCTGCCTTCTGCACGCACGTCCAGGTGGCGCCCCTGGTGGCACTCCTACCACAGCCAAAGGCCCTGCCCGGCCTGAATGTGGACGACCAGAGAGTCACAGCGGCCGCCGCCGCAACGTGCTGCGCCGGCCCCTGCGCGTGTGAGGCACCACCAAGGCCACGCTGTGTAGGCTGGGAGGCTGTGCAGCTAGCTTCGGCGGTCGGGGCACGCGCCGCCGCCGCCAGCAAGCCGACGTCCGGCTCCAGCACGCCCGAACGCGCTGCCACTGCCGCCATGCAGCCGCTGGCATCCCCGAGCGCGGCCGCGGGCCGCGTGCTGCGGCAGTCACAGTCTATGCTGCCGCAGTGGGTGTCCGGGGGCCGCATGCCGTCCTCGGCGCGGCGCGGGTCCACGCACGACCGCGCCGGCGCAGCCGACATCACAGAATCCCGCTCGGCGCGCAGCTTCAGCACCGCCGCGGAGGCCGTGCAGCTGGCCGCGGTGCCGAAGGAGGACCCGAACGAGGAGGCCGCTCGCGCGGAGTACCTGAGCACGCCGGGCCTCCAGGGTGCGTGCCCCCTGCGTCTGCGTGCCCCTGTGGCTGCTGCTGTGTGCGTTGGCGGTAGCGTCTAGCTCTGAGGTGTAGTGGCTGCGTGGTGTGCACGCTTGCGTTTGCATCACACAGTGCAACGGACGCAGGTGCTGCCTTGTCGTTTCCCAATGCGTCGGCGCAGTCCATGCCTGTGGGCCTGGCAGGTCCGGGCCACACGCAGGCGTTCAGCAGCATGGGCTTGGCAGCGCAGACGGGGGGAGGTCCGCCACACGACAGTGTCCCTGCGGCATCGCCGGGGCGGGCTGCAATGGAGCGCAGCACGTCCACATCGTCCAGCTCCAGCCGCTCCACTGAGATCCTGAACCACCTCCTGGAGCTCAGGCAGCAGGCCGGGCAAGCCAACAATGCAGTGGACCCGCATGATGTCCAGGTGCGTGCATCCTTCAAACACTGCCTCATAAGCCGTGCGGTTGGGCACGTGGCGGATCTTTTCGACCCTAATGAGCCTGGTAGACTGCTTGTGCCAAAGCATGCGGTCTTGATTATTTGTATAGCCCAGGCATCGTCTAAATGGAGAGCCTATCCAACGTCTCGTGGCAGTGCGAGCTGGCCCATTGTTGAGATTGGGCACCTGTGCAGGATGTCGAAAACATGCTGGAAGCATATTCACTGCAGTTAGATTACTACTTGGCTCAGCTGGGTGACCTCTCGGAGTTCATAGATGACTTCCAGGTGCAACATCCTCTCATCTCCGACTAATTTGGACTGTTGTAGTCAGAGCTATGAGCTTGCTGACTGCAGGCATGTTGTGCAGGATGACATCCAGGTACTTCCATCACACTACGTTTCAGGATGCCAGCGTGTGCATGCGATCAGCTGTTCAGGATGCCCATCACCATTGTGGCTGAACCTGAAGGTGTCTACAGGTGGATCTAGACAAGAAGCGAAATGCTCTATTCGCTGGCCAACTCCTGATCACCTTGATCACGGCTAGCTTCAGCTTCATTGCAATGATTGCAGGAATTTTTGGAATGAACCTGAGCTCTGGTGTTGAAACCGCAAACGGGTGGTTTGTGGGCGTCACACTCCTGTCCACAGGACTTGCAGCCTCGGTGACCATCAGCCTGGTTATGTTTCTGAGATTTCACCGGATGCTGTTCATGGGTGACTAAAGTTCCATGCCATACATGCTGCCATGATGTTAAACTGTGTGCCAGAGCGCGGATGAGGGCTTGACGAATGTGTCAAGTACAGGAAGTGGTATGCGATTTAGTCTACTGCGCATGTAAGGTATGAGAGGAAATGCTGGTGCTATGCGCGTTTCTGCAGCACCCTGCAAGCCTTATAGTAGAATGACGGTCGAGTCTTGAAATCCAAGTGTCATGTTGCAGAAGAGCTCAGCGGTCGCGCCCACTGTCTGGCTGCTGTGTGGTCACAGCAGTCGCTGTAGAGAGCAATGATGCTCCGCAATCTTGCAATCTGCTGTTGCTCTGTCAGCCCAAGCGCAGCTATTCTAGGCTTCTCCCGAACCTGCTGAAGGATATTGTTGTGGACAGTGAAGGATGGACAGTGCATCCGACTAGGCCGAGTGCCACACATGTGAATGGAGCAAGGGCGGCAACACAATGCAATTGACAGATTTATGGCAACAGAATTCTAGAGCGTGATTTACCGTAACAGTTATATCTGGTCACCGCCATGCGCGCTGTCAGAGTTCCTGTCGGGAGCTCTGGGCTCAAGCTCACGAACCAGACCTCAGGGTGTGCGTCTCATCAATCCGCACGCTTGCCGAAGAGCAGATGATGCAACACATTACAAGTTGCCGCCGAACGATTTTCCCATACAGGTTTCTGCTGTTTGCCAGACTGCTTCCCACAATTATATCAACATACAATAGCTGTCCTAATGCAAGCGGCCTACCTCATTTCTATTTCGAGTACAACCCATATTGGAAGCATCCAGGCACATATTTGCCTATCAAAGTGAACAGATGTACCCTCACATGGCTACACAACTCCCCATCATAATCGAGTGCGGCTTGCAAAGGGGCCCTCCACCGATCGGGCCAAGATTGCGGACTATGCGCCAACCTGATCAGTCTTCATCAGTTTCTTCATCATCAGCAGGAGCCAATGACAGAACAGGCTGTTTCCATCTGGAAACTTTGTCAGGGTTGTACTTTCCACCGCTGCGTTTCTGACACCATGCATCCAATTGCCACAGCACTTCATCTGACAGAGCTTCAGGATCAAGCTCAACCTCTTCATCTGGACCGGCCTGGAGATTGCACCCCAATGTGTTCAAGAATGTCAACACATCATCTTGGGCTTTGTCATCGCTTTCACCAATCCACTCAAACAAGTCAGCTGACCGCTGTTCAGGAAACTTTCCTTTAGATTGAGGAATGGCCTGCTGAGTCGGTGGCATGTTGCGAGCTGTGCCCATTGGTGCCCAAACATTGGGCTGTGCAGATGGTTGTAGAGGCGGCCGTCCCGGACCTGCCATTCCACTATGACTGGACGCTTGCACGGACATTTGCGCAGCCAGCTGTGGCTGCACTGGCATAGAACGCGCAGCTTTTGGGCCTGGCTGTGCGGCTGGAGTTGGGAGCTGCCTCTTAGGTGCCTTTGGTTCCCGAGGCACTGCAGCAGCCTCAGCACCTGCATGCTTGCTACTGATAAAGGATGGGACTTCGCTCAATTCGCAAGTCACAGCTAGGCTTTGTGGGGCTGTCAGCAGCGTGATCAGTGTGTCCGTGGAAGAAGTATGGGCAAAATCCTCAACACACGAGTCAACGATGTAGCATGGATTTATTCATGATTACATGGCCATGTCCTATCGGGAGTTGACAACTCCAAAGCCCTGGGCCGACCAAGGCATCCAAGCCACACCCTGCCGTATGTGCAAGCACCAAATATGGACATGCTCTTCCCACATTTGGGACAGTCGGTGATGCAGGCTACGTGCCAAGCTGATATTCACACCTGCTCCCGCAGATCGATCTAGACCACTCTGCTCCCATGCTTTGAGCCAAGCTCGTTTGACGACTGTGCCGTGTTTGCCGACCTGGCTTGTCAAGCCATTGTAAAGCTCACAGTTGTAAAAAATCAGATCCATGTCCTGCATCTGACATTATCGTAAGACATTCATGCTTATGCGGAGTACAGCATTGCATTGGGTTTCATGGACTGATGGCAGGACCACGCACATGCTTAAAAGCAAGCTCGTCATCATATGCGCCTTTGTCTAGGTTCTGCCTGACAGTCTTTAGGTCCATGGGCTGCTTGACAATCTGATAGTAGTCTGGTGCTACGCGTTTTGTGACTGGTAGCTTGAAAACTCCAAATGAATCAGCTTTCCAGACAGTGTCCACAGCAACCTTCAAGAGGCGCTTCACGCTGGGGCTCATTCGCTTTCCTGAATTCCGTTGTGAGGCTGTCTGGGTGCTTTCGGCTTTGATAGCTGGCTGCGATACTTGCTTGGTAGCAGCGGGTTTGGACCGCGCTGGTGCCGGTGCTGGTGCAGATCGAGCTGCAGCATGTACCGCACTCGCAGCCTTGGCAGCAGGTTTGGCAGCAGTGCTTGCCTGCATGTACATTGGCAATCACAAAATCACTGTGCATACATAGAATATGGCACAGTGCGAAACTGAAACCTCGTGCGTGACTGAATAATTCGTTCGAGGACTATGCATCAACGTGGCCGCAACGAAACAGGGCTGCATCCAACCATTAGGGCGGACAGCCAATGAACGATTGGCTCGCTGCATCAGGTATACCTAGTGATCTTCAGAGCAGGTCTGGGCGAGAGATGATGGCAATTTTAGGCAGGCCATACCTGCGTAGCGTGAGCTCGGCCCGCTGGTGCTCCAATAGTCTGCGCGCCTGCGCAGGAAGACAGGCGCTGATAGATTTGCGCTATGTCATCCAGTTGTTTAGTTTGTTCTTCCGCGGACAATTGCCCCAGCTCTATTCGTCGAGTGATGCTGACATAGCGCGCTGTGCGATCACGGTCCCCCACGCTGGCGCTAATACAGTCCCCATTATCCAGCCGTAAGGAAATCGAGACTGGTTGTTTTGTGTCAGCCATCAACTTGATGTGAAACCGGCGTAAGGCTACGTCCGAATGCAGGGCGACCATGCAACACCTGGAAGAGAGAAGCGCAGCGGTTGAAAGCCAAGCCTAATGCGATCGATGCTACATTCAAGCTAGTCCTGCATTAATTTCTTGATTACGAGTGCTGCTCGATTCTCTGCGGACTCCATGCGTCGCTGATGCTGCGTTATCTCGCGGCGTCGACAGGCCTGTAATGCGAGCGTGCCGTACAAAACCAAGTGAAGGCATATTTCAAAGAGTCCATGGCACTGAAAGTCTGTCAACGTCTGCTTGTTCGTGCAGCCGTCATTTTCTGTAGCGTGAAAGAATTGCTTCAGTGTGGACATGCAGCTGTGACACCTCTATTGGTTGAGTGTCTACAGTCGGTCGCAACCCGCTTCGACATGCACAAAGAATATGTCCCACAGCTCATATGCTTCCCAGTGTTGATAATGATTGCTTCGTGCTCACACTCGATTCTGTGGGGAGCCTGAAGGGAGCTGTCAGTGTGAACATCACGACCTGCATTTAGGCGATGTACATTGCCCATAAGAGCCATCACGGCTGATGCTGAGAGAAATTTGACCCCTCAGCCGGTTGGTCGGGAGCTGTGTTGTCGTCTGGCTGTGTGGTACACAAATGGCGCGTTTTAGGGGCTTCGTGACTGCTATGTCTTGTTGAAGGCCACCGTGCATCATTCATGGCAGCATACCTTGGAAATTTCGACGTGGATGCTGATCTCAGGTCAACTCGCGCAATTTGTCATGTTGATCTCGATGCCTTTTATGCCCAAGTTGAAGAACACAATTACCCTCACCTCCGTGGCATGTCAATCGCGGTGATACAATACAATCCGTTCGGTGATTTGAAGACATATCGTGAAACAGATGATAGAGTTTTCAATGACAGTAATGGATCCATCATTGCGCTCTCCTATGGAGAAGCAAGGAAACGGGGAGTGAAACGTAACATGCGTGGCGGTGAGGCAAGGCAGCTGTGCCCGAACCTCCAGCTGGTTCAGGTGCCTACGTCCAATGGCAAAGCTGACCTTACGTCTTACAGACGTAATGGTGCAGCTGTGCTTGCAATTCTTTCGGAACCAGATGGGGATGTTGGTACGTGCTGTGAGTTGGCAACACCTACAGGCAGGATTGCAATAGCCTTGAGGCTTGGGCGACGTCGTGCAGAGATTGTGTGTGAGAAGGCCAGCATCGACGAAAGCTATCTAGATGTGACGGATGCAGCGAAACAGAGATTGAAATTCCAAAAGCAGTCGTGGGCACAGGCACTGCCAGATGATCTGGACCAGGTCCATGTTGGGTGCCAGGTGTGAAACTGAGCTGTGTTTCACATTGCCCCGCCCCCGCTCCCCCCCCCCCCCCCCCCCGGCCCTTGCCCCCAAGCATCAGCCGTGCAGTGCATACCTTTTGGTGCAGTCGACGTGGACAGAAGCCATGTGTGTGCTGCAGAGAGTGGATCCACTCCTCGAAACAGCTGAGCAACAGACTGCTGCTGACTGGTACTTGAGGCCCTCAACTGCATGGACAGCCACTGATGCTTTACTTGCACATGCATCGCAAATAGTGGCCGAGAAGCGTGCCAAGGTGCACGCCATCCTCGGATTCACGCTGTCGGCTGGAGTCGCGCATTCAAAGTTGCTTGCCAAGCTATGCAGCGGACTGAATAAGCCAAATCAACAGACAGTATTGCCTGCATCATCTGTGCCAGATCTTCTTCATGATTTACCGCTTTCTAAGCTGCGTGGTCTAGGGGGCCAACTCGGTGACAAGGTGCAGTCAGAATTAGCCGTACACAAGATTGGTATGCTTGCTGCCTGGTCATGAAATTGCATGATTCAGCACGATCCTGAACTGGAGTTGTGTCAGTCATTCAAGTTGTGGCGCATGCTAGATTTTGTGCAGGAGAGCTGTCCCAGGTGCCAGTATCTAGACTGCACAGCATCTTTGGGGATGACACTGGAACTTGGCTGTATCATATGTGCCGAGGTATTGATCGAGATGTGGTGCAACCACGGCTTGCGCCCAAGTCTGTGGGGTGTGGCAAGTCATTCACGGCGCATCTACAGATTAAAAAGTTGGAAACGGTGTGTCAGCTGCAATCATTATGCGGTTTCTAACAAAGACAATCTTCCGAAAGCTTTGTTCACCCAGTATCCATGCTGACAATGGCCTGTGATGTTGTTTGCTACTCTCCATCCTGTGATCCGATCAGATCTTGCAGGTACATTACTGGCTTCAAAATCTTGCACAAGAAATCCATGAGCGGCTTGAAGAGGACGCTGCAGAGCACGGGCGCAGAGCGACACGACTTGTGCTTCATGTAGCATCGGAGGGAGGCCAAAGTTCCAGGGGGGGTCCTTTACCATCCCATGGTGCTGATGTGATTGCACGGATTGCATGCCAGCTGATAAACGAGAGGGCTAAACGGGATTGTCACGTATTCCCCATCACCGGTCTGTCGTTGGTGGCATCTTCGTTCGACAGCTCTGCGGCCAAAACCGGGAATCTGCGTACAATGTTTGCAGCATGCCAGCGTGCAGAGGAACCTGTACCCACCAAAGTTGGCGTGACAGCCAGCTCGGATGTGTCTGACAAGGTAGCTGCAGGAAGCTTTGTTCCAGATGATGCATGCTGCCCTGCAGACAAGGTATCTTGCCAGCCGGCATGCGAGGGAGCAGCATGTCAGAAAGACTCAACAGCACCACCTCTCACTGGCCTAGCGACGGCAATGATGGACTCGATGAAAGATGGGACTGATCAATTGGGGGAGCATGCGCAGCAAAGTGTCATGTCCATGGCATGCTGCAGCGGACGAACTCCTAGTCTTCATCCTGGTCATGCAGCAGAGCTCAACAGCAGCGATGCTGAATTATGTTTGGGTACACAGCATACTCATCAGCAACAAACCTACGACGCGCCTCCAAATAGTGACTCAACAGTATTGGTGCCTGATTGCCCACGACCTGGTGCCAGCCTGAGTGCAAATGCAGTAGCTGATGCTGACGCAGTCGAAGTGGACGCTTTCACGTTAGCTCAAATGCCCAGCGACATTCGGTCAGAGCTCTACCTGATGTCAGCCCACAGCAAGCATGGTCGGCATCAGCCGCGTTCAGCGGCAACGCAGCAAGGTGGTGTCAAGAACAAGAACCGGGCAAAACGACATACATCTGGTATCACCGCGTTTTTCGGAGCGAAAAAGAGTAAAGACTCCTAGTTTGTAACATGAGATGTGATGTCCTCTCTGTCAGGTGCAGTGCAATGAAACCTCGACTGTGCCATTCTTCACTGACCGTTATCATATGTCCCACAAACCTCACACGCCTGAATTATGCACACTACCTCACATTATACAACAGCAGCCGCTGCCCTTTTCAGGAACTGTCGGATCTGTTGACAAAACATCAATCTGTGCTTGCTTCGCTGAGTCCCTGAGCTTACCCTCCTGCACGGCGGAATCCTGAAAGCATGCCGGAAATTGCCACGAAACCAAACCCACGTGATTGCGCGTCCGCACCTGAATCTGGACGATTTGAGCCAGGCTTGATTCAAGCAGCTCCACACGACCCAGCAGAGACTGTGGTGGCTCAGCCGGAAGACTCAAATGGCAAGAATCTGGCAGGCCCGACATTGCCACAGCCTGCTCCAGTGCCTGGAGTCTGCCTGCAAGACCACAGACAAGCTCAGTGAATTTGACACATCTGACGAATCGCGTTTCACGTGGGACGTACGCAGTAGGGGCGCCGGAGAATGGACAGCGCCACTGGAAGCACTGCTCATTTCAAGAGCGTCCGGGCCAGCAGTGACAGGAATGTGCGGCAGGGACACATCGAGGTCTGATCCACCATCACCATCTCCCCTTGGCTCACTGTTGCCCTGCACCAGAGCAGCAATTGAGACACGAAGCCGAGCAGGGAAAATTGCCGAGGTGTGGAAGAAGACAGCAACATGTATCGATGCCATCAACGATTCCTGCGGGCATACCGCATGTGACGGGACTGCTGGATCCTGCTGTGCTCGCTTGCGATGTGTTTTCTTGCCAGCGGGTCTGACCTCCGAGGCGTCTCCCGGCTGCTCCTCCTGGATCATGCCAAGAGTTGACAGCACCTGTGGATCGTTCCATGGTCCAGGGTCATCCAGGAGGGTATTGCGGCACTTGCCACCCATGTACTCCGGAATGTTTTCAACGTCCACATATTTTAGCAGCTCGTCCATGTACTTGGTACCCAAGAGTGTGACCTTATTAACTGTGCGTGGCTGAAGCAGGGGTTTGACAAGGCTCCAGACTGCTTGAAAGTAGAACGGGGCATTAATGATGCATGTTTTTGCAAGCGTCTCGGGATAGTGGTCTTGCATCATGCTGGTAATGCGTTGAATCAGATTGCGGACGTCGCCTGTCACCATCCTCAATGTTACACCTGCACCCACCACACTGCATGATGTGCACATGTGGTGCTGGACGCCTGGTGTGTTCCCCTGGCGATTCACAGCTGACAGGCACAAAGGGAAGACAGCATGGATCCATCTGTGGCCATGGGTGGGGGGCACTGATGATTTCTGAAATGCCGGACAGAATTCCTGAGAGCACACCTTTGACGTCTAGGATGGCAAAAGTTTGATCGACGTGACGGCCCTGCAGTTTACTGCAGACCGGAGCAATGTGCTTCAAGAACCGCTCATACTCTTGAATGTGGTACTTCAACATGCGCTCGGTCGTGGTGATCTCCTTGATACGCTTTGGCTCTATCTTGCCCAGATGCTGGATGGTAACTGGACGCCCCAGCTTGTCTGTGTTGAAGTAGCCCTGGGGATAAACTTGTAGGTAAGGCGTGCGCTCTGTGAAAGTGAAGTCCTCTAAAATGGTATCCACACCATTCTCTTTCCGCCACTGCAGATGATGCTGGTACATCGCCGAGGCCTTCGGAATGTCATAGTCCCGGGCACGGAGGAAGCGCAGAAGCGTATAATGATCTGCACAAGATACACCACACGCTCCATGCGATAGACAATGCTGTTACCAACACTGATGAATATTTGGCACCGGCGATATTGATTTCCGCTTGCTCTATATCGTATCAACTAAGTCGCCGATGATCAGGAGCCAGCCAACACACCGTGTGAGCCCGAAGCCCCAGCTTGCGCAAGATGATCCCGAAATTGTGACACTAATTCGTCCTGCACGGGACCAGCACACACGCTTAGCCGGGCTTTCGACAGCACCTGCATTCTCGCAAGTAATCTGTCCGTATCGCGCACCTGCTGCTCCGGGGTCTTTCCCCAGTCATCTTCAGTACGATCAGCGATGGAGAAGGAAGTGGACGAAGATCTGCTGCGTCTCTTGGATCGACTGCGCCGTTTGGAGAAGGTAAAGCGTTCATGCTGCTTGTCATTTGCACGCGGGCTGAAACCAGACGAAGACGTCTCACTGTTGGTATCAGGCGCCATTCACACTGCTTGAAGGACGGCAAAGCAGTGACGGGTGCCTTTTCACACAGCTGAACGATCAGGCTCCGGTGAGATGCTTTGCCGAAAATGCATTCGGAGTCGGCGACGGGGAACCAGCAAACGAATTGAACACTTTTGTCACTCATAAGAGAACAAGCAAGAGTGAGGACCAGCCCCATCAAAGACAAGTGTACAATTATGTTGTCCCGCGCGTCACCATGAACTGACGCATCTGATTCAGCGATGCACATGCATCTGTGCGCACGCCCCACGATGCCACCCAGGATGATCAGCTGTCATGACTCCACCGCAAATTCGCTGTCCGCACCCCTGAGATCGGCCGAGTGACATTGATTGCACGAAAACGCGCACCAACGCAGCCGTACCACACCGATGTACAATTGCTGTCCAGAGCGCACCACCCACACGCAACTGCCAAAGTAGCAGTGACAGCGAATGAACTTCATATGTAGTAGAAGAGATGGGGACGCAGTTGCACACAGGAGACTGAAAGAGATCACAGGCATGTGCGTGACTTGCCATGGCAGTGTTGGGGACATGATGCCAGCAATTGCTCGATGCATGTGCCGCCTCTAACACCAACACTCAGACCTGGCACTCAGTGGTGTGCACTGAACGTTTTGGTGTACATCATCTTTGCAGTTCCCTTGCCACCATCAGGCCAAGGAAGAATTCATAAGTGGCAAATGTGACCGCCGAATACGGAGCAGCCTGCACATGCGATCGCATCGTTTACACCGGCATCTCTGCATTCCTGTGCCGCTAGTCCGCAGTACCAACACGCTGGCTCCACGTTTGTGCATAGCATCTCAGATCATGGATGCTCCATGCCGGCTGTGAGATATTTCAGTGCCAGGTTTCTCGCACCTTGAGCAGTGACGGAGTCAGGCCCTTGAAGAAGCCAGCCATGCCCTCTGTCCGCCAGATGTGCAGGACGCATGCTCGTAGCGCAGTTGTGGTCTCTGGCCTCACCCGAGCCCCGTACGTTAGGGACCGCTGCAGGCCGGCCACCTGGAATCGCTTCTTCACCACATCCAGTGGGTGCGTCGCAGTCTGCAGGCATGCTCACATCGGCCGTGCATAGGTGCGTGCTGCACACGCCTTGAACTGGGCATTTGCCTCAAGCACCACGCCGATCAGCATCTGTGCTATGGCCAAGTCATTTGACCGCCGCACCTTGCCAATGAGGCCAGCAAGAAACCCGGCTGCAAACTCTTTCGCAAAACTGACGGACGGGGTCATCTGCTCTGGGGGCCCCGGCAGCATTCTGTCCGCAGCACGTTTCAACGAATCGTACACCCCGAACTGTATCCCAGCATAGGGGATGATCTCTGCCAGAGTGATACCCATGCCTGAGAACAGCCCTCGCACGCCTCGCTGTCTCATGATGCCGGCGGCGGCATCCGTCATGCCGCGATACACCGGCGGGCTGCCTTGTGATGCCAGGACTGTGCGCAGCAAGTCAAAAGGATACGAAGCTGCTGTGGCAGCTGCTCCTGCAATGGCACCCCCCCCAAACGAAATTGCCGGCGCCCATCTGGTCTTGTCTGCGCCATTAGCTGCGGCCAGCGATTTGCAGTGGCTCAGCACGGCGAACTGAACTGCACAATACGGCACCACCAACGCCAGGGCCGGAGTTGTCCCCCTCCACAGTCCCTGCATGTGACGTATGGGATTGACCCGTCCCACCCTATGCCTCTGCTGGGGCCCGTGCTGCCACCTGCCACAAATGTGCGAAACACCACGCATACATCAGAACACTGAACCAGCACAGGCTTGCTGGGACAAGCAGACACCTCGGTCATCACACTTCTTTACCACATCCTGTGACGCATGCGCGCCAGCGTATTCAGTGGCGCTTGCGGGCTGTACTGCCGCGCGCTTGGTGGCTTCAGGTATACCTTTGCGCCTTCCTCCTTGAGAATGGACAAGAGAGCCTGGCGGAGTCCGGTGTACTTAGAATTCAATCCTCTTGCAACAGGCTCGAGCTGAACTTGCATGCGAATTTTCACCACGTCCAGTGGACCGACGATGAGCCTCGCAGATGCGCCCGCCAGTCCACCAGCGAGAGCATGGGTTGTACCCTTAGCCTTATTATCTGGCCCTTCTGCTGTGGACGAGCCCATGCGATTAGCAGCGAATCGCCTGTCACGCACGAGAACGGAATGCACATTGACTATGATACCGGAATCATTCCGGGCACCTAGCTCTGATCCGGGGTTGGTGGCTACAAGTCAGACCACTGGTTACTAGACATCGGTCAGGGCAGTGTGAGGATGGAGAATTGTATGATATGTTCCTTGGTGAATTCGGTGCAGTTGGCCGAGCCGGGTCCGGCAACAAGGAGCCGGCCTGGCTGCGATCTTGCCGAAGCCTGTTGCATGCATGCCACGGGGAGCGCTTGAGGCCTTGACGCCACACGAATTGCCACACGAAGATCATAATAGCACACTTCACCATCATCCAGAATCAGTCTTCCCAATCCCTGCCGCTGCGGATATGTGCCGTGCTGACTGTCCTTGTTTGGGCAAGGTTACGATCGCATCTGGACCAATACGCCTGTAGTTTTGAATGGTCAGAATGAAAAATCTAAGCGCTACAGTAGGTATCCTTGGCTCCTGGCCTGTTAGCTGAAATCTGAGATGTTCATTGCACCATCGAGGCAACAGTTGTAACGCCTGCCTTTTAGAGCACCATGGCTGATGTCAATTGTCAAAGTGCCTTGAACAGGAAGGCTCTGGGCACGGGGAGGAAAAAGTCAAGAAATCTTGACAATGTGGATAAATCCCTTGCTTGTTTCACCAGTGCACTGCAAGGTACACCGGTAATTGTGGAGCTACGAAACTCGATGTTTGTGCGGGGGACACTGTACATGTCTGACGTTTACATGAAGTACGGCGTCTGATCCGTCTTGGGTGAGCAGCTGGCCTGCCCCGCTTCCTGTTACCTGGCATCAGTTTCGCAGTCATTGTAATGTGCGTCCTAACCTTTCGTTATATACATGCAGCATGTTCCTGTCAGATGTCAAAGTCACAAGAGAGGGGGTGCGCAGCTTGGGAGTTTGTTGCTTTACGGCTCTTGTCTGCCCAGTCTCTGCGGACATGTATTCCAATTGAAGCCCAGGAATGAGTCGGACAACCCGCATGCTGTTGCTCTGCAGGCAAAATCTGGTGAATTCAATTGGATATACATCAGGGTGCGAGTTGAAATCTCGCATGTGCAGCTTGGGTAAAATCTTTTGGACTGTAAAGAAGGTGACTACAGTGCCCGGGCCAGACATACAGAATTTCAGGCCACTCACGCCACAGTAGCGCGTTGTGCAGGCGCGCATGGTCAGGATGATTCACCTTCCAGCTGGAATGGATTTTAAGGCATTTGTACTTCAAGAGGTGCAGCTCATGGCCTTGAATTCCATTTAAGGATGTGCTGGTATTCTCTCCGCAATCGCTGCACTTGAATTCCATACTGTTTCTGCAGAGGACAGAAGTAGCCACATCGCATGCTCAGCGAAAAGTATCCTTACTATCGAGCACGCACATTGAGACTGCGCCAAAGTCAGACCGAGACGCAGCGAGGCCCCAAGGCTTCTAGATGACCTGTCACCCAATCGGATGCGGCTTCAGCGACACTTGTGGAGCTGTGGTGCGCAAGGCTGCAGGCCTGCTGACTGATGCATCCTGTCAGCGGTGTAGACATGTATCACAAACAATGTTGGAATGTGCAGGCTTGGTGCGTTGCACAGCACGGAGACATCCTGGAGATGCTTTGACCATGCTGCCCAAGGTGTGAGGACGGATCTGCAGAGCAACATGAGTCGCCTGCTCACGAAAACAGCAGGAAGGGAGTGTCCACTGTACCATGCGGTACAATGACATACATTGAAGCCGTTCACTGCAGCTTCGACAGCACCGTAGGATCAGGAGGCATTGTGATTCGAGGTTTCTGAGCATGCAAAGCGGTAGTGTAACCTAGGGAATGCAGGAGCGTTTGTATCATGTCAGACGCCTGTTCAGTCGATCACGTGAGCTGTAGTATTGCGAATTGGGTCATCGCTTGTTCAAGTCGAGAGTTGCATAACCATTTCGCTTTGACCCTTGACAAACAGCGAAGGCTTTGGTAGAATTTCAGCACCAATGTAGCTATATGGATAGGTTGCAAGCTTACCAGTGGTCAAGGCCTAAGCTTTGGTGGCAGGGATTGCCTGATGAACTGCATCATTTACCGCAGGGGCCAAACTGCAATGTCGAGGCTCTGGGGTTTGGCGTAGCAATCACCATGATTGGGAAAAACATTGCTGTGCAGTTGAGCTGGATTGTACATGCCCTGCTGCCGGCAGATCGACCAGCACTGCCACAGCTGTGTATCGCATGCGCTGGATTGTGCTTGTAGGGCGCTGGTATATCTTTGGGCCTCCGCGTGCAGGCTGCATTTGACACGAGAAAGTGCAGATGCCCTCGTATTCCACTGAAGAGATATCAGCGCTTGCCGATGGGGTTAAGTGCAATTCATCTGCATCGTGCAACCGTGAAGCACTTTGGCACAATTGTTGCTCTGTTCGGTCCTGCTGGCGCCCTGGGCGCGACTGCCGCGCTATGTGCCTAGAGATTGATTGTGATGCCCTGCTATTTGCATGCATGATAGCTGGAGCTCCAAGGAGGCGCCAAAGTCTTTGCAGGGCGTGCATATTGCTGCCTGACAGCGACATTGGGCCTCTTGGAGGTCCTTATATTTTGGGGGATCTGTAGTGTAAATTAATCTTCCTGTCATGTGTTGAGGCCTTCCTGTCCCTGGCTCTGGAGCCTCTGCCCATTCTGGAACTGTGCGGGAATGGGGTTGGTTGGACGAATTGAGTTGTTGCCGCAGGGCTGACCCGGACCATGGGAATGATTCGATGCGGATTTAGATGTGTGTTCGCAAACATAGTATCCGCGTCCGCGCCGAGTGTGGGTTGCTGGTGCGCGATGGCTCACGCCATGTCCCGTCATATGCATGCAGCATGCTGGAACCATCTCATGGTAAATGTGATTGGCTACCCCAGACATGATCAGGCTGCTTCAAATGAAAGGCACTGGCCGTGCATAGTAGCCCTTGTAAATTGGAATGTTCTCCAGTCCATATCTCAGTACATTGAAACTGCCGACACCAAACGCGGCACCATGAACCAGGAACCGAACGGGGACGTCTATGACGACGAGGCCTTCATTGGCGTTGAAGAAGGGCTGATTACGGATGGGAAGGTGCTCGACGACCTGGACGCAGAAGGTTCGTTTCACAACCAATGTCCCTGGGCTTCCGACTCGCGTCAGCCGGCGAGGCTGCACCAGCGTGTCTGCACAAAATAGCTGCCCAAAGTCGATATCAATGCAGATGAAGAAGACTTCGATGAAGACGATGAAGATGTAGATGGAGGTGAAGAAGGAAATGCGTCAGCTGCGCCGGGCCTGGACGCAATACCAGAAGCAACACCCGTGTCAGCAGCCGAAGATGAGGGGGACCCCATGGACGTAGACACACAGCATCAGCAGCTTCCAGATGCATCGAATCATCAACTATCCAGGCATACCAATGCCGTTGTAGCAGTGGGATGGTCGAGCACTCAAGTGGACCTAGTGGCGTCGGGGTCCTGTGACGACAGAGCCTTCCTGTGGCGCTTGGACAAAGACGGTGCGCCACAGCCCGGAGGCTCGCGATGGTATACTTTTGGTGTAGACATTGGGACTGATGTTCCATTTGGTGTATGCAGTATCTGCCGCGACCGAGCTGGCGGGGCATTCAGACACAGTGGCATGCCTGGCCGTGGATCCCACAGGCGAGGTGCTCGCAACAGGTGGTATGGACGGCTCTACACGCTTATGGTCGACCTCCTCGGGCAAGCAAGTGGGCTTGCTCGAGGGTCCTGATGAGGCTGTGGAATGGCTGGCATGGCACCCCAAGGGCACAGTGCTGGCCGTGGGCTCGCAAGACATGACCGCCTGGATGTACAACGCCCGGCAGGGACAGTGCATGCAAGTATTTACCGGGCACTCGGGTCCCGTGATGGCAGGTACTGCATCCCAGCTCTGGCTGTTGCCTGGGCAGGCGCGCGTACAGGGTTCCCGTGGGGCATGTGCAGTGCTTGACACCCAGGCTGTCCCTCGGAAAGCATAATTGTTGGGGGGGGGCGTCTTTGTCTACACTGTCCTTCTTATGTGTGCTTGGTCTCGATGCACTCTTCGCTGATCATCTTTGCACGTACCAAAAAGCTCGGTGGGCTACCTGCACTGGTGCCACAAGCAGAATCACACGGCAAGCACAGGACACTGACTGCCCACGTCCGCAAAGTGCATGGCCAGCAATACTTCATCTCGGCACCTCTACCTGCTGCGAGAGCGCGGGATGCAGTGCCTCAGTCACTGCGATTTGCAGGTGGCTTCACGAGCGACGGCAAGGTGCTTGTCACGGCGGGCGGGGAGGGCGACAGCGCGGTGCGGGTGTGGAACCCGAAAACGGGGGAGTGCATACACACCATGGCCGCTGGGTTCGGGGCGCAGTCCGACGCGGGCCTCACCTGCCTGGCGTTTGCCGACGACCCTGCGATTGTGGCCGCTGGCGCCGCCGACGGGGCCATCGTGCTCCTCAACGCGGCCACTGGCAAAGCCGTCGCTAAGATGGAGCAGCACTCTGACTCCATCGAGGCCGTTGCGTTTGTGCCGGGGCTGCACCTGCTGGCGAGCTGCAGCCTGGACGGGAAGGCCATCATCTGGGACACCACCACGCATGCGCCGAGGTGCACCTGTGACCACCGGGACGGCGTGACATGCATGGCTGTGCAGCCAGGGGGCCACCTCCTGGCAACAGGGTGCCTGGATGGGGCGGTGTGCGTGTTTGATGCGAGGGACGGGAGGATGGTTGAGCAGGTAGGCGGGGGTACAGCTGTGCAGTGCCTGGCATGGTCTGCAGATGGCAAGCGCATTGCAACTGGTGCCGATGATGGTGTAGTGCGTGTGTTTGATAGGTCATAGCCGGGCCCGCAGAACACAGGCTGGTGGATGCCGATGTGAGTACCGTACCAAATTAAGTCCATCGACACGTAACGCATAACGCAGGCCTACAGTGTCGTGGAAATACCTCGCTGTAATGCATAGCGGTGGCCAGATGGGCCGTACTTCCAGGAATATTTTGTACATCCGTAACGTTCGGGGCACTTCCCGCCACGTACTGCATGTCGCCGCTCACCGTCTAGCACGTTTGCAAATATTCCGAACAGCGACGCACAATTTGCTCATCTAAGAATCCTCTTCACCTACGTCTGTAATGGGTCATCATCAGCCAGCACACGCTGTCACTGTCCGACATGATTGCCAAGCACACAACTTCATGCTTGGCGATAAAGCAGTTCACGGTGGTACTTGTTGGCATATGGACACATCAGCTGCAGAATGTCCCTTACATGTACTTCGGCGCTGATGTTTAAATACAAGCCGTGTGTCAACGCGCCACAGCGGCGCTGAACCTCCGGTGCAGCAGGTCGCGCGCACTGCGCACGCGCCTTCGTCATGTGTACCGCTCAGCCGTTGCACCGAGTCTCCAAACATAAAAATCAACAGTCACAATGCATAACGATGGCCACATTGTCGTGCCTCAGATACAATTTTGCACACAATAACGCTGGCCTCGATGTCGATGAACTTAATTTAGCACGGTATCCAGCCCGCTGGTGCACCATGGTGTTGTGTGTTGGAAATACAACGCCAGGCAGGCTAGTGTTGACACCAGTGCCACCGGCAGGTAGCACCGCAGAAACAGCGAACAGTTCCACAGTGGTCATAAACTCAGCACAACACACCCGAGCCATCCGGTGTCGTGCATGTTGTCTGGGCTCCTGGCGTGTTGTCTGGGCTCCTGAACATGGTCGACGGCAGCCGACTAGGAAAACTTGCGAGCACGCTTTCGCTCAGGTTTAACAAAGATAATGGCGTGACGTCGGCCAGGCAGGTGCATTGCACGGCAACTTCTCTCCGGTGCACCACTGTGGAAGCTTCAGAGTGCGCAGTCCAGCTTCCTGAACCCACTCCCGAGTGCCCAAGTGTTTCTTCCCTCCTGCCTCGGCCGACAGAGCATGGCTGCACCACACGGGCAGTCATCGGGTGGGTCAATCAGCGTTATCTGCTTTGCCGTCGGCTCCGCGGGGCTGCCGGACGAGTACGGTGTATTATGTACGTTCACGGCAGCGTTTTTCGTCGACGGGTCCAGTTGCCTGGCGCGGGCCGCGCAACCGCATCGGCAGCACTGTGAACGAACCTGGCGTTGCGAAAGCGCTTGCCGCGTAGCAAGCGGAGTCTATCACATACAGGGGTATCCACGTTCCTCTCGTGTGCCTGTGCACTACGACAGCGTGGAGGAGTAAAGTTCCCCATGGACCCCATGGGGTGCAGACTTGCAAGTTTACCTTTGGGTGGGCGTGTGGAAGCCGTCGTGGCGTAAACGGATGCGTTGTTAGCAACGAATAGATCGCATGGTGAACATCGAAGAACGATATCAGTATTATCTTTCAACTACCAGCACAACTTTATGCCCTCGGGGCTTGCCGGGAGCACAGCAGCATGTTGCCGCAGCAGAATACACGTTAGCATGCGACATGGAAGATGACGCCTGTGGCCCGTTGCCAGGGCTCGCCTGCAAGCGCACGCGCGCAATGGGTCAAGCGTACTGGTATAAACGAGCGATTGATAGCTCGCTAAACAATCGCACCTTGTGGTGACTGCGTACTTCACCGCTCAATGTCATGCGTACGCTGCAGTGTTCGAATAATGCCGCGTTGGTGCCAATCATGAGAAGTTCGGTCGGCCGCATGCCGGACATTACAGGTTCATTCATTTGCTGGTTTGATGCATAGCTACGGCAAAACAGGCCGCACCTGCTTCGGCAATACCGCTCAGTAGTAATGGCACGTTGGACATACAATTGTCACCAGGCTTGAAACTGCTTTGGTCATCACATATGCAGATATCTGAAAACTCAGGCTAGTGTCTTCAACGTCTTCTCTCATTGTGACACCTTTCTCAAGCCGGATGCTGCATTTGGTGTGCCCGGTGATCAACGACTGAAGCCACAAACTCTATGGCGATCACCGCAAACACTCAGACATTGGTGGCTCGTCAGTGGCATAATTTGTCATGCTTTGGCACACCGTCGCCAAGTCATCGTTGCTGGTTGCGTTGAGCATGCAACCAGCTCATGTCTCCGCGACCAGGACGCATCAGTCCGCTGCGCAATCACAGCGAAAAGCAGATACTTCAGATGAATATGTGGCGTTCACCTCGAAGGCGGTGGTGTACACCGCAGAGCAACTGACTGTGGCAGTTCAGGCTGGGCAACGGTACATTGAACTGCGGGAGCACTTCACGGTGCAGCACACGATCTTCACCGGGCAGGCGTTATTCTTGAAGGTGCGCAACTGAGCAGGACAAGGTATCGGTGCTGAGAACGTCCCGAGCGGGGCCACCTGACGCTCCACGGGATCTGCTGCCTAGTGTAACTCAGTTGGTCGTGCCCTTACACGCGCCCCTCGTTGCAGGGCGCATGTGGCCGAGCAGAGAACAGTCCAACGGCCTTGCACGGTCCAATAGACTCCGAGCAATGCACCATCAGCATGGGCTCGATTTCTCAGCCGATCCTGGCCGCTGCGTTTGCGCCAGTGTGGCTGTCAAACATCGTAATACACAGCCAGGTCGCCAGTGGGCCACAGACTGCTGCCATATCCGTTGTGGATGGAATGCTGTACATGGAGAATTCAGCGCTTGTGGCAGAAGAGAAAGCAAGTATACAGTCAATTTCCTTACGGCAATCGAAGGCATTCATTACAGGTGCACTCGGATTTGAGCATTGTGCATCTGCCATTGCCTCTGTATCATCCACGGTAACTGTTTGGGCCTCACATGGACGTTTACAGCGTCATCATGCAGCTGATTTGTGTGACATGCCCCCCCCCCCCCCCCCCCCCCCACACATTTGCGCTTGCATGGACGGCACTTTCCCGGGAGCGCTCAATAAAGCAGCATCGCACAGGCTGCAGTCCGGAATGCTCATGCATCTATGCATGCAGATTTCAAACTGATCACAATTTCTTGTGCAATCCCGGCGTGTGACTACAAGGCCTTGTTCAAGGCTTGAATGTGCTGGTGAAATCGCAGGCTGCAAGTTTATCGGCGGAATGGCTTTTCGAGGGGGAGCGATAGATAGCCTGTCATCCAGCCTAGTCCTGCTGAACTCCACATTCCAGAACAACAAGGCGTATGGAGTTGCTGAAGACGGCAAAGGTGACGGCGGGGCAGTCCATGCGGCACACTCTCACATCGTAATACAGGGTTCAGAGATGCTCGGAAATCAAGCGACTCGGTGCGCTCTCGCACATGTGTTGGTCTTGCACCACTGCGCTCGGTGTCATGGCCACCTTACGCACAGCAGCCACGTCACCGTGCAGGGCTGGTGGCGCTCTGGCCCTGATGGCTCCCAACATAGTCAGCATCTCGCAGAGCACATTTCTCGGGAACACAGCCAGCGATGTGGGCGGCGCGATCGCTCTGGTGGACGGTATCGGGTCGAACAGAGTGAGGCTGGAGGGCAGCACCTTCATGGGCAACACAGCGGCCATGGGCGACGACATATCGGTGTCGTCGCCCAACACCTTCGCCGCAGACTTCCGCCCAGCCGCAGTCCTGGCGGAGTCATCACAAGGGTTCCAGTGGAACCTGGTGCCATTGGGCGAAGCGCAGGGTAGAGTGGATGAACCGCCGCAGCCGCTGCTCAACGCCGCAGAGGCCTGGATCACCAGTGCTGAGCTGGTGCGCACATGCATCGCCTCACCGCCGATGCTCACTTGCCTTTGCGTGCCTCTGTCCCCTGCTGTGCCATCCTGGACCGGTGTCCTGTCATACAGTGGTCGGCGCCCACGTTGTGCGTTCCGCGACCTCCGAAGAAACTGTTCTGCCGCAATGACTCGTGGGCCAGCACTTGCACTCATGCGCCCTCCCTGCCGGCGGTCACCAGGTGGCTGTGGTGTGCAGATTTTTGCCTCCGACAGCATCGCCCCGCCGGCGGTGCCGGGCACCTCCTCATGCACTGGGGACGCTGGCCACAATGCGGCGATCATCGTCCTCTCCTGCCTCGCCCTTGCACTCTTTGCGTGCCTGTGCGGTGTATGCTGCCGGCGGCCGCTGTTGAAGAGTCTCAGCAAGGGCACCCCCACCTCCTACGGCTCCCCCAAGTCGTCAGCCCCGCCCAGCTGCGCGGCGTCCACCAACGGCAGTGACGGCGACGCGCGACACCACAAGTCCCCGAACCGCTCCCCGGCTGACATCAAAGCCGGGATCAGGCTGCCGGCCGCACACCAGCTGCGCTCGAGCCGCAACATGCCTCGTCCGGCGAGCGGCATGCATGCTGCATCGGCAGACGTCGTCGTGCAAGTGATCGCATCGGACCGCCTCGGGTGGAACGGGCTGCCACGGCAGAAGCGGGAGCAGTCCCCGACTCCGCCCTCCCCCAACGGCGGCAGCCGGCCGCGCTCGTCGCCGTGGAAGGCCGTGCTCAGCCTCACCGGCAGCCCGGGGAGTGGCGGGAACAAGCCGGTGGTTCCGAAACCGATTCTGCCGGAGGAGGAGCCCGACGCGTGTACAAAGCGCTCACCGCGCGGCAGCGCACGCCGCGCGCCTCTGCCTCCGACGCAGCCAGAGCTGAATACCATCGACGAAGGTGAGGAGCCATCGTCGCGGAGCATGCAGATGCTGGGCAACACGGGCACGACGGACGCGAGCGGCGGCGCTGGGACGCGCTCGCTGTCGCTCCAGGCGCCTGTGGCGAGCCCGAGCCGGTCACTGCACAACGTTACGGAGGAGGAGTACTCCGGCTCAGAGTCGTTTGGGTCGTCAGAGGACCTCGATGTGACGCCGACCAATAGCACGTCCGCCGGCGGTTTCAGCCAGGAGCGGCTGGCGTACAGCCCCGGCGGCTCGCTGCTGACACCGCGGCGCGGCTCCACTTTCTCCGGGACCGGCGACCGCCGCACGCTGCTCACCGACGTCGTGCCGCGCTACCCGACGTCCACCGGGCCACCGAGCCCGGAGCGCGGTGCGCCACGGGCGCTGCTGTCAGAGCCGACCTTGAAGAATGCGGCGACAGCTGCTTCGCCGTCACAGCTGCCGCGACAGCCGGCGGCTCAGGTGGCGGTGCTACGGCGGTCCGCTGCGGATGCAGTGGACACCAGCGCTGCGCAGCCGTGTAGCGGTCTGGCCGGTGACGGCGCAGCCAGCTTTGATCCGATGATGCGGTCACGAAGCTTCCTGATCCAGGCGCAATCGGATGAGCTGACTTCGCAACCCCGGCCACTGGACAGTGGTCGGGCTCTAGATAGCGCCAGGAGTGATGCCTGGAGGACCCTGGCAGGGGAGAGGATGTACGGAGATGGCCTGGACGCTACGTCCACTTTTGGCAGCTGCTCTAATACATTCTTTTTGGTGCCGCCGAAGTCCCTATCGCGGGAACAATCAGCAGATCTGGCGGGAGATGGCGAACTGCAGGATATCATCCATGACGCTGGACTGCGCCTATCACATGGCACCCGGCTCAAGCGTATGTCTGATGAGCTGTCTCGGCATGCACGTGCTGCAATCAAAGGCACGCGCAGTACAGATGTTGTTGATTAATGTTGACCCAGGGCAGAGCTGCAATTCAGCAGGACCAGTGACTACGTTGGGCCAGAGTCGTTTTGTGTGCCACCGGAAAATGTGTCATGTTTCTGATGGCCAGTGGCACAACATGCATCATGTGAATGGGTCTGCATGCCAACCAATGAAGACGAACTGTGTAATTATTACATGTGCAGCAGGTCTCCAAAGAACCATGCAGTACAGCTGTTTAGATCAAGCTTCAACGGCACTGCCAACCTGCAGCGAGTTCGAACTTCAATGAGTCCCTGGGAAACCTTGCGGTGGTTTTGTCACAAAAATCTTACGGCCAACCATGCTGATGTCAGTCCATGCCTCCTCCATATTCATAGCGTCCCCCTCCGATTCAAAAGTGATGATTGCCATGCCTGCAAAATGTGTCATAAAATGAAGTTACACAACAACAATTCGCCATGCCTCATGCTTGGATCGCACCTGCAGCCTGCTGACGCTCTTCCAAGCCTCGGTTAACAACCTCGACTGAATCCTACACTTGCACAGTGCGCTATGTGTTGAGGCTTTGGAAACGAGCGACGGAGGCGTGACGATTGCGTGTATATGAGAGTGGCATCAGAGGGCAGAAGATCCATTATCATGCTGGCGTTCTCGTGGTTGACGCACGTATCGCAGGTCCTTCACATCCAACATATGACAAATTGAAGCTACAGGAATGCCATAAGGCATGTTCGAGATAAATCTTACCGGCCGCGGACGTTCCGGTTCGTCTCTAACGACTGGGACCACCATCTAGTCACTTCCTCAGACGCTGAATGAAAAATAAGGTCTAGTGTACGCGAAACTCCTTGGGCTTGCTGCATGCGTGCTTCGACTATAGATGTGGACGAACAGACGGCGGGAATACCGATGCAGATATCAACTCTTGGCGTCCAAACCAGAGCGCGCTTGCATGCCAGTCCAGACAGATCGAATTCAGGCAGTTCCCTCATGCCTTTCTTCAGCTTCCGGCACACGAAGGTCTGCGCAAAATATTCTGATTCTACGTTGCGGCACTTGTTTACAGAGTTTGACCGTTGGAATGCCACTGCCACAGTGTACACTTGAGGTCTCGATGAGTCCTGCAGGCTACCGTGGATGCCTCTCAAGACAGTGGTCATTTGGAGCTGGAGTTCTGAAGCTTTTCTGACAATTCCATGAGTTGAATCGATATCTTGTCCTGATTCCTCAGCTCTGCATGCCCGTCTTAACATGTTCGTTCGCGGATGGTACATACACCGGACGCAATACGTCAAGTTGGCCACGAGGTGCATAGTAACAGAAGTTGTCACATAGACAACATCGGTAGAGCACGTTCACGTGAAGACCCGCTTATGGGCGCCTGCGTGGTCATCGACGGTGGGGCGTACCCCGGCATAAAGTTTCCAATCGCTTTCGCATTTCGGCTTCTTTATCTTGCTTTTCAGAATCAGCATACACCTGCATGCCATCCTGTTTCTTCGATTGTCGCGAGGAGCTTCGTGGCAGCGCACATGTAGTGAAATCGCGGGCCTGGGCCCAGATACATGCACAAGCACTCCCACCTGCTGACTGAGATTGATAATTCTGTTGTGTACTCCGCAGTATGACTCAAAGCATTTATCCAGTGCCTTCCTGTCCACACTCATGCTTCGGCTGTCCACTTCCAACTGGCGCATACAACAGTTCCGATGTAGAAACGCTGTCAAATGTCGCCAAGAACATCCAGCGAGACAACAACGGTGCAGAATATCATGCATAAATGGGATTGTGACAACACTCTACATTTGCCTGGATGAATGGCTCGCTGCCTGCGCATGCATGATCGGCTAGGTTGACGCAGTAGCGCTCATTCTGACTGGGTTGCAAGGATCTGCTGTACACGGCAAAGTGGACACACAAATAGCTGTCAATCTTAAAATTGTACAAGCGTCGGTAGCGCATTCACCTTAAGGAGGCATAGTACGCACAGTACCACATCAATGTCTGGTCGCGACAGCAGTGACTGAGTTACACGCAACTGCGGAAGCACTGTGCACACATACAGCGTTCTAGAATGATTAGGTCTCAACGTAGCTCCTCTTGCGGTGGATGTGGTGTCAGGCGACTGCCGATCGTCTGGAGAGGATCCAGACACCGAACGCCGCATGTGAAGTTGCAAGCTGTTCCTGAGGAATCGCATTATCCATCAATACCTGCTGTAGATGATTCCGCGAAGGCATGGAATGAAGTGCCTCAATACGATGTGGAGCAAAACCAGGTATGCTGCAGGCCATCTGTGCACCGATTGCCTACATCTGGCGGAGGACGCGCAACAGCCCGCACGCACAACAGCTCGAAGGCGTAATATCTGGACGATAATAATTACTTACTCGCACTCCCGTTTTCATCGTATATGTCCTACCATTTATGCTGCAGCCATGCGGACGTAGCTGATTGCTCTTGCTTTGCGGGCCCCTGGAACATATGGCGCCAGGACGTCGATGCCTAACCAGGTGCCACATGACAAGATACGTGTTACCTACACATGCCTCTTCACGAATCAAGAAATCGAGCGATTCCCAGATGCGAGTGATCGATCTTTGCGAACATCAGATGTGTATGTCAAGTTTAGATCACTGTTTGTTTGAGCCAGCAGCCAATGCCACGCTGCGCAACCCAGCTGGACGCCTGTGCGTCAGATAGGTTGTTAATGCGGAGGGACAGACCTTCTGAGCTTTTGAGCACACCTGACTTTGCCACCGCACATGTGCTGGTCATAGGATGAGCCCCAAAAAGGGTGGCCACAGACTTGACCGATGCACTGTGATGTGGTGATCCCCATCGCACCTTTGCGCAGGCTCAGTGCTTGTTTGAGCAATCCCCCCCCCCCCCCCCCCCCCCCCGTCCCCTGGGTGTGTTGCCCTTATGCCTTCATCAACATCAGGAAGGGTTCTGATACCTGAACCCCGAGCCGTTGGAACTCTGAAATCCAGCATCCAGTAGTAATACTGGGGTAGACCTTACGTTCCGGTACTGTTTTTCACCAGTGACAGCGGCAATGTTTGCAGCCTCCCCCTGTGGTTCCGGCTGCGGAGCCACCTCAGCCGTCAATTGTAGAACGCGTAGGCAATGGAGCGCTATTTGGCCTGGCTGCATTCTTTGGAGGAACTTTCCTTGTATCAGTGGGAACATATTTTCACAAGTATAATCAGCCTGAGGCCAAAGCCCGACGCAAGGTTTGCTTCTGGCTGTGCTGACTGGACGGTTTGGTTGCTGAGTGTGTCAATTCAACTTCGGCTGTGCCTTTGTTTGAAATGGATTTTGTGGCCATACGCAATACGGCATTTGCTACGGCATCCTGCGGGTGGGGGAGGCACAAGGAGTTGGATAGTCTACAGCAATCAACCTCATCATCACTCTTGAATGTTTTGCTGGTTGAAGGAGTGTCGAGGGCTCCATAATCGCCTATACTGTCTACCTGCTTACACAGCCTTTTTGAAACACGCTTTATGCTGCGTATGCCAAGTCCAGACTACACTGAATTCTTTTAAGCCAGAAACTTGTGCATGCAGCTCCTCATGAACCAGAAGGTTGTGAGGACTCTCGCAGAGCTCCTTCCAGCAGACAGGAAGAAGGTCACTGGAGGCATGCTGCGCCAGTTACAGTTTGTGACAGGATTTTCCCAAGCAGAAATCTTCCGGAAGTGTGTTTCTGCGATCTTCCACTGTAAGCATGTCAGCAGCAAGTTCATTGCTCTCAGACTGAGGACATTCACGTGTTGATATAAATGTGCTTTGCAGATTTCTTTGGTATGTGCTAAAAGACCGCAAATTTGATCAAGCAGCAGTTGACGACTTGGTGCACCTCAAGAATGCACTGAATTTGCCCAATGAACAGGTGGCCGAGGCACTGAAGGAACGGTGTGTACGGATTGAGAAGAAATTTGGCAATCTTATGCTCAACCCTGATGGTGTGGATACCTACATTCTACCTTATCATATTACGTGAACAAAGTTTTTTACCATGTAATACATGCCCGCATCAAGGATTTGGTGGTGTGCAGGTCTTTCTGAGAAGGCAGTCCAACGCAAGGCAACCTGTAGGGCATTGTTCAGCAAGATGCTGTATCTCATCGAATATGAAGCAATTATACAGCCAAATGACATTATGTCAGTGGATGTACTGCGAGATGTGTGCTTCTTCATACCATTTTATGTGCGAACTTGTCCATTTATGGGCACTTTACAATGGCCTGTTGCAGATTTTCGGTGCAACCCAAGATGACATACAATCCTTGAAGATTATATCTATTCAAGAGGTTGACATAGATGTGTTGGACTCAATGATTGGGACCCCTGACGACCAATAATAGTCTACGGCATTTTCCTCCCTCTGTTCTTTTCCCAAGTGCCGCTGTACATAACTGCCTGGGTACAAGATTAGCTCAGGCTTGCTGAGATTTACAGACAATTTCTTCGACCTGTTCTGAATCCATCAGTTTAGTCAGCCTTGTCATTGAACAAGATGAACAGGCGGTAGGAAGGCGATTTGACATGGCTGACATTTCAGAAGCTAGGTTGACTGTTCGCGGTGTCCTTATCCTGGTGTCCAACCAATCCAAACAGCGGCCGCTGTTTGTGGAAGCTACTGTTCGACATTGGTGCGCATACGCAATCTAATCTCAAAACAGTATGCTTAAACAAGAAGTGAACAGCTACACCGCGTTGAAAAAAACAGCATTGTCTTTTAATACAAGCAGCATTTTAGAAGGCACAGTGGGGAATTAGCAAAACTCAGTTCACATTGGGGGTGGCGTTGAATGAACGCCGGAGCCAACTCTGGTGAGGTTAGGTCACAAAGCTAAGCTTTGTCAGCCTTGGCGGGGCTTTTTGTCTTACTTCCTTTTTCAGCTGTCTTCTTGGTCACACCTTTCGACTTAGGTGGCGCCTTTGCCTTCGGTGCGGCCTTAGCCTTTGCCTTGGCAGCGGGTTTGGCTTTGGCAGCAGGCTTTGCTTTCGGCGTCGACGCGGCCTTGGAAGCGGCCTTGGCGGTTGTTTTGGTAGCCGTGGCCTTCGTCGCTTTAGGCTTAGCTGCAGGCTTCTTCGCCGTCGCCGGTTTAGCTTTGGTGGCCTTTGCTGGTGACTTGGCAGGCTTTTCTGCTGACTCTGATGACTTCGCCTTCGTTGTCTTGGGCTTAGCCGCAGCCTTCTTAGCAGTCTTACCAGCAGGCTTTGCGGCCTTAGCTTTGGTGGCAGCCTTGGCAGCAGGCTTTGTGGCAGTCTTGGTGGTCTTCTTGACAGCTGTCTTGGCAGCTGCCTTGGCTGCAGGCTTTGCCGCGGCAGTCGACTTCGCTTTGGGCGCGGGCTTGGGGATTTTGTAGCTGGACTTTTTCTTCATCAGACGGCCATTATCCGCCATGCGCCGTACGTAGAGCGTTACCTGCACTTCAATACTTTTTGAAGGGACAATCTGTACTTTCTGCGATACCTGACGCAGTCAAGTTCTTGTACAACACATGAAACCATGACAGCGTCGACAATGGGTAAGCACCTTTCGTTCCCAGCCCTCCTTCAGCTTGTACTTGGAGCCAATATGCTTTTTGATGGCAGCCAAAGAACTCCCACTGCGGTCAGCGAGCGTTGCGATGGCTTCCGCAATCATTGTGTTGTATGGAGGGTGGTCCATAGCTGCTCTCTGCGACGACATTCTGGAAATGGTGCTTTGCGATAGAAGTGGAAGGGGTAGACAAAAACCGAAGAATTGTGCAGCGCACGACATATTAAAGCACTCGTTCGTGCCTGCTTGACACAAGCGTTCGAATCCTTGATGTTGACATGGCGCGAGATGTTGGCGTTGGCCGCGTCAGGCGCGTTGGCGAACAACGGGAGGGCAATGGTTTCACCGTACCTTTGGCTCATCGGCATACAGCTCCATGTACACCCGACCAATTGGCGCCATTCTCATCTGGTCTTCGAGGAGATGTGTTATTCAGCGAATATGGTGCACACCACGGCCCATGCACTTAGCACATCTGCTGCTCACAGAGAAGTAGCTTTCCAAAAGCCTGTGAAGATACACTATCTCTAGAGATATGTCACTAGAGATATATCTTACCAGAGATATGTTACAAGCCCATCTGCATGCCTATGACCTGCGTCAAGTGCATGCCGAGACGAACAAAGATGCATGTTGGCATCAGCGTGTGCTAGACATTCTCAAATGGTGACCTCACTGGTACACAATGATGATAAACAATGCATAAGCACCTCTGTGGGCACATCTTTTTTTATGTCTCAGCGCCGGCAGAAGCTGCATACATTTCTGCCTCGAGCACCAACATGTCCTGCGATGTGATACATCTGGTGAGACTAATTAAATATCAGCGCCATGGCTTCCCAATGCTATACAGTACAGTCATCACTGCACCTATCATTCACACACGTCGACCTGGCTGCGTTGCCATGTCTGGAGCTGCACGAGGGGTTACCATGGCTTTCCCTATGTTTCGGGGCCTGGCTACCATGCTCACCGCTATGAAGCTCACACTGAGCGCACTTGTAGGGCACGTCAATCGTAAATGTTCCAATGAGGTAGTGAACACCCTTCTGAACAGTGCATGGCCTGCGAAGTTTCATTCCAGTGCAGTGTAATTGAGTAAAGTGCGCTCGGCACGCAACGGCGCCACCCTCAGCCTTCACCACAACCTTGATTCAGGCATCTTGACGTCGAAGTTGCCATCTACACGCTATGGAATGGTGCAGTGCACTGATGCACGCCATAAATGCAGAGAAATGCCAGCTGTCTGTGCTGCATTGACCCCCGACTGTGCTTTCAGAACAGCTGGTATCTTGCTGCTCCACCCTCATCAAGGCACCTGCAACATCAGTCCTGTATTCGAGACCGTCACTGAATAATACTGCTCTGCATGTTGGGCAAGTAGCTTGGCTTCGACATATGCATAGGAAGCGACGACGTGAATGCAGATATGGACAGCAATCAAGCAGATGTGGCCAGATCAGCAAGTATCATGCCTGCAGTCTCAAGGAGGATCTCTGTATGGTGTATACGTCATGAAAGGGCCTGCCCATTGTGTGGTGACATAGGAGTCAATGCCACTGCCATTTGCACGTGCATGCAACAAGCACACGCCCTTCCATACGCAGGCTTCTATTACAACATTCGCTTGTCAACCATTAGCTTGAAATCTTCCGATACAAATCGGGACGCCTAGCGCCATATGCATGAAGGTGGGGTCCGCCAGTGCCGGCCTTGGATGTACAGTGTTCGAACGTCATACAGTATGGCAATTGCACAGGTGTACTGGTGACAACTATGACCACGGCATGAGCGTGCTGATGGCTGAGCTCGGGTGTCACTGCAACTTTCATGCGCAACAACCAGGACTGGTACACTGTTGCAAAGTGGCGTGTCTGTTGGAAATGGAAAAGGCAGACAGCACTGACCTGCAAGATCCAATTCAGTGTCGCGACCAAGGTCAACATCCAGCCCATGTATCACATCAGGAGCATAAGCATGATTCATTTTGCCAGATGCTGCATGGCACTGGCGCTCTGCTGGCAATAGTATTGTGAATTTGTTCTCCACAGCGCAAACAGTGCACGTCATACATGAAATTCGACAGACTTTGCCAAGTGTGACAGCACTATCTTTGTACATAGGGGCCACCCGACCTTGCAATGCAACAAACCACAAGGGCTCGGGCCATTGCATAACAGAGCACCAATGCAACTACACGACTTTGAAAAGGCTACAAAACATGCTAGCCGCCAGGCATCAGAAACCCGCGACACGAAGACTGATCAGGAGCTCGTCTTGCAACTGTCTTGCAACTGTCTTGCAACTGTGCGTCTTGCAACTGTTCACAGCGCCAGAGCAAATTCACTCCGGTATGCAACGTCGTCAATCTGTGTGCCATGCACCTGCCTTTTGAAGCTGTATCTAAGCCTTCCACAGGCTTGACAATGTACAAGCTGCACGTGCACCTCTTGCCAGCGTGGTCTCACTTTTGTTGCTGAGTGCCTTGGTCCCTGAGCTCCTGCATAGTGGCACATACCATGTCTATGCTCGTTCGCTGATGTTGCCGTTCGAAGCCGTTGGCCACTTGGTCTTCATTGTCAAATGCGTGAGGTAGCACACATCAAAGCAGCATTATTGGCCAGCGTGATGCATCGCTTCTGGACCGTTCTGTAAACGAAGAGCGCACCATCACCCCTTTCTGCGGACGCGCATACCGCTGATATATAGCAGCTTGTCGCTCCCACACCCTTACCATCTCTTGTAGTTTGGAGATCCCATTGGCAGCGTCCGATGTGGTTTGCAGGTCAACGACACGTTGCTGAATGTATTTACGCAGGTTGTAGTCTGGAAATGTCTCGGCTGCATACATTAAGCATGCCTCAGGGTAAGCGCATCTCTCAAGTGACGTTTGATGTGCAGGTGATGTACGCCTGACCTGGTGATCTGCGTAGCTAGTGCTCAGTAGCCAAGACTGGCAGATGCCCTGCTGGGCAATATGCGCATCTTCGGTAGGCGTGAAATTGATCCGTCTGTGAGTGACAGGCATTACATCGATGCAAAATACGACGGCGTTACCGGCCTCAAACACCAATCAATCACACATGAAGGTCAAAATTCTATGTGATTTTACGTAGTACATAACAATCCCATGCCAATGGTGCTCTAAGCATACACATACCTGCACGAGACAGTTGCCGCAAGAGCGCCTGCTTGTCTCCCATCGCCTCGTCACTTGATTTGCTAGAGCGGAACAAAGCCACTGCACGAGTTCTCGACGCGTACAGCACGCGGGCTATAGGAGCTGGCGAATTAAGTAATGCCTGCTTGTGTCCAACCTGAGCTGCAGCTGCTTTGCGCGGTCGTGAAAGTACTTCGCTTCTCCGAGTGATGAGCTGTTATACGCAACAGCAACATGCTGGTTCTTAATGTTCAGTGTCAACCTTTCGACTCAGGGCAGTGACTGGCTGACTGGAAGTGGTCCCCGATGGTTCTTGTGTATCGTTGAATTGTGGCTTTTGGGGTGTAGCACTACAGAGGAGCATTTGTGGCACACTGACCATGGAACCGTACAGGCCCCACCGAATGGCAGTCGTGCACCCACAAATCATGCAACTTGGAGCAGACATGTTCGGTCTGTGTGATTGCCTATTGGCCCGGCCTTCTATTCTACCCACAGCTGTGAAGGTGATGTATCATGGTCACCACACTTCATGTCGTTGATCCAGCCGAATCATAAATCTTTGCAACTTTTATTGATTGACGATCGTCGTGAACTTATACAAGTATGCTGATCGCCATCATGAAAGCGACAGCCTATGCTCGCAAAGCTCGCAGCTTCTAGCGCGCATCCACAGCGTCCATCGCCATCAGCCATGAACCACTTGATGAAAATGTATTGAGAAATGAGAGTGTTCATATATGTGTAGTCTCGAGCTTCAATCATGGCAAGCGGAACTTCAAGCGGCCGAGGTGCTGTGCAGCACAATGGCGAAGCAGTCAGATCTTTGGCAGCTCATCAATCATTGCTGACGTGCGGTCCAACCGACTGAGGGCTTCACCATTGCTAAATTGATCTCGTGAGAGCCAATCGATTGAATTGTACGTTGCGTGCCGTTGTGCAGGCTTCTTCGCGATGGGGCCCCGGACATCCGGGCACTTGCACGGCTCGCTGTTCCTATGACAGAAGCCGACTTCATAAGCATGTGTGAGGAGCGTTCTCTTGCGAACAAGTGCGGGAATCCACTGTGCACCAGGGGGCATCAGCACAAGGCCGCAGCTGATTCAGCACGGATTGACTGGAACAGCTTGGAGATCCTCAAAGTATCAGTTGATCAACATTGGTGCTCTCACGAGTGTCATATTAAGTGTGCACAGTTCGCGAAAAGTCTAGGGAATGCGATGGACAGGTTGGAAGTCCTTCAGAAGCTGAAAGCTGGTGTGCTCCACATCACTGGACATGCCCCCAATCTTTCACCTTCCGCTCTATGGTATCTGCAAGCTGTCACACGATCAACTCTCACAGATTTCGATTTTTCATGACCAGGTCCAAGCCTTATATCACACCATGGTTCTACCAACGAGGACGACGAAAGTGGTGCAATGATGAAAGGAATTCTCGGCAGTGTGCAAGAGAGATCCGCCCCTAAACCCGCGCGCCAGGCAATTCTCGGTGCCAGGGTTCCTTTGACCGATGCAGGACACGAGCTGAGCGATACACCCCGAGTGACTGAAGTGTGCTGTGCTGAAGACCACAGCAAGCAGCCACCAGGGAGTACAGCAGCTGGCACGACTGTCCTGGGCCGCGTGGGACATGAAGAAGGCGTGCATCAGCGGGGCGATGGCACAGGGCAGGCAACAGGCACGCTGTCTGGCAACAAGCGGCCAGGTGTTGCACCCTCTACTCGAAGGCGCAGCCGTACGTTCGAGCTCATGAGGGACTTACAGCTGTCGCTACAGCAACCGGCGGCCCTTGCCGAGCCAGGTGACTTTGACTTTGGCGACGCCGAAGACGATGAAGCGTTCGGCGATGCTAATGTGTTTGATGCCGCCACGGTGTTGGACCCAGCAGAGGCACCTCATAGCGACGGAGCTCCATGTGTCCCCCAACCGACAGACCATGCAGCAGCCCCAATTTCCTCAGGCGATAGATGCTCAAGCGTCAGCACATGTGCATTGCCGCACGTATCTGGCCCGCCTAGTGTGCTGCCCGCGACTAATGCAGGTGGGACAGGGCCAGGCAAGCAGGGGAGCTACAAAAACGTGAAAGGGAAGTTCAAGCCAAGGCCAGCTGGATCTTCCTCAAGCACTGCCCCGGGGGCGCCAGAGATGCCTGCCTGCGCGCCTCCCTCCCAGTACAAGGAGCAAGCGGCCTGCACTGGAGTAGCCTTGCATAGGGAACGAAACCCCGGCCACGCAAGCTCGTCAGGAGCTCCCTACAACTTGCCGACATCGCACGACTCCCTTGACAGCCATGGTGAGGCAACGCGAAGAGCCAAAAGGAGGGTTGCTTTTGGCTCCTGCCAGATGTATGAGTATGACCCTGAGTTGCCTCCAGCAGATAGTGGTGAAGATGATTGTGTCTGTGAAGTACCCTTGCTGCCAGAGGCAGCAGATAGACCGCTTCAGGGGCTGCAGCACAGCTTCACGAGTGCTCCAGACACCGATGCCATCGGCCGTTGCTGGAATGTTGGAGATCCCAGAGATGATGCAACTTGCAGCCATGATGCGCACACTGATGTTTTGGCTCGATGTGGAGTTGTGGAGGGCATCAGTGGTGTGATCGAGCGCACAGCCCTGGGCGGCAATGGACCGATGCGTTCAGAGGCTGAAGCTGTACAGCAAGGGGCGAGTATCTGCAGCCACAGCATGCATGAGCCGCAGAGCATAGTTGCCAGCAAGGTAGCATCCACACCTCCCGGGGCACGAGCGGTGGCGGCAGACGAGGGCATGTGCCAGGAGGTGACACCTGTTCTTTACTTTGACATGCATGGGCAGAAGTCCAAGGGTGAGATGGAGGGCGCGTTGCGAGTTACTACTGCAGAGGCTCTGCAGCTTTCAGAGCAAGATATGGCAGAACTGCGGGCACAGATGCACACGGGCGCCGGCACCAAAGCAGAAGATGTCCTGGACGTGCAGGTGTCTGCTCTGTGCCCTTTGCAGCAGATGCACCTGCTCCATCCGTGTGTGCTGTCGCGCAGAACTGGCTTTGTGCTCACCATGTGACTGACTGTATGAGCCAGTGTCAACAAGCTGCCGTGCATGCAGGCTGACGATGCAGAGAGCAGCGATGACTGCTCCGAGGATGAGGCGGCGCTGCAGGTAGCACAGGCTGACGGCGAAGAGCGACCAGGCATTCGCAGACCACGCTTGCGGAGACAAAGGCCCGGCAGCGCTGCAGTGGAGGTGTCACAGGACTCCTTGTCCGCCGAACAGCAGCACCACTTGAACCAGCAGGCGGTGGCAGATGCATTTCGGTGTGCTGCGATGCCTGACGAGGACAGCAACGTCCGCTGTGCTGATCTGCAGCTGCAGATAGTCACACAGTGGCATTAGCACGTGCCGCAACAACTCACACCGACAGCTGCAATCTGACGGTGCAGTGCCTTGCCGCGGAATTGTGGCGTGAAAATGCATGTGTGTGTGTGCAGGTATTACCTTGCTCCTGAGGCCGGGGGGGTAGGGATCGCCTCAAGTGGCAGTGCCCTGCATGATCTGGCATCTGACCTTGCCAAGCGCTCAGCTGCGCCTACGCGGGAGGGTAGCGCAAGTGAGGGCAGGCTAGGTGGCCACGCAGCTGGCGCAGCTGAGCAAAGCACGTCCACAACCCCCCCAGCGGAGGCCGTGAACCCTGCCGCCATAGCGGAGGTTTCGTCCGTCGAGAGCTGGTCATCTGACAGCGATGGCAGTGAGGGCAGCGATGTGCTGGACGGCGACATGCTTGGTGAAGACGGCCAGAGGGACAGCGGTGCAGCTGATGGGGATGGGCAGTCCGCGGAGGGCTACTTTGATGCAGCCGCGACTGCGAAGCCGGCCTTGTCCGTCTTTGGGATTGCATGGCGGCTACTCGGCATATGGGTCTGCCAGGCTTCAGTTCTGCACCTGCACAAGCCGGATGTGCAGTGCGCACACTGCTTCCCAGAGGACACCCGGCAGGTCCGCACCGCCCGATGCAATCTCTTGCCGCTTTCTTGGCACCCGCGTTGAAGTGAGACTGCGAGCAATGAACTGCTGTGAGTCACGCTGTCACACTGCAGGGGCAGCGCGCACTGACCAGCATTCTGCTGAAGCGTGTGGCGCCACTGCTAGAGAGCCTGGCCATGCCCCGCACCGTGCCAGTGGCGCAGGCAGAGGGGCAAGTGCATGATCTTTTAGCTACCCTGGACGTTCGAACTGCAGTCCCAACGATGGCCCCGGGAATTCAGGACTGCCTGGTGCTGGTGTTCTTGGCTGCGGTCTCACGGCACCGCATGCCACAGATGGCGGATGTGCTGCAGCCAAGCGGTCCGCAGATGCAGGCTGTTCTGAAGCAGATCGGCCTCGCCTCTGAACTCTTCATATGCTTGCTAGACTGCCTTGTTGATTCAAAATGATGAGTCTTTGACTTCTTCGCACACCTGGCTCACATGCTGGTTTCCTCTAGAGTTTTGACAGATTTCAGATGATCACCAGGTCTGGTGCAGACTGCGCTGGAGAGTTTCGGCCAAACCGGCATTTGGCAGATCGCATGAAGCTCAAAGCACTGTGGACTGGGTACAGCTCGCCTTTTGGCTATGTTCTCAGTTGTACGCCATGCATACATGCGCTCGACTGCTTTGCGTCTGCTGTTGTAGGTTGAGCACCACCGGCCTCGATGTGTAACGAATGATTTTTTTTGCACTGTATCAGACATGTGTACGTCAGAGATATGTGCACAGGTCGAGGAGAACTCCCCTCAGGCTGCTGCCAATTGAGTGGGTACAGTGCGAACAGCCTTGACATGGATGTAATGCGTCTTGAAGTGGTTCCCAGTCTTTTGAATGTTTGCGTCTAATACTTCCAAGGCAGTGAACATGAGCAAGTCCTACAGCTTGCCACGAGCACTCCATCAGACTCGAGCAGTTTTGTTGTGTCAGGTGTTTGCGCTGACTCCGCATAATGCACCAGGGATACTACGCCTGTCAGACAAATACATCAATCCCTCCTGCATCAGACTACCGACTTTCCATCGTATGGCTGATGGACCGGCCATGCAACGATGGAGACTTAATCACGACCCACGAGTATGATGCCGAGAATGGCTAATGTACTGCGGGCGTCTGAAGGACTGAGGAACAGTATGATCAAAGGCTTGTGTTGACATTTACTTAGCTAACGTGTGTGCACACTTTGTTAGGAAGCATTTCTGGTTGTGACAGCAACGGTCATGATAATGAGCTGAAAACGCAGTGGAGGATACCCGTGCACATGCAACATGATACACAGAGCAAGCCCCTTGCATTTACAATTGAGCAATACGGGCCCGCACCGAGCACACCCTGTCAATTATGCACAGCATTGGCAAATCGGCCAACGACCCACCTCCCAACACCCTGCTGATATACCCGCAGCGACAGCTGCACCAGCCTGCGACGCACTGGGCGCCATGCTGGCTTGTTTTCGGCCCGTAGATTTGCAGCTGTATCTAAGCTACAATGATACTTATTCTATAGTCGGCAAACTGCCGCGCACCGTGGGGCATACACGACCATGCATATCCTCAGGGGCGCCACACCTCCAGATGAATGTGACCTACAATAGGAGGGAACTTCTGCCACACCCTCGAATGTCCTTCGTGCCAAGAATACATGTGCCCGTAGCAAAATGAACGGGCCCAAGGCTATGGCAATCATGAGGACTGCCGCGGAGTTCTTGGAAAGTCAATGGTACACAGACCTCCAAGAGAGCAGCACGCGTCTAGGCCAGCAGTGCGATTGCTGCAACAGTGACCACCGCAGCTGCCGCTGACCGCATGCTGACTGCACTGCCAGCATCTGCGACAGTGCTGTCGGCATCCACCGGGCCGGCCGCGCCTTCCTCGCTGCCTGTACCATCGATTGTCTCAGTGGGGGGTTGAGTCAGGCCGATTCCACGTTCGTCCACGCCAGGACCCGCGGCCACGGGCGCAGGCACCACTGCCTCCATCGGCGCAATCACGGGGGCGACGCCGGGGACGAATGCGTCCACGGGCATGGGCGCCATCGTCGGCACAACCACAGCCGGAGCAATCGCCCCTTGCACAAGACCTGCACCACATCACAGGTCAGGACACCCACTTCGCCCATGCATAGGTATGCAGTGTCGGCATGATGGTGCAAGTGACACCAGACGAGGCCGAAACAGCCCTTGCCTCTGCATGTGGTGACTGTGTAAGGCAGTGCAACAGGTCTGACGCGGACACATGTGTTAAATTCCTGGCGTAAGTGACAGGCATAGCGCATGCTGTCGGCGGGCCGCACATTGGTCCTGCTTCAGGAGCAGAGTTGCGCCAGCGTCTGTCTGTGCATCACCTGGCAGCTCGCAGGTGTCGCCCATGACCTTGAGCCAGCAGTTGTTGCCGCCGTACAACGAGGCGTCCGCATAGTACGAGGCAGCATTGCAGGTGGGAGTGGCGTCACAGCGCGTGGCGCACGCAGCCATATCAGTCTCGAGTGATCCAGGCGCGTCCGTGTTCTGCAAGCCAATTTCTCCGTGAACAATCGAGTGCGTCGGCCACACGCATCTTGCACCACGATCTGACCCACATGCACGCATGACTGGTTCTACTGACCAAAGCACGGGGAAGAATGCGAGACAGGCTTCGAGGAGTGCGCAGATTGACACCAGGGGGCAGGAAGTGGGAGAGGCTGACCGTGACAGTGACGAGGTTGGTGGGCATGTCAGAGGGCGTGGGCACGTAGTCAGCGCCGGGGTAAGCGTAGTATCCGAGAGCGCTCAAGTCGCCATCGGCGGGGGACGGAGCCAGGGTGAAGTCACGGGTGCCGATCGGGACCATGCCGGGGCCCATGTCAGGGGCCAACATTGGGGCCATCACAGGGTCCACGACCTCCTCCGGCTCAGGGGCGGCGGTGGGCGCGACGGGCACAGGATCACCTGCACGCAAGCCCCCCCTTCCGAGTCACGCGGCAGTGCTGGCATGCGTTGCCGCCAGGTGGCAGGTGTCGCGGAGGCACAGGGAGCACGCTGCTGGGCCGTATGGGCGGGTAGCGTACACTCAGTGGTCTGCAGGAGCAGGACGGCGTTGGGGTCCTCGATCGCGTCGACCGGCACTTCGCACGGGACGCTGAGGGTCTTGGTCCAGCAGTTGGTGCCCCCGTATGGCGCCGAGTCGATGTAGTACGAGGCGGCATTGCACGCCGGGTCTTCTGCGCAGATGGTCGCACACTCGTCCTGGCTCCCCACAACCTGGCCGCCGATGTTCTGCACCCCACCACGCACGCAGTCACACATCCGCATCACCCCCCGGCTGAGCCACATGCCACTGGCGCAGTGACACGCAGGCCTCGAGATGCACACCTGATGCAAACACAAGCGGATGCGGTCGCTGGCGCCAGGCACTGACAGAGGCGGGATGGGAGCGTGCCTCGCTGTTGACTGCTTGGCCAAAGGTAGGGATGTAGTCCACTCCTGCGTTTGCTGAGAAGCCGTCCACGGTGAGGGTTCCGCCGTCCTCTGGCCCTTCCGCATCCTCCGGGCCCTCCACCTCTTCGGGGCCTACCACCTCCTCTGGGCCCTCTGCTGTGAAGAAGTCCTCTGCCTCCTCTGGGCCGTACACCTCCACAGGGGCTTCCGCATATGGGTCGTAGGGATCAGCCTCGGTGGGGTAAAACCCATATCCAGGTCCGTCCAGATACACGTCTTCCGCTGGCTCGACCGCAGTGTCTTCTTCCTCCTCGTCGAACACTTCCTCGGTGCCATCAGCGTCTGGTTCAGCATACGGGTCGTCGACGACTGTCTCCGCGTATGGCTCGGCGGCATAAGCGTCATCGTACTGGATCACCTCGTCGCCAGGCGCCAACGCATCGCCATCGTCTTCTGCATATACAGGTCAAACGGGTGGATGAAGGCCATCTACGTGATGAATGCACACGCAAATGATCCGACACTGTTACTGGGCGCTCGGATGCCGCCACGTGTCTTGCATACTTGCCCGGCTTACCCATATGGACACAGATGCACCGGGTGGGAGCGGGCAAGCGCTTCGGCGGGCCGGGAGGGATGTCGGATTGCACACGAACAGAGGAGCGTTCTGCACGAAGTGAGGCTCGACGTGTCGTCAGTCACAGCTGCGCTGCAGCGTGCCCTGACAGCAGGATCTTCGGATATCTCGAGATGGACGGGTATGTATGGCGGTCTATTCCCGGCAGAGCGGGCAGTTACGACAACGCTTTAGCAAGGAGAGAGTCAGAAGCGCACGTGCATGAGCACCGGAGAGCAAGCCGACAACTCCAGCGGCAAGCAGGAGCTTGCAGACTCCGTTCCCTCTGCTGCACGTGTGCACGAGTCGGTGTCACCGGCTGTCATCTTTTGGCACTTGCGAACACTGAGGGAAAGGCAAGCGAGAGAAACGCGCGTGCGAACAACAGATTACGATCATCGCCAGTGATCACGCAACATAACAGACACACGCCCATGGTCCTTCGGACGACCCCAGCGGGGACCTGCTGAGCCCACGCGCCGAGCGACGTTGACAATCACATGACTAATGCAGTACTGCCATGACTCTGCACAGCCAAAGCCAGCTTGAACAAGCAAGTGATACACTGGACGGCCAAAGTAGCATTTCTGCGTGCTCGGTGGCGAGTCTGGGACCACCCGGCGTCACAGCGGACCCAGGCGAGGTCTGCTGTGGTTGTGCTTGAGTCGCGAACGTGCACGCTGGTCGCCAGATGATGGCATGAATCCGACATCGATTTCACTGAATATATGCTGTCTCTATAGCCCCGGAACTGAGTTGCCCGGGCTGCCTTGACCACTATGGAAACCCCGACAACGGAAAGACACCGACACTTCGTCATAGCAAGTATGACTGCGACACCGCCTCACCGCTTCCACCGCAGCAACAGCTGCACAATCAGGGATGGAAGAGTATTTGCGTTGGCATTCTGTACCGATGACTCCCTCGGGGGCTGCGTACCTCTGCATTGAACTTGGCTGATGATACACGAAATTGAATAAAATGCTGATCACGGTTACTAGCACAAGCAGACATTGATCGCCTACGCTTGAGCCATTTTATCTATGGCGAATGCTTGGCCGCTGATGCTACGCATGCTGTTCGATGCAACTCGGGCGGCCGCTGTAGCGAGCATGCACGCCTCTGTGCATCGAATGGATGCGTCGCGATCCGCCGCAGTCGCATGCACGCGCGCTGCCGCGAGCGCGGAATCGCGCACGTTGTGGACCCCATCTGCAGAGGACGCGAGCTCACATCAGTTGAATGTCCTGCAGAATTCAGCTACGGCCAGCATCAACCGCGTGCTTGTTTGCATTCCCCACTTGCCTTGTCCCGTCCACATCATTCACACGTCCCCCACACGACCTGATGCCATCAGGTCGTGGGGAGGCTGATGCATATGAATCATCATGATGCGGATTCTGCCTAAGCGCTCGGCCGATAAACTCAGAACGACAGGTCTGGACATCTGCGAGGAAAGTGGCCTTCTCTCGGAAACAGTCGATCTGCGCATAGCCTGTATACTAATATGTTGTCTCGCAGCTGCAGCAAAGCGTCGGTCGCTGTGACGCTTGTATGCTTGTCTCCGAGGTACCAGATATTTCGGAAACGTTGTCTCCTATGTGCCACGGACCTCCGCGGAGTAGGTGGAGCGACGCAGGCCGGCGGGAAGCGACGCCGTGCATGGCACATGCACATGTACAGCTGTGACTTCACCGGCGCCTGCGGCAGGCCATCATTTCATCTACCGCTTCCCACGCAGTGGCAGAAGCGTGACTGCCTCAGTTCCTACGTCGGGCGGTTGTATCGGTTGGACGTTTCGACGCGCTGTTCTGACGCATGCAGTGTGAGCACCTGCACCCCTGCCTCCCCCACCGTGTCACCGTGTGTTACAAGTATCCACGGAGATACGGCAGAACGTATGAGTTGAGGCCATTGTGTTACAAGGACAAAGGCAGCAAGGCGGGCAGTACCGCGAAAGAAGCAAGCAGACGAAGCACACACCCAGACACCCACGCACGCAACACCCACCATGCCCAGAAAACCCATCACCGGCGCCGCAAACGACACAGGTCCGCAGACCGCCAAGCACACACACACACACACACACACACACACACACACACACACCCACACACACACGCACAGACCCCATGGCCCACACACAACACAACCGCTAACACCACAACGCCCGCCGCCGTACGACAGGGCCACACCCAACACACTAGCTGCTGCCTGAGGCCGCCCATCATGGCCGCCCGACTGCCGGGGGCCGCCCTAGCCCCAAACCCCACCCCCACCCCCCCGAGCCACAGCACACCATGCCAGCCCGGCACACCGCTGCGCCGCCTCGCCGGCCCACGCCGCATCGTACCCAGGACAATGCATCCCCCAAGCCGTCTCCGCACTGCGGGATTGGCAATCCCTGCACATGCCAACGAAGGCATGCCGCACGCCCATCGGACCCGGCCTAGCTGGAGTCAGAGGCCATCGGTTGGTGGCGTCAAGCAAACATGTGCAGGGCAGGGCTGCAGGGCTCCCAAGGGGCACCCCACCGCTCAGGCCGGATGGCCTGTAAGCGGCGAGAGGTCATCAGACGGGACTGTGAGCCGTGTCACCGTGTCACAAGGTTTCTTTTCGCCGTGCCACCCGCCTCGCGGCCTTTGTCCTTGTATCGCACAGGAACCCAGGTCCCTGCACACCGCAGAAACGGCACAGGAATACAGCACAACCAAGCCACATCGCAGCCGGCACCTGATCATGATGCGGAACAATTCGCCTGTTTGCTGTGTAAGGCTGCTGAAGATGGCAGGGCGTATTCGTCCACACGATCAAGAGTGCAGCAGCACGTCGGCTGTATCTCCCCGAATCTCCCCGGCCGAGCGCGTAGCCAACTGCACGCAGGATCCTCCGGAGGTGCTCAATTGCCCTGCAACCTGGCACCACTGCCTGGCGCTGCCCTGCCCCACCGCCCCACCTGTACTTCTAGTGTCGGTGGCGTGCATGCTCCGGATGGTCCATACACTGACTAGACTGCAGCGGAGAGGTATAGTGCCGCCCGCGTGCCCCACGTTGCAGCCGGCGCGCGCCTCATCAGCAAGCCTATCGGGGCGAACACCGCCCAAGCAACACTGAAACTCGCACACATGGCCAAAACCTGGTTGTAGTCTGGCTTGCATCAGGGCAGAGCTGGGCGCGCCAGGCATATGAAATGACACAGCCGCCCAGAGGACAGCCCACAGGCAGAATGGCGCCCCAGCTCGCAGACCGCCTGCGCCTTTGCTCGCTTGCACTGCACTGGGTTGACTCCGGCTGCGGTGCCGCCAGTGGCACAATATTCGAGCCACCTCACATCAGCATTTTCCGTCACTGTTGTGCAGCCAAACACTGCGATGCGCCTGGTTGGCCGTCAGGCTAGGCCGTCCCTTTTGCCTGTCAAGCTACCGAACCGTGTGCACACAGCTGCCGTGTGTGTGGCGGCGTGTGTCTGTATGTGCGTGGGTGTGTAGCGGTCTGAGGCTCTGTGTGCGACGCCGTTTGCTGGGCGCGTGCTGTGTGTGTGCTGTGTTGCGTGGGTGTCTGGGTTTGTACTTGATCTGCTTGCTTCGTTCGCGGTGCTGCCCGCCTCGCCGCATTTATCCTTGTAAAATACATTTGGTGCGCAATAGTGACAGGTCGAAAGACTTCCAGGACAGTCACGGCATCTACTGCTGCATGCACCGTCCATTGCAATCTCAGTTGTGGAAGAGGTCGCTGATGCGTAGTGGGTGCCGGTGATGTCAATGGGATCAACGAGTGCAGTTTAAACCAGTGGCGGTAGCCTTACTAACCCTAGGTGCTCGGATTGAGAGCCAAGCTGTGCATGGCTGGCACACTGCAGCACGCACCGCAGGCGTCGGACATTAAGGCATCCATGAACCTGTAGTGAACGACAACAGCCGGGCTGGCGACAGCCCTGGCCGGCTTGGGCGTCGTCCAGCCCCGGCCTAGCAGGGCTTCACATCCCCGAGGCCAGGTGCGGCTGCGAACTCGACCTCACACGTCACTGGCACTCTGCAGGCCCGCCACAAGGGCACAGAATGGCAGCAGTCGACGGGTCACGGAGCTGTTGGTCACGTTATTTGGACCGTTTGCCACAGCTGCCGTCCAGCCAGTCTTGAGCGCGTGGCACACGTGGAGGCTACCCTGTGCACACAGTACGCAAGGGACGGGCAGCCAGAGCACAGATGTACTCGTCGCAAGGCGTGCGATTTGCGCATGCCCGGCGGAGTGGCTGTGGCTGCCTAATTTCACGATACATGGAGCCACCGCGACAGATGCTTGCTTCGCTGGCAGCCATGCGCGCTTGTCTCGCACTCCACTGCAGTCCTGACAGTGGTGCCGGAGGCATGGACTTACCAGGAGCGCCTGCTCCTATCGTCTACGCTACAGCTAGTCCCTAGACTGCTATTACATCTCATCCTCCAAGCATATCATTCTTTATTGGATGATGCCATTAAACGGGCCATGGCTGCTGACCTTGAACATGCTCTGTCAAGCCATCAGGCACACTGCGGCAGCTGCAGCAGCGACAGCGCCGACGGCCGCACGCAGGCCGCCAGATCCGCCTGTTTCACGGTTCAAACCGAAGGCTGCCTGCGGCGAGAACGCATCAGGGAAGTTGTCCGTATCATCTGGGCCGGGCGCGGGCGCCCGGGCAGTGTCACCGATGGCGGGCTGCGCGCGCGGCGCGGGCGGAGTCGGGGATCTCCCCGACGCACCGGCCGGCGCTGAACCGACTTCAAAGTCCGTGATGAGTCCCCCAGACGTAGCGACGGGTGCGGCGGGCAACGGTGCGGCAGTGGGGATGCCAGCGACGCCGCCACCAGGCGCGGGCGCTGGGCCGCCGTCGGCGAGTGGCATTGCATCTAGGGGAGCATCGTCAGAGGCCATCAAGGGGCCGTCCTCCAGCGGGGCCATCAGAGGGTCATTCTCCAGAACGTAGTCCTCCAGTGGCGCCATCAGAGGGTCATTCTCCAGCTCCGCCATCAGCGGGCCCGCATCCGGCCCAGGTGCATCTGCGGACAGGAGGGGCGCAAGGATAGAGGGCTCATCTTCCTCTGCAGTTTGACGAGGGGGGATCATCACAGAACACGCAGCGTGGGCAGCATACGAAAACGTCCGCTGTTTTGCAGCCCGTGGTTTTGTCCAATGGTCGATAAACTCACGCTGGCCTGGGCACTGCCGCCACTGCAGCACGCCGCGCACAACATGCCACCCCTGCCGATCGCTGTGCAGCCCCTCAACATCAGCATGCACAGTGCAGCAGGCTCCCCCCTCAAGTAAGAACAGCACCGAGGCTCGCAGTGTCGCAGGTGGCCCAGCATGAAACAGCATCACACAGGCAAGTTCGTCAACGTGGCTGGCGCTCGTGACTTGCAAGGCAGCACCGCACCGCACTCCTCCTCCTGCGCAAGCAGGAAGATGGTGTCCGGGAACTCCGAGACCTCGTAGTCCGCCGGCAGCTTGCACGGCACACCGATGGTCTTGAGCCAGCAGGTGAAGCCGGAGGGCCACGAGCCGACGGGGTTGTCCCCGAAGAAGGAGGCTGCGTTGCACAGCTTCTCATCGTTGCAGCGGACGGCGCACTCCAGCGGTGTCTCGACAAAGATGCCGGTCATGTTAGTGATGTTCACGCGGGGGGGCGGCGACTGCAGGGGGCCATAGTCGATGCCCGTCCATGCCTTGAAAGGGGGGTCCAGCTCGTCCAGGTCCTCAATTAAGGTCGCGTTCGCCTTTGTGGCGGCGCCTGTGGGGGCAACCATGTATACGTGCTCTGTGTTTGCATGGGCAACGTTAGGCAGGTAGCACCTCAGGCAGCGCACGCCATCGCAAACCGGAACCCATGTAACCGTACAACACCGCAGTCTGGCCAGGCACAGCCCTAGATCTACGTGTGTCATGGACGAGGCGGCATGGGCAAGAGCATCGACGAAACAGGGCCCTATCAGAGGGGGCCGGCACCAGCCTGCGGCACCAGCTGGCATCAGGAAAGACATGGTGCGCAGCAGCACTGCAGCATTGCTGTTGCTTCAGGGTAGCGCGCACCTGCGCGTTGCGCCGCCGCGCAAGAGACCCCCACGAGACCCAGCACAGCACACAGCATCACCATCCTGCAAGCAAGATGCGAGGGTGCTGCAGGGTGCCACAAGGCAGGCCATGAGAGGTCGATGCCGTTGTGGGCATGGTGCAGTGCTCATTCAGATTGATATGTGTTGGTGTTTGGGGGGCGTTGGATGCAGAGGAGGATCGCTGGCCTCATGAGCACCCAAGCCAGGTGTCACCGTGTTACAAGGGCAGAGCCGCGTGGACTCAGCTGCTTGCACTCAGCGTGCTCTCAAGTAACTTCAGACAAGTCTCCCGTCACAGCGTCGAATTGCCACAGCTCTTTGCATGGCATGTCCTGTGTGGGCTTGCATACTTGGATCACTCCGGCGCCAGCCCATGCCCATGACGGGGCAATCTGTCGCGGCTCTGTGTCGAAGAGGAACAAAATATTAATGAATGATTCCTTGCTTGTTGGCAGAGCTTGCATTAGGGCCACACCGTACACAGCTAAGTTCGACATGGCGTGGTGTGATCGATGGGAAACATGGCAGCATTGGCTCGCGCGCTGCGCTCTGCGGAGTCTGTGTCAGGTATCACGTACGTAAAGCATGCGACGCCCATGCCACAGCAGTCGAACTCTCCAAACAGCACAGCACGATCATGCGTAAACACATTCAAAATGACAGGTTCGTGGACATCTCGACACATACGGCCCTTCGTAGAGGTTTCGCGATCAACCTCACATCGCGAGATGCCTGCAAGCCGGTGTGTCACACGTACAGCAGCAGCGGGTGCCCCGCGTCGGCATCTTCCATACCTGAAATGCGTCATTCTTGGTTCTTGGAATCAAAAATGGGAGAGGGCATGCCAGCGGTGCAACGCTGCGTTGGCCGGCCGGCTGCCTAGCGCAGATCACTCATATTTGCGACTTTGTTTGCCTGACTACTCCAGTGCTCCGCGTGGGCAACAATGTCTCATTTACGCCTTTGATACACTCATGTTGTGGGACTTTGACGTACACGCTGCGACCGATGGCAGAACGTCGCTGCGATAATCCGGGATTGTACTGCGACGCCTACGGCCACTTTGCACACCTCCGAGATATCTGTTCGATCCAGCCGTGCCCACGGAAAACGCACACATGCGTAGCGAGACTGGCCCTGAGCTTGGTCCGCCACAGAGTTCTCCAGGCATGTGATCTGCACACGGTGCGTGAGCCAGCAGTTTTACAGAAATACAATTCGCACACATGTGCACCGACATGCAGTCCGTTTCACCAGCAAGTGCGGCGTCAAAGAGCGTTGGGATGTTGCTAAGCAATGCACCCAAGGGCAGGCAATGTGTCCGTTTGGAGTGGGAGGTTGATCTATGAAGCACGCTGATGCATCAAGCATCATGAATCTGAATAGCTGTTACTGCTTAGCGCCCACAGTATCACTGCCGAGCGTCAGGCTTCACGAGACTGTGTGACAGCCAATCGCGTACACATCAACATCGTGTTGGCATTCTGATATCGAATTATTGAAAATGGAAGCCTGCAAGCACATCATTACGCTCCTGATAATTTCAGGCTAGGTCCTTGCTCTACGTGTACATGGACAGAACACGCATCCCGCACTCCCTGAAGAAGATGGATACTGCACAGCCACACTGGTGCAGTCTCGGTAGAGGCTTCAGGAGCGCAGTCACTGCACCATGCCGAGACAAGCCTTGGCAAATGAATGGAATGCCCTGGTCACACCTACTGTCAAAGATCGGTCACAGGGTACAGCAAGCCTTAGCTGCCAACCAAGCACTTTGCCAGCCTCGTACACACAAGCACCATTTTGCATTTGTATTTGTACAAACGCGATTCTTTCGTAGCTCATACAGCACCGATGTGACGGGGCACGGGGTGGGAGGGCCGGAAATCCTGGCAGGATACTGGGCCGCTCTGCTACGGTCGCTTAATCAGGCCAGCAGGCAGACGGTGGCGAACATGAGGGCCGCGGTCATGAGGGCCGCGGAAAGGCCAGTGGCACCATCCACATCACCATCGATGGTACTAGCTTCCGGGGTCGTCTCATCTGAGGCTGAGTCATCAAAGTCCTCAATGCCTCCATCATCTACGCCAAGGCCGGCGTCCACTGGCACAGCTGCTGGCTCTGGGGACTGAACATCAGTTGTGAGAAGGGGGCCCTGGATCGGGTCGACAGCAACGGGGTCTGTGGCGTCAACAGGCAGTGGGACACCAGCATCGGTCGGCGCGAGGCTGGCCCCAAACACAAAGTCGCGAGTCGTGTCGGTGGGAGCCAGGGCAGGACCATCGGCAAGCACAGTCCCGTCGAGGGGAGCCTCGCCTGGAGCCACGAGCATTGGCCCATCGAGTGGTGCTGTATCAAGTGGGGCCATGTCAGGTGCCATATCAGGTGCCATGCCAGGGATCAGAGCCGCTGTCGGAGCGATCACACCTACACCACAAACTTTGCTCATGACACAGCACCAGCCATTCCGACGGGCGCGGCCGCTGCAAGCACAACTCTGTCACCAATGCGTTGAGAGCTAAATGTGAATGGAGCAGTGGATGTGGGGAAGGGGGATGAAGGGGGGCGGAGGTGTGGCTGGGGCGCACCACAGCTCTCCTGTGCAAGGAGGAAGACGGAGCCAGGCAACTCTGTTTCCTCATGGTCGAACGGCAGCTCACACGGCACTCCGAGGGTCTTCATCCAGCATGTAGCGCCCGCAGGCCAGGTGTCCATGGGGTTATTGCCGTAGTACGAGGCGGCATTGCAGGCTGGGTTGTCATTGCATGCGGAAGCGCAATCAAGCACGCTGTCTGCTATGAAACCGGTCATCACGTTCTCCACAGCCACCATAGGTGGAGGCTTCTGGTTGGGACTGTAATCGGCACCGCTGTACGCGATGAAGGGGGGCTCGAGTGTGTCAAGACCTTCGTACGCAACCAGAACGGCGCCCGTGGGCTCAGCGATAGGTGCAACAGCTTCAACTTCAGGGGCAACAGCCGTAGGACCTGCGGCTTCTGGACCGGCGACGATTTCTGCCATTGGACCTTCTGCTGGGCCCAGTACGGGACTGGAGCCTGAGAACTGACCAAAGTCCTCTTTCTCCTGGACGCAGTCAATGGACGGGTCTGGCAGGTATGGGATGGCAGCACAATCGGTGGCGCCGGTGGGGAGGGTTATGATTGCGGCGTATGTGCGGCCGTCTGGGGAGTTGGAGGGTTGGCAGGGCACCGCAGCGGCGGCGGGGTCCCAGGCCTTGAACCAGCAGTTGTCTGGAGGGTTAGCCTGGCTAGGCTCCCATGCGATCCAAGTCGCGCCGCTGCACTGTGCGTCCCCTTCGCACATCGCGGCGCACTCCTCCAGCGTTTCAACTGTGATACCGTTGCCGGGAATACTCCAGCGGCCGGAGTACTCGACGCCGGCAGCGGAGCACATGCTGGTGGTGCCTGCGACGCCCGTCGCGATTGGAACACCTGCATATTCCATGCACTACACGATCAGAAAGGGTGACGCATGCGCGGCAGAACACGCGAAGGAAGTCATCGCGATTGCATGAAATGTACACAAATGGTGAGCCTCGCCAGCTCATACCCCAGGTCCACGCACATCAGAAGGGCCCACCTGCAGGCTGGCCAGTAACAGCCAATACGCCAGCGAGCCCCACGGCCGCGTAGGCCAAGACAGTCCTGCAGAATATGACCCACTTAGTGTAACTGTGATGGATTGGGCACACATAGAGTAATGAAGCATCCTTACTCGAGTGTCACGTTCCGTGTCACGTTGGTTCGTACTCAACCTGGGCAACACAAATAGCAGCGAGGAGCGCATAACAACACCAAACCATACCAAAACTCTGACAGGTTGTCGCGACGGACCACACGTTCCACATTCTAATTGCAGCGGTACTGCAGGACATGGGGAATCTCCATGTGTCCACACCCGAGAATACGATCATCAAGCATAAGAGCCGAAACAAAGCCTCAAACTTACGCAAACATGTTGCGTGAGGACGTTGTTGATGGACGTTGATCATACCCATACAGCTGTCGCCTGTGACACACGGCTGCCAGGCAGCGTTGCCATACGTAATGATCACAAAGGCCGTGGCAGAACGGCTCACATCGAGTTTGCAATCGCAATAAAACATTTGTAGGTTCATCTCCGAAGCAAGAACAGTGGGTTGATCTGGAACTGGAAGTCTCGGGGCAACGCGGTCGACGGGACGATGTACGAAACTTGTTTTTGTGCATAGCAGCAGAGCACACTCATACAGGAATACCAGAGGAGCACCTTGTATATATCATTGGATTTGCGAATCGATCAGAGAAGCTACAAATGTATGTGGCGCAATGCGATACTGCAGTGTGAGCGTGCCGTGGCAGGATTGGCTGAGTAGCAAACAGAACACCTACACTTTCTGACACGGTGACATTGTCACTAGATCAGTATACTGGATGCGCGCTCGCTTGATGCACGCTTGCCGTCGCAGGCCGTCCAACCTGGCCATGTCGCCAGATGCATGGGCAGGTACTGGGAGCAGCAACGGTACTGGCGCGCGAGGACGGGCGCGTTCGTGCAGCCGCGGGCAGGCAGCCACGCGCGTCAGCATCAATGGCTACGACGTATACGACGTATATGAAGGCATGCACGGTACGGTCGGGTTGCAACAGCGGTGTGGACGCCGTCACCAATACATGGCCATCACGTTGGTGCGTATGCTTCGAGTGCATGCTCGTGTCCCTTGTCTGATCATGAGCTCAGACCGCGAGGTGTGAGATGCGTGGCATATGGCCAACGTCATAACGGTGCACCGCGGTGGCCCTGCAGTGCGCAACGAGCCTTGCAAGTGGAACTAGATACGTGCCTCCGGCGACCTTGCTAAACCACAAAGCAAATCTGGGTGCTGTCGTAGCGCCAGAAACTTACACGCACGTTGTACTCAGCCTGAGCTCAATCTCGAGGGCCTGTGCACATTGTGCAAAATTGTGCACATTTTCAACTCCCAGTCCTGAGCAGTGCTCTACAGTTGAATTTTTCCTGGCGGGAAAACCGAAGGCTCACTTCGCTCGTCGTGGCCACGCGTTGATATTGTGCGAAAAATGTCGAAATGTGGCGGGAAAACGATCGGTTTTTACCACGAGACCCCTCCCGTCGGCGGGAAAACCTGACGACTCGCTTCGCTGGCCGTCGATCGGTTTCCCCGCTTTTTCCAATTTTTGTCGGGAAACCGATCGGTTTGTGGAGCACTGGTCCTGAGGCCCACGCAGGCCATGCCTGCAGCAAGGACCATGATCAGAGGATCTTGGCCGGCGTGTTACAAGGACAAAGGCAGCAAGGCTATCAAGTTACACATACCGGGCCATTATATGGCAAAGCAAACAAATACACCAAGGCAGGCAGCACCACGAAAGTAGCAAGCAGACGAAGCAAACACCAAGACACCCACGCACATCTCACCCATCACCGGCGCAGCAAACGACACAGATCCGCAGACCGCCAAGCACACACCCACACACCCACACACGCACGCACAGACCCCACGGCCCACACACAACACAACCGCCAACACCACAACGCCCGCCGCCGTACGACAGGGCCACGCCCAACACACTGCTGCCTGAGGCCGCCCATCATGGCCGCCCGATTGCCGGGGGCCGCCCTAGCCCCACACCCCACCCCCACCCCCCGAGCCACAGCACACCACGCCAGCCCAGCACACCGCCATGCAGCCTCCCCGGCCCACGCCGCACCGTACCCAGGACAATGCATCGCCCAAGCCGTCTCCGCAATCCCTGCACATGCCAATGAAGGCATCCCGCACGCCCATCGGACCCGGCCTAGCTGGAGTCAGAGGCCATCGGTTGGTGGCGTCAGGCGGGCGGGGCTCCCGAGGGGCACCCCACCGCTCAGGCCGGATGACCTGTAAGCGGCGAGAGGTCATCAGACGGGACTTGGCCGGCGTATAAGCGCCGTCGGCAGCCTGCAGGTACACCGCAGCATTTGGCGACCGCCCCTTCGCAGGAGCAATATCCAACCAGAGAGTTGTGGATGGTACAAAAACTTCGGGGGACCATGGTCTCGCTTTCGCGTGCGATTGGGGACCCCGAACAACCGTGCATGACCACCTCGGTTAGCACAAGCAGAGGGCCTGCGAGCACCCCGTGCGGTTGTCTGAAGGAGGTCTTGCGATGGTTTGCTTTTTCAGCATGTAGTCCCGATTCTTTTCTCAGGTCCTATTCGGAGTGATCAAGGTCCGATAAGGGTATGCCTAAGTCAATTCAAGTGTACTTGGCTGTCCTACACATCTTCAGCAAATCGTATGGGTCATTGCGTGTCAGCTGCTCCAGAAGGCCAAGAAAATGCCGAAACATGAGACGGGAGCATCAGAACCCAGAGCCTTATCCGTGCAGAAGCGGCTGACTGTTCTTTTCGTCGAGCGACACGTTGCGAATTGTGGTTTGGTTTTGATAGTCTCTTGGCACTTCAGGATTGTGGCTTTTGGTACTGAAATCGTTTTCAAGATGACACATTAACAATTGCAAGTGCAGCTCTCTGTGTACTTCTGTCAACACACAAATGATGTGCAAGGCACAGCCTGACTGCATTCCGACATAAGCATGCCTGGTTCCATGAAGAAAAGCCAGGGGAGCGACTAGTGGACACTCTGATGTCCATGGATGCCATGGCTGACGTGGTGGCGGTTGTGTTTTTCCTATAGGTCCCGCATATAATGCACCAACCAAGGGTTTAGCGGCTCCCATGTGATCACGTGGGATGCAGGCGACACGTACATGCTTTCTTACAGGGCTCTTTTCATATCTGTTGCCAAATCATGAATACCTCACTCGCCTGGTGGCTATCTGACACCTGAAGAGGGCAGATCCTTAGAAACAGCGCTGGTAGCCCACTCAAGAATGAGTGCGAGCTTTCTCCATTGTCTTACGCCATCTCCGTAGATCAACATGTAAGGGCTTCAGCTCGCTTCTGATGAGACAGCAATATGCACATATATGTCCACCTGCAGTATGTGACCATGCCCATTACAGCGGTGCACGCTATCATGTCCCTCCAGTTGAAAATTCCCCCTCATAGTATTATATATGGCGCCCCCACTCGGACCGGCCGTGGCCGTGCCGATTTGCCCTACAGATGTGAACTGCCGGCACCATGCCTTTTCTGTCTGACCAGGCAATGGCATTGCAGAGTGCAGGCCCGGTGCCAGCCTGCGTGCGGGGTGCCTGTGTCCGCCCGGTGGTGGCCCCCGTGTGCATGGCGGTCGTGCATGTGATGCTGTTGTGAGTGCTGCCACGGCCGCTGTGTGGCTGTCCCTTGGCGTGTTTTCCGCGGCGATCGAAGCCCCTGAGACCGCTGACTGGCCGCTGACTTTTGGACTGTTCAATGTTCCACCTGTTCACCCCTTGCCGTGGCCGATGCGCGACTGAGTGAGTTGTGATGCCCAGTTTGGTAACTCCAACAGGTGTGCGCCAATCCTCGGTCACCCTTGTGCATGCCTGCACACAGGTACATCGCCCACGTCAATACAAATTGCAGCAATCACCGCTTCATCTGTTGGGCCTGCCTGGGCTCTACTCACTTGGAGCGCCATCCCACTCAGTGTCAGGCCATGCCGACACTGCTGCTCCGGCCGGCGGCAGATATTTTGATGCGCACCAATCGCAGTGATGCAGGCCTGTACTGGTTCAGCAAACACATCGACCATCACCAAATTAGGACAGCACGTGGTACATGGAGCCATACAAGCACTTTGTATAGATGTAGACTTTCGGCTATTGTGCACACGATAGCTCAATATCACTGCCTGCAATATTGTGATGACTGTATTGACATTGTGGCAGCGTTCCACCAGCAGTGCAAAGGCTCTACATTCTACAGAGCTTGCGATCAGCAGTATATTTTTTGCAGTGCACTGATGTGGGTGCTGCGTGATTGCTCTCCTATCTATCAGGAATGTGTCATCAGCCATACGTCTACTGGGGTGGTCGCTCATACCAGTAGTTTTGATGACTGATCCACATGGCTCACAACGGACAGCGATAGCAGGCACTGTGTCCTGAGAAGTTCAGACCTGCACTGCAACAAAGTGCACCATGGAATCCGGTTCCTCGTGACCATTGGCAAGTGCTGTGCTTTCTTAGTCTGTTCAAGTTGCTCACTGCTAGTAGGTAAAGGTAAGCTTGATATTCACGACGCGCAGACTAACCTTGAGTGGTCCACGAATCAGCAGAGACGGCAGACCTAGAATTTGCTTGGCTACGCAGAGCTCGCACATGCAGGTTAGTATGGCTTTGAATGTTGATTCGGAATACTGCCACAACGATGTAGATGCAGAGATGCATAATCAACCCTTCCAATCCTTGCTTCAATCCAGGTGGCCACAGAGCAGCAGTGCTGGTCCAGCACTGAAACACATTACAATGTAGCTGGCGCCCATCGGTGCTGCAATTGAATCATTCTGCCAGAACCGCGGTACAGTACTTGGAAAACTGGAGGAACCATGCACATGAACTCGGATTGACAGATGGGCGTCAAGGACACTTAACATACTGCGGCAGATGCATTGCAGAGATACGAACGGGTACCTGAACTGCAAGTGAAACGAACAGAGAAGCGTGCATGGCAACAGGACTCGGCCATGTACGACCGTAGTCAAGGCCGCTTCATTTGGCGCGTCTGTCTATGCAATTCGACAGCCTGAAACACTGCCATGCCAGGATACAGAATGCAGCTAGTGTGGCAGGAGTAATCTCGTATGTGTTCCACGTCATGGTGGACCAGCCGGCAGACATGGCAGGAGATCTGCCGATGGGAAATATGAGAACCCTGCCACGATGCTCGATCAGGAATCTTCACTTGGGTTGTGGCGTTGGGGCCGCCAATGGCACAGCCCCTCCGTTGGGGTTCCTGAAGTACCGATGATTAGTGTACAGCACGCTATCACCACCATCGTCTGGAGCACTACTCTTTGTTCTGCAGCAAGGCTCAAACTGTTAGGGCATATCACAAGACTATTGTGGCACATGACTCCATGCAAGACTCTGACAGCAGGATCCGGGCGGCCTCGGCCGGCAGAGTTCGAAGAGATTCCTCTGGGTTGTCTGGAACACAGATCCGCCGGGACAAGTACACGTCTGGACCAAACAAAACTATGGAAGGCTCACTTCTTAGTTTCTTTTTGGTGCTCTTCTTGTTTCTTTTTCGATTTCGATTTTTTCTTGTTGTTCACCCGTCTTCCACCTTGCGTTTTTGCTGGGGCAGACCTGGGCACTGCTGCACCCTGCATCACCTCAACGTAAGAGAACAAGAACTACTGGCCAGCTCTGAACACCTGATACAGGCCACAAGGTACATTGATTTCACTAGGCTTGAGCATCAGCCGTGCTCTCGTTACATGGCGATGGCAATTGCATGAAGCTGGTACCTGGGACGATGTGCGACCTCCCGGCTTAAGAGACCGCCTCGCGCGCCAGAACAATGCTCCGATGATCACGGCTGTAACGGTGACGATTGCTAATGTGCTGCCGGATGCTTCTTGGGGTGTCAGACTGCAACAACCGATCACACGAGTTTTGATTGGGCCTGAGCTAGCAAAAGCTTCAACGTGAAACAGCCTCAACGTGCAGTTGCCAAAGCAGGCAGGGGCACATACAGTCTCGAGTTCGGGGCACCAGAAAGTTGTTTCGGATCCACCAAGACTAATGCGGTCACTCAGCAAAGGCTGCTTAGATACCTTACAGGAGAAATGCAGCCAAAGGAGCTATAGGGCCTAGGAAGAGCCATGGGAGCAGAGTTGGAAATGGTGACGTTACAACCGCACGGCGATCAACACGAGCAAACATCCCGTAACCAGCATTGCAAAGACGCCAACAAGATTGATCCTGACCTGGGTGGTGCTACAAACTTTGTCTGCTTGCCTTTTTTATGATGACTACGCATTGTGAAAAGACGGCCTTAATGTACGAGAATTAATCGCTAATGCTCGGATTGCCGCCAAGCGGGTCTGGGCAGCGCAGGTGGCCTGGGTAATGCCTGCCCCAAACACGCCACGTCAGCAACACTGATGAGGATCAAGTACGTCTCTACTATAGGCTTTCTTCCGTGTGGCATATATACCGAGCGCCGGGCTTCACAGCTTGATACAAGCTGGCATCTTGCCGATACCGAGTCGCCCGGTACATGCCAAGCGTGGTAGACTTTCTACATGCGCATACCATTCACAACAGGAACTTGCACAGCGATATGAGTTCCACATCCTCGCTTCTCAGAGATGCACTGCTGCTGATCGAGCGCGAGCACCACCAGCGATCGTGTCAGCCTGCGACAGCATGGCTACAGGTGAAACTGCACGTCAAGATAGGCGCAATGGCCTGTCATCGCACTTTGATCATCCCTCACTGTGACCGGTTCACATCCAGACGTGGAAATATGTCACGCTTAATGCACGTTGTGGGGGAAGCCATGCTCTGTTTAGGCCGATAACGTTATCGCGGAACAATCTGCAACTACTCCGGTGCTTGCGCGTGCAGCAATCCGACTCGAACACCACGATTGCCTTCTGCAACATCTATTTTGGGATCATATAAAGTATTGCTGTATAGAGTGACACGTATTTTGTCATCGGTGCTAAAGAATAATGGCAGCCAGCTACCGATTCCGGCCCGGCGCTCGTGCCCCCGCGAAGGACGAAGATGGGCAGTACATGTGTGAATTTAGCCCATATTCACATACCATCAGTCCGTTGTTGGATAAACCAAAGCCAGGTGCGGCTGATCCGTGACTGTGCAGTTTCACCGTTGCGCGTTAACAATAACATCGCAACGATGTGGGCGCCGCTGATGACGATACACTTGCTCTTTCTGCGCAGGTCAGACCATGACTATACCTGAAGCTGCCATGGATGGTGCTTTCGCGGTTTCAGAAAGCTGTGGTAGCGTTCCATTTGCAGATGGCCACAGACCAATGCTGCAGCAGCGTGGCATTATGGCAGATGTTGCGGCAAACATGAAAGCGCAGCGCAACGTTGAGAGCACGCAAGGAGATACGCAGCGCTCCACTGCTGATGCCGTACGACGGACCCCATTGCAGGAAGCGAACCGTGACATCAGCGCGCACCCAGTCCGAGTGTCCAATGCTCAAGGTGCAGGCTCATGCACTTCTATTGCAATGTTTCGACATGAACGTTGCAGACTCTACAACCTGATGCTGAGTGCAGGTAGCAGCCTTGCTACTTCAGGAAAAGTATCAGCATCCCAACAGCAGTCCACTGCTGCATTCAAAGAAAAGCACTTGAAACAAATGCATGCGGCCAATGAGCGTCTGGAGCGAACGAAGCAACGGAATCCTAGCGTCAACAACAATGAAAACTCAGGTGCAAATGCAGTACGTCCACATGGAAGCTTATCGCAGAAGCGTTGCAGCAGCAAGAGGGAAGTTGCACAGACACACGTGAATGTGGCAGAGCTGGTCACAGGTGTGCCATGGATTCGAACACATAAGTGATCGGCACGGTGGAAAGGAAAAAATCCTTGTGCAACACAGTGCAACAGGATGCGTGCAGAGCATCACAAGCGTGGAGATCGTTCGAAGCCTTCCACAGAGGCGCTACTGCGGGCGGCAAGCATGGGACAACAGGTCGCAGGCCAGCCTGCAGCATCCCGTGTGCCACGGAGTTCTTCCATGCAGCAAGCAAAGCAGGGCAGTGAAGCGTCCAAGAAGCTGGTGTTTGCCACCCTGCAGTCTCCCAATGTCGAAGGTGTAGAGAAGACTGAAGACCAGCCTAAAGGGGACAACATGAAGACCCGGACCAGAATTGAGCACAGTACTGCACAGCGCTCAGAAATTCAGAAACATGACACTGCTGGTGCCAAAATTCCAGCAAATGCGGTCACACCCAACCATGGTGAATTGACCAAGAGCACCGACTCCACACGCCAGTCTCGAGAGATCCCAAAATCTGTTGCGGCTCTTGCGAATCGCTTTGAGGCAAAGGCTGGTCTGGCCGCAGCACGTGGAGCGCAGAAGCAGCCACCCCCTCCACGGCCCAATCCGACATCCACTCACACTGATCCCGGCGCTGGCCAGCCTTCCGCTCTCCCCAAAGCTCCAAGCTCTGTCGTGTGCACCATCCCCTGCGAGGGTGACACCACTCAGCCAGTGCAACAGGGTAAGCCCGCCTTTGACGAACACCTCAGTGAAGCCAGCACCGAGCCGGCTGCCAGCAGCGTCACGCATCGAATGCCACAGGACCCGCGTCTCCAGAGGAAGGGTGCAGTGTCAGCTGGTAAGCTGCAGCGCCCATCTGCATTGCACGTAGCAACGGTAGGAGCACCATACCCTGCAGATGGTCGTCCTGCTCCAGTGCAGCTCCGACGCATCCCTACTCCAGCCGGGCTCCACTCTGCCGTTCCAGGTCATTCTCCACCAACAGCAAAAGCGGTCCCGCTGCATGCAGCTGCATTTGGATCGCCGATGCCGGGACATGTTGATGTGGCTGACGCCTCGTCTGAGGTGAAACCTGCGCGGAATTCCATGCTATCTATGTCCTGTAATGTCAATATGGCTTCACCAACGGGCGCTGAATCTGAGGTCGCGTCTACATGGAAACGGTCGGCTGCTGGGGCGCCCGCGAAAACTGGAGGCAATGGTGGCACGGAGTGCACGCAGAGGGTAGCGGTGGCCACGCATGTAGCCAGCAGACGACCGGGTCATGATACGAAGGTTCAGCCTCGCCTAGTTAAGCAAGCATCCCCTGCTAAGGCACAGGAGAAGCCAGGCAAGAAGAGTGCCGCTGGCCAGGCTCCTGCTGCCTCGCCGCCGACCCGTGCCGCATTTTCTCGCCTGTCTGACGCTTGCACATCCCCTGTCGAGTCACTGTGGGTGCGCTGCCTTGTGCATGGGAACTTCAGACCTTGCCAATGTCTGTGCATGCAGCCTGTTTGCCATGTGACGAAAGTTCTCATCGGGATGCTTGCAGAGGCCTCTGAAGAAGGCTCTGGCGTCGCCCAGGGGAAATGACGACGACGCCCTCACAACAAACCTGCTGGCACCAGATGGGTCCCCAGCGTTGCCCGCTCAAAATTTTGCTTCAAACTCCCCGAAGAAGAAGCCGGCAGATGCAAGGCCTGCGACCGCTCACACCCGAACTACAAGGCCGCCCACAGCAGGTAGTACCAAGGCTCGACCGTCAACTGCAGGTCCCCCCAGAACAATCACGTCCCTCCCAGCTCTGCATGGCTCTGAACCGGATGTGTCAATCTCCGAATCAGGCTCGGAGCAGCGGAGCGGGCTGCTACAAACAGGGTCGGACCATCTGTACTCTGCCGGCGGGGCCTCAAAGCATGGGCTGGAGCCTGCGCTGAGCCGGGGGGCGTTAGAGATGAGCGCGGCCCATCTGCGTGGTAGTATCGTCAATGACGAGCCCTTTGTGGACTTTATGGGTGTGCATGTTGATTCTACCTACCTCAAGTCAGGTAGGTCTACTACGTCCAAGGGCAGCTGCTGCAGCATCATGTAGACCACTGTTGCTGTTGCTCGTGATTTTGTTCTCGTTTTTGGCAGCTTGTGGCTGCTGTAGACCAGCCCAGTGGGACAGGCATGAGGATGATGTAGATATGGTGTGCCTCGCGGTCACTCATGAACTTCATGATAAATACTCGCTGGCACTGTGGAGGCGGTCAACATAGTAGTAGAAGTGCACGTGATATGGTGTTGAAAAGGGGTGTGTTGGTGATTGCGTGATCCAGGTAGCTGTCATCACTGGTCCGCCTGACAACATGCTGGAGAACATGTGTCAACTATATCGAAGCAGACAGCCAACCTACATTTGAGGTGAGGTAACTATATAGCTGAGGCAGAACTTGGCTCCACCTTCCCAATTTCATCATCATCTGGTGAACAATGTTGCTGCTGATAAAAGCTTGTGATGAGCCTGTGGGCAAGCTGGATAAAGCATTTTTTTTCAGTCAAGTGCTTTGCTCTGGGCCAAACTTTGTTCTAATTGCATGGAAAGTATCTGCAGTGCTGCATGAACAGCCACTGAGTCGGGTGCAACAATCATTCACACACAGCTGATAGAACATAGCTCTTCAGGCTCAGAATCAGAAGGCAATCATGCATGTCCCTGATCATTGATGTGTGGCCGTACTGTGCTTGTCACAAAGGATCCTTCGCTGTTTAGCAGCCCTGATCATTCCATGGGTCTATTAAGCAAGATGAATAACTGTGAGTCATCATCATATGGTCTTCGCAAAGACAGGCCACGCTGTCAGGAATGTGATCATTGTATGACGACATGACCCCAGTTTCCATGCGCCCTGCAGATACCCTGATGAGCACTCAATTTCTACCCTTGCATGGTGATTTGTGTGCGCCGTAGGTGCAACATAGTCAGCCGCTGATCGTTTGTGAAAGTGGCCGCATCTGGAGCATCGCACGGCCATGACGGAGTGCGAGTATTTTGCAAGACAGCACATCCTCCGCCTCGTGTCTGGCAAGAAGGAGTCCTGCTGCATTTATTGTCCCGATGACAGCTTCTTTCGAGCATTAGATTGACATGAAATTTCTACACTTCAATCACCATGCATTGTACATATGAATCGAAATGTGCGCGGCCGGTGGTTGGGTGTTCCAATGTTTCATCAACCTGCATGGGGCAAGAAGTGCACAGAGTGGACAGGCTGAGGCTGAGAGCACAGAATGAGCCAATCTGCAAGGGAGCTGATGCTGGCATGTCAGGATCATCCCGCATTGACGAAGCTTTTGAGCCCGCGGCCTCATTACCACCTCCGTTGGCTCAGCTATGCATGAGCAGAACCTGACAGTCAGTGCAGAGTCCGAACATGATGGCGTGGCATCGTCGCTGTCTGCAGCAGGCCTAACGTACGCGACACATGCGTCAACGTGTTGCCATGTTCGCTTGCTTTGCAGGCCTGCAAACTGATTACCGCAGAATCCAGTATTTCGAAAGGGGCAGCATGCCCCTACGTCAGCCTATCATTCGCGACGGCGTGTATGATCGTATATATGAATACTCATGCCGATGAAATGGAAGCATTTATGCTGTCCCCTGGCCCGGGCACACCCACACGCCCGAGCTCAAGTGGCACCGATTCGGATGTACTCAGCATCGACGGTACGCGAAACATAAATGTGAAACTCGTAAACAGCCGCTAAGAAGTGATGTGCTATTACGCACTGTTTCTGCAGATGTGAAAGTGTGCGAATCTTCCAGTGAGGATGACAATGACGTCCCGTCGCAGTACCCTTGCTTTGAAGCCTTCGACCTGGCCATTCGCAGCAGCAATCGCATCCTGGATATGTTATCATATGTGCCTGTACCACACATGAATGAAGGCACCAAGTCTTCTCATCTTGAAAATAGCGCGCGGGATACAGTGCCTACGTTGTGTGTGACGACCCACTCCGACATTTCACCCTCAGAGCTGCGGCATGCACAAGTCAACTATACCGAACTCGATAGATTTCCTTGTCAGACCATCCCATTTACTGAAGACAATCCGCATGATATGTGTCTCGCTGCCGTAGACCGGGACCCCACAGGTGGCGCTCGATCAGCAACTTCTTCAGAGGCATCACATGAAGCCGCTGCAGATCACAGTCTCAACAAGATGCTCATAAGCGCAGCCAATGAAAGGCAAGCGATGGCATCTAGCTGGATTTTGGACACAGTTCAAGTTGAACCTGTGGTGTCCTCACCAGCCATGTCGATGGGTTCGCCTTTTGGGCAGGGAGCACCATCACCGTCCTCCCCAAATACCAAGACTAAAGCAAGTCTTGAAGGGTTTATTTCTCCTCAGGAAAATGACCGCACTGCATCTGCCCTTGCCTTGTTTCAGGAACCATGTGCTGCCTTGTTGGTTCATGCTGCTACGATTCGCGACCACAATGTTGATGTTGCTGCTGACAATCCCATGACACATGAAACAGCCATGGACCACGACGCAAATTCTTGTGAGGCAAAGGCAGTGGCAGCTGCTATTGCAGCAGCTGCAGTCAAGGCAGTTGTGGAAGCCGTTGCGGCGGCGGAGCGTGAGAAACTGATGCAGCGCACGGCCGTCGCCCAGCGCAAGCTTGAAGTTCAAATCAAAGAACGTGAGGCAAGAGCAGCTGAGAAAATGCTACAGCATGCCAGACGCCGTGTTGCGGTGCTGCGAATTTCACATGCATGGGAACAGTGGCATGGCAGTGTCGCAAGGGCACAACGGCTGGTCGCCATCGTGAAGATTCAGGCATGTGCACGGGCCTTAATTGCCAAAAAGCTCACGGCGTCTATGAAGGAAGTAGCAGCGCTCAGGCAGATTGTGCGTGCCTGCCCCTCTGCTCACATGCTTACTTTCTCTGGGATGCGCCTGGGCCGCAGATACAGCTCACATGCAAATGCCGCTGCTCACTTATAAGCAGTCCATGAGAAGTGGCGTGAGGCCACCACCTCACATCGACCATTTGCTGATGACAGCAGATCTGTCTTGCTGTGAGGCTAACTCGTAGCAATTGTGGGTTGCTGTATTCCACCCTGTTGTGAGGTCGTGGTGCTACTCAGGTGTTGGAAGGCAAAGCTCCCAGCAGCATGCTATCACAGCAAAAAGCTGCCCTGAGGGCCGCGCTAGCACTCAAGGCTGACGGCGACGCCAAGACACTTATGGCACGGCTAGAGAGCACAAGGGCAGACCTGTGCGCAAAGCTATGGGCGGCAGCGAGGCATGCACCCATGACGCAGTATATACATGCAAGATCCCAGGCCATGCAGATTGCTGACCTGATGAAGTCTGATATCAAGGTGTGATTGCACGGTGAGAACCCACAGCACTGTGTCACTGGGTGTCAGCATCTGATCACTGCCGCATTCCCGCAGGATGCTGAGCTTACGTTCCAGAGGCGGCAGCAAAAGACCGCTGGCGCTCTGGAGTGCGAGGCGACCTCTGGGTCTTCAGCCACATTCAGCCGGGCCCTGTCCTCAGCGCTTGACTGTGGGGTGGCGGTCGCAACAATCAAGCAGCATCAGACGCGCTGGGAGTCACGCCGCGCCGCTGTGGCTGCCAATGTACAGAGCATTGCAGCGAAGCCAGATTTCGAACGGCTGGCATTTGATGAGGCCATTGTGAAGGTGCGAGGCCTAGCCTGCGGGGATGCCTGGAGGAGACTCCTCCGGAACATGTCACAGCCATCTCACTTCTACCATCCAAGCCGGTCTAATGCAGGTGGATCAGTGCGATGCAGACCCTTGTTGTGTACGGTGTTGCGATGAGGTGAAGTGGCGTGCAGGCTAAAGCGCTTGGGTTGGACGACGCCATCACTGCGGCCAAGGCTCACGTGCACTCCCGCAAGGGACAGCTGATGGCCCAAATTCACGCCGCAAGTTCTTCAGCTGAGCCAGCACAGCTCAGTGCTCTGCAAGACGAAGCAGACCAGCTGGGCCTTGGGGATGCACTGCGCAAATTGAAGGCGGCTCTGCATGCACGAGCCCATGCGGCAGAGGGCCGGCTGGAACTCGCAGCGCAGTCTGCCGACAAAGATGCATTCGACTCGTGTGTGCTGGTGAACCTCTCATGCACTGTCCTTCCCGTGTCCTGCTTGATGCTGCAGGTTGACATGGGATGTCACCGAGCAGCCCAGCGTAACTGGTAGTGGGACCGCGCAGGATGCCATGGCTGAGGGGGTGCGTGTGGCAACCATACAATCGCTCACGTGCGTATGGACGGCACGAGGCGAGGCTGTTGCTGCGGAGCTCCAGGAGTCGGCTGACGTGCAGCCGCTGGCCAACGTGCTGCAGCTAGCTCGGCAGGCGCGGGCTCTTGGGCAGGCGGCTGCAGTTGCGCAGGCCCGCTCCACTGTCACCGCCCGGGCACGCAAGTGCTTTTCCGAGGTGTCGACAGCAGCTCGGAATTGGAGCGCAGGGCTGCTTGATCACGGCAGATCTAGTACAGGCGCATGTCGCTTGCTCGCTGTGACCCAAGGCACATGCTCTTCTGCAATCAGCTGCTGCGTCGTGAGTGTGGCGACTAGGCTGTCCAGAATATCAGGGCTGTCGCAAGTAGGTAGACCTCTTTGGTCTACAGCAGGCACACACGGGGACGCGAGTGCCGGGTCCCTTGGCTGTCTCTGCAAAGCATGCGCTGTGATGGCAACCATGCAAGCACCACTTGGAGAGCTTGAGCGCCTTGGACTGCAGCGTGCAGCCGCAGCCACAAAGGGATGGCTGCAGTGGTGCTGTGGCTGCCTTGCTGCCACTCATGTGCGATCCAAGGGTGTAAGCTGTGTCTCGCCGGACTATTTTGGTACCATCCTGCCATGTGTTCCGGAGCCGCGGGAGTCAAGCAGCGGGACAAGTCCCATGGACATCTGCTTGGATGCCATTGCAAAGGAAACGAGCCTGAGCAATGACGCACTGGCGCCAGCTCTGCAGCCTGTGATCAGTGGCGAACATGTCCGGCTGCTCGCTGGGCTGACGGCCTTCCAAGACAACATATCGCGTGCAGCAAGCTACCCACACAACCCAGCATCAGAGGCCAGCACCAACAGCTGTGACCCAGGCCACGACGGCGACATCTCCAGTGACCAGGAGTTGACTGCTGACATGCTGCAGGCTTTCGCAGGCAACCTCCTCCTCTACATGTGCAATGCCATAAGAATGAATGGACTCCGGTGGCGGCAAACAGCACGTCATGCACACGTGCAGGTGGTGAAAACGTGTCAGAGCGCAGGGCACTGCATGTCTCGTTTTCAGGGTTGACCAGCCTGCGTGGCATAGGCAGGATTTGCCCACTTCTGGTGGTTCTGTGCCTGAGGGCCAACCGCATTACATCCCTGCAGGGCCTGGAGCAGCTCAGCCGATGCCTGCGCTTCCTTGACGTTTCAGAAAACACAATGACATCCCTTTCATCCTTGGGCCCGCTCCAGGAGCTGCGGTTCCTTGATATTGGAGAAAATGGCTTGACAAGCTTACATGGTACCGCTCGTTGCCAGCGTACACCTGTGGTGACAGTGAAGTTGACCACGCCACCGGCGGCAGTTCATGAAACACCCACACCCCGCCTTCATATTGTGCAGGGATACAGCAGCTTTCAGGGCTGCAGGTATTGAGGGCAGCCAATAATAGCATCGCCACCTTGGCGGATTCTGTTGGGCACCTGAGCCAGCTGGCTGAGCTGCAGCTGCCTGGGAACTGCCTGAGCTGTCTTGAAGACATCTCCAGCTGCACCAGCCTCATGCACATTGACATTGCACGGAATATCATCACTTCGCTGCAGCCGCTAGTGCACTGCAGCCTGCTGCAAGTGTGCCCCCGCCGACCCCTTCCCCCCCCCCCCTCCCCAACTCTCGACCCCTGCCCGACGCCAGTATTCTGCATGCTACCACATGGCCCCCCTCTGACCATCAGACAAGCAGCATGTGGCCCAGTGTACCAAAATGAGATGGTTGCAGGAGGTGTGCGCAAGCGAGAACAGGATCCAGTGCATTGACGGGGTGTTCTGCCGCCATGCGAGCCTGCAGCGGCTCCAGCTGAGCGCCAACCGCATCTGCAGCCTGCGGCCGCTGCCGTGGCTGCCACAGCTGCAGGCTCTGGACCTTGCCGACAATCCGCTGACACACCTGCCGCCTCTCACACAGCAGCCACTGCTGCGCGCCCTCAACATTTCCTTCTGTAGCCTGCCTCAGGGCACTGTCTGCCCTGCCCTGAAGCCCCTCACCTCCTTGAAGGAGCTGCAGGTTCTTGACACCATTGCCGCCGAGCACACGCGCAGCGGTCGCACGTCTCTGGATACCTTGCTACAGACAATGCCATGGCTACTGGAGGTGGACCATGTCCAATTGTCGCCGCAGCAGCAAGCAGCTGCAGCGCTGCAGGCGCTAGTCGCATCTCCGTGCACGGTGCAGCAGGTTCGGCGGAGGTTGATGTCTGGCAGTGCAGAATTGGAGAGCAGTTGCAGGCTCGCTGTGGATGCCGCTGGGGATGTAGCACTGCAGGGGGGCCAGGATGCGCTTCTGGGAGCACTGCCAATGGTGTTGAGGCTTGCACAGCCCGTTGCCGGGGCGACATGCGGTAGCCTGCGCCGCTGTGCGCGTGGTGACCCGGCGGACGAGCAGCATGCATGTGCACTACTGAGGTTGCACTTGCATCAGCATACCGAGGCCCTTGCGTCTCGGAGGTGGGAATGCACACACCTGGCAAATGAGCTTTGCTCTGCGGTCGCCGCCAATGAGGTGCTGAGCATGCAGAAACTCTGCGAGGCTCGTGCACAGCTGCAGCAAGCCTGTGTGGATATGCATGTCTCGCTACAGACCTTCCCTCCGCGCTACCAGCACGGGGTACTCCAGGTGAACAGCACCTGTCTGGCGCGGCGGGTCGCAGGACGTCAGACCGCAGCGGCTGTGCTGCAGAAAGCCTGGCGTGCAAATCGCGGCCGCGTCGCTGTGTCCGTGGCAAGGCGGCATGCCGCGGCATTGCTAATCCAGGCCTGGGTGCGAGGTCGGCGGGTCAGGCAGGGCGGGCTGCTGACGAAGCTGAGGCTGCAGGCGGCGGGAGTGCGGCAGACCGCTGCGGTGGCGGTGCAAAAGGTGTGGAGGGGATTTAGGGTGAGGAGGCTCATGGCGGCTGCACGTGCAGCCGTCAGAGAGTGCGGCAGGGCAGCACGGAGCTCTGCAAGCTGCTGCGATCAGGACGATCTTTCTTGTGATAGCCTAAACTGGGAGCTGCCAGCCCTGGGTGAGGACATCCTCCAGGAGCTGGTTGCCTTGGAGCCAGACGAGGGGCTACCCGCCGTCAAGAGGGCGGGACAGCACATGGGCTCGTGGCCATGTGACCAGGATCAGCCGGATACGCATGCACCGGCTGCAGACTCTGGCTTTTATGTACTGCCGCCCCTGAACCCTGCGCATGTTTCAGTGGATCTGGGCAGTACGGGGAATCTGGCCACTGGTGAGCAAGTTGGCTGGCAGAATTCTGAACATGCGCTGGCTGACATGGGTCAGATCCGGCAGAAGCTGGGGCCTGGCTCTGCGCTGTTGCGGAAGTATGAACTACAGCAGCAGAAACGCAGTGGCCCACAGAGCCCTAGCCTGCCTCATGTCGTGCATGCTGAGGAGGTGCCATGTGCACCACAGCGCAACGGCTCCCCCACGCTGTATGATGCGTACATAACCCTGCAGCAGAGCAGCACACAACCTTCCTCAGCAGTCGGACACGTGATTGGGAACGTAAATGATGCCCCTTCCCCAGCAGGCCTCCACAATGCTGCCGGGCACAGCGGCGACGCTGCCCGCGAACATCACAGGATCAAGGTACAGCAGCTTCAAGCGGAATGGGGGTTTCAGGATGAGGGCACAGCTGCAGCCTTCCTGCAGAGTCGGAGGCATGCGCAGCGTGGCCACACAAAGCGAAAGCAGCTTCGCCGACTGCAAGATCCCACCGCTCGGCTACGGGTACACATGGCCGCCTCACCTTGTTGTTTGAGCTGTTCCTACCATGCAGCCGGGTGCTGAAGCATGTGCATGGCATGTGCTTTATGCTGACCGATCTTGCCCCGTGTTTGATTGAAGGTAATATCTCGGTGACAGACTCTGTTGGGCAGGCTTTGCAGTGGCAGCTGACTCTCAGTCGCTGGCTGCTTCAGGCATGCATAATGAATTTGGGGGCCTACGCGCATCTGGGTATGCACGGTGATATGTTGCATCTCTGAGATTCCCCTTCTCAGCCACAGATGTGCTGAGTATCCGCGAATTTTGGTAGAGTGAGCGAGATTTGATGTCTTCACTCTGGCGTTGCTTGATAGCATAAAAAGTGACACTTCCGAGCCACCTAATGATCTGCCGCTGCAGGCATTTCGCAAGCTGGCTGCAGCAGGACGGGGCATGAGCACAAAGATGGACTGTGGAGATCTTCACCAAGCAAATGTACCAGATCTAAGTAGGAAAGCAAGCCTGCCACCTATGGTGAAACTTCGCAACCCAGATGTGCCCGCTGGCGACCCATGGACTGTAGGCTCTGGCCTAGCCGACGCGGACGCTGACCATGCCAGCATGTGTTCAGCAGAAGTTGAAGGGCTGAGGCCATCCCGTGATGGGTTGGCGAAAGTTTCATTTCTCAATGAACAAGCAGCACTGGGGAGATGTCCCGCGGTGCTGCTGCATGCATGGAAGAAGTCCCATGTTAACCTTTGACAGCGAATGTAAGCCATGTAGAGCACCTCAGAGACGGCAGGCGCCGACAGAGGTGAGAAGTGGGCTCGGCCCTGAACATCCTGCCAGGACGGTGCGGGCCACGTCGTTAAGTGTGACTGGACATGCTGTGGGTCCGGTGTCCACACACTCAGCGTGGCCGAGCGTGTTTTCGACCGTATTTAAGGTTAGTTTCGGGCGTAGGAAAACGGGGCTCAACCGGGGAATTCGCCGGCTGTATTCACTCACACGTATAACAAACAGTGGAATGTCTTGATGCTTCAGTTAGGTCCAAAGGACGGTCCAGTCAGAGCGCAAAAGTGCGTATATCTGGTAGACGATATCTGTCACAGCGGTACTAGTACTGCCGACACCATGAGAGCGGCAAAGCAAAACGTATCTCGATGCGGGCACAAGCACAGGCTGATGACAAGAAATATAGCTCGCGATATTCGAGTCTTCGATAAGGGGAAGCAGTACAATGAAGTCATGCAGGAGAAGATGCAGTGGACGAACTCCCCGTTCGAGTATGACTTCGAGCGAGGTCTTTACTATCATCACATACTGGCCGATGAGCTCCTCTGTGGATCTCAGCCTACCAATGTGGACGACGTTCGTTATTTGAGGGAAGCAGAGGAGGTGGATGTGATCGTTTCGGTGTGTTGCACGTTGGAGCTTTCGACTTGGGATATGTCGTGAGCCTTGAGCCTGGAACCTATCATGGCACGAACCTCGCTCAAACATGTATCACATTCTGACCTTGCCCGAGTAGTCGTGTGATTGGAGTGTACACGGGACGCTGCGTCCACGATGTCGTGGCCTCGCAGGCCGCGGGCTCTCTCCCGGCTGCGTTGCGGTCCATGCCGCCACAGCCACCTAGGAAGCAAATATAATTCATAATAGTCGGCCCTTGCGCTTTGTGTATACACGATCCGGCTCCACGTGTCCTGCAGCTGCAACAAGAAAAAGATCCTCTGTACTGGGGAGTAGACACTAATGCGATACACACAGCCATGGAAGATTGCGGGATAGGATTCAAGAGAACGGAAGTACGTTCACCTTGACTCCATGTACTGTCATGCTCTTGGTTGATTGCTTGCTTGCCGTGGATCTGGTTTGTTGGCTCTGCTGGTCTCTTTGGCAACGAATCCCTAATGCATGCAGGTAGTTGACTTCGATCCAGAGAGCCTACGGAAGACACTGCCCAGGGCTGTGCATGAGATCGCAACAGCCATCGACGATGGGAAAAAAGTGTATGTCCACTGTACAGCTGGCCTGGGCCGGGCTCCGGCCTGCTGTATCGCTTATCTGTTCTGGTTTCGAGACTTCAATTTAGACGAAGCGTATGAACACTTGACAAAGATTCGGCCCTGCGGTCCCAATAGAGATGCGATCCGAGGTGCCACATATGACATCGTTTCCGGTGGGGACTGGCATGCATTTCAAGCCCTGGCACCACATATGTACACGACACTACAGAAGGAGGACAAGCACATGCTGCAGTACCACATTTTTCAAAATTTCAGGCCGTAGCGTGCCTCAAGATGTACTTGATTCAATATTTCGTCCCATCATAACATCTTATCTTCATGCTAACATCAGTGCATCTGCTTGAGCATGCCTATGTGAACTGTAGGGGTCACTGATGTAAAAACTTGCACAAAGATTCCTTCAACTGCTGCTTAGAACAGTAGGGCTCGCGCTCAGTGAATGTTGTGATATTGATTGCAAGATCACATGCGTACCGTCGAAGGGGCTCATGCGTTGCCATCAGACATCAGATCGCTGTGTGCGACGAGGGCACATGTCAAAAGAGATCTACTGCATCTGCCTTGTAGCAATTCACCCAGTCTCTAAGCATCAGAAACTTGACACAGGTATCGTCATGTCTCGGAGCTGGGTCAACGTGCTGTCTTCTGTCAACGCACATGATGACAATGTGTCAGACAGATGCAGCAGCACAAATGCTTTGAGGGACAGTATGCAAATCAAAACCACTGATATGGACCAACTTAAAATATGTAAAGCATGGGCTCTTGTCATGCCCCCTGCAGCAGCCACGTGTATCCTCATCGAATAGCAAGTATGATCTTGGCGACATCTGTCAAAGCAGTCCCAGTGCGATGCTACTGGCCTGTGCATGGTGAAGGTGACACCAATCATTAGTGGTAGCTTCATGTGCATTGACGTCACCGGTTTTTGGTGTCGGAGTTGTTGCCAACCCTGCCTGTTGCGTAGAGTACGTTGATGCCCATGGTCATGTCCACCCCCGGAGCCCGGAGCTTGGTCTGCACAATGCACACATCATGTTTGAGCTTGCCGTGGGGTCAGTACCTGCATGTTGGTGCAAGTGCTCCTGTACCATGTCTGAGTTCCTGCTTCCACAGGCACGGGGTCCGAGATGAGGCACGGTTGGCTCTGCACTGCCAAGGGTTGTAACGAACTTTTGTCGCAGAAGGCCATGAGTCCGTATGGTGGTCTTCGTGGGGCTTGCTACGCCCCTGCTCGCCGTCTGAGCCAACGCTACCACCACGCATCATTGGAGCTGTGTAGCTCTTACCAGCCGATGTACATGACTTGTTGCAAATATGAGCCCATGCCTCAGGCCAATTGTGGCACTGTCACAATCGATATTGGGACGATGATGATGATGACCGCTTCAAGATGCTAACCAAAGTCATGGTCTGCCATGGCCGTGGCAACCATGCATGCTTGCTATCTAGGCATATACGAGAGATGCTGTGAATAGAGCTAGAACAGTCATGCTTTTACAAACATCCATGTCCATGTCAGCTACATATGTATTCACAGTGCGTACAGTCTTGTATTCATTCTGCTGAATCTCGTGTACGTTACGCTGTGTCGTTGCAGCAGCTGCATAATCAGATCGCGTTCTCTGCGAGACTGTATGCAGCATGCGTGTACGTCCGGCGTGTCCTTCGGTACACCGGTAGGCGAATCGAGGACGAGTGTTGAGGGAACCAGGAGCCATTTGCATTGAACAGCATTGCCGCCCCCGATGCTTGCCGATCACGTAGGTACGATACGTGTGTCCAAGCCACGCACGAGTGTACACCACATGGCCATAGTCACAGGTCTTCCCAGCTCCGCCCGCACTATCCTGCATCCACGACGATACTGTTCGGCACAGGAGCTGTTGCACCGGCTTTTGTATGCATATTTGCCTTTGAAACATCCGTCTCTGGCCTGCTGGTTCTTGAGCCATGTCGTCCGAGGCGAATCAGGTCCCGTCGTTCAATGAATCAGAGTCTGCAAGCAGCGATCAAAACCGCAATGCAATGTCTGCTGTTGATGGCGGAGATGCTGCGCACGAGCTTGAAGACGGCTTACCTGGCAGCACTGAGACTGAAGATGTTCAGGCCCCGGAAACCAATGGATCTCACACTGGTCGTAACGACGCCAACGCGAATGCTGATGGACAGGGGACAATCGGACCATCAGCAACGTACATGGCAGCCAGTCAGGGGGCTGAGGAAACGAGGCGTTCCGCTGACTCAGATGGTCCAGGGGCGTTCAATGGCAACCAGAATGGCAGTGGGGAACACCAAGCTCCCGTCATTGCACAAAATGATGCTATTGCTGCTATGCCTGCTGATGTGGACGAGACGTTAGCAGGCCCACATCATGAAAACCTGGGCCCAGGACACCAATTGGCTGCAGTGTCCACTGATGCTGTCGAAACCATGCATGAATTCACACGGGACATCTCATTGTCCCCTGATGTAGCAGATGATCAAGACGTTTCCTCTACGAGAGAGCACAGCTTAGCTGCTGAACCTTCCCTTGCTCACCACGCGTCAGCAGTTTGCCCTGGCGAATCAAAAAATGGTCCCTACGTTCAAATCACTGTGCAAGTTCAGCAATCTGGTGAAACTGGAACCATGGTTCTTGATGTTCCTGAAGACAACACTTCTGCAGCGGGCATTGTTGATATGCTGGCACGGCGTTTGAATAAACAACCCGGCGCTGTGGAGATCAAGATTGCAGGGCAGCAATTCTCCGGTGGAATGGTGTTGCCGAGCAACACTGACGGTGCAGGTGATATTCCTATCGTGGCCCACATAAGGCAGAGTAGCATGGTCGACACTGTTGATCTCTCAGCACCTGCAACCCCAGTGCAGCTGCAAGTAGTGGTACGTGTTTGAACTCACTATCACTCTTCACCAAGGTTCAGCACATCTCAACACCACAAACACATATATGGCACAAACGTTATTGATGAGGTTCAATTGCCCAGGTGGACAATGACCCGGACTCACCGAAGCGCCTGGTGACAGTGTCCATTGATTCTCGCCAGGCGACACAGAAAGCTTACCTTGGTGGCTACAGACATAAAGACAATGGAACAATTTACCACCATGCTTGCAGCCAAACTGCTCAAATTGGACAGAGGAGGCAGCCAACAAAACGGTGTTGTAGGGAGGCCCAGACTGTTGAAGTCAAATCTCGCGGCACACAAAATGTGCGTGAATTTGCTACACAGATGCCTCGGCCTAATCTGATTCTAGATGACACAAGCGACAGAGTAGTTGATATTGGTAGCTACTTTACATCAGAGGAGCAGGAAAGGTCGCGCCCAACCAATGGTTTGTGGACATACTGTTTCTCTTGACCTCATCATTGTGTGCGTGCCACTGTGACTTTGCGTGGGTAGCAGCACCACTGCACTTGACAGCGGCTGCATTGCAGACTGCACATGAAGCAGGCTGTTGTGATTCAGCAATACGCTCGTGGTTTTCTCGCTCGCCGGCGCGCCGCTTGCTTGCGGAAGGCCCGGGACGAGCTGAATGCGTTCTTGGCACAACAAGCACAGAAGGACTCACAAAGGTCGGAGGCACGACGTAAGCGGGAGATTGAAAGACGCATGCGGCCTCGTACAAGTGAGGACTTTGAGGTTTTATACAACGAGCTTGAGGCCTGGCGGCTTCAGGAGACCCGCACAATTGAGGCCTCAGGCCTCCCTCCAGCTCAGCGCAAGGCAGCCATGCAAGCCTTGCTTCAGAAGGCAAGCAATCAGAACCTTTGGGATCCAAATCTGCATTTGCTGAATGAACAACATCTGCCTGGCGTGGTCTCAACATCCTGAAATTGTTTCAGAATTCCTTGAGAAACTGCAGCAGTAGGCTGGCATGATGGCTGTGATGCACATGCACATGAATCTCACACATCTATCACAGGCTTTCACCGGTCCAAAATTGCAGATCCACAGGCCTGGGCTGACGCTTCAGTTGTCAGCGGCTTGTGTGTGCAGGAGGTAAGGTTGCTGCAGACTGTGGATCGTCTCAAGCGGGCAGCACTGAACGCCAACAAAACGCAGCGAATCGACAAAACACTCCGGACACTCGGGAGCCCAAAGGTCTGGCCGCTGAAGAATGGCAAGGCTGTGAATGTGCATACGCCACTCACCACACGGGCGCGCGAACTCATGCACTTGTACCATGGCCTAACGATGCCACTAGCCAAGCTGCAACAGCGCCTAGATGTGCTGTTACACGTCAAGTGGACAGTGAAAGAGTTTGACTGCAACCTGACACGCGAGATAGTTGATCTGGTGCGGTGATGCTGCACTATGGCAAGGGAACGTGCATGCTACAAGACCCGACAGGCTCACACTAGTACATGCAGATTGACAGAGAGGCCGACCTGCTGAACCGAGGGCGCAGCGCCAAGAGCGTAGAGGGCCTACGAAAGCGCATTGCAGCACTTTTCCTCGCATTTGTTGAAACACCAGAGTTCAATCCAGAAGCAGCCGCCCTGCAGGTCATTCCATCAGAGCCGGCAGCATATTTGCAACGCGGAGCAGCACTTGCTGCAGGTTCCTGACAGTCAGATGTTACAGTGTGTGCGGACTGAATAATAATGAAGCCTGAGCAACTTGTATTGCAATACTTTACCAGCTGGCCGTGAGGATTATGTAGCAGCGAAGTTGCCAGTCCCCCTCAACAAATGCAGGGGGGAATCGGATGCAGCGACTGGCCCATGTTGCGCTGACTAGTTTATGCTGCTGTGAAAGACTTTTTGCTGCATATATTCCAGAGAGAGGATGTGTAAAAGCAGGATGTTCGCACATGTGGGATTGGGGTTCACTACAAAGACACATAGTTTGCCAGTGGCGACCAGCTGATTTTGGGTACATATGCATTGACACTATCGCCAGCTGAACTCGGTGAAGCACGTGTTACCAAGAGCTTCCATAGCGGGGCACGATTGCTTGTGCACCACGTCGGTATATTGAGTGGCTACACGGACTACCGGTTCATGAGAGCCCGCGCATGAAACTGCATGTTGGGCCGCAGGACAACTGCAATAGCTATGCAGGGCTACTCAATTGAATGTCAGCCCCACGAATGTTTCGCCCTGAAATTGCAGGATAGTGAACATGTATGGCGCGGCACTTACGGCAGCACACCAGCTCTCCGCGTCCGTATTGGCCCTCGGTGCAGGGCAGAGCGTCATTGGTCAGTCAAAGGTGCTGTTGGATGCGTTCACCCATCTAAGACGGCGGTGTAGGTACACACCAGCGTTTCAAACGGACCTGCTACATGGCAGGTGTCCACATGCCAGATTCTACCACCCTCCAGATCGTAAGTGATCAGAGACTGCTACCCTACCCATGCAATGTTGTGATGTATACATGCGATGGCCGGACTGTGGGTGGGCCAACAATGTTGACGCGGACCAATTGTATTCCTGATTGCATGTGCTGTTCAGGCCTGAAAGTGTGGAAGCCTACATCCCCTGGGCAGAGACACCGCATCACCGTGGACCGGTATAATCTATGGAACGGGAAGCCGTTCAAGCCTCTGACGGAAGGTTTGAGCAAAGCAGGTGGCCGAAGCAATACAGGGCGCATCACTGTATGGCATCAAGGCGGTGGGCACAAACGCCTCTACCGATTAGTTGACTTCAAACGCGATGACAAATGTGAAAGCATCGTCAAGCGAATAGAATACGATCCGAACAGAAATGCACGCATAGCTCTCATAGAACACGCTGTCCCTCCTGGCGCAGGTACGCTGCAGCAGATCAGCTGGGTTTTGCATACTTCGAGCAAGGTAGATTTTGAAACAGCGCAATCATGCCGTGTCGATGCAGATGCTCCTCTTCCTGGGGACCGTGAGGCCCGTAATCATCGCTATATATTGGCTCCGAGCGGCATAGGTGCTGGGGACACCATCAGTTCACGAGCAGATGCTCCGATCAAGGTCGGCATGACTAAGGTACTCCGTGATCTGCCAACAGGATCGACTATCCATAACGTCGAGTTGCGGCCAGGTGCTGGTGGTTCGCTCTGCCGTGCAGCTGGAACATCTGCAACACTGGTCAAGAATGGTGACGATGGCTGGACGCTCCTGATGCTTCCTTCAGGTAAGCCCCACCATACAGCATGATGACTCTTTGTGATGCGCAATGCTGGCTCCATGAGATTTTGTGGCAGGTGCTGCGGCTTAGCGTCAATTCTGTGACATGTAAGTAGCGAGAGAGTGGCGCAATGCTGTGTTGTGACAAGCAAGCAGGCTCAGACGGCTCTGACTGCAGGTGAGCAAAGGTTTGTTAGCAGCCAGTGCTGCGCAACAGTCGGTAGCGTAGGTAATGCACAGCATTTCAATCGGAATCTCGGGAAGGCTGGCATATCCCGGCACCTGGGCATACGGCCCACGACACGTGCCATCGCTACCAACCCATATGACCATCCTCTTGGTGGCAAGGCGAAGAAGAACCGAAAGACTCCATGGGGCAAGGTTTTCATGGGCGTGAAGACAAGGCGCACAGACAAGCCTGGGAGCAATATGATTTATCTGTCAAGGCATGCGGCCCGAGCACAAACACGGCGTTGAACGTTGTGAAAGGCCTGGTACTTACACAAGATCATGTGCTGACCAGTCATACGTTGTCGCAAGGTTCCTGTACATCGGAAAGCACTATTGAGCATTATTGTGCTAATGTCGATCCTTTGCAGTCATTGGAATGCTAGCTCCTGCTTATGTTGACACTGATGTAACAGCTGCCATCGGGAGGGCAACGTGCCATCTGCCGTGTCGCCGTTCTACTAACAAAGTGCCATAACTTTTTAACTGTGATAATACAAAGTCCATTCGTTGATACTCTGGGGCCTGGTACGCATCTTGCTCAGGATTGATTTCCGCAAATTTGTTGGTGGCAGCTATGAAGTCTGCAGGGCCACTCCCCAAGCCTGCATGTCAAATAGCTTTTACAAAGAAATCACAGTTCAGGCTGAAAGTTTGGTCAGCTTTCACGTTTTGAACCTTTTCCAGGGTATGAGCAGATACTGCAGTGCAAAATGACAAAGAGCAAAGCAGGTCCTGGCTGTTCAGGTACAGGGACCATACCGCAGGCAGACAAGAATTCTGGCTTGATAACGCCATCGCACTCCCAACATCCATCATTAATCTTCCCCACTATATCAAATTCTACTTTACATGCACCTTGGTCATCAAACAAGCACATTTCAGTAGCATGAAATGATGCAGGCACCTGCGCCAAGAACACCTGTGAATCCATTGTCAAGCTACTCCCAACACATGCTGTATCGCATCGAGAAATGACAAGGTGGGCCTGGAACTATACCTGCAATGTATACTCGGCATGCGAAATGGCTGCATCCGCAGCTTCTGCCATTGAGTTCTTCAGTAAAACCCTACGATTTTCCCTGTTGAGCTGACCTACATTTTCAGGTCCGGTGCAATGGAGTGACGGGCTGTGCTTGTGACCTGGCAACTTTCGTGGTCTACACAGTAGCGGTGCCTCATCATCAGAGTCATCTTGGCCGGGCGCCCCAGCATTGCAATCAGATGATCTCAACACCGCCAAGTCCTCGCAAGGTGCACGCCCCAGCACGCAGTGCCCTGGCAGCACCGTAGCAGGAGCACCCACAGCTTGCCCAGGGAGATGCGATGCTCTTACATTCCGCCCCACGGTCGGTTGCGACTTGCCGGGAGACATCATTGCAGGTTCATCATCATCAGAGTCGATCATGATAACATCACATAGACCGGCCTGGTGCCCCCCAGATTCGGGTGCAAAAGGCTGCGCATATGTATGTTTGCCAGGCATCAGTGCGCTAGTGCCTGCCGGTGAGTGAAAGTTTGCCACGTTCGCTGTTGTGACCGCGTCAGTCATGGGTCTGTCACTACTGGGAATGGCCGCGCGGTGCTGGGTTGTCGACTGCCGGCTGTGATACTGCAGTGTTGCCTGCCCTGAAGATCGCGGTCCCTGCGGCTGGCCCGCTGATCCAACCGTTCCATACACAATACCAGACCCCCTGCCTGCTTGTCGGACACCACTCGGCTGGCTGTGATGTGCCGCCTGCCTAGCCTGAAGCATGCAGGAACCTCCTTGATGGAGGCCTGACCCAGCACCCTGCACTCCCGCACCAGAAACAGGAGGTGTAGGATACGGTGGTGCTGTAGGATGCGCATGTGCAGCGGCAGCTGGTGTTGCAGGAGCAGCGCTCGCGGAGACGGCAGTGCCAGGAACTGCTGGGAGACGCACTGCCTGCAGTTGACCAGATGCGGCATGGCTTTGGGCCATTGCTGCGCTGGCATGCCCAGGTGCATGATGCCCAGGAATTGAGACACCCGATGCGGTGTCAGCCATCAAGATTGCACCAGGCCCAGCAGCATGATGTGATGCTACCTGATGCTGCTGCTGCTGCACCATGGCTGCTTGATGTTGGACGTTTGGCTGCATGACCATTTGATGGCAGGGGGGCCATGCTGCCTGTGTTGCCTCTTGCATCAACTGCGGGAATGTCCGGCGCTCCTGCAACATCGGAAGTTATTCCATCTGCGTCCAAGCAGACCAGGAGCAACGATCTGATACATAGGCATACTTGTACAGACAGCAGACTGCAGCCAAGGGGCTGATTCCAGTGCTCCAGCAGCCGTTGCCTTGCCGCTTCTAGGCGTTGTACATGCCCACCCAGGCATTGGATGCAAGCTCCCATGAGCATGAAGCAGCCCCGGTGAATCACTGGGTTCTTCAAAATTACCTTACATCCGGCCGCAATGTTACAGTTCAGTGCCCCACACGGAGATAATTCAATCGCCCACGCAGTGTTCTTTCCTGCACTCAGTCTGCCGGTGAACAATGCAGGTGTGCATGACTTGAGTACAGATCATCTAAGGATACGCATACCATCTGTTAGATGCAGCTTCAAACAGCGCCTCCCGGCGTCTGGCTTGTACCTGAGCAACACGGAGCGTGAGGGGGGCCAGGTGCTGCTTGCAGCAGTCACATATTAGCATAGGCAGATGGACACCTGTCTCTCACAGGAGCCGCGATGTTGACGACTTCATTGAGTTGTAGAACAAATGTGCCTTGCAGCTGCGGTTGTTTCTGCATCCGATGAAGCCAGATTCAGCTGCAAGACAGATCTACTCAAGGCTGCGTTCAGTCCATTTCCACTCCACACATCACGGACCTGCCAGTCTACAGGAAGACATCCCGCTGATGATTCCGCCATATCTGACAGGAGGAAGGCTTTCAGCAGGGTATCCCGGTCGACGTTGCCATGCACCGACCTCTGGACCCAGGCATCCTCCAGTTTGATGCCCAGTAGATCTTGAAGCTGCGAGACTCCGGAATTCATGCTGTACAGTACTTTGTGTGAACAAGCCTAGATCAACCACTGGCGAACGACGCTTGCTCTCAGGCATGCCTGGGAGCGAAGGGTAACACTGCCAACATCACAGGCATGCACAGCCACTGCTACTTATACAAGGCCCGAAGATGTAGCAAAGTTGTGCAGATCCGGAATTTGCATCATTCGTTTGATTGGCTTGTGTGTCGAGCAGCTCGGTTGTGAATGCGAACATCGACACCGACCTCACGCGGAAATGATGGTTCACTTGCTGCCGTCTGCAGCCGCGTGCAGAGGAACCGGTCCCACGTGAACGCAATGTAGACGGGGACTGTTAGGTGGTGGGCGTGGACACGGTACAGGTCAGGCATTTTCAGGGCCACGAACATGGCATCGTGAACGTCGACAGCACTGGTAGCCATACCTGGTGACAATGGGACCGGATGATCAGCATATGACGGGCTTGCGTGTTCACCTGGATCTCCATCGTGTATGACACACAGGACTACCCGGTAAGGTGCAACGAGATTCACAACAGTCGCTCACACCCGCAGGTCATCAGGGGCACAGCTAGCAGGCATGCGACTTGCAATGTACCGCGATGAGCTGCACCTGTTACAAGAGGCGCCCTTGTGAGACCACTACGATGTCCTACACGATGCGGCAGCTGAGACAACCTCTACTAGGCGAGCTCCACACTGCAAATCCAATAAAGAAGCCCAAAAAGCTCAAAAACAGCCAAAACTCATGCCCGAGCGCAGGGCATAGATACCACGCAGTATTATTCGGCGCACCTGCGCATGCGCCATCACCCAGCCCCTCCCGCTGGCCAGGCCATCCTCCACCAAGACTTCAGCAGGCCTCGCACGGTGCTGCGCAGCGGCCTTCGCGCCCCAGCCGCCCGCACCCACCCCCCAGATCCCTTTGTACAGGGTCGCATGACGCATGCACGCCAGCAGCCGTGAACACAATGCGATGCCCAACACCTCCACAGAACACAGACACCTCCCACAGCTTGCCCGCAGCATTGAGCGCAGGAGCAGCCCGCATCTGCGCACCCTGCTACGTATCAGTCTACCTCGAGGTCACCTGCCGCGTGGGGCGCGCGCTCAGGCAGTGTTGCCGGCCTCACCAAGCAGAGCCTCCTCCACATCCCCCGCGATCGCAGACGGCGACTGGCCACCCGCCGATGCCTCCGGGGAGCCGCCGGGCACCATCTCATCCGGCTGCGTGCGAGTGTCGTAGCCCGCAAGCGAGAGGAGGTGCACCGGCACCGCGAGCAGCGCTCCAGCGACAGGCCCGGTGAGGAAGATGATGATGTGGACGACGTGGCCCGACAAGAGGGCGGGGCCCAGGGAGCGCGCGGGGTTGAATGACGCTGATGAGACGGGCGCAAAGGCGAGGATGCAGACAGTGAAGACGAGGCCGATGGCGAGCGGCGTGGTGCTGCCGGCCTGCGACTTGGTGTGCGTCGCGACCTCGAGGATGGTGAGCATGATGATGAACATGCCGATCATCTCCCCTGCACGCGCCCACGCAAGCTCACAAGGCGCTCACCGAGGCTGCATGCACAGCTGGCGAGACATACCGGCCGTCTGCGCCGGCACTGGCCGCTTCGGAACGCCGAGGTGTGGGCATCCCCGGTTGCCAACAAACGCCGCGGCGGCCGAACTGGCAGGAAACGCGTGGGGAGGGACTCAGTGTAAGGACGCTGCAGTTGACAGGGCGCACAGCCCGGGCCCTCGGGGCATGTAGAAGCGGCAGCCATGCTGCGGTAGTGCGGGGAGGCCGCGCGGCGACTCGTTCGCTCGCGGCGATAAACACGGGCGATCAGGTGCTGCAGGTGAATGCATGCACAGCTGCGCTCGGGCATCGGCGTGCCGCTGCACCGCACACACAGCAGCAAAACGCGATGCAGCATCGGGGTAATGCGGCTAGGGTGTGTTGTGACCTGTAGGTCAGGCATCTTGCGGGCGGCAGCGGCCACAGGCGGCGGCAGGGTGTGGGGGCGCACCGAGGAAGGCGCGCAGCAGGTGGCCGTCGTCCGGCACGAAGTTGGCGCCGAGGTGGGTGCCCTTGAGCACGGACTGCGGCACGAGGACGATGAGCAGGAAGGTGGCGATGATGCCGCCGACAAACTGCGCCACGATGTGCGCGATGGCCTGCACCGGCGTCGTCACGCCGGCGGCGCACATCGCGGCCGTGATCGCGGGGTTCAGGTGCCCGCCTGCACACCGCACTGGGCTCTGCACAGAGCTGCTGAAGCCAGCTGGGGTTAGGGTGGGGCTTCCAGGGGTGTGCCAGGGGCCCGGGCGTGTCGATGCAGTGCTACCCTGGCCCTCACAGAAGGGGGTATGCATTACGGTCAATTCACCACAACGCATTTTGGACTAGTACTGCATGAAACAGTACCACCGACAGTGATTGCCCAACTGCATTGCATCATTGAAATACATGAGAAGCCTTGTCAAGCTTCCTGTGGTGGCAAGGTGGCAGTGACACACAATTGCATGGCTAGACAAGCAACCCTGTTCGAACCCTCTTCAAACCCAGCTGCCTATGCCAGGAACATGCATGCCAGGAGGCCGGCGGACTGCTGAGCAGAAGAGTGATGGTGCAGACGCTGTCGTTCGTGCAGCGAGCATGGGCTTGTGCGGGCTATTCACAGCACCGGCCAGGGTCACGCGGGGAGGGGGAGGGGGAGCAATCGGGGGCGCACCAGAGGTGAACCAGGTCATGTACACCATGACGGTGATTGCCATGCCAAAGGCAAAGGCAATCACAAAGTTGATGACCAGCGGATCTGCACATCACGCCACTCGTTGGAATGCATGCATTGGCCAGCACACACCCAGCTGCGGGTTGTGTCCGTGTGGCACACCCGGCTGCACCGCACCTGCTGCTGCAGGGCGACATACAGCGAATGCACTCAGATCCCGAGTCACACGAAATGCCTTGAGGCCGCCCGGCGCACAGTACCTCCTCCCTGCGTGTGGGGTTTGTGACACGCGAGCTGAGGTTGCTGAGCTGAGTGGCCACTGGGCAAAACCCCTATTTGTGTGAGCCAGACGATTCGATGATTCATCACATGACTTAAACAACAGTCAAGTTGTGCACCGGCCAGCTGACGGGCAGCATGCGTCAGGCCGCATGTGTTTCGAGCATCAAGAAAGTCAGTTCGAGTGTCCGAATCCCGCAATCACGATAGGCCTGAGGTATCTCAAGAGATACGTGGTACTGCTCCAGAAATGCATTGCTGAAGATACAACTGTCGAGCTGCATATACACTGTGCCTCCCAGCTAGGGATCTCCAGCTGTGTGCGCGCGAATGCATCAGATGACTCGAACTACCTTGGCGTTCTATGCGTCTGTGTTCGTATGAAGACAAGACTGCGTGCCGGTGATGACCGGTCATCACCCTACCGCCTCATGCGTTGGCTGACGGACGAATCCAATGCGTGCACGACACATGTCGCGGTGGCAGGCTCACGGTCCATGCATATGTGACGCCGTGTCTGGCCTTGGCCATAGATGTGCAAGGTGGTGCCTTTGTGCTGTTCGATTTTGCAGGTGCCTAGATACCCCAGCCTGTTGCCGTCCGGAAATGAGATATTGCCGTAATCGTTTACATTCCGAAAGCCCGGGCTGCCGTCCGGATCGAGATCCGGTCCGGGGCTGACCAGACGCGACGGAAGTGGCCATTGCTGCCACTTGCCATGCTGCTTTTGATTTTGTTCGTCGACACGTTGACAGGCCTCCACGGCGCATGCAGCGCTCGGCAGATTTTTTCCCACTACACCCCGCGCGCCAAATTTACACGCGGGTGTTTCCAGCTACACATCTGCCGCAGCGAGGACGCTCCGCTAGCGCTCGCCGCGCTGCCCAGCGGCACCTCGCGTTTGTCGGCATGAATTGCACTTTGCGCGCCTGCCGAGCAGCGATCCGGTAATGACGAAACGCCATGACCACACATTCGGCATGACGAATTGTCAGCGGCCAGTCAAAACATGACGAATCGGGCGTGCCCCGCGCGCGACGCAGCGATATCATGCATGCTCGAGCCATCACCCTGGCGGAATTGTACGGCATTGCAGCAGCAGCAACGCACGGGGCGGTGGGAATGCGTGAAAAGCAGGAGGGGCGTGTGTGTGTGCGAGCGCGAACAGTGCGGGGCTGACCTGAGAGTCCCGTGGAGGCGTAGACCACAGTCAACAGGCCGATGAGAACGAAGCCTGCCGTGCCGAGCATCTCGGCCAGCGCTGCCTTGATGCTGACGCCGCGGTCTTGCAGCTGCTGGAATCGCTTGCGGATTTCATCCATACTTCCTCAACAGCCTGCCAATGATCCGATCTCGGCACGCGGGGGTGTTGGTGCCGTGCGAGTGACGGGGCTCTAGGTTTGCGTGGGATATGTACCGCTGATTGTAAAGACGATCTGGCGCGATTGCACGACTCGGTGCTGCTAGCTAAACACGACGATACGCGAGGAAGCGATGCAAATGACTTAAATGTGTGCCCATGTTCGCTTGCACACTTGGCCAACGTGCAGCAGCTGTAAATTGCCGAGGCACAGCTGGCTGCGTGGCTTGGAGCAGCGGCCAACGTGCCATGCATCGGGATTGCCAGGGTGGCGCTGGGGCACCCGTAGCCGCACACATTCACAATCTGGCTTGCGCAACGATTGGCTGGCCCTGAAGGCATGCTGTAGCAATTCTGTACCTCTCATGCGGTGACTCGTTGCTCGAAATGCGCGCGTGCGGCAATGGTGTGGCCACGGGGCCTGGATCATGAAGAGCTAGCTCCCGGTGCAATCGCACGCAGAGCTCCACGCTGGCGTCGCGCGTGTCCACATGCGGGACCAGATCCCTTAATCGTACAATACATGTTCTAGCTCGATCATCTGCGTGATGGTTAGGATGCGTGCGCAGTTGCGTTCGCACAGCGCCGCGCAGAGAGGTCGCCAGCACCTCCCGTTGCACGTAGCATCCGCCTTGAAGACCACAGTCCAGCCTGAATCCACCGAATTGCAGTCATGGGCCAGAGACGCCGGCGCCAAAGCTCCGAAGATCGCCATCGGATCGTCCCAAGGTGCGCGACAGCCATCATGCCCCTTCGCCACGCAGGACGCCACCATGCACGGCGCTCACAAGCCCCGCGGCAGCGCAGGCGAGAGGGGCCTCCTAGCCTCCGACTCCATCGCAGCTGGAGAAGACATCGCCATGGTCCCCCGCTCGATCGCACTTGTCGTAACAGACGTGTCCAAGTGCCCGTGCCCGGACGTGGTCGACCCCGCCTTCTTCCTCAAGTCCCCCCGCCTCCTCAAGCTGGCCATCACCCTACTCTACGAACGCAGCCTCGGCGCAGAATCAAAGGTGCGCCTCGCAGCTCCTGCCAGCCCGGACTTGCAGTCCTTTCTCGCCCCTCTCACGCACGGCACACAATGCCGCAAACCGCCGCCCCGGCTGCAGGTGCAGACCTACATCGCGGCGCTGCCAGAGGTGGTGGACCTGCCGTGCCTGTGGGACGGCGAGAGCCTCGAGCGGCTGCGCAACCAGGGCCTGCGCGACCGCATCACGGCACAGGCGGAGCAGTGGCGGGGCTGGCACGGCCAGCTGCACGCCGCGAGCCCCCAGTGCCCCTGGTCCGAGGCGGACCTCCAGTGGGCCCTGGCCTGCGTCGCCAGCCGCGCCTTCACCGGGCCGTACATTGGCTCCACCATCCAGGTGAGGCCCTGCCACCGCCCGCACCTGCCCCACCCACACCGCTGCTCACGCCGACCGCCACGCACAAAGGCTGCTTGACTGTCCCTGTGCGCATGTTGCTGGCTGTGCAGCGGCATGCTGCTGGGCCGCAAGCGCGTGCGGCACCACCAGCCGCATGAGCGTTGCGTGTGCATCGCAGCGGAGCGCATGGCGGGGCGCCTGCGCAGCGCATGCATGCCACGTGGCTCACAGCACGCGCCCGCATGTGCAGAGCCGCCTGAACCTGCTGCTGCTGGTCTCCGGGGCGTCAGCGGTGACCCTCACACTCGGGGTCGCCCCTGAGGGCCAGGTCGCGTCAGCGGCGCTCGCGTCGATCGTCTTCAACGTCCTCTTTGAGCTGCTGCGCTCCCGCCAAGTCAAGCAGTACAGTGCGCCCTCCCACCTCTCGCACCGCCGCCAAACCGATTGTTTCTCTCGCCACTGCTTTTGCATGCATGTCAACAGTGTCCGCGCGCTCCGGCCACCCGGGGGCCCCCGGTGTCGAAGGCGAATCATCTGTGCTGCGCAGCGCTGTGCCCACTGCTGGACATGGCGAACCACAGCGCGAGCCGCGGCGCGGAGGTCGAGTACGACTACTTCCGGGACTCATTCTTCAGCCGCGCCGCGGGACCTTTCCGCCGCGGCGAGCAGGTCTTCATCAGCTACGGCGCGCAGACGGCCGACTCCCTGCTGCAGTACTACGGCTTCGTGGAGGCCGCGGACAGCGGCGGCGCCGACGTGTGCACGCTGTACGGCGCCGCCGCCGCGCTGCGCGCCCGCGTGCCGGCGGAGCGGTGGGAGGAGGTGGAGGGGCGCGTGCGAGCCGGCACGCTGCCGAGCCTCGAGCGCGTGACGCTGACGGACAAGGCGCAGGTTGCAGACGAGGTCAAGGCGGCGCTGCGGTACCTGCTCGGGGTGGCTACCAGCCTGGAGGACGCGGCGGACAAGACGTCGAACCGCGTGGACGCGCCGGTGTGGGAGTTTGTGCTGGAGCTGGCGCGGGCGGACCAGCGGGAGAGCGGGCTGGCCGGGAAGGGGGAGCGGGCGGCGCTCAAGGCGGCACGCAAGGGGGGGCGGCCGCGGGAGGCGGTGGCACGGCAGTACAACGTGCAGAGGGGCAAGTGCCTACAGGCGCGCATCGAGCAGCTGGAGCGGCGTGTAGAGAAGATGCGGCAGTGACACGGCGTCACGGGGAAGTTGCGACGATGCTTGCTATGCCTGACGTGAGTGCAGTCGGGATACGGTAGCTGTGTGGTGATGAGTGCGTTGATGACGTGACAGCTGTGATTGTTTCCATATGCAGCTGGCTGTCTGCATGCAGTGCCAGGAGGGGTGGCACCGATGGCGGCTGTCGAACATGTTACATGCACCTAGCGCTGCACTGCGCAGGCGTGCTGCCCACGGCGGTGGCCTTGGTCTGCTGCAGTAGATGCTTCCGGGACCGGGAGGGCGCTGTGCCTGCCTGCCTGCGCCTCACCGGAGCAGCGCCCTTGCACGGCGAGAGCGCGGTGCCACAGCGACGTCACGCAGCCCGCTGTGCCGCACGACAGCCCCACAGCATCATCCCCACCGCGACAGCAGCCGTCCACCCCGCCACAGCCGCAAACTGCGTCCTTGCACTCCAGCCGCTGAGCTGCAACCCTGCCTGCATGCAACACAACCCGTTCAGGCACACGGCAGCCACACTCGCTCCTTCACACACAGCGGCCTGCAGCGCACGTCTCGCGGGCAGAGGCGCCGGCGCAGCGGAGCAGCGCCACCAGGCCGCCCAGCCAGCAGGTACACAACAACGAGCCGCATGTGTGCACTTCACTCCACAGCAACCCACGACCACTCACATCTCGGGCCGCAGGCTGTTACTGGAGGACGCCCATGCTGCTATCAGCGAGCCATCCAATCCGTGGCGCGCGCGTGTCTGCAGCCACGAGAGCGCGCACCTGGAAGGCGGCCTGCAGCAGCAGCGTCGCAAGCTGGTTCAGTCCAAACAGTGCCGTGTACTCGCCGGCCACCGCCGCCGCGCTCTCCGCCTGCACCACGCACAGCTGCAGCTGCAGCAGTGCCACCGCAGCGATATACCATGCATACACCGCAAACAGGCTGCCGGCTCCGGCGATCGCGGCGATGCATGCCGCGGCGCCTGCGAGCCACGCGCCGTGCGCCACCCCTGGCCGCTTTGCAGCCAGCGGCTGCAGCAGCGGTGCGCACAGCGCGCCCGCGATGCGAGCGAGCGCCGCGGCCGCGTCCACGTGGCCATTGTAGTCCTGCCCCGCGTCCACCTGCTCGTACACGTTGGTGATGTAGCTCTCGGCGAAGATGAACACCGGGCCGTACACGGCCGCCCACCAGAAGCTGAGCAGCTGCAGCCGCGGCTCCGCCGCGATGCGCCGCAGCACGCCCAGCGTGACGCCGCCGCGGCGCCACATGCCGGTGACCTCGACCGGCACCGCCGCATGCGTGCGCGGCGACGCCGGCAGCCGCAGCGGTGCCACTGCACTGCAGGCCCTCGACAGCTCGATCTCGGACACCGGGGAGGCGGCGACCATGTGGTGGGGGGTGCTGCCGAGCAGAGGCCGCTGCGGCAGGTGCGGAGGCGTATGCGGACGGGGGCCCCCTTCGGAGCGCTCCATGGAGGCGCGGCAGAGGGGGCTGCCGGGGGACTGCGGCGGCCGGTCTTGCAGGTGCGGCGTCTTCAACAAGAACGCGCCGGTGCCGTCAGCCGAGCCGATGGAAGCGCTGTGGGTGGGGGAGATGGTGGGGGCAGGCGTGGCGATGGGTGGGGGCCGCAGCGCATGGTGTTGGGACGGGGCGGTAGCTATGGGGGAGGGGGGAGGATTATAATCGCTGCGGGGCTGGCATGGCGGCAGCATGCCTCGCTCATCGTCCTCCGCGATGTCCACCAGCTGTACGAGGTTGAGCTTGTGAGCAGTTGGTGGTATATGTGTGCTGACTGCGTGGGGCTTGCATGGCGCTGGGGGCGTGGCAGCAGGGCACATCTTCATGCGTTCCGCACGCGGCCTGGGCGCTCGGACTCAGTCATTACAAAGTGTGCAGGGAAATTTAGGGTGGAGTTGTACCTGTAGGGTGTGGGAGTGCTCTGCAGGCCTGGGCAGGGCGACCGTGAGCGCGGTGGCGCACAGGATGGCTACTAGGGACACCCAGAACAGGCTTGTCAGTGACATGTCCAGCAGTGTGATGGCCACCTCACTGAACTCTGCAGCAGTGACATAGCCTAGACGGGACGCAGCTTGAGTGATTGCTGCGGCTTGCATGAACGAGCTTTCGGGCACGAGGTAAAAGACATAGGCATCCAAGACAATGTCACCAGCCAGCACTATCCCAAAGAGGGCCTGCACATGTGCAAAGTACTGATCGGAACGTGATCTTGCGAACGAGGGTTCCACTTGTGCAGAGTTGGTGTTGGACGTATTCAGGCCCTGGGTAGAGCACGGCCAGTGTCACACCTCTGCCAGCTGCATAGCAAGTAAACTGCTGCCCCAAATGAGGAGGAGCCGGGTGAGAATTCGGGCCACGGCCGCCGTGTAGACACTGCCTTTCAGCCCCAGCCATTGCACTGCAGTTGGTATTGCTGCAACTGCAATGAGATGGGCGTACACTACGATTGGGAAGATGTCGAGCAAAATCTGCATCACAGCCACCAGGTACGACGTCAACTCAGGGTCCATTCTGAGGAAAAGCACTTGCGCAGGCGTTGTACCTGATCATCGGTAAATTGCTTTACTTGCGATAGAAACGGTACAATGTGCGGCTCAGACGGCTTGAAGGCGTTCCAAAATCGAACACCGCATAGAGACACGAAGGCAACAGTGCGAAGCCCCTGAGCTTCAAGCCTCCACCAAAACATAAGCACCCCTCATGTTACATCATGGCAGTGCAATGATGGCCGATGGCCTTCAAAAAAAGGCACAGTCATGAGTACACGCTCGACGTGCCGGTCGGGCAGTACATTCTAGACGTGCTGTGTTGTCGAGCAGGAGTCGAGAAAGACATTCTCTCACGACGCTCTTCTGTTCACATCGCATTTCTCTGAGGTACGTGCTATCGCTTTACTTTGCATTGACGCGTGTACAAAAACACAGGGCAGTGCTGCACGTCACGTCCACACGCCGAGCACGCATCCCGGGACCAAGCTGACGCCAGGTCGGAAAGCATGCAAGTCAGTTATTTTACAGTGAATGCACAGACCCGAGTCAGTACGCCTGGTGGATCACGTGAACATGCCGTGAAGTCAAGTTCAAGCTTGCCTGCCTGGAGCTGGCTGTTGTTTGGGTGCGATCGGCCCCGTTGGATCTACCTGCAGAGGCTGGTGCACTGCTGTACTGGCACAGCAGGGCGTCATGATACAGTCGTCGCTCGTCGCTCTCCCTGGGAACCACAAAACTCCTACTCAAGTATCTAGTCCTTGAATGCTGCAAAGGTCTCCTCCAACACTAGCCCCTCACTGCATGCCTGGTTCAGCATGTGTGCTGCGGCCGCCACATGCGCCCCACCACACAGACCGTCGACTAGGTGAGACCCTGCTCCTGCAGCATCATCTTGCACCCATGCTACAGCAATCTGACCGTCAGGCCGATCACATGGCTCCTGTCCAGGCAGCAGCTTCGCGCCCTTCCTTGCGGAAAGCGCCGGCTTGCAGTGCAAGATGGCAGCGTGCGTGGAGCCCGCATCCGCGGCCCGGTCGCTCCTCCAGGGGCATGTGCCTATGTGCGGCACGTCAAGGTGCAGCCTCGAATCGACGCCCGCAGTGTTACACCCTGCATGTCTCGCCAAACTGTGAGGCGCCTGCATCCCTCAGCCTCCACACACAGTCTATGGCACGACGCATGAATGTACTCTCACCGCAAAGCCTGGTGGGGCAGCGTTCCAGCAAGCATAGGAGGCGGCGGGCCAGCAGCCTTGCGGCAGCAGTGCAGGTGCACGGAGGCTGATTTGCTGTGTTGCAGATGGGACGGGGCAGGACACGCACCTGCCGGTGGCAGCTGGAAGTACACTCCCTCCAACCCACGGTGCTTTTGGCACACGCCGACGGACGCAAGTGTGCCCACTTGCGCCAGGACATACTGGTTCGAGGCTGCAAACAGACGCTCAGACGCCGCAACCAGGGCCCCCGGCCACGCCAGGTCTTGCAGTATCGCGGCCCAGCACACGGTGCCCCAGTCGCTGTCCACCAGCCCTTGGAGCCGCTGCACCTGGTGCCGTACGCGCTCCAACCACCCTGCGACTGTACGCGCCTGTAGCCATGGCCCAAATACACAGTGCTGGCCCCCGCCCCTGTCCCTGCCCGCTGTCCAGCCCGCTGGCATGTTATGATTGCTCAGCGTGCTCAGGAAACGTCCCACTTCCACGGCGGGCGTGCCCTCACGCGCACAGCAGGCTTGCAGCCGGGCCGCAGATGCAAGGGCGCCACTCACAGCCTGCCCGATGCACACCACCTCTTGCAGCAGACACTGACCCAGCAGTACGGCTCGCTTCCTGTTCGTGGCATGCTCCCGCAACCTGGGCGGCTTTTGCCATGTGTTCCTAGATCCCGAGCTGAGCCGCTCTGCCTCAGATGGATCTGCACTCTCCAAGCTGCCACCACCACCAATCTCAAATTTGCTGCTTGCACCACCAACACTCTGCATGCTCTTCTGCGTAGAAATACCTCCGGAGAGGGTCTGGGACCTGTCCGTCAACGCACCCGCCTCGCTGGCTGCCGTGCTGCCAAGGACAAGGATGTTCTGCGGCTGTGATGGCGCAGCTGTGGCCGAGGCTGTGCTCCTCAGAGTAATTCTCTTTCGCCGCGGCGCCTTGTCTGTAACACTGTAACGCCCGGGTCTCTCATAGCCAGGTACTCGTGGCCAGCCCGGCAGCCGACCTGCAGCTGAGGGCTCCAAAGTGTTGGTCTCCTCCAAGCCGGGGTGCTTCACGCTACGTGAGGCCGCGGCCCGCCCAAGCTGCTGGCTGACGCCGACACCACACGCTGCCACGGTGTTCCTGCAGGTATCACCAGGTCGGAACCTGACCTCCTGGCCTTGCTCACCGTCCCCAGCGGCGGCGAATGATCGTCGCAGTAGGCTGCGTGCGTGGCCAGGAGTGGCCGTTAAAGCACTGAACCGTCTGAATGTGCCCGTGCGGGGGGGCGACAGATGCATGTCAGCCGAGGCAGCTACATCCACTGCCTTTTCCGCAGGCTGCTCGCCTTGTAGACCGCCATCGGAGGGGCACTCAGCTTCCCCACATGCGCTCTGTTGAGTTTGCGTGCCATCGGGCCCTTCGCCAGCTGCCGAGTGGCTGTCGCTGGATGTGCATCGGGGTGGAAGGGGGGCGTTGAGCAGGGTGGGCAGCTGAGAGGCTGCTTCGCTGCCTGGGCCCAGCGGTGCGCAGCTGCAGTCCGTTGCACGCATGCCCCTCGATGGCGTGGACGCCTCGCTGGGCTCATCCAGCGCTTGCGCCAAGCGCCGCTGCGCACGTCGGTAAAGCGCATCGATCTGGTGCTGTATGCCGGTGAGCTGATGCCGCAGGCGGGTAACATCTGCCTCCAGGGCGCTGGATGTGGCGCCTGGCGTGGCTGTGGGCGGGGAGCAGCCATACAGGACGTTCAAGACCTGCACAAGCAGCGGCCGTTGTGCTGCAGCCCCAGGAGTCTGCGATCCCTTCAAGTGCAGGATGCCAGAGATTTCGGGTACAGCTCTGCAGAAAGTGCACCTGGCGTGTGCCCCGGGCTTGGCATGCCGGAGCACATCCAGCTCCGTGCATGCAGCCTCCTCCATCTGGGTTGTACTTCCCGACCTTGCCTGCGGCCGCCTTCCTAAGGAACGCGGACAAGGATGCGATGGGTTCGCGGGCCAGCCGAGATGCCGGGCCAGCCTGCCGGCTAGGCACCCCGACCCGCAGATGGCATGATCCCAGCTCGTCCTGCAAGATCTGCTGCCCGACGGAGCGCACGGCTGCCTGCCCCTGACCAAGCTCGACCGCAACCTGCATCTTGCCTCAACTCGTCCTGTGCTGACCAGTGTAAGGTGGGACTGTAGGATGCAAGTGCTGCCCTTCTAGCCGCTGACCAGTGACATGAGCGCCAACAGACAGCAGTATGCTGGCAGAGAATACTGCGGAGAGGGGTGCAGCACCTGCAGTACGGCGGCCTGCAGGTCAGCGGGGCGCGCGGCATGCGCGCCTCCGCCCTCGCTCCTCCCGATCATGGCCTTCAGCAAGTGCAGCACGTGTATGAAGTCCCGGTCAGTGCAGGCGCACCGCCAGTCTGCCAGCACACCGCACGCGCCGATGCCACACGTGCGCTCCACCACAGCCGCCAGCACCCCTGCGATGCGCTCCGCCCACTGCTGTAGCGCGGAGCGGTGGTGCAGGGGCAGCCGCGCTGGCACTGGCTGCGATGCCGGGGCCACATTTGCAAAGTGCAGCGGATCCGGGGAGATGTCGTCAAACAGCCCCAGCTGCGAGCCTGCTGCGGAGTCCATGGCGCGTAGAAGATGAAGGGCTACTGGTGGCGCAGCACGATCGCCTCCATAGTTGACAGGCAGCAGGCCGTACCGCAGCGGGAGGCGCCAGAGCTCCGCAGTGGGGCAGGCAAGGAAGAGCCGGAACCTCGGCGACAGAGAGTCTGACTGCCACAGTGCGTCTGCCACGGCCACGCATGCATGGCAGATGTCAGGGCGCAGGTGTGCACACGACAGGAGGACCCACTGCCCCAGCGACGCCGCCTCCTCGATCATGCCACTGCAGGCTGCCAGAGGCACGTGTGCGGAGAGATGCAGGACCCGCAGCTGGGTGTGTGACGGCCGCGGAGTTGCCCCCGCGGAGGCGGTGCTCAGGGCCTCCATTGCGGCAGACACGGCTGGGGCCCCACACGCCAGCACCCCCCGCCTGTCCACGCTGATGAGGTGCATGAGCAGTTGGGCCGGCGGCTCGGCTGCATTTGCATGCATGAGAATGGGCCTGTAGCCGTCTGAGCACAGCAGTGCAGACGCAAAGCGCGATGCCGCGTCCAGCTGCGTGAACGTGTCTGGCACTCCATGCACGGTGTGCTTGATGCCGGCCAAGCTTGTGCTGGCACACGTCTCAGAGAGCCATGCCAGCGTCGCGCGCGCCTCTGAGGGCCACAGCATCATCGCAAGAAGGGCGCGAAGGGCAGCGCGCAGGTGCGCAAACGGCATGGACAGCTGCTCCACGAGCAGGCCTGGCCGGCGCTTGCAGTAGAAGGCGGCTGGGTCTTTCTTGATGGCCGCCACAAGACCTGTCAGCGACGGGCACCTGCTCTCGAGCCATGCCAGAGACTCAACGTCTGCAGAGTCCAGCCGCATGGCCGGCCTGTGCTGCTCTGCCGTGCTTGTGGTGTCGACTGATGTGCCAGGTGGTCCTGCCCCCAATCCATCAGACTCGCCGCCAGGGTCCCCACCTCCCGGCCCCTCTGTCGTAAGCAGCACAGGAATCTGTAGCAAGGATGTATGGCGGCAGAGAAGGTCACAAATGAGCTGTGCATCTTGCGAGCTGCCCCCACTGCTCCCCCCGCACGAATGCTCTACGCCCCAGAACGTATGGAACATAGAAATGAGGACCGTGCAGTGTGCGGCGTCAAACCACCATGCCGTTGAGCGCAGCAGCGCAGCGCAGAAGTCTTGCACCGGGAGCAACATCTTGGCGCGCAGGCGGGCAGCCAGGCGCGTGGATTCTGTGGCTGTCGTCGTCCTCACCAGGTCTCTGGCGGCTGAACGCGCACTGCCTGAGGCACTGTTGGAGGAGTCCGAGCTGCCGGTACTCTCAGAGCCCGAGTCGCTGGTGCTGCTATCCTCTGCTTCACTGACACCAGCCTCGGGCCTGCCCACATCGGACTCTGAGGCTGCTGCTTCACAATCGCCATTCCCACCTTGAGAAGCACCAGATGGACGGGGCGATGTGCGGTGAAGAGCCGAGGCTTGAGCGGCCCTGAGTGCCGCATGGAAAACAGATTGCCACCATGGCAGCACGTGGGGTAACGGAACATCAAACGCTAAGCTGTGTCGCCTGAGAGCCGTCATCGCTGCCCACAGTGCCTGCAGCGCTGCCGCGGTTGCGTACATTTTCACGAACACCTCCTCCGGGGTGCTCACACACGCAGGCACAAGCGCGCGAGACGTGCACGGAGAGTAGTGTTCCGTACGTCGGTCACGTGCAGTGCAGGGGCGAAGCAGGCTGCTGCTGCCATGATCTCCTGCAGCCGAGCTTCGGCAGTGGCCTGCTCCTGCTCCACCTGAGACCAGCCCTTGAGGCGCCGCATGACGACACTGCAGAGCGCAGGGTCGCGCCAGCAGTCAGCCTGCATGGAGGAAGTCAGCTGGTACAGCGCGCCGCGGATCTCGCTGCACTTGCGCTTGCACATAGCCACATTCGCGAGTTCCATGCGGCGGCACTCCTCTGCCGTGCGGTCTGTAGCAGCAATCATCGCAGACTCCATGTGGAGCCGTGCTGAAGCTGAGCCAGCTGCAAAGCTAAGCATCACTGTGCTGGCTTGCACCGCAGGAGGCCATGGCCCGGGTAGCCTGCAATGCAAACAGCGGTATGTTAAGGTCACTGACGGTTGTAAGCGGTGCTGCTTGTGGGAGTGAGCGGGGGCGATGGCACACCGGGTGTGCAGCAGCAAGCGGTTGGCTGTGCTGGGCGGCACAAGCTGTAAGTGGTGGGCGAGCGATGGGATGAGCCGCTCAGCGACGTCCATATCTGCCACAGCCACCGCCACGGTGCAGCCGCTTGACATCGCATCAACAGCTTTGTGAAGCGCCGCAACAGAGTCCAGGGTGACCTCAAGCCATGGACCCTGCGGCGCTTGTGCATGCAGTGCCTTGCACAAGCCCAAGCCCTCACCCTCACGATCCACTAGCAGTACCAGCCCTCTCACCTGAAGCAGAGTTCAATGGACCACATGGCACAACGCTTGAGACACACATACACGTGGAGCAGACTCTCGTGCCTGTGAGCTATCCAAACGGTCCCACCGTTTGACGAAAGCACCACAAGAGAGGCATTTGAGGTGCAAGTGATGACGTACCAGGGACACGCAGTACATGGTATGCTGTAAGTCGGCATCCATGACGACCCTCTGCGGCAGCAGTGTGTACTGCTGCTCCAGGAATTCCATCCACTGCGACAGAGCGAGGTCGGGCGTGTGTGGCACACCAGCTTCGTGCAGGGCCTGCTGCACCTCGCGCTGGAATGACACCTGTGCTGCAGAGGGCAGCATGCCGGCATATACACACATCGCTGCCGCGCGCAAAGCGTCGCCCAGGAGGCAGCTCAGGCAACTCTGCAGAGCTGCAACACGGGCATGTGTGGCTGCGATGCGTGGTGCCAGCGCTTCCTTCAGCGCCGCCAGCGTGGACAGCTTCCCTTCCCGCGCCCGAGCAGACGTGTCAATGACTCTGTGGCCATGCATTGCAGCATCTATCTTCTGCGTCAGTTCTGACACAGTCGCTTTCAGTTGCTGAAGCTCAACCGCGTTCTCGATCATTTGCTCCTGTGCATGGGCACAGCTACTTCAGCACTGCAGGGCTGTCCCCACGCCATTCTGTAACAGCCCGGAGCGCGCTCTGTGCACACATGAGTGGGTCTGCACCTGGCTGGCACTGGAGCTGTCCAGGACGGCGCGGGTGGCCCGCAGCATCCGCCTGCGGATGTCCTCCTTGCTGCTGTGGGCCTCCACCGCACGCACCCACACAGCAAGACTCTGTGCTGCATCTGACACCGCTGCCACTCGGCCTGGCTGCAGCTCCGCATCTTGAAGCAGGGCGCGAAGCTTCATGAGGCGTGCCTGGGGCAACGCTAGCACATCGAAGTCCGTGATGCGCTGGATGAGGGTCACATCCGAGTGATTCATCAGCGTGAGCGCCGACTCCCAATCGGATGGGAACCCCAGAATGGTGCACACGGCCGCGAGCACTTGCGTGACGGCTGCTGGGGGGGCACTGTACGTGCGGAGCTCCACGAGGTCCCTCTCTGCCAGCTGCAGGACAGCTGTGACCGACGTCCGATATTGCAGCCTCAGCTCCTCAATGTCCGCCGCTGCTTGGCTCTGCATCGACCAGCTTGATTATGGATGACCGAGAGAGCTTACCACCTATGCAGGGGGACAGGGAGGGGGCTTGAAGCTTACCTTGATGTATGCGACCTCCTTCTCTGCGCTGTTGACGATGGACTCCAGCTCAGCCTGTGATGCAAGCATCTGCTCTAGCCTCGCTGTGGCCTGTGACAGGTGCTCCCTGGTATCAGATTCACTGGCAGCCTGGTGTGTGGATTGGCCTGCGGAGACACTTAAATCCTCTTTCAGCTGCTCGTGCGTCTTGTTCAATCCTTCTGCAAGCTGCAGGAAATGCGAGAGCTGTCCCAGATGATGCCTCATGTGCTTGTGGTAACGACTGTAAATTATGGAGGCTACTTCCAGGAGCTGCAGCTGTTTATGCATGCTGCATTGCATTTGCACACCTGCACATGGGGCAATAAGTTTTGTGGGCATGGTACCACTTCAAACTCAATGTGAGCACAATTGCCTGCATATTTGGGGCATGAGGTTTGGTGATGCTGAAACTGTGGACAGACCTTCACACCATCCGGACAGAAGGCATTGCAAGAGGAACGACACTCAGATCAGACCGGCAGCAACAGGAAGCACACCCTCCAGGTACGTCCTCCCAATTTCATGTATATGCAGCACAGCAGAGCTGCATTGTTTCAAGGAACTGCGCATTGCTGCAGCAGTACCTGGTGTCAGGGTCCTGCCTGCAAAGACATGCTTGGCACATGCTTGAGACAGTACAGCGGAGTACGAAAGGCCGCCCTTGGGGACATGGCTATTAGCATTATCAGTCTTGGCCGCTTCTTGGATGAGCCTCTGCATGTAAGCTGGTTCAGATCTCAAAATGCCAGCAAATCACGCGCAGCATGTTACAGGAAGGGGTGCCCTTTCTGTGAGCCAGTCAAAACCGCTAGGACCTGAACCAGAGTCTGGCAGCAGGCCTGTTCAGTGTCGAGCCTTCGACTCTTCGCTAGTGCCTTCAAACACACACACAATAGCAGCCTGCCACAGCTTCCACCACTCAACGACAACAGTCACGCACCAGCACGGGTTCGGTCACAAATTCTGTTACTTCCATGAATGTCAACCCAGACACTGTGCCTTCACATGTCCTCTGCAGCAGTTGAGCGGCTGTGGTCACACTGCGAGGCGCCTCTGCTTCTTCTCTTCCCAGATCGTTGTTCCATGGCCTCAGTATGTGCTGGTAATTGCACATGATCATGTGCTGACATGCCAACCTGTCGAGCGGCGATGATGTGTCTGACATCTGTACCATCATGCTTCTTCGAAACAGCGAGGGACTGCATGAAGCCATAATGCGTGATGGCGATTCTCCGATGCAGGCGCCACAACGTGGCCACTGATTCACAAAAGTCTAGTGTTACAGGCAGGCCTGGAATGCTACACGGCCTCCTGACTTGCCAGGGCAGACGTTGGCGTCCGCCCTCTGTCGGGCAATGAGTAGGCTTTGTGCCAAGAGGGAGCACACCATGCTCCTCTGGCCTCATGAAGGTCTGCTGGGTGCATGCACACGCAGACTCTCAGCAGCTCTGCCACGTCTTCCAGAGACCTGTTGAGACGATGCATGAGCCGCTGCTCTGCATCTATCACCTTGGCTTCACTGCGTGCTCTCTGAGGCACAGTGGAGGTTGCAACACCACTTCTGTTTGTGCTCACACTTGTTTCGTGATCAGCTGTACGCGAGCCAGATGGTTGATCTGTGCTTGAATGTGATTTCGGCCAAGGCAGACCAGCGCCAGGCAGCGCCTGCAAAAGCAGTTTCCTACCATGAAGTGGCGACAGATGCACATAACATGCCAAGCAGCAAGGCCACCACAGGTGCAAGGGTACGGACCTCTTGCAGCTCATCTACACATCCTAATGCTGCAATCGCATCAACAAACTGTTGCAGGTCATCAGAGAATGCCCGAAGCAGCTCTGACGGGGATGCGATGTTGTTGAGCATCCCAGTCACAATGAATTCTTGCAACAGCCAAAGCTGGTCTGGATCTTGCATCAGCTCATTGGAGGCCACAATGATCACAGGAGTGCAGTGCATGGCCGCCGACGCCGCAGCACGTATCAACTGCCGCAACAGCATCGACCTGCTTCCATGTCTAGTGCCCACAACATCCTCTGCCCACAATGGGGCCACAGATGCTTGCAAGTATGCCGCAACGCAGTGTATAGCCTGAATCCCACTGTATGCTGACACCAGAATGCAGCATCCCATGGCAAAAGGGCGCCGTACAGCAGTGATGAGTCTGCTGATGTCGCTGACAAACCGTAGATCTCTCAAACATTCAGCAGTGCTTTCCAGTGTCTTCAGGTAGTTCCGTGGGGACTTGCCTGGCTGTCGCTCTTCTGGAATGAGATGTAGCGGATGGCCGCCCTGTGTGACACACGACCTCAACATTGGAGAGAGTGGTGAACATGACTGCATCACCAAGACCGGGGACTATGCTCACCGTGTCTGCTTCGGGCACGAGGCGGATGCCCTGCAGCAGCAATGCCTGCAGCAGCTCAGGTTGCAGGGGCATTACGGATTTCCTGACCACCTGCGGCCGACTTGCAATGACAGCAATGCCACACGTAACGGTCAGAAGCGCCAGCTGCTGGATTTGAGCTTGATCTAGGCCGATTAGGAGTCTAGATCGCCTTGGCTCAGGCTCATCATCGTCGCCGCTTGACTGCAGAACCATACGCTGATGGTTGGAAGCCTAGACTGCTTTGGTGGATATCGGAGCACACGCGAGGCATGCCAAGCTCAAGCAACACCACACCTCCTCTGCTGCAAGATCAGTGTTCCACAAACCAAGTGCGAGCTGGCTTACATCAAGGGTGCCCGCCTGATGAGAGGCCTGTTTGGTCTCTGGGATTTCGTCGTAGAATCGACAGAGGTCAGTGAGTTGATCTTGCAGCAACAACCCAACGTGCTCTGTGATGAAGCTCCTGTGGCTGCTTGTGTTGCTCCAGAGACTATTGACACATTCAGCTGCAATGGCCAGCCACAAATGCTCCATCCGCAGCTCGTCAGACCCCTTCAGGGTGTCCTGCAGCTCAATAGCACATGAGAAGGCTGATTGGCCAACGCCACTGCTGATCAGAACGTATGCATGGGTACACTTGGGTAATGGCCAGCAGCAGCAGCGCCGCATCGCACCTGCATTCGAGTGATTTTTGTTGTCAGAGCACGTCTTGCAAGAGCCTCCTCTGAGTCTTGACCTTCTAGCATGCAGCCAAAAAGTGCGATGACTGCAGACCCGGAAGCAGCACTTTTCGTGCTGGGACCTGATGACACAGGCTGCACATCGTCTATGGACGGCAGCGTGAGGTCGGCGTGCACGCATTCCAGCATACGCTGGACTGCATCAATGTCAAAGCATAGACCTGGTGCCACCGCGATCCCGCTGTTGTGGGCTCCTTGGATGATAGACGCAAGGAATGATGACAACTGGGCCGCTGGTGCAGTTGGCATGCACTCACCCATGCTGTCCTGCATGACGCTCATGAATGCATCGCATGTGCTCTGCAGCTGCATCAGGGAGACCTTGGACAGCACGGATCCACTCATGATCGACGAGCGGACTTCAGCTGGGGAGATGCACAAAAGCTTTGCTCGAGTCCTGGCTATTTCAGCGGATGCGGAGAAAAGTGACGGGACAGCTGATGCACACAGCTGCAGGTCGGGCGTGCAGCACGTGTACCCCTGAGCGGGATGAATGAACCCCTGGAGATCCAGGTATGACCTGATGAACTCAAGTATCGATGACGGTGCGTCTGATCCGGGTTTGCCAACGTGCACGTCATCAATGCGCAGGGCAATGCGGCTGGAGTCTTTCGATCTCATCAGTCGGGGATGAATCTCTGCCATACAGCCTCTGATGAGCACCTGGACAGTTGCGGGCACACACTGAAACTTCTCCACATGCATCTGCAAGCGCATCAAATAATCTGATATGCAGTCGATGAAGCACAGGCGGCAGCCGATGCACCGCACCCTGAGACAGTGCACAGCTGATACGGCGGATGTGGCACATGAGATCCACTGGAAAGATGTGTCAGACTCCATCGGGCGGACACTGCCAAGAAGCGACCGGGAGAATACGTCCAAAGTGGCCTGTGTGCGCCCTTCAATAAGGACGCTCGCGCCTGATGACATGCCAGCACCCATCAGGTGCCTCAAGCATAAACTCGTGCCTGACAGTGGTGCTAACAATAGTGTCCCATCTGGCGTGACCAACTCGGGGCCCTTTGCAGCTGCACGAGCTTGCAGCATTTCAACCCAGCTTGTCCACCTGATGTTTGGTGCATCGATGTAGCTGCTCCACAGCGCATCCTCAGGTGGAGCACACTCGAGATCCTGAGTTTGGAACGCTTGTCGCAGCATCGCTTCCAGCACATCATCTGAGATGTCCATGCTCAGGGCTGAACATGCTCCGCGTGCTGCCCAGGACACAATGAAGATGATGCACAGCTGCAGCAGCAATGCTGAGTCAGCTGCGGTGCGATTGCCCTGGAAGCTGTGAGCATCCCAGAGGGTCAAGTTCACATTGAAAGTTCCTGGCGCCAGAGCTGAGATGCTGTTTGCAATGACCGTGACCCAGCGGTCGTTGACGCGGGATGTCTGGCTCAGCCCAGCACCCTTCAGCAGGCTGCCGTGTACATGCTGGACGATGCCTGGCACGAACCGCCACACTTGGTGGAGTTGTTCCTGCAGCAACGCCGGATTTGCCGCCGTAGTTTCAGGGCACGAACACTGGAGATGGCAGGTGTGCGTCTTGACACACCAGCTTCAGCAGTGGGCATCGTGTTGTTGCAAGATCCTGTACTCCGTCAATTATGGCATATGCATCAATGAGAGCTGGTGGGACAGCACAGATGCCAACAGTAGATATGGTCAAAGGCGTCGCCCCCTTCAGATCAGTGCATTCCCATAGGAGCCTCTGGCCGCCGTGGATGCGTGCCCGCGTGCCGTCACTGCACCACACAGCCTGCCCCAGCAGCAGGGGAGCGAGTTGGTCTGCATGGCCCCCCTCAAGGGCACAATCTATCACCAACCAGGAATGACCTGCTGCAAAATGTGGCGGGCGCACACTCTCTGCTGAGGCGCCGGGGTCACCGCCAGCAGCAGCGGATGCCACTGTCCTTGCGTGTATGCCAGGTTCTGTTGGGTGCAGAACGCTGCCGATGATTCCACTATCGTTCACTTCAGCCCGCATTCTTGATGACCCGAAAAGCTCATCCAGGCTCATTGCATTAGCATGAATCTGCAAAAAGTCATCCAACTCTTGGCATGTTCTGTCTGCATGTTCGTTGGTACGTACGTATGTTTACATGATGACACAGCCAGATCCATCGGGACAATGACAACTCTGGACAACAGGACCGTTACGGTGAGCACGTGCAACATGGAACATAAACAGGAGAGCTCACATGGTGTGTTGACACTACGTCCTCTGGTGTCAGCATGACAGCTTCATCTCGCATCATGTGAGTTTGCTGCAGAGCCGTCTTGAGTAGATGCCAAAGGCTTGTCTTGCCAGAGCCTGGTGGACCGACTATCATGGTACATGCATGTGATGACACAAGCCCCTCCAGCAAGTCAATCAGCTCCAGCGTGGCCTGCAGTGTAAGACACAAGAGCTTTCCACCAGCTGCCGCATGACATGTGGGCAGCCCTTCCAGGCATGCAGGCAACACACCTTGGGCTTGAGCACTCGCAAGCCCTGATCGTCGATGAGACTCTTGGCTTCCAGGTTCCCAGAGTCGAGAGCCTCATCGAGTTTCAAGGTGTGCCGAGGAATGCGCGGAACTTGGGTTGGGGTGTTGCACCTTGCCGCCGTGGCCCTCTGTTCTTCCAGGTCAGATCCAGTTCCATCCAGATCTAAGAATGCGGAGTTCATCGCATCAAACTGGTGCTGTACGATTGTGCTTGCTCGGCTCCGAGACAGCTGGCGCTTGCTGAGTCCCAGGTCTGGACCAAAAGCCTCAACAAGAATCTCACTCGCACATGACTTCATGTCCTCAGGAAGAATGGACGCAATCATGGCATCACAAGCTCTCCTGCTGCAAGTAAGCGCAGACGTGTTGCGCTGCCCTTGGCATTGGTCCCACACACATTTGGTGAGAAACTTCATGCAGGACCCGAAGCAGTGGGTGTTGCAGAAAGCAGGGAGCTGCATACGAAGCGTCCTCAGAAAGGCCGCAGTAGCGTGCGATGCTTGATCAGCCTGTCGCAGTCCTTGCTGCCTGTAGCCAGGCACGCACTTGTCTTGTGTATTCACAGCAGGGTGACATGCCCTCTTCAATCTGACACAGCACCAGAAACTGAGTGGGGCCAGCACAACAGCAGGCTGCTTGCCCATGGGCGCACCTGAGCGCTGCCTCTATCATGAGCGAGATTGGCGCAGCCATAAGCACAACCCGTCTGGAGTGAGAAGCGAAGAACTCATCGATGAGCTGCCTTTGCGCACGTGGTGCCAGTGTGGCATGACTGGGACTGGGACCAGAAAACATCAACGCAAAGGGCTGGCTCACTGCATCCTGTAGGACTGGCTGATGGGGCAGGTCAAACGTGACATTTGCGACCGTTGTGCTCTCGATGCGGGCTGCGAGAGCTGCCTGCAGCTGCAAGACGACACTGGATAGGAACGACACCATGTCCTGAGACAAGCGGCTCACATTCTCAAAAAAGCCCCATGCATTCATGGCAATCATCCCCTGCAGACACGACCGTTCGTGACATTGGCCATGTTCGCACACATGCAAATATTTCAGTGTCCAGCACAGATCAGCAACGTGCCTGCACCATCCTCAGTACTTCCAGAGAGCCTAGCTTGGGTGTGCACTCCACCGACACCAGGAATCGCCCAAATACCCGCGCAATCGCCTCGGCATAGCACGGCACGGGGGTTCCCGCGCTCGAGGGACCTGGAGGTATGAGCTGCAGACCGCCATCATGATGCAGCGCTGCGCAAGCCAGGGCGACGGAGCGGTCACAGTGTGCGAGCAGCAGCGCAGCCTCGCTGATGTGGCCCCCACAGTACTCCCACTGGAATGGGACCCGCACGTCGGCGACTTGCACATAGCACTCGTTCGAATCTCGCCGCCAGCTGTGCCGGATCTCTCGCTGCCACGCCCATGCTGCGGGGTCTGCAGCGCGCTCGGCGAGCAGGCGCGCCACAGAGTCGCGGTGTGCAATGGCGGCGAGGACGAGCATCCGCAGGCCCGGCCTCTCTTCCACCTTGACTGCCGCGACCTGCTGCGTGAGCGACTCCACACGGACCGCCATCATCTCCGAGCACGTGCGCAGCGCGTGCGGGTTCTCCCCGGATGCGAGCGCCGCAAGCGCACGCTCGACCGTGAATGTGAACGTGCACCCATCGCATAGGTACATCGCCTGCTGCGGGAACGCCGAGCGCCAGAGCCTGGAGTCCATCGTTGACGCGAGCTTCAGCGCTGCTGCCGTGTGCGTGCGCAAGCCCGACTTGATGGCGATCTCTAAGTGTGCAAGCCACTCAGCCAGCGGTGCCTGGTCCACCGGGATCGGCTCGAGGAGCTGCAGGGTGTCCCCGTTGCAGCCTTGCACCGCTATCACGCACAGGCCTCCGCCCCCCTCATGGGTGTCGGTCACCAAGGCCACGGCCCCCGGGAAACATGTCGACAGCATGGAAGGTGGCAGCTCGAGAGGGGCACGGGCGAAGGCCAACGCAGACACCACCTCGGCGTCACTGCACAGATGGAAGCGTGGGAAGTTGTCCCGCATGGCCGATGTACATGTCAGCAGGCGGTTGTAAATGCGCTGCAGAACCTGCAGCATTGCTGAGCAGTGCGACAGCGGGCCGGCCAGAGCAGACGCATCTGCGAGGGTGGCGGCCCCGTCCATGATCTGGACCTGCATCACCCTCCACCGTGTCTGTACCTCATGGAACGCGGGCATGTCCGATTTGACAAGCATCTGGGCGGATTCTTCAGCCAGTATACGAGATAGATGCAGCCAAAGAGTCTGCGTCTTGTCAGCCGCAAGCAAGGCGGACTCATATGTCGCTAGCTGAGCCTCTGCTTCTGAGAACTCACTGCGAAGCTGGGGGGTCACTGCCTGGCCAGAGAGCAGCAACGCGGTCGCATCGCTGGCTTCTCTGACTGTAGATAGCACTTCTGGCAGATTTGTCAACAGCAGGCAGCCATACTCTCTGCGAACGGACAGTTCCAGGCGAAGGTTGCTGACTCGTTCTCGCAGGCACATCAATTTGTGTAGGACCTGGGAGTCCTCAGAAGATGCTTTGTACAAGCGCTTGAAGACAGCCTTTGCAGCACCCGAGATCGTGAGCAGTGAGAGGATGCGCCACAGCTTGGCACCCTCGAGTGCAGGCGCCAGGCTGGGGTCTTCTAGAACTAGCGGTGGCCCGACAAAAGCTGCAAGGCTCACTGTCTTGACTGCCGCAGCGTTCACCAGTGCTGTAGCAAATGTCACAGCATGCATCACCACTGCCTTGCCCTTACTAGTAGACTCCAACGGCACAGCCTGCACAGAATCCAGGCCATCCGAAAACATTGTGTACGAAATGCATGGCAGCTTGGAAGTCTAGACATGTCCTCTTGCATTGTCACTCCGAATCAAGAGCTACACTGTAAATCTGCATTGGAAAAGCTTGCCCGCATCATGGATACAGCTGTGCAAATTTACCAACGCAGTCGTACGTAGGAACACAGACACGGACTCATTTGAGAGGTGCAGCTGGCAGGCGTAGCTCCCATTTGGAAACACATCACAGTACCACACGTGGCCTGCACGCCAGGAGGGGGCTGCACCTCATCTACATCAGGATCACCTTGATCCAACAAGGTCAGCTCGGACCCCGGATCAGGGGGAGCACCAAGCCACAGGAATCGGTCGATGGGCCTGTTGGATCCCTCCAGTGTCGATCGCAGGCCCTGCAGTTCCCGCTCGAGCTGCGCTCGGTGCCGCTCCTGGAGCGATGGGCTCACCAACTCTGGCAGGATTTCTGAGCCTTGCTGCCAAGCTGTGTGCACGGCACGCAAGCGATCAACTAGTGCCCTCTCAGATGGAGTCAAGCCCTCCACATCTAATACGCCATCAGCACACGTCCGAGCCTCCCATGCACAGATGGCTGTATCCAGGTCTGCCAGGGCCCGATTCAACGTGGCCACCTTGACTGTGCTTGTCAGCAGTGTCGCGCTGGAGAATGTGACACTAACGCGGGTCCACAGCGCGATGCTGTTCCACAGGTGCTTCAGACTGTCCAGGTGACGTGTGCACTCCTTCACTTTGCTGATCAGTGGAGCTTCAGATGGCGCCTGGCGCCCTTCACTCACCAGCATCTCCTGAATCTTCTCTAGCACAGCAGCATCAGAGACCAACTCCGTCAAACTAGCACGCAGCTGCGCCGCCATCTGCTGCATTGCGTGTGGATCGCCACCGATTGCAGCCAGGCCTGAATCGCTTCTGGCATGGCTCATAATCTGCTGCACATGAGACCAGATCTCCCTGACTCTGGCACTGACTTTTGCCCCCATCACAGGTATGCGCTCCTGGTAGTACATGTGTGCGTGATCGCATCGATCGTTGTACACCTTCAGCACAGCTGCCATGCCATCAAACGCCTCCATTGCAGCTGACAGGCTCTCCATCTCACGATCATTGCGTGATCCCACGCGCTCCTACATGCTATCCGAGTGAAGGACCAGATGTATTTATCGACTAATTACCGCTCATCGGACGAACTGATGCAAGTGACAATTATCCTCCAGCACAGACCAGCACACACCTTACTGAATTTTGACCGCTCTTGAGCAAGCTGAGAATGCATACGCTGTAAGCTTTCAACTGACTGCATGAGATGTTTCCTGGCGGATTGATCGCCCGCAAAGTGGTCGCCATTCCTATTGACCCATGCCATGAAGTCGCTGAGGTCAGATGGTGGAGCACCAATCCCAATGCCGTCTGACGCACTGACCGCTGCAGCCTGCACAAGCAAACAGCTTGCAATCAATCACAGGCCAATCACCATGCGCTGTATGATGCTCGTCCGTGGCAGAAGCCTAACTAATGCATGCTGAAAGAAGCAACACTCTACAATAAGAGACTCACTCGAACCCGTATGCAGTTGTCGTAGAGCCAATCATTCGCCAGCTTAATGAATGCTTTCATGGTGGTCTCTGCTGTCTCAAGAACGCTTAACCTGAGGGAAGACAAGTCGAAGAGCAGCAGGCCTTTTTGTAATGTCGGATGCAGCGATTTTAGATCTGCTATCCAACGTTGGAGTATCCCCAAGTCCAGACAGACATCTTCACATGATGGGGTAGCCGTCAGGTATGCGTCAGAATCAAAGGCCTCCATGAAAGTGAATAGCTCCCCCACATTTGTGAATGCTGTCATGACATTGGAGGCCCGAGCTGCTTCGTAATCAGATTCCAGCAGCTGTGTGATTGATGCTTGCTGGCTGTCAATATCGCACATTGTCTTGAAAATCGAGGAAAACGCCAATATTGACAGTTGATCATCATGCAGATTGGGCGAGAATGAGTTGTAGTGCTGGACAAGGTGGTCCAGCTCCAGTGGCCTCCTAGTGGCTGCCGCCACGCCAACGATCTCACGAAGCTGCAACATTCAGAATTGTGAGATTGCAAAGATGCTAGTCCATGACTGTTGACCTTCCAGTCATGGCGTCCATTGTCCGGCAAATCAGGAAAACAGCTGCGCACCACTGCAGTTGCGTGCGAGCAAAGTTCAGCTGCGGACGGGGACAGCCTCAAGACACTCTGGATGTCAAGGCGGCGTTTCTTTGGGATGACCTCCCCTGATATGACCCACAACCCATGCTTGTATTGGACCGGATGAGCTGAGTGGCAGATCGTCACACTGTCTTGCAGCAGCTGCCTCATCGCCAGCTACACGCACAAAAACTGCTACGAGACTGGGGGCACTGAAGCCAATCACCACGAAACCATTGCAACATTGCCGCGCTCGAATCATTGCATGCGAGTCCGGTCAAGTCAGATCACAGCTACGTAATGGCAATGTGTGCGACCATCCAATCATAGAGATAGAAACTGTGTGCAAAGGCTGTGCTTGTTCTTTCCTTTCTCTGCTGTGTGAACACATATACGACCCCAACCTTGAGCACCGCAGGGGCTTACACATGACCCGAGGGGGGGAGCACCAATGACAAAAAGAGGAGATGGGCGCACTTGAACAGACGTCAGTGCAAGGTCCACCATAGCACCCATGACCCGGAGGTCTGCTAGTCTGAGGGCCCGGGGAAGGAGCGCCGCATGCATCTTTGCGTGATCGTACCGCTGCATGGCAGTCATGTTCACAAACTTCTTGACAAGCAGGGAGCGCGCACGCAGCCTTGCTCGAGGGCTTGGGCGCCTCCGGGTGATTTTCCGCAAAGCGGTGCGTTTGAGCTCGGCTGGGTACGAGTCCTCAAGCTCTTGGTCAACATCTACAGCCAGGATGTGAACGAGCGATGCTATTTCACCCGCCACTATGTCCATAGCCTGCATGGCATGTATCAAGTTTGTGCATGCTGCCCACATTCAGCACTACCAGCCAGGTGTGGCGTGACATCTTGAGCGGGTTAAAGCACATGCGATCAGACCCCACCTATGATCTCTCAGGTGACAGGCGGGATCGAAACACTACTCTGTTGAGCCCAATGTTTGTGGCAATCCAGTGATATGACCTCGACATCACTGCCGTGTCAGCACAGGGGACCACATCATAGCACACGAGCCAGGTCACGGTAGAGCACTCATGCAGGCGAGCACTGGTGCGCATGGTAAATCTGACTCGGTTGGTCACATATCACGGCAGGGTGTTTTGCCGGCCGTGTGGCCAGGTGCAAACCCCAGCAGCCTCCGGCACAGTCTGACGTGCACTGCGGATCGTACTGCTGACACACTGTCCCGCATATCTGTGCGAATCTTCTGAAAACCTTTGAGCTGGTGACAGCAGGCCTCATGGCCAAGGAACGAGAGGCGCAAAGGTAGACTCAAAGCTCCAGAGACAAGGTTCTCCTTGGAGACTGGAACAGCCTTCTCATACACTTCTTTCAAGCTGGACGATAAGGTCGAAACATGCCATGTGGACCCGACTCGCTGCCATGCACCCGTACAGCCAGTTGTAGCGGAGGCAGCCTGCACTGCAAAGGCCGTGTGTTGTTTCGGAAGCCCGGAACATGCTGAATACGTGCTATGAGTGAGTGCAACATCATTTCAAGCTATCCGGTGCAAGCATGGCAAGGTGTCGTACCAGGCAATGGCAGGATCGCATGCTGTGACCAAACCAAGGGTTTAGCATGAGATGCTGCGTCTCCAGAAATTTTGCGCGCCTTGAAAACTTGCCCGCCTGGTGGCCTGTTTTCCAGTGTGCCCACGCATTGACCATTTCAAACTTCTTGAAGAATGTTAATTGCTTCAGCGTGCGGAACTGACGCGCCTCGGCTGCCCAGGTGTGCAATTGTGACACTGTGTTGCCTGAGTCATTGGGCCGAATGTGGCACACACCCGTGCATGAAACAACACAGTGCTCCGCAGCAACAGCAGAACTGTCAACGACGACAAGGCTATACGGATCATGTATCGATGGATCAGAGCTGACGAAGTTGCAAAAAATGAACAAGCTTCCGGTGGACTGATGCTTGTTGGTGGAGAAATAATGTACTGCATCTTCCCCAGTGTTCACTCCCGGTGGGGTGGCAGATTGCATCAGCTGGCTTGCGACCAGGGTCACTGGGACATGCCTGCGTGTCAATGGAGTATCACATGATGCCTCTTCAAAGCAGGGTAGCTTGAATTGTCCCTTAGAACGAGCGGGGTCCAGGCAAGTGTAGTGCCCAGACGAAAGGTGCAGCGTGCGGCAGGTGACTGGCTCCGCAGACTTTGGTCGCGCACGAGCTGGTGGCTTTGGCAAGTGCTGCAATTGATGTTGGGACACTGGATGTTGGAAGACACGTGATGATGTAACGAACGCCTTTCGATGTGTTCCGGCTGCATCTGATGACATGTGGCGGTGAGGATGCCCCTCTCGACCCTGTCGCAGCGATTGGCGATACATGACAAGTGGGGACACCGTAAGGGTATTCGAAGAACTCTGAAGACCCTCACTGTCCTTGAATGCCTCTGACACATCCTTTGGGGCACCTCCCCGCCCATGCACCTGAACATCTGAAGTTTTGAATGACTCAACGTGGTGATTCTGAAAGCCATCCGTGATCAGCAGCTCACGTCATTCATATATTCGATATGGGGACATTGTTCGAGTGACTGTCCGATCTGTAGTTGAACGTTGAGTGGCAAGCTGGAGCTGAATTATGCACGAATGCACAGAGCTCGCACTTGCAAGGTGGTGAAATCCGGCACATGATTTTTGCTTTTGAACTTGACTGTTTCAATCCTGTCTGGGTGGTCGAAGCCGGTCATGCTGGCACTACCAGCGCACCGCGTGCACGACGGGAGACAGCCCACGCTCGTTGAATCAAGTCAGCACGCACGTACATCACATTTTTACACTTGACCACTTTCGTTGCACAGCACACCCAATCATCGCTGTTGTGAGGCAGCCGGATGCTTCATGCAGTTGGATTCGGCGCGAGGGCCTGACAACAACCCGGAGCGCTCGAGTCTTGGTCCTTTGTAACACAGTAAGATGCACACCCCAATCGACCCAAATTGAATGGTTACATTACATACAAGTTGACCACAATCCTCGACTCGGAGGTAGACATGCCCGAGTCACAAACAAGGGTTCAGTGTGCATGCCGGTGACCATGGCTCCATACCGAAAATCTATCAGTGACGTCGGACAAAGCGATAATCGATCAAGATGCGGACAAGAGGAGGAAAGCGTCTGCTTCCCATCGTACTATAGAGTGCATGTGGCACCCATGTCTATCTTGCGCTTTCGCAGTTTTGCTGAACTCGAATATGCGGAACGTGGCTTCGGTGCTGAAGTCTACATAGCGGAGGTGGTCTTGTTCTTGTAGGTCTAGCGTGAGACCCAAGGCTCTGCAAAATGTCAAGCCTCCTCATCGCTCCGACAATTCCATAAAGAAAGAATGCTTGCTTCTACACGCACGTCTCGCGAGCTGCGGGTGGGTGGCGCAACCTTAGGCCCGTACGGTGCATCTGAAAGCTGACACAATACCTTCGCTGGCTATCTTTGAAAAGCAGTGGCCCTTGATGTATCACACTGTGCTCAAGGACTGCCGCTCCCGGCCAGGGTACCCCTTTTTTCGTACCTGTACTGAGGTAGAAAGTTCACTGGTTGATGCTGTATTACATGAACATCACGGACCGGCATAACATGTTTCGGCCTTGCCAAAGGACCTCATCAGACGCCTTTCCTACCTGGCCATCTTTTCCAGTCCTGCCCGTGCATGGGCAGCCACAGGCTGAATTTGCAGCCAGTGAGGAGAATGCAGGCTACAAACCCGCCTGTGGATTTTGATATGTGAGACCATATCGTCTGAGGAAGGCCCTGACTGGCGGTCGGTGACTTTTATTCGCCGTGCGTATCAATGTGTCGCACATACCAATCGGCTGCTTGTTGCGCCTTAGCCGGCAATGGCTCTGTGCATGTTGATCATACGTGTGAGTCGGTCACGGAATCCACGCGCTGTCAGCGGTCTATTGCTTAGCCATGCAGATGGTGCAAGTGATGATTGCTCCGCTTCGGATGCATTCGCTGGAGGACCAGGCGGCCACACCAACAGCCGTACAGACATGCACGCATGGTATGCACATGCCATGCACGCGATATGTGAATGCCTAACAGCGGCAGATCTGTTTCCCTACAGCCATTGCATCTACCTTTGCCTTGCGGATATCTGATCGAGGCGTTGCCAACCCCAAATCGACCATGCATCGTATCCAAGCTGGCATCTGGGGTGTGACATGCCGCATTCCACAGTTTGAAGCCTGCCTTGGGTGCAAGAACGCGGCAGAGGCATGGGTGCGATGGTCCGGCGGCAGCAAGCACTGAGGGCCGCCAGCAGGGCAGCTGATGTGCTTGCATTGACGTGAACGCAGGAAGGCTGACACGAAAGAGGTTCAGCTGTCACTCAAGTGCTCCATGCATAGAATATGTCATCATCAGTTGACATTCATTCTCCGCGATTGGCGCTGCTGGGTCAACACGGACATTCAGAGCCTCAGTCTGTGGAGAACGACAGCGCATGCTCACACGCCAGGGCGGCGGCGCGCGGCTGGACCGCACATGTGTGTGATACAGATTCAGATTGCTTGAGTTGTAGAAAGACCAGAAGCCTGGCATTTCCTCGAACTTTCGATGTGTGCATCTGCATCACCGCTTTCAATTCTTGCTCACCAGCTAGCATCTCTTCAGGTTCCATGCACCTGCCGCCGCATCCATGTACATGTGGTTGGGGAGGATTACATCGGCACAGGGGCTCGTATATCGCACAAGTCAAATCCGTTTGTCAGTATTGTCCAGTGTTCATGCAGTACCGGTGGTTCGGTCTGCAATCTCAGTCATGACAGGATGGAGTGTGATGCTTTTTACCATGTGTGCAGCTCTTGTGGGGCGGGGCACCGTGAGGGGATGTGTAAAGAAGCACAAAGCAGAGCTGAATCGATGTCGAGACTCTGCAGTGGGTACCACGTGGCGTCTGCGCGCGGCATTTTCTCATATGTTCCCCTCCAGCAGTGGGTGGCCCGGCTGAGGGCACTATTGTGGCTAACCTGTTGCTTGTCAATGGTGTGAATGTTCCCGGCCTGGACGCATTGTGATGCTAAGGCCGATGCCCATGTGTGTGAGGTATGATGCCCACGGGGCGGGGGGGGAGGGGGTTAGCGATCCCTTTCTCTCGCAGATACCCACTCTTCGCGCCACCTGTAAAAACCTGTCCATGTGGCGATCAGTTTGATATGGCATATCCGACATTTGTTCTGCAGATCTGCAAGGCAATCGCAGTCCATCGTGGGCAGGCGACATCAGGTGTCTCCTGCATATCCGATATGCAGCGATATGCGCGCAATGCAACTGCGTTGTTTATGTACACGAGCTAGACCAACGTTTGGCAACGTGCTCTTCTCACGGAGATTGAGTCTTCTCGATCTTTCCATAGCTCTTGCAGTTTGTCTGCGATGCCAACGTTTTATCAGCACGCGTGACTGAAAGTAGGTGCAGGAAGTTGACATCGTCGACGTCCGCTGTGACTTGGCATTGTCTGCTCTGCGCAGCGTAGTATACAACAATTCGGTTCAAGTGGCTTGAAGAGCATCTGAAATTGAGCAAAGGCCCGTCTGTGCCTGGCTGATGCGCTGACTCTGATGTGAAGATGCTGGCTGCGTCACTGCTGTACGGAGTCTCGGCGTTTGTATGTGGCTTCCTTTTTGGGGCTGTCAGAGAGCTGCTACTTCGGCCGCGATTCGGCGATACAGATGCACACCTGATTGAATTCCCCTTTGTCACGTCCTGCGTGTGCGTGATCGGGATTTATCTGATTCGATGGAAACGAGTCTCGAGCTATGTGACCGCCCTGACAATGGGCGTTGGGGGCGTGACCGTGGTGCTGCTGCTGGAGAGCTGGCTGGCATTACACGTCATGAAGATAGATGTCGATGATTACCTTCACAGTTTCGACATCCGCGACGGTCAGCTGTTCCCGGTCGGACTGTTACTGATGTGGCTCGCTCCGACGCTGGGAGTCCATTCTGATGGTGATGTCGCATGCACACAAGCAGGCAAGCAGGAATGAGTTTCGGCTGGAGTCTTGGCACTTTTGCTGCTGATGATGATGCGGGGGATGGCAATCAGCTTGTGTCCAGGTATCTGTGAACAGCGCAGTGCTCACACATACCATCCAGCAGCTGACCCTCCGCTGCTCACCTTCCACATGACCTGGGCGGCGGCCACTCCCGGAGCTTTCCTTGCCTGTGACCCCCAGAAAAATTTCCTCTGCCCCTAAAGCTTGCCTCACCACGGCATTTGGGTCATTATCTCCCCTGCCTGCTGTGCTGTCCTCACTGGCCATGGTCTTGTGCCAACAGCGATCCACTCATGAGTCACGCACATGGCAGTCTGAATGAATGGAATTGGGTGGGGCGGGGGGACCTGCGGCAGCATGTGCCGGGCGTTGGGATGCCCGTTTCGACTACGAGATGCCACTGTATAGCTCGCCAAGTGTGCTGCAAAGGCTTCGGAAGACGGGCTGTGTGAACATGAAGCCATGGGCGAATTTGGGAATGGCAAGTTGATGTAGAGACTGACTCTCGCAGTGTAACTCGCAGTATCAGTCGTCTGAAGTAGGCCACTGAGATGAATTTTTCTATTCACATGTGCTCTGTGTGCGAGTGGTACTAGCGCTTGCTGTGTTGTTGCTTGTCGTGGCACCTCTGTTGTTCCTTTGATCATGGCGCTGGTGCCACGACTGAGATCCTGAAGTGGACTGTTGCCGACAATGCATCATGAAACAGCAGTGTTTATGTAGATGCAGAAAGTCATGCCAATAGAACCTCATCTTCATGGACGGGCTGACGAGTCTATTCTGCCAACACTGGATCCTGCCTGGATCACACCTGGCTTACATTAGGTAATACATCGGGCATGACTGCGCAAGTCTCCATCCATCCCCTGCAGTCTCGGTCGCCCCGCTGCTTCGGGCGCTCTCATACCAGAACACACTGCCATGAACGGACCAAATCGCAATGCCATATGTGTGTGCTGAAAAATGGGTAAATAGATTGCACTATGAAGCTGGTGTGTGCGGAGCCCCCCATGCCTGCATGTGCTTGCATCACACAAGGCCATACGAAAGCGCCGTGCGCCTGATTTTCTCACCACCAGACTGCATTGATATGTTGTGATGCCACATTTTGGCCGATGCAGTGGTACGTACTACCAAGTGCACCAGCATTCAGACACACAGTGTGGACTGACCATACAGTACCGTTTCTATCTGCAAACCATGTCATGAAAGCCCCTGGAGACTGCATGAGACAGAGAACGCCATTGCAATGTGTATCATGTCTGATGTTTGGCACCCCTATACTGCAGCTGCCGAATCTCCCTCCCCACTACTGCAATTTGGCGCCAGCCATTCTGCACGAGGCACACCCGCGCCCATCAAACCGCCCCGGGCACTCATCGCATCTTCGAGACAAAGCCAGCCGACTCTTCAGTGCGCAATTTTCTGGGAGCGCTTCGGGCCTGTCCTTTTTATAGCTTGACACGGCGTGCGTGCATGTAAGCAGGTCGAAAAGTCAAGGCTTCTGCACGTCCACCACAAAGAAAGCATTTGCGCAGCAATGCGGTGCATGCTCCAGTCCAGCAGCCACAGGGACGAATCCGGCCGCAGCAGAGACGCAGGCACGTCTGCATGTGTGTGCTGGGCGTCTTGTATGTGGCCGTAGAGGCTGAGGAGGTGGTGGGCTGGCAGCCGGGCCTCAAGGTTCCATGATGGCCCTGTGTGCTATTCAGCTCCGTCCTGGGAGCTGGAGCGTACCCCACGAGCAATGACACGCACATCATCTGCGGCGCATGTGATCCGTAGCGAGTGTGGTTACATGGGCCCCCAAGCAGGGCACTGAAAGGCGCTGCCATCGGCACCGCGAGCCATGGGAGGCCTACGCACAGCAACATCCCGAAACGAAACATCGCCTGACCGAGATGTCTCGACAGATGCGGTTCTGCATGTTAAGAGCACCCGAGCGTCTACATTCTCACCGGTGTCTGTGTACATGTCTACTTGTACAGCAACAGGTCATGGAAGCACTAACAAGCGTGTCCGTCAGCATGCAAAGGCTTGGTGCTGCTGTGGATTGGAACCATGCCAGACCTTCATGTGCAGGCAGCATCACTGTGTGAAGTACAGCAGGACATTTTCAGCGACGACTGTGAAGTTGGTGATGGTTCATACAGTTGCAATTCAACATGCTGCTACCTAAGGGATCTTCATTCATGGGCGCCTGCTATATTTGCATGCCAGAAGCAGAGGCTGGACTTGAAAGACTTTTGTTGTCGCGCAGATACCTTGACGACCAGGAGGGGGGGCCCATCCAGGATGGTGAGTTTGGCTGGATTCACGCAAAGCATGGTTCACCCACAGCTGGGGGTCCAGGCTGACAACTTCAGAGCACAGTGGTCACTGGCCAGGACTTGAGGCATCGAGTACTAGATGGAACCAGAAACAGCGCCCCACCGCATCAATCTATCTGGAGATATACCCACGCATGCATGAGCGAAGCGGCTCTGGTGTGCGCGGTGGCGCCAGGCCTAGCGAGGTGGTGTTGTGAGCGGCTTACGCTGCACGTGATTCGCTATCTACGCGATTTGGGGCTGGAAGTGGCCATAATTTCGTGGCGAATTGTCTTTGGGTGACAGCGTAGGCTCGAGGACTGGCTACATTGTGTCGCGGCATATACGGGCACTTTGCCTGTGGCTTTGGCGCATCCCAACATCAAGCAAACATTATGCTGAGCAAGATCGCTTGCGGTCGAGCATGGGAACAACTGAGCAGATCAGGCAGCTTGGCCGGAATTTGGAATGTCACGACAGGGCACGGACGCGCTTGTGTTGCTGGACACAGTTCCAGCCATCTGCACAACAGCGCCGCTGCAAACAGCGAATTCCCTGTTTACGTCTTCAGGCTGCCGAAGTTATCTCCCGCTATGCAGTCGGCACGGTGTGTGATGTCTTGGATGCTGTATTTGCTGGCTGTGGCCAATGGCCGTGCAGCCATTTACAGCCATTGTCAGCTGACTGGGGCCGACTCGACAAAAACTGCAACTTTCAAGACACTTCAGTAATAGCAAAACCACACCACTTTGTACGACCAATGTTGCATCACTTTGTTCGATGGTGTTCTGTGCAGGATAACAAAATGGCACATAGCCGCTGGTGAAGACGTGGAGGAGCCGCACTTAGCAATAACGTTGATTCCCGATCGGCTAGAGACGTTGGAAAGCTCGGATGTCCAGAAATCAATGCAGGTAAGAACATACTTCTCATGTATCTGGAAATTTGCTTGTGTATCCGATTGCCAGGCATGCAAGATAATGCCACAAGTGGAGCAGAGAGGATACGTCCCAGCACATGTGAATAGCTGCACAGGTCGAAATTCATGACGAAGGAGTTATGGCAGTTATCCTGGAGGAATCTCACCCACAGAGGTCAATTCAGTGCGGTGCAGCTCTGGGCTTGATATGTGACAGGGAACATGTTGCCGAGCTGCAGCATGCATGGCAGTCGGGCCGTGATCTCATCGAAACTGCTACGCGTGAAACAGCATGGCAGGCGTTCATTGCAAGCTAGAGATGATGTGCTTGATCAGATGTGGATGCGTGAACACCGGGAGGGTCAGCTTCTAATCAACTATCTCAGACAGAACGCATCTCGGCGTATCCATAGAATTCTGAGAAGAGGCCTCTGAATGAATTTGGACAACATGGTCCTGGCCTGCAAAGGTACCACGGTATGCAATGGCCGCAGCTGACCGGGTGAACTATGGCAGGCGCGTGTGTGTAACATGTCTTTGGGGAAGAAAGTTCGGCAGGGCATGCGAGCAAGAGGGGAACGTTCGAAGGAGATAAATTATGCAACGTGTGAACTCATCTATTGATGTGACAAGCGATTCACTTAGAGGGTGTCAACAGCGCTCGGCACGTACAATTACATGCGGCAGTTCAGCCAATTACATGCACGGGTTCGGAGATCACGATGCTGTCGGTCAGGACCTTAAAAGCCGCCGCCGAGATCACTTATTGAAGATGATGTCTGTACTATAAATTAGAACACTCGCTTATGAGTTCGTTGTGCAAGGCAGGTGCTGTATGAATGGCGACGCGCGACGGCTGCTCGTGTTTATCTGCTGCTACGTGCGGCCAATACCAACAGTTCCAACCACTATTCGCAAGCACAGAGATGGAAAAATGTTGCTCACTGACAACTATAACTGGAGGTAGTGCAGACTGCTTGTGGAATTCGAGAGATATCTTTGCATGTGTCAACCACAAGCGCAGATACCGAAACAGGTCAGATGCAAATGTCATCACCAGTCCCCGAGAAATCAAATCATCCTGTAGGCATCGTGCTTTTGCATGCTTCCATCGGAAATAAGTTGCCATGGCTGATCAGCTTTTGCTCGCTAATTTGAACTATGCTCCTGTGCCCAAAAGTACCCGAAACTATCAACAAACCGCGTTGTTCGGGCCCACGAACCGCTGAAAGAACTGCAAGGATTTAAGACACAGTCGCTGCATTGACACCAAGCACTATTTTTGCCCTGTGTTGATGTGACTCTGTTGGACTTGGCAACCATGGCAACAGCTACTGACAGGGAAGAGTACGTGTACATGGCCAAACTGGCCGAGCAGGCTGAGCGGTATGATGAAATGGTCACAGAGATGAAGAAGGTTGCGCAATTGGTTCATGAGCAAGAGCTTACGGTCGAGGAGCGCAACTTGCTCTCGGTGGCGTACAAAAATGTTATCGGCGCCCGCCGTGCCTCTTGGCGCATCATTTCAAACATCGAGCAAAAGGAAGAGAGCAAAGGAAATGCAGCTCAGGTCGAGCGAATCAAGAAGTACCGCCTTGTGGTACGCTGCCGCGCTCCTTTGTCAACGGTCTGACCGGCTGGTCCGTGCCGCGCGCTGGACGCCGTCGCTTTTGCAGGTTGAGAAGGAGTTACAGGAAATTTGCCTGTCGATTCTGGATCTGCTAGACAACCACCTCATTCCCTCCGCTTCCACTGGCGAGAGCAAGGTGTTCTATTACAAGATGAAGGGTGATTACCATCGGTACCTGGCCGAATTCAAGACTCAAGAGCAGCGCGAAGAGTCCGCCAAGCACACGCTTGAGGCCTACAAGAAGGCACAGGTATGCGCCTGCCAGTTTCTCGAGCCGCGACAGGGGGCAGTGCAGCGATGCGAAAGAACGAGTGGAAGACGCCCACGAGTGAGTATACCTGCGGGTAATCACCGCTTTGGCGTGGGGGAGGGTAGCCAGTGCTCTTTACGAAAAAGCCTCGCCGGCTCCGGCCACGTAGTGGCTCGCGGTCCCATCGGCAGGCTGTTGTGGAACGACGTGACAGAGCAGCTTTCGGATGACTGGCTGCTGCGGCACCCCAATTTCACAAACTTGTACAACTTTTCTGCGTGTGGGCAACTGCGAGTATGTCTGTTGGTATGGATGTGGTTCTCGCCTGCCGGAGAAGGTTTCGGTTGCGCGTTGACCTTCTCTGATGTTTCGCTCGCGTTGATAGTTTCACTCATCTTTATCATCTGCCGGGAATTTTATAGCTGTCAAAGTCGAGAATCGGGGAAGAAAACTCTTCAGGCCTTGTGCCGAACCTGACCAGACATGCAGGATTCATGCCATGTACTTGCATCAAACTCGAGGACAGCAGGAACAGAAAACTTACTGCATTTAAAGAGTCTGTCGGCTTTCATGCCTTTTCTCAAAGCAGGATATTCATTTATGTTTTGTCATGCAGGATATCGCTTTCTTCGAACTTGCTCCAACCCATCCCATCCGTCTTGGCTTGGCTCTCAATTTCTCTGTGTTTTACTACGAGATCCTCAACTCGCCCGATCGTGCCTGCCATCTTGCGAAGCAGGTATGCTGTAGCAATTGCTAAATATATTGATTATGCGCACATGAGCTGCCTTGTGCATCACTCACCTTAGTATAAGGACTATCCAGACATATTGATCAATGCTTGCAGGCATTCGATGATGCGATTTCTGAATTGGACACTCTCGGAGAAGAGTCTTACAAGGACTCAACATTGATCATGCAGCTGCTGCGTGATAACTTGACCCTCTGGGCATCTGATGTTCAGGTGTGCTCACTGCTCTTAACGGGGTCCTTTTCTCATGCAATCTGTCTGGCTTAGGTTCTCTGTTATGACAGGTGTAGATGAGGTGTGGTGCGTTGTGTAGGACCCAAAGGCATCGGGCGAGGGTGACATGAAGGTTGAGGAGGCAGATGCATAAGCCTGAATACACTCCGACATGCTTGCAAGGCCATGCATTTTCCGTGTAGCACATGCAGAATGTGTGCACTCTCGTGGCATCGCAAATTGGCTTTGACAGTGCCCAGACGCACAGATCTATTTGTGGTGACTTGCTGTGCTAAATGCTTTTCTGATGGCACATCAACTGTCATCCAATTGTTAGCCATGGTGTATGAGCAGGACCGTCGTCACCAGGCGGACAATTAAGTCGTTTTTGGAGCAATGCGGTTGGAACGTGTCACTTGTAAGGTTGCGCATGGTTTCGACCAATATCGGCAGTGTTGCAATATGGTCACTGCGTCGAGCCATTAAGGATTGTTTCCCGGTTGGATTGATACGGGAGCCTTGTGCACGATTGTGCAGCCAGGTTTGGCACCCAGATACGGACATGTGTCACAACAATCAGTATGTCGAAAGTTTATGATTCTTGCGGAAGTGTTATGTGAACCGAATCTTTTAAATCTGTGTGTGCGTTCATGCAATTTGGATAAGCACCAACGGGTGTTCTCCAAAACGGTTGGGCACAAGAGCGCATGGCGTCATTGTTATAGCAGGTGCGCCACGTTCCACAGCCAAGATCTGTGTCATCTTGTGTGCAACTCCGAGCCGACCTGCGGATGGCAAGATTCAAGATGACACGCTGTCAATGAAGCTGTAATGCAGTGTCGCCACGTCGAGGTCCCGAGGCTCTGCGCAAAGTCATCAACGATGCTACTGCATGCAGCTGGCTCCACAGAATGTAAGCGTAAATTTTGTCCATGTGCAATGATGTGGTTCTGCGGTCGCAATCTGTGATTCATCATTCAGATGTACGAGGAAGGGTTTCGTACGCCAACCTCGATGCTCCGGAACGTGCGGCCTCCGACACACCATGCACAGGCCACTGACCGCATGTCCGGGTCGACATGCAGGGGGCTATTGTTCTCAGCTCGTTGCATCCTGATAGAGCAGCTACAACGCGACGCTCGCGCGTGAGATGGACCCTGGACAGCAGGCCACCACACCCCGATCGGAACGGATCGACATCCGAACACTTGAAGTTGCACAGCGCAAGCCCCACGCACGCGCTTACCTGGACAACGGTGCGGCCTACAGTAGAACCGCCAAATTGTGCATCACGCCCGTCCCAAACCGACATCGGCGCCCCGCAGGACGAAGAGGCCTGTGCATCGCCGGCGGCACCATGACTCACACCCATGCGGCACCATGACTGCACTTGCCCTTCCAGCCCCACGAGTCACTTCAAAATTGTTGATGAGCTGTGTTATGCTCGCTGAGCTGGCATCATGCTCCAAACATGAGCACCGATGTCGAGGCGAGCACAAGTGAGGCTGGGTCACTCACACATCTGGCTACTATTCCGATTGCATACAACAGAGCACTTACATCCTCACAGGTGGCACGTACCATGAAGTCTGAGACTTCTCCAAGCAGGCCCGCCCCTGCCAGTATCGCGTGGCTGAGCCCGATGTGTTACAAGGACAAAGCAAGTAAGGCAGGTAGCACACTGCAACCAGGGGAACCGCACACTACGCAACAAGCCACACGCACCACACACCAACACACCCACGCACCGCCAGCTCGATGTGTATCACTTGGCAACTGGCGTCAGCACACCACCTGCGATGAACGCAGTCACTGCAACGCCGGCGTAGCCACCAGCACCCCATGGCCAGCAATATCGCGGCCGGAGAAGCAGTGGTGTCGACACGCGGGCGGCAGTGCTGAGAACAGACCGGCCACAGGTGCCACGCAGCCAGGCGGAGGTAGGCGGGCGCTAAAACATCTCACTGCACTAACTAAAGTACAACAGCTGGCGCATGATGCACATCACCTTAGTTCTGCTTGGATGGGCTGTGGCGTGAAAGCGCCGTGCTGGGTTGGTGGTCGTGTTCTTGCGATTCTTGCTGTTTTCGCGGTGCTGCCCGCGTCGCCGCCTGTATCTTTGTAACACACCACCTGGTGCAAACCCCATGCCACCCGAGCACCACAGCCACTGTAGCGGCACATGCAGTCGTAGCACCGCCCGCGATTCGGGGCGCATGCTGTGTGCTGTGCTATGGGCCCATGTGAGCGCCGCGAGTAGCTGCACAGCGACGCCAGGCCACGGCTGCGGCGGGCCGCAGAGAGGTACGGCACACGACCTGACTGTATGGGTCATGGCAACTTCTGCGAGGCTGCTCTCACCTGGGGCCCCTTCAGTGCAAGCCTACATGTACCACTGATTTTGGGACTGTTGGTTGTCCTGTTAATGTAATGTTTGGTGGGCGTGGCTTAAGCTTTCATTGAAGCTAGCTTAACTATCGTTGCAACGATAGTATACGTTTGTAATACACGCACGCCAGGCCGAATTGTGATGAGCTCACGGCTATAGCCGGCGCACCCCACATGTGAACGTTTCTACATCCTGCACGACACCGCTGACTGGGCTGACTGGCTTTCCGAAAAGAAGCACGAAGCCTGTGATTTGGTGCGCTTGTTTTTCGAAGGCCTGTGTGCACCAGCCACACCGGCTGGCAACATGTGCACGCTACGCATGCATTGACTGTTCCATCTCAGCCGGCCATCGTGTTCCGATAGTTGCCGGTGACGATGATTCGTAGAAGTTGACGCGGATCATTGATGAATCTGGAAATTACCTTGCGGCACAAGCGCAGCGCCTGATTGTCGTTCTTGGTAAACGAGGATTCCGTGGGACTGCGGCACATGTGTCGTGCTCAGCCATCATCAGCGGCTTTGAGAGTTTAGTGCCGTAGCGTCCGCGCATAGAAGCTGACGCACCCTTTGACGCCTGATTGTGCTACATCTGGCGCCAGACTGCACAAAGGCGCAGGCGGGCCGTGGGTGCCATCGCGTAGGCACCGCTTGTGCAGCACTCTGTGTTGGCGCACAGCCCCGAGGGAGGTGAAGCACGGAAAGCATCACAGGACGAACAGTGAGACAATCAAACCGTTCATACCTGTCTTGCTTGGCTCGAGCGTGGATGTTGGGTGCGTAGTGCTGGCTCCAGGTGCCACACATGCTACTCCACCTGGCTGCACAATCTGCAGCCCGCCTTGCCAGGAGCGCAGGGCGGTGCAGCTTTTGCACAAAGGCTAGCTCTGTAGAAGCCGACAAAATCAGGAATTTCGCCATCATCGCGCACGTTGACCACGGTATGCCCTGAATTCATGCGTGTTCTCTGCTGGGATGGCTGCGGCAGCACAGTGCAGACCGACCACGGAGCAGCCTGATCGCGCCACACCATTGTAGGCAAGTCTTCGCTGTGTTCAAAGCTATTTTCTCAGCTTCAAAACGGGGTGGACGGAGGGGATGGCAAAGGCAGCTGGGACAAATTTGAGGTGGAGAGAGGGATCACCATCACCAGCAAATACATATCGTTTATGTATCAGCAGAAGTATCAAATGAATGTCATTGACACTCCGGGCCATGCGGACTTTGGGGGTGAAGTGGAGCGGTGTGTCTCATCACCTCTCCCCTGCTCTCGTCAGCTTTCCACACTGCCCGGGACATGAGCCCTGCGCTGATACTTTCGTGTTTCTCAGGCTGTGTGTCTGGCCGGTCGTTGCCTCAAGTGAAAGTGATTGCAACGCCATGCACGTTTGTCTCGGTGTTGTGCCGTGCAACGGCTCGAGCGCATGTGATTTGTCCAACTATGCACGCAGCCAGTCCAACCAGCCGCAGCAGCACAGCTTGCAAACATGCATGCAGAGTTCTGAGCATGGTTGACGGGTGCGTGCTGCTCGTGGACGTCGCCGAGGGCCCCATGGCTCAGACCAAGTACGTGCTGTCAAAGGCCCTCAACATGCGCCTGCGGCCGCTGGTCGTGCTGAACAAGATGGACAGGGACGCAGCCACGCCGCACCGCTGCGACGTCGTGCACTCCATGATCTTCGACCTCTTTGCCTCGCTCGGAGCAGACGACGACCAGCTTGACTTCCCCATCATCTACGCATCAGGTGCCCTCCAGCCGCACATGCCACCGGCCATCACCCACCGCCACCTGCAGCAGGCCCATGGGGAACCCACATCCCAAGCCTGGGCATACTGCTTGCATGCTCGTCAGAACGCTCATGCATAGCGTGGCAGCCTGTGTGTGCCATGCATGCCCTGCGCACATACGCCCGATTCGTCGCGTGCGCCACGTTGCGGAGCGCTGTGCAGGCAAGGCTGGCTGGGCGTCGAAGGAGTATCCCAGCAGGCCGGGCACTGGCATGGAGCCGCTGCTGGACGCAATCGTGGAGCACGTGCCGCCGCCGCCGCTGGACCCGTCCGGCATGTTCCGGATGCTCGTGACGATGATGGAACACGACCCGTTTCTCGGGCGCATCGCGACTGGCCGCGTCGCCGGCGGCAGCGTGGCGCTGGGGGCCCCCATCTGGCTGCTGCCACGCGAGGGTGGTCCTGTCGAGTCCGGAAAGGTGGCCCCCGCACTCCAGCACTGCCTTCTGCACTGCCCCCTGGCACACATAGGCTGTGGTTTGTGCACATTCGGGTGCTCCTGCATGGCATGCGTATGCTTGCCTCATGCGCACTCGGTTCGCCCTCATGCGCGTGTATGCCTACCTCGGGCACCGTACATCGAAACTACAATCGCTCCCAGCCCCACTTGCAACCCCCAGCCGCCGCTTGCGGCATGTGCCACGCCGCGCTGCGGCAGCCTCTCGCCGTATCACGACAGGGCGCCGGCGCCTTGGTGCAACTTTGTCGGCACCAATGCCAGACCGTGCTTTGCTCCAGGTGACCAGAATCCAGAAGAAGAACGGCGCAGGGGGGTGGTCGGTGCTCGGGGAGGCGTGTGGGGGCGACATCGTGTCAGTGGCGGGCCTGACGGGTGCCGGCATCGGCGACACGATTTCGGCTGCGGATGACGCGGAACGGCTGTCGCCCGGCCCCATCGACCCGCCCACCCTCGCGATGGTCTTCAGCCCCAACTCCTCCCCCCTCGGCCTCGCGCCGGGCAACGTCGTCACGTCACAGAAGATCATGGAGCGGCTCGACATGGAGGCCGCCAACTCGGTATCGCTTCGGGTGCGCTGGCCATGCTTCATGCCTGTGACACCCCTGTCAAGCCACAGGATGGGCACGCGCGCAAGCACCGCTCCCTGCGTGTACGGGGCAACCCATCGTGGCACAGTCGCTGTTGGCGCAGCTGTAGAATGCGCGCGCGGGCATGTGCAGGTGAAGCGGCTGTCGGGCGGCGGCAGCTCGGACGACAAGATCCAGGTCGAGGCGCGGGGCGAGCTGCAGCTGGGGCTGCTCATCGAGGGCATGCGGCGGGACCGCTTCGAGATGGAGATCTCGGCACCACGCGTGCTGCTGCGGCGCGAGGCCGGGGAGCTGCTGGAGCCCCACGAGGAGGTCACCTGCGAGGTGCCGGCGCAGTGCGTCGGCGACGTCATCTCCGCGCTGCAGGCGCGCAAGGCGGAGCTCGTCGACATGCATGAGCTGCCGCACGGCGGTCGCAGCAGCCTCACGTTCGAGGCGCCGACGCGGGGCCTCGTGGGCTTCAAGAGCACGTTTGCGATGCTGACGCAAGGCGAGGGCATCATCAACCGCATCTTCACGGTGCGCCGCGGCAGGCCCTGCCCCGGCCTGCACAGGCCCTGCCCCGGCAGAGACGCGCGCGGCGGGGTGGCTGTAGGTGTCTGCAGGCGCAGCTGCAGGGCTCTGCGATTGCGGACGGCACCAGCGATCAGGAGCCTGCATTCGTGTGTCGTCTGGCGTGTATTGGGCAGGTGCTGGAGGTGTCTGTCAACATCATGGAGGCGACCTCAATTCCACCGCACACGTGTGCATTATACGATGTCGCCTCTGGCATGCCGGGCCAGAGCGCGATTCATTGCCAATCCCTCCTGCTGTGTCTGTTCCATGCCCGCACTCGGCGGTGCACAATGCAGACTTTGTGTTGGCTCAAGCCCGCGCACTGCGCCTGGCATGCATTGCGCCAGTGCCTGCCTGCCAGGTATCCTCTTCACACACAGAGATACACAGCCGTGTGCATGCATGATCGCGTAGCCATGAGACGTTGACATGCCAGGTGTGTGCAGGAGTACAAAACGCACAAGGGCCCGATGACGCAGGTGCGCAAGGGCGCGCTGGTGAGCATGGCAGACGGTAAGGTCACGCGCCACGCGCTCGGCGAGCTGCAGGCACGAGGCGCGCTGTTTGTGAAGGAGGGCGACCGCGTGTACCCGGGCATGGTCATCGGCGAGAGCAGCACCGACACGACGCTGCGGGTCAACCCGGCGCGCGAGAAGAAGCTCAGCAATGTGCGCTCGAAGCAGGCGGACGAGAAGGTGGCGCTGACGCCGCCGCGCCAGATGACGCTGGAGGACGCGATCGGGTACATCCAGCCGGACGAGGCCATCGAGGTGACACCCGACGCGATGCGCCTGCGCAAGCTCGATTTGTCTGACGCAGAGCGCAAGCGCCTGCTGTCGCCCGAGGCGTAGGGGTGGGCGGCGGATGCGTGGCTCACACTTGCAGCGCACGGATCTGGCTGGTGCTTCCGTGGGGTGTGAGGGGGGCTACACAAGTGCATGTGGTGTGGTGTTGTGATGGGGGCGGATTACATGTAGTGCAGTGTTGTGGTTTCGGGCTACAACTATTGCCGCAGCGCGGCTTCCGGACAGTGCCGTTGCTGAGCGCAGTCAGACCGCGGCGGCGGCGTGTGCCTGGTGCTTGGCATACAGCGGGTCGTTCTCGCCGAGGGAGCAGGCGAGAGTGGCGCGCGCGTAGAAGTCCGGGCAGACCTCGATGCTCGCGATGACGTCCTGCAACGCGTGCGCCTTGCCTGCACCACACGGCCGCGCCCTCAGCGCCGCCGGCTGACCCTGGGGCACCCCGAGGGCCTCTTTGGGGCATTGCTCCGAGGAGCTGCAACGTGGGGGGAGTGCAGTAAGTCCCTTTTACAGGTGTCTCACCACATCCACACAGGCATAATGGGCATCAGCACCTCGCAGGGCGGTGGAACACCGAAAGTGGGGGCGAAGCGCACCTGTGGCCATGCCAAACGTCGCCTCCTTGCTCATGTGCATGAAGTGCACGTGGAGGTGGAAGTAGGAGGGCAGGTAGTGCACGAAGGCGCGCAGGTGCGCGGGGGGCACGCCGTATTCGTCCTGGATCGCCTTGGAGCCCTTGGCGAGGATGTTGCGTAGCAGCGGGAGGTGCTCGGCGCGCAGGTCGCGCAGGCTCCGGACGTTCCGCGCATGCACAATCGCGAGGCAGTACAGCTTGTCCACCTGCACCCACCAGCAGAGTGCCAGATCCGCATACTCAGACACGCTGACTCAAGTGCCGCGGCATGCGGCTCCAATGCCTCGATGATCCGGGATGACGGTCGATGGGGCTGTGGCTATGCATGCATATGTGAGTGTTCATGCAGAGTCGGCTTCGTGCACATGGGCACGAAGCCGTCTGCTGCAGCTGCAGCTCTTCCGCAAGCCGGATACTAGTCATGATAGTCTGTGATGATCATGTAATCCACATCATGCAGTGAACCTCAGATGAGCTCAGATGGTACATGTGTACACACCCAAGCTGTGCACATGACACCTGTAGTCATACAGGCATGCTCACAGGGTGCCTGCAAGCAGGGTCGATGAGAGAATGCCTGGCTGTGGTGGGGTGGGGGGCGGGGGCTGAGCACCTGCACGCGGTCCCACTTGAGGTCAGGGTGGAGCACAAAGCCGGTGGTGGGGTCGGGGTCCTCGAAGATCATGCGGTCTGCCTCCTTCTTCTTCTCCAGGATGTTGATCACCCACGCGGTGGCGCCGGCGGGGATGGCGGCGATGTGGGGCTCCGTCACGGCGGCATACATCTCTGCCGTCTCCGCCAGCATCATGGACTTCTGCTGCGAGTACTTGCTGATGTGCTTGGCAGTGCACGGGAAGATGACGTCCACGTTGATGGCTGCAAAGTCGCTCCCCGGTATCCCCGTGTACTGCACACGCAGCACGATCATGCTGTGAGCTGCCTCGGTGCATGCTGGAGGCCATGTGTGCAGGCAGGGCGGCCCAACGTGTGTCTGTGTGTGTGTCTGTGTATGCAGCAGCAGGGGCAGCGTTGCAGAGAGGAGCCGTATTCAGTTGCGGTACCTTGCTGTAGATGTCATTGGCCAGTGTTTCTTCCGTGACGAGGCCTTGTAGGAGCCCGGTGCAGTCTGCTGGCGTTGTCGGCAAGTGCCTCCTGGCAAGAATCACGATTGCTTGGCCCTCCTTGTCCTTGAACCTGAAGTACAGCGTGACAATGCCACACTTGGCTGGGCAAGTGCTGGAAGCCACTCCCGAGATCACACCTCCCCAGTAGAATGACCATTTTGCTTACGTCCGATTCCATGAGGCAGCGCTCGATCTCGAAACCGCGGAGAGCAAACTGTTCGGCATCCCTGCAGAAACCTGGCAGGCGTTCCAGAATGCATGATCGATGCGATCCCACCAGGCATGCCATGCAAACGTTGCAGTGGTCCCCTTCCTATCGACTGCCTGGTTGTCAGTACCCCATACGAGAATCTGCAGCGGAAACACAGACGGGACACTGCCGTGCCACAGAGTGACATGCAACTTCCGGGACGTGCACTCCGAGGCGTACTTCGCGGTCCCGGGTTCCTCTCGGGCACGTTTCTCGGAAGACATGTCTGTAGCAGCTCCCGTATGCCGCTGATCAGGAACAGCAGCCTGCGACAGTAGGCGTTGCGACTCTAGAGTGTCAGTCCCAGCTTCGTCAAGGCGTCAACATCAAGCGTCTGCCCAGACAGCCAGATTCACACTAGACATCTCGGCACGAAGCAGTGCTGATCAGCAACCACGAGTTCACCCATGTGCTGTCGCTTCTGCAGTTCCGACATATCCGGGAGACGATTCGGCTGTGCAGTCGCGAAGCATGCATTGGCACCGGGAGACAAATTCCAAGCTAGCTGCGCTCGTCTGGACCGACGATAACAAGTGATTACAGAAGCCCTAGGCCTGCATCCTGTTTGCTCCTGATGGACACCACCTGAAAGGTGGTGCCCAGACACGTCCATACGCGCACCTTGTGCCATGCAAGCTCTGGGGCTGCTTTGGTCATCACAGCAGCTAAAGAGAAAAACTAAACCAAATACTACTGCGTCAGTTGAAGAAATACGTGGAGTGCAGCACGGCGTCCAGATCAAAGTCTGCAGGTGTCGGAGGCTCAGTCAGGAGGGTCCCCGTCTCAGGCACCGGCTGCGTCGCGCTCCTCCCGACTGCCCCCGCCTCCCCGCCCAACGCCTCCCCAGCACCCGCCGCCGCACGCGCACGCATGGCAGTCCCGGCAGCCACCGCGGCCGCCCGTCCCTCCGCCGCATGCTCCTCCACAGTCCGCACCAGGTCCGCGTGCAGTGTCCTCAGCAGGGGCTGCCGGTACAGCCGCACAAACTGCTCGCGCAGGGCGGTGCGGCAGGTGGGCACGTCGGCGGCGTGCGTCCAGAACGAGTCGTGCACGCCCGCAAACGCGATGCCGTGCTGGTTGCATGCGTTGGCGGTCAGCATCATGTGGGTGGCGTCGAGGGAGTGCACGAAGTTGGGGGGGAAGGCCGTGCTCTGCTTGCTGGGCGCGGCGTGTGCCTCGCTGCTCTCGGCGGGCAGCAGGTGCACCGGCGACGACCGCCGCTCCTCCTTGAAGTACGGCTGCAGCACCGGCAGCCCGAGCGGTGTCGTCCACCTGCATGCACGCCCTCGCGCTCACGCCTGCCTCGTTCTGAGCCGGACTCGGCTGAACCCGGCGCTGGGAGGCGGACGTTGGAGAGGCCGACGGCAGGTGGGCCAGCCGAGAACAAGCCCGTCGCCCCGCGGCCGCTGCGAGGATTTGACTGGGGACTGCTGTGTCTGACACAGAGGCACTGGCTAAGCTGCATGCATCACGTGCTGCCGCTGCGGCCATTCACGACGATTGGGCCACACAGCAGCCACGCCAAGAAAGTGCCAACATACAACGAAAGCTGCCTCAAGTGACGGCACATGGCGTCGGCACACGCGATGTGGGCGGCCGCGTGCGCCGGCCACAGGTGCACCACACTCGGCGCGGCACGGGCGCAGGCCGCGCCGGCCACTGCACGGCAGCACCGTGGCTAGGGGGGTGTGATGGCAGACAGTCTGCATGAGGCCTGCAGGCGGGCGGCGGGGGCGGCGGGGCGCACTGCACGGGCCGGCCGGTGACGCTCGTCACGGTGTACGCCGAGCGCCGCAGCCACGTCATGATCTGCGCGCTGCTGAAGAGCCCCTCCAGCGCGCTCAGCGCGCGCCGCGCCGCATGCATGGCGACGGCCTGCGTGTGCGAGTCCTTGGGCCACCCCCGCTCAGTCAACCTGCACCACACGCCCACAGTTCAAACCACATGGGCAGGCAACAGGCTGCGCCATCACTCGTGCACAGCCTCCCCGGCGTCAGGTGGATGGCCTGCCGCCGCTTGCGCTGGTCCGATCAACACAGAAACGGCTGAACGTGGTGGCCGGGTGCGCCCAGCAGCGCACCTGTTGGTGACCTGGTCGCGGGCGCCCTGCATCGTGACCCCGTACACCGTCGTCATGACCGTCTGCTTCACGAGCTTCCGGTCCGTGTGCGGCACGAGCGCGCGCGCAAACTGCGCCTCCCGGCTGTCCCCCCCCACGGCCGCCTCCTCCCGTATGATCTCCGAGAATTTGGACGCGACCATCGAGTACACGTCCTGAGGCTCCGGTGCGTCCACGAGGTTCACGGCGCGGCCCCCGGACTCGTCCCGGCCCAGCGCCGCGTAGTGCTGCAGCCCGTTGCAGCTGCCGTCCTGGTGCACCGGCAGCCGCGACTCGTACCGGCGGACGTCCCCGGCGTCGAGCGCGGCCGCGACGTCCATGCACACCGCGAGCGCCGTCCAGGGTTTCTCGGCGCGGAGCCACCACCGGCGGCCGCCGAGCGGCCGTCGCGCGGAGTCCAGCACGTCGGCGAGGTGGGAGTACGACCACTGCAGGCGCTCGTCGAAGGACCGCTTGTCGACGACGCCGCAGACGTTGGCGAGGTGGATGAGCAGCCACCGGAAGCCGTGGTCTCCGAGGGGCCGCGCGTCGGCAAACTGCAGAAGGCCGCGGCAGATGTCTGCGCCCATGTGGTTCAGGTGCGGCGGCATCGGATACGCGCGGCCCCGGAAGTCGACGTTGTGCGGGAAGTGCAGCCGCGCGTGGTGCTCATGCGCCAGTGCCACCTGCAGCAGCCGGGCCCGCATCACAGATGCACAGTGCTGACGCAACTGCCATCCAGCTGCCTACCACGTTTATCATGCCACTGTACGGTGCCGTCTCGCTTATCTGTTTGCCCGTTTTACACACGTGTGGGCCCGATACGCTGGGACCCGGCGTGTGACCCTGCTGTGGCATCCTGCAACGCAAGTGCCAGTTGCCGATGCCCATACCGGCTGTTCACACTACTGATGTTGTGTGTGCAGGGGGGGGGCTTGCCTTGAGCTGCATGTTGAACATGCCCCGCTGGGAGACGGTGTTTGCGTTGTCGCGGGCGGCAGCGGCGGCAGCGGCCCGCTCGCGCTGCTGTGCGCGGACGTCCAGCGGCTGGAAGGTCAGCAGCATGGGCCCGGAGGCGAGGTGGCGGCGGCTGCCACCGGCCCGCGGCAGCGTGTGTGTGCGCGGGTGGAAGTGCGGCGGCGTCGGCTGTGGCACCGCCGGCACCGTCCTCACCGGCACGTCCCCCACACCCTCCTGCCCCAGGTCCACCGCACGGACGACCTGCATGCATGCGCCACCTCCTCGCACACCGCTTTCGCCTGCCCGGATCTGTGACCTGCGAACGCTCTCACACCTATGCCATATAATCTCCGACCCTCAAGCTTGAGATCCTCGATCTCAACTGTGAGGGTCGCAGGTTTTCAGCAAACCACCATGCAACGGCCCGAGCCCCTGTGCTGCTTGAGCGTAGGTAACACACACCATGCCCGGCAGGGTTGGGCAGGCGCCTGTGCGGAAGGTGGGTCTCGCGCACCTCAAGCACACGGGAGTTGATCGACCAGGCCTGCGAGCTGAGGACGTTGAGGGAGTGGTACAGCTGCGACAGGCCCTGCTGCGTGCTGCGCGGCGCGCCCTCCTGCATCCAGCCGCGCATCATGTCTGCGGCGTCGCCGGCGGCATGCGTGCCGGCGCGGTGCGCCTGCGCCAGGGCGCGGCCCTGCGCGGGGGTCTTGGTGCGCATGAGGTCGACCCGGAAGCGGCACTGGTGGCTGTGGCTCAGCACGTAACAGCCGCGCTGCGGAGACACCCACGGCAGCGGCGGCGCGACGCAGGGGCCGTACAGCGGCGCCATCGCCTGCACCACCGAGTCGTACGCCGCCAGCTGCTGCATGGAGCCCCCGGAGAGCTCGATGCCGTAGTCCCCGCCACTGCCGCCCGCGCGCCCTGCAGCCACGCCGCCCTTGCCCTGCTGCACCGGCTGCCAACACAGCAGCATGCAGCGGGTGGCAGTGCATTGCTAGCGCATGTGCGCATGTGGTCCTACAGTGCAACGGGAACCCCGCGCCGCAAAGCAGCACAGCGATCATGGTCCCTACATCAGTGGCATACAGCACAGCATCTCAAGTGCCTGCGTGTCCGGTTTTCGCAGATGCCGGAACATGCGGGGCCGTGGCATGATGCGAACTGTACATACGGAGCCTGTGCCTGCTGCTGTGCAGGTGCAATGGCGCACTCTTGCATGCAGGCGCATCAACGGCGTCGAGCACATGCAGGCTTCGTATGGGCTGTATGCATGCAATCGGAGCCAGCGGCGGCAGTGAGGTCGGGGGAGCGACCTGGGGGGGTGATGTTGACGAAGCGCCACGGCACCGGCTGCCGGAACATCGGCTTGCGGCCGATGCTGTGCAGCTGCATGAGCAGCAGCTGCAGCAGCACCGAGCCGAGAGCGACCTGTGTGCCGCGCGACGGCGCCACGTGGTTCTGCCGCAGCACCGACCGCGCCAGCAGCTGCGCCCGCGTGCCTGTGGCGTCCTGCGGGCTCACAAACGGCGGCGCCCGCACCCGCTGCAGCTGCTCCCGGAACTCCTCCACCTGCACACGCGGCGCCCCTCCTACGTGCCCTGCGCGGCGCCTCTGCCTCCGCTGTCTGCGGCACTGCACCTGCGTGGTGGCGCAGGCTGTCCTGAGCGCAGCGTTCACGGCAGGCACGTGCGTGCATCGGTGCCGGGTGAAGAGTCCCCGGCCAAACCATTTGGCCCTGGCCGCGCCTGCGGTGTTGTGATTCGCTGGCTGCGCAGGACTGGCTGAAGAATGCGGTGATGCTGTGCCCAGATATTCTGCATCACCACGGCTCAGGATCGGGAGGTCGTTCATGGGGCACAGGGGTGGTCCTAGGGGGGAGGGGGGTTGGCACCAGGGAGGAGGGGGTGCTGACTCTCCCGGCCGCCGTGTCCGCCTGTTCCGCCTTGAGGGCCTTGAACAGGCTGCGGGTCGCGTTCTCGCCGCGGCGCTGCGCTCCCAGCCGCAGCTGCAGCGCCGTGGCGTTGACGGCTTTGATGACGTTGCCGCCGATGTCATGCGTGACGCGCGACACCAGCGGCAGCCGCCGCGGGTCGCTGTGCGTCTTTGGTGGCTTGAATGCCTTCCGGAAGACCTCCAGCTGCAGCCGGGTCGAAGCGGACGCGGTGGCGAGCGACGGCGTCGCGAGGAGCAGCAGCGGAGCCCACGAGCCGGGGGTGGCTGGGAGGGGCGCTGCGGCCGGGGCGATGGTGGCATTCAGCAGGCTGCGGTATGACTGCACGGTCTCTAGGGGGGGCAACCATGGCACGTCGCCGCACTCCGCGAGTCGCTCCAGGGGCTCGTCGCGGAAGAGGATGACATCCTGCACCCGTGCCTGGCTTCATGGGCAGCAATGAATGGTGGAGGCGACAGGTGGGGAGAGCGGGGCTGCACCTGCAGGAACGTGGAAGCGCCCTGGGCTGCCTGCATCCACTGCATCGCCATCGCATCGGATGTGTGCGTGCCCCGGCGGATGGCTGAGAGCACCTGCCGCGTTCTCTCCACGTATGCATTGTCCAGCATATCCTTCTCAAGTCTAACCTGCAGGCAGGCCACCAGAGGTCATGGTGGACACTTCCAACCTGGAGCCCTGTCCCACTGGCGTGTAATCACCGTGGCGGTGGCGCACCTGTAAGCGTTGCAGCTTGTCCGGACGGTCGTGGATGCCCTGTCTATAATCATGCCAGTCGTCACAGACTCGCTGGTTGTGCCAATGCTGCTGCTTTTCGCTGTACTGTGCCGACGACAGGTCGAGCGACCGTGCCTGCCCATCCTCACTTCGCTCCAGGTAGTGCCAAAATAGGTCGATCTCGGGAGTATGGAAGTATACAAAGTCGTGTACAGTCTCTGCGCTCCTGGAATGCTTCCACGCGGCACGTAATGCCGGTGTATTTGGTGGAACGTTCAAATGGAGAGGCGAGAGCAGCACACGACGTGCTTGCAGCATAGATCAGATCAGTCACATTCGCGCACACTGCTACGGCACAGCAACCATGACAAGTCGAGGACAGACTGCATGAGGACGTCGATCTGGTCTATGCTGCGATGCGCTGAATTGATCGCCGCACCACAGCACTCCAAAGTGCCACCGCTGCAGCGAACGTAAATGCTAGACCTTCACGAGCTAAATTACTAAGCACCTGATACCAATGATTCTTTCTGGCATCGCGTCTATACGGATACATTTAGCATCCCCCTGTCTTGCAGTTCGCCTGATCGTGCACGGGCATCTGTTGTGGCTACCAGGGTGTATCGGTGAACGGTGTGCATCCGCAGCACGCTACGAGATCGTTTGCCAGCGATGCTCGTTCACAATGGTGTGCAGTCTCACAGTCTTGGCCTACATGCTGTGGAATGTTTCTGGTGTAAGGAGTTTGCAATTGCATGCATCGGTGATGCACTAGGTGTAGAAGGTCTCCCTTCCATCGGCAGGAGACGCACACGCAGCCTTGTGAAAAGCCGTAGCCCTAAGGCAATTCGTCAGCACACGTTGTTGCCTAACTGACTGTCGGGCTTGGAGTTATGGTGGCTGACATCACCGCTATGATGTCGAACGTACGTCCCGTTGACGACTGCCCTTGTGCGAAATAAATTCCGCACACGCACCTGGTCTGCTGTAGTACACAAACACTACCTTGTGGCATGTGGTCGCTGGCTGCTTGTGTACTGGCTGATCACCTAGCATCGGGTCAGCGGTCAGCGCTCGTGGACGGGTGGTACGACGAGCGCTGAAACACGAAAATGGTGCAGCTGTCCAACCCGGACAAGGACCATCGGTACATGGCAACATCTGATCTACTCGCAGCCTTGCAAAATCCGGACTGGAAGCAGGCGGGCTACTCTGACGACAGCTCACAAGTGTGCGAGAAGGTGGTGAAGCAACTGGACGACTCTTCAGGCGACATATCTGCGCTGGCTGTAAAATGGTGCAGTAGCCGACGTTCTTGTGCTCATCATCGCTTTGCATCGCAGCCGCACTTCATGTCCTAATGGCTGCCGGCATGACATACAGTGCTTTGCCTGCAGTTTGGTAGCACTGGGCCATAAAGTGTCCGCCGGCCACATCGGCAAGATGCTTGAGCTCATGTGCAATAAGCTTGTAGCACCACGTAACAAAAAGGATCACAGCGATTCCACTTTCATTGGATTGAAGGCTTTTCTCTCAGAGGTGCCTGCCGTGCATGGCCAGCTGGTCGCCTCTACCACCACCCCAATCCTGGGAACTGGAATCAAGGAACAAGGTGAATCGGTGTGTTGCCGCCTCAAAGCCAAAACAATGTTGACAGTGTAAGAGCATTTGTGCACAGCCTCCACTTCTGTCCCACACTGGCGACCATACGTAGTTCCTGCCTCCCCACATGCTGTTCTGTCTCCTCACTGTAGTACCCCTGCCTCTGCTGCACCTCGCCATGTCCCCACTCTCTCTTCCTGCTCGTCCACTTGTGCACCACATGCAGCCGCAGCTCCAGAAATAGGCGCACAGCGCTTCATCTCATGCAGGAGGCGCTGGCAGCCGATTGCCTAGATCTGCTGTCCACAGTCTTCACCCGCTTTGGCGAGCACGTCAAGGACCGCTGGAATGTCACGCAGACGCTCCTAAGCACGATGGCGAAAGGCACCCACGCAACCTCCCGGAAAGCTGTCCTGTGCATCCGTACGTCCCCCCCCCCCCCACATTCACCCCACCGCCCGCGTGGTAGTCCAGCTCCGCCAGTGTGCAACCTGGCGCTTCTCCCTGCATCAGCAGCACTGATGTCAGCGCGTGGGGTGTGGCGTGCAGCGGCGCTAGCGGTCCACCTCGACGAAGCTGCTCTCGGCGACCTCATGACCGAGCTGGTGGGCCACGTGAAGGCCGCAGCCACGGGCGCTGCGGCGCAGACATGCATGCAGGCCGTGGCCGCGTGCGCCAAGGCGCTCGGCTTCCGCTTCGGGCCGTACATCGGCACCGTCCTGCCGATGGTGACGGAGCGGTGCCGCGCGGCGTCGGCCACCGTGGACGCGGACAGCGGCCTCGGCGTGGAGGAGAAGGAGGCCGCGCTGCATGCGACCACTGCCCTCGTGCAGTTCTGCTCCGACGTGCGCCTCTCCCCCCGCGCGTGCACCCAGGCCTGCAAGCTGGCCTCCGCATCTGGCATGCACTCCGGGTCACCAGCCAGAGGCTGCAGCACGAATGAGAGGCTGAGGTGGCGCGGGTGCCCCAGACTGCCCCAATTGCCGGCATCCTCACCGACGCCACGCCCCTGATGGACATGGCTCCTCAGGCGTGCATGCACACAACTGCACTTGAGGAATTGTTGCTCCTCTGCCCTGTGCTTCTCTGCAGCCTTGAACTCGTTGAATTCAAGCCGACCGTGCTGCCACGGATGGAGTTGACCCGATCGTTAGGTCGTGTTGCACACGCAAACACTTTGGGCGGTCTTCCTTGAGCTGCTGTTTATATCCGGCTGAAGCAGGCGATTTGGAGTGATCGTCAGACTGCTGCTTTTGATGCAAGGCCTGGTATTGTGATACAGTGCTCTGCCCAGCAATGACGCGGGTCCTTGTCATCAGTATGACCTCGCTGACACTTGGCCTCCATGGCGGCGCCCATCCTCACTGCATCAGCGCCTGCGCCATGCCGCCGACGGTGCTACAGGTGGTGAAGCCTCACGTCGCCGAGGTCACGGCGCTCGCGCTCTCCGAGATCTCATTCGACCCGAATCTCGCAGATGGTGGTGACGACGACATGGACGACGGCAGCGGCGCCGACTTTGATGACTACGACGACGACTTCAGCGATGGCGATGGCTACGGCGACGAGGAGGACATGTCGTGGAAGGTGCGGCGCGCCGCGTGCCAGCTCATCGTGGCGCTCGTCGCGGCGTTCCCAGACCTCGCGCCGCAGCTGTATGCCGAGGCGCGGCCCGTGCTGCTGCGGCGGTTCTCCGAGCGGGAGGAGAGTGTTCGGCTGGACGTGTTTGCGGCGCTGTCGACGCTGGTGCGACAGCGGGGCGCGAGCGCGGCGGACGGCGAGCGCGCGGACCTCGCGGTGGACGCGGAGAAGGACATCTTGGCGCTCATGAAGCAGCTGCGCAACACCCGCAACCCAAAGCTCCGCGTGCGCTCCCCCCCCCTGCTTGCAGCCGGCAGGCGTTTGGTGCTCCACGCACCTGTGATGCACCACTATGCTGTCTCTCCTGCTTGACTCCTGCTTTCAGCGCCGGGCTCCGAGGCGGGTGCGATTCACAGGGGGCGGTGTTTGGCGCGGTGTGTGCGCTGCTGGAGGTCGCCTCGGCGGCCGGGGTGCACGGCAAGAAGGCTGTGCCATTGGCGCAGAGCGCGCTGGAGGACTCCACAGCGCCCAACGCGCTCAAGATCGAGGTCCTGCGCTTCCTGCGCCTCGCCTTCTGCGCCGAGGCCGCCGCGGACCTCCTGCCCTCCCTGCCGCCCCTCGTGCCCGTCCTCAAGCGCAGCCTCGAGGACCGCTACTACAAGGTCGTGTCGGAGGCGGTTGCCGTTGTGGAGAACGCGGCGGTGATGGCCGCGGCTGGCGGTGGGGGGGACCCGGCCGTCATGCGCGACCTGCTCCAGGCCGTGCTGGGCCTGCTGCGTGCTAAGGACGTTGACCAGGAGGTCAAGGAGTGCTCGATCAAGTGTGTTGCGGCGATGCTGTCGCTGCTGCCGGCGTCGCTCGGCGCCGCGACGGACACGGCGATGCCGCTGCTGTGCGACAAGCTGCAGAGCGATGGCACGCGGTTCGTGGCGGTGGTCGCGTGCGGCACGATCGCGGGCGCGCAGCCGCCGCTGCCGCTTGGGGCATACGTGCTGCCGCTGATCACGGCGATGACGCCGCTACTGCGCAAGGCGCACCGCGGCCTGCGCTGCGCGGCGCTCGCGGCGCTGGCGCACGTGCTCGCCTCGCACAGCGCCGGCGCCGGGGTGCCGCCGGACATGCTCGAGGCGCTGCTGCAGGAGGCCGCGGAGCTGATTGCGGACGGGGACCTGCTGCTGGCCGCCGCGGCGCTGCGCATGTGCGAGGCGTCCCTTCAGGTGTGCCTCGGCTCTGACGCTGTCTTGATGCTCTGGCACTGTGCCAGTATGTGGCTCAGAGGTGTCGTATCTTGGCACACTTCACTGACTCAGTGCTGACCGTACCTGCCACAGGGCTATATTGTGCGAGTCGGCAAGTTCGTATACGACCATACACACTGAACTTTTTACGAACAGAATACACAAGGTGGACAGCTCTTAGAAGTGCATATCACCTGTGTCCAAACCTGAATTGTCCTCTCCCGTTTCCTTCCGGGCTGTGAGACATATCTCATCACACTGCGATCTTTCGATTCTTGGGAATGTGTGATTGTGTCACAACATTTTGCACGGCCTATGGTGGTGAAATACCATCACTGATGGTACCTTTCAATGGCTCTGGTGAATGATGACACCCAAGGTGTAGGGGGAATGCAGATGACTAATTTCTCATTGGACTGATCATATGATTGTAGTGCACCCCATACTGTGCTTTGCACATCCTTCACTTGTCACAAGCACACCCATTGTGCTCATCGTAAACATTTCATGACTGACACAGTTGAAACATTATATCAAGATTTGTTGTTGCAAATGTCACACAATGCTATGGTCTGATCTTGAATCCCCTAATTCTGTTGACTTGTGTCACAATTGAAAACTTGCTTGTTCCTACTTTTGACAAGGGCCTCCTTATCATTGTCACTTCCTTAATTTTCAGTTACCTGGTATTCCTCACACTTGCAGTCTTATATTTTGACTCTGGAGCTGCCATCAACCCACCACCGCATGTCGAGGGGTCATCATCCAGGTCATCATTCAACGAAGCCGCAAATTTACATGTCCAGACAGCTTCACGCCAAACTCGCATCATGCAGGTCGCCAGTGGCTTGGCGGCCATGTCTGCTGTCACGGACCGCGCAGTCGCGCTGTCCTGCAGCGCCCTACTCAGCGGTGCTGCGCGCGACGCCCTCAAGTCATTCTTCCGCAGCACACAGCAGGGCGCGGCCGCCCTCCCGCACGACGCCCTCCGCGGCCGCCTGCTCCGAGCCGGCACCGCCGCGCCGCGCGCCGCGCAGCGCAGCGCCGCCGAGTGCGTCGCCGCTCTCAGCGAGGGGAGCCCTGACCGCGTCGCTGAGACGATGCGCCTCTGCATACAGTCTCTCGAACAGGCGTCCTCAGTGTGCCCCCCTCCCCACCACCACCACACTCCCGCAGCTGCATCGCAGCACGCACTGGTACATCAACGTGCAGTAGCGCTCCGCAGACGACACCCCCCGCATCTCCACGCCGCACACAGATGCGCAGCCTGGCACAGGTGAGGGTGTTTGTTACGTGGATCTTCGAAGCCATGCATCTTGGTCGCATTGCTCCGCATCTGTTTTGGTGCTCCGCCATGCATCGGCCAGAGCTCCTGTAGCCTGTCCAGCCTGGCACAGGCCGTGGCCTGCAGGCGGAGGCGGAGCAGTGCCTGCTGCTGCTGCTGCTCGGCGAGCTTGGCCGCGTGTCGGACCTGTCGGCGTTCCCGGAGGTCGAGCGGCTCGTCGTCGGCGCGTTGGCGGCGGGCAGCGAGGACGTCAAGGCGACGGCGTCGCTCGCGCTCGGCGGTGTCGCCGTCGGCAACGTGCACCGCTACCTGCCGCTGCTGCTCAGCCGCGCCGCCGAAGTCGACCGCGCCTCGCCGAAGCAGCTCTACCTGCTGCTGAAGAGCCTCAACGAGGTCCTCCGCACACTGCTCGCGAAGAGCAGCCAGATGCAGCCCGGTGCGTGCCAGCCCTGCTCCGCAGCCGCCGCGACCGCCAATGTCGACACGCCCGCGCGTCTCTTCCGTCTCCACATCAGCAGCACACATGGCACTCGTGTGGTGCGTGTGTGCGAGCACGCACACAGGTCCCTGCCGTCTGTCGCTCGCTGCATGCATGAGGCGCTGGGCGCTGGCATCGGAGACAGGGATGCCGGTGTGCAGAGCAGCAGGAGCAGGTGTTGCAGCTGCTCGGCAGCAACATGGAAGCGGAGGAGGAGTGCCGCAGCGTCGTGGCGGACTGCCTCGCGCAGCTTGCCTTCATGTCTCCTGCCGCGCTGGCCTCGTGGCTGCTGCAGCAGCTGTCCAGCGAGAGCGCGGGCGCCCGCGGCGTGGCGGTTGCCGCCATGAAGTATGCGCTCAATGACAGCGCCCACGATGCCTCCCACCTCACGCAGTGCGCCACCGCAACTCTGCGCGCCTCGCCAATGCACGCCTGCCGCGCTGCCCTCCTCATCATGGCGCTGGCCAGTTGGGGCTCGCTCTGCTAGCGGGCTCCCCTTGTCGTCGGTGTGAGCGCCACACTGCAGGCGCTGATTTGTAGACCACAGTCACTGACGATGTCCCAAAGGGTGTTCGCGCCACGTGGTGTTATGAATCACGCGGTGCAGACGTCAGCACGCAGGAGGTGTTGTACCGCAGTCCCCGTCAGGCTGCATGTGCTTCCTGTGCCTCGGACCGTGGCACCTTCCTGCCACAGTGACGTGTATGTGAACGACGCTGCGATCGCGCCCAGGGACCTGGGCACATCTGGCTGCGCGATGCAGCATCCCCCGGGGCCCCGCACGACCTGCACCGTGCCTGCAGGCATCTGCCGATGTTCCTGCAGCGGCTCGAGGACCCGGACCACGGTGTTCGGAGGGAGGCGGTGCAGCTGTTCAACGCCGCCGCGCTGACGCGGCCCGCGCTCACCGCGCCGTGCATCGCCGCGGCGCTGCCGCTGCTGCTGCAGCTCACCGTCGTTGACGAGAAGCTGGTGCGGGTCGTGGAGCTGGGGCCGTTCAAGCAGAAGGTTGACGATGGCCTGAGCCTGCGCAAGCACACCCTCGAGTGCGTCGAGGTGCGGCCCCCCTCGGTGCATGCAGCTCGGCCGACGCACGCGAGCCTGCCGCTCGACGTCCATTTCCACGTCGGGACTGCATCACGCAGCCCAGGCCCACCGTTCGAATCTGCTGCCTCATGCCGTGAGGACGGCCAGTGGTCAAAGAATCACACAGTGTTATGAAGTGTTGGCATGGACAGCAGTAGCATGTCTGCATGGATGTCGCACGAGGTGGATGTGGTGGGCACATGGGCAGCACCTGTGCAGACGCTTCTCTCCCGGCCGGTGTACCATGACAAGCTGGATATGGGCCCGATCGCAGCCGGCGTGGCACGGACCCTTGGCGATGACAAGGCGATAAAGCCTGTGGCGCACGCCCTGCTGTGCCGCCTGTGCAAGCTTGCCCCTGCGGCAGTGTTGTCGCACCTCGAGAGCATGATCACGCCCCTGCAGAAGACTCTCAACGAGAAGCTGAAGGATGATGCCATCCCCCAGGAGGTGTGGTCCAGCCTTGGTGGTCAGGATAGGCATCGCCTAAATGCATGAGATTATCAGGGCCAACTGTGCATGTGAGCCTTAGCATCGCCACTTCCAGCAAATTTCAGCAAGGCGGGATTGTCATGTGTGGCAGATGCGATGTACAACATGCGGTCACGAAGTCGCGTGAGTGCAGAGGGAGAGGCACATAGAGAAGATCAAGAGCACGCTGACAGCTGTCAAGGCCATTGCGGATGTGCCTCAAGCCACCACGATGGTGCCTGCGTTCCGGACATTCTTGGAGACCAAGGTGCTGCTCAATAACGACATGGCAGCGGTCTACAACAAGCTCAGCGCATGAACTCTCGAGGTTTTTGAATTTCAAATCTAACCTTCAGCACAGTTGAGAAACAATGTAACACTAGGAGCGTTTTCACACTGACACAGCTCCGTGGGCAAGGCATGCGCTGGCACAACTCTCGGCATTTCACTGTTGCCTGGTCTACGTACTGACAGTGCAATCAACGAAGGCCCCTCAACAGGAGGCATCGAATCATTCCGTGCAATTCTACTAAAATGTCAAGTGCTTCCTGTCAGCACTCCTGAGAATCCCATAAAAGTTGGTCCCGGGCCCGTATGGCTTCTTGTCTGGCATGGAGAAGTAGAAGTCCCATGCAGCATCCATGTAGGCCTGCTTGGAGATCGACGCTGTGGGATCTTCATCTATCACCTCCCCGTCCAGTTGTGGGCCCGGTCTGGGACATCCGGTGATGTCCAGAAACAGCTGCTCGGCCTCAGCTGCTGACACGTTCCAGCGCATGTGGAACACAATGAATTCCTGTTTGCTCAAGGTCCCAAGCCGCTTACCATGCTGAGCTTCGTCAAACGCATCAAAGCACTCCCCGAGGACAGAGGAGAGTGTTTGCCTGAGTGACTCCCGTCTTGTGGTGCTCTTTATCGTATGTGTATATCCTCTGAGGAACTCGCTGCGTGACACCCGCATGTGTTGCATATGCATTCCATAGCTCCAAATCTGCACTGGCGCCGCGACTCTGAGGAAACATGTATGGCATGTATGGCATCCAGCTGGATGCATCCGGCGGGTGCTTGGGACTAATGACCCAGCCCTTGATCAATCGACAGACTGCTCACAACGCACCCGTGTCCAGCCTTCTTCAAAGACCTCCCGGAGATGCTGCGCTGTACTGTCTGAGAAGTCATGTGTGATGGCACTAACAAGGCACTGAAGGTCATCGAGGTCAACATAACCATCCTGCAGAAAACACTTCCGTCACTTGATGCTGCAGCATGCTGTTCATCCTCAGGACTCAGAGCGGCCGACCAGGCCTCCTCACCGGGCAGGTGACGCACATAAACGCATGCAACAGCAATTTGGGCATGTTTGGAACGGTGCTATGAATCTCCGGTAACATGCACCCCTTACAACAGGCTTGTGGCCTAGCTGATGTGCCGGTCAAGACCACGCGTCGGAAAGCTTTCGCAACCAACCGGCAACGCACTTTGTTCACGTCCATCCGCGCAAACCGCATACCGATCTTCCGTTCCCAGAATGGAGTCGGCTCTGCTACATCATCTGTCTGGGGCAGATACGCTTGGCTACACCAGGCCCTCGCACCAAGGCTGATCGCACAAGCGGCGCTGCAAGCACATTGGTGCGTCACTCTGAACAGCTGCTGAGCTTGCATAGCGTCGATGTTGTAAAGTATAGTGAATGCATGCGCATCCTATGCCTTCCATGAACACGCACACACACAGGCAGGGCTGCGACGCAGCCAGAGGGCATCAGGGAGCCATGGAACGCTCATGACCAGAAGACATGAGCACAACTGTGTACCCGGGCAATATCCGAAATCCTTCCAGACGGACGTCGTTCTGTACGCGTGCCAGTAATGGACCGTGCCGGGGTCCTTTTCTCATCTGAAGATTGTGCACGCGGCACGGTATGCAACCGCACGTGGCATGGCCATGCAGGTGCGCTGAGCCTGTCCTGCAATGTAGCCACAGCGAGCGTCAGCAGGGTTGCACGATGATGCACGCCTACCCTCGAGTATGTGTGACGTGATGAGAACAAAGCAAAGCCGTGCTGACAGAACACGATACAATTTGTGTTACAACCTGCGGTGGAGCAAGCACGCCCCGCCTGCCCCCAGGGCCACACTCGCGACCACTAGCAAGGACAGCGACGTCGTCGATAACTGCCACACTGGGGGGGGCTGAGCGCCCCACGACCCGGCACTCAGGCACCGGGTACTCTCCTTTCTCCGCCCCAGCCAGCTGTGGTTAGCAGCCTTGCCGTTCGTGGTGAGAGGAGCCCCGCTGGCCTTGCGCGCCCCATGCATCAGGTGTGCATCTTCCGGCAGCACTCCATCATTGCCCTCCATCAGGTGCTCAATGCTGCCTGGCCCCTGCACACGGCAAGCTCCTGCGCAAATCGATGTCGCACACAACCAAAGGCAGCCGCTTTGCATGCAGCATCATCCAGCAGCACTCGAGTGCGGCACTGCGCGCGGTGGAGATCCAGGTGGTCACAGGCGGGTGCGTGGGGGTGGGGGGAGGGGGTCGCACCGTGCGCCGCCGGGATCCGCCGTCCGGCACTGACTGCGCCTCGCTGGAGAGCACGACGGAGAGCCCCCGCACGACGCCGTTGCGCGAGTCGGTGATGCGGGGGTAGCTGGCGGGCTCGCCAAGGCCATTGGCACCGCTGAGGGAGGCGCGCGCGGGGCCCATGCCGGCCTGGCTCTCGCGGAAACTGTCATTGGAGAGGCGCATCGTGGCGTGCAGGTACTGGTGCGTGTCGGGGTTATAGTCCAGCAGGCGGTAGTCAGGCGGTACCGCATTGATGTGCCTCCCCTGCCGGATCACCACCTGCATGCCGCCTCCCGCTGCATCACGGCGCCTCGCCTCCCACAGCACTGTTGCACAGCCGAAATCACGCATGAGAAAGCCAGCCACATGCTGCAGGGCGGCAGGCTGTGCAGTGAATGATAGACCTCCCCGCCACGGCCAGGCTGCAGTCCTGCGGCGCCGTGGCCTGCAGGGCGATGCACGGATGACATGTTGCATGGCCCGGTCCGATCAAGGCACCTCGCTACACTTGCGGCAGCCCAGATGCTCCCGGGATGGCGCGCAGCAGGTGCGCACCCGGTCGACCTGCGGCCGCGACAGCAGCTCCGAGTACCGTCGCGCGCGGAACATCACGAGGTCGGCGGGGGCGCCGGGCGCGATGCGGCAGGCGTGGCGCAGCTTCATCGCGGCGGCGGGCACGGAGGTGATGGCGGCGGGCCAGGCGGCGATGGGGCGGTCGAGGTGCGCGAGGCGCACGCCCTGGGTGAACACCTCCAACATGTCGAGGTCGCCGTACTGGTAGAACTGGTCGCGCGTGTTGTCGCTCGCGAGCGCCACCGCGACACCGGCGGCCTGCAGCTCCTGCAGCGTCGTGACGCCGCGCCACCGCGGCGTCCGCCGCAGGTCCGCGCTGCGGTCCTGCATGGCAAGGCCGCCGTCTGCCTGGCTGCAGGCGGCATGCTGCGTGCGGCTAGCAGGGGAGCCGGCAGGGCCAGCGCACTTCGCCGGCGTCTGCGCACTGCGACCCGGTCCAAATGCTGTGCAAGTATCTCATGGCGGTGGCTCGGCCATGGCTGTGTGGCTGGGCTGCTCTGCTGGCGTGCGCCTGCAGGCTGAGGCAGGTGGTGCACTGCCACCCCGCGAGAGGTGCACAAACCAGTGGGAGGCACGGTGCGGGCCAGGGCAGCAGAATCATGTTGCGGACGCAGCGCACCTGCGTCCATTCGTTCACGAGAGGTAAGGATACGACGACAACTTGGGCCCGGGCGGCCACGGCTAGCGTCTTCTTCAGCTCAGCTGGTGACTGTGCTGCTAGGGAGCTGCATGCACGGTGAAGAGTCAGGTGAAGAAGCGCATAGCAGGCGGTGGCATGTGCGCGCCGTTGAGCCCAGAAGTACAGTTGCCATGCAAGGGGGGGGGGGGGGGCGCACCAGCAGTGGCCACAGACAACCTTGCCTTGGTAGCCGTGCTGGATCGTCTTTTCGGCGATGTCGCGCAGACCGCGGGAGCGCTCGTTACCATTCTCATCGACATGAAAGTCCAGAAGCAGGCCACGGTCTTTTGCCAGCGTGAAAATGTGGTCCAGCAGCTCTCCGCGGTCGCGGTCACATGTGGTCCAGTCATCTTGGCTCAACCCGCCGGTGTCAGAGCAGCAAACAGCTGCACCGAGGATGCCGCCATATGTGGCTACCGTGTCTGCCAAGATTTTTGCAGCCTGCTCATCCCTGCACAACCCTGGGTGATCTCCTGTGGTCGAAGAAGACCGAGATCAGACAATATATCATGCATCATGCAAATGGCGATGGGCAAAAAAACCACAGCAAGCCGGGCAGGGCCCTCTGAAGTCTGCTGCATACCTAAAGAAACTCAGGGTGACAAGGGAGACACCTTGCAGTTCCACCTGCACAACATGCGCTGCTGAGCTGTGCTGCGACGCCTTGCTGTGGTGATGGATCGAGGGAAACCTGGATGGAGCATGTCTCAACACCCACATGAGCGCAGGTGGAGTGAGCGCCACGTCGCCCCAGTCGTGCGTCCTTGGAACAAGGCACATATATCAGAGGAAGTAGTTGTTTGGCTGCATTTTAGCACTTGACACATCCACCGGGCCAGGGAATGCCCGTTGCGAGTGAGACCACCGGGCTGAGCTGTACCTTGCCTTTCCATTTCTTGCGCAGTCGATCAAACGCAGGCCATGTCAGTTCCAGCTGCTTCGGAGCCATGTTGATAAGGTGTGTGCGCAAGGCGGATGTCCCATGAGCATATGCGCATCTGACACTGAAGTCCATACGCCTGCAGTGCGTATGACGCACTGATGCTGACTTCGCAGGCTACACCTTGAGAGACACTATCGAGTTCAGGGCAGGCTGCTCTATCGCACCAAAATACATCACCCAGGTTCCAGAAGGACGCATCCTTCGCAGTGCTACTGTCCGCTCCAGTCAGACTGCCGGTCGGGTTCCTGCTCCGTTCGCATGTATGGCCCTTGTCTGCAATTCATGAAGGCAGTTCATGCAAACAGTCTCCTTATTAGCTGAAGTGTTTGTGACTTGTTTTTTGCACGCATCACATGCAGCATGCTCAGAGACGTACCAATGTGAGTGTGAAGATCCACGAACGTCGGGAACACACATCCGCCCTCTAGATCAACAACAGGGCATTGCGGGTCCACTTTTCCGGGCGCACATACTTCTGAAATCTTTCCATCCGATACCACGATGTCGCAGCGAGCCAGCGAGTCACTATCTGTGGGAAGATCCTGAAGACGCGGGTGTGACAACAAAACAGCCGGCACAGAGCAGTTCGCAAGTATGTATTGATCTGTTTCGGGTAGCAGAGCAAACCCGTAGCTCACGCGTGGATTCAGGTTGGACATGTCGAGAATGCCTTAACCATGTCAGCCAAATTCTCACGCAAACGCGCTCCGAGCAAACACAAAACAATCGTATCGAATCTATCGATCCTCGTGAGTCCTGTTTCTGTGTCTGGGCTGCGTACGTGCCCGCAAGAGCCAGACAGTGGCGACAGTGCCAATGCATGGCCCCTCGGTCGAGAGTCGCTGTAGGCAGCAGGCGTCAGAGAAGCGATCAAAGAGCAGGCTATCCTTTACGCTATGTACCCTCGTGAGCATCTCCAATTGGTACTGAAGATCACATTTTCTCAGCTTGCAATCTTTCGTCTCCGATAACCAGTGTCCCTTGCAATGCAGAAGTTGTTATCCAGACGAACGTACACCCAAGTGAACGTTTATAGAGAAGTTTTGTTTGACCAGAGTGTAGCCTCTCTGAAACCCATTCCTGGCGAAGCTGTGGTGCTGGACATGGTAAGCTCAGGAGAGGCCTCTATGCTCTGATAGAATTCAGCTCCCAACAGCTTTCAACTTGCAGTATGATGTTGAAGATACAAAAGCAGGAAAGTACGAACGAGGCAGACTCTTGATTACCACACTGAGAGTCATGTGGTTTAGCTCCAGCACAAAGCATGTCAACTTGAGCATTGGTCTACAAACAGTACAGAAGCTAGATGTCAGCAACAAACTGCGCTCTGGTATGAACAAGTACTTGCGTTGCTGCGCTACTGGCACCAACCGCAATGGGCTCAGTCAATTGCGTCGTACAGATGTCCCACCCTTGCACGTTCTTTCACACTTTAAGACCACCAAGTTTGAATTCATATTCACCCCAAGATCACGTGCCAAGTCCCATGAGCTGCTTCAAACAGTGGATCTGCTGATACGAGAATTCAATGCAACACAAAAAGTCAGGGAGGTTCGCATGCGAGGTTCGCGTACTAGGTGCCTGTATGTGCATTCGCATGTAATGATCACCGCTCTCAATCACTTCCTTCACAGCTCTCTGACATGTGGCTCCCAGCACTCAAGCATCCATTGGCATGCCAGCGAATCTGACCGATCCATCACAAGACCATGGCAAGTTCCTGAGTCTGATGGAGGGCGAAGAGATATATGAGACCATTCCTGGCGTCATGAACCTGAGCAAAGACCACGGACAGCTGGGCACACTGTGGGTCACATCACTTCGAGTCGCGTGGGCAGCGCAGCTGCAGGACAACTACAACTGCTCGGTCCCGTACCTCCAGGCATGCTTTGCATTGGGCCTCAATAGTTGCATGGTCATTGTTGCTGCAAAATCGTGCAGCTTACTATGAGCCTGGTTCCAATTCAGGTAAAGGACACACGGTCACAACAGACAAAATTTGGCACGGTGTTGGTCGTGGAGACTTTCTCCCAGCCGCAGCGGTTTCTGCTGGGTTTCCAGATCAATCCAGCTGCCAGGATGGATGAGGTGCTGAAGTGCATACAGAATCTGTTGCGCAGCTTCAGGGCTCAGCCGGATTTCGGCATATGCGTTGAGAGGATTACAGACCCGCAAATTGCCGATGAAGCTGATATGGAGATGTTTGACACCGTGGACGAGTACGCTATCGCTCGGCACAGATGTTTGCTTTGTTGCTGGGCCATCATGGTGGAGCTGTGGTTGACAGCTGCTTCCGCTTTCTGCCGGCAGTGTTGGACATGACGGCTATCAATTTGGACACGGCATCGACTGAATGGACCAGAACTATCAACGTGCAGGGGACATCGCTTTATAAACAGTCTCATGCAGGGCTCCACAGCAAGAAGATGCACTTCCAGGCGATGGACTGGCGGCATACTACGCTGCAGATCCATCTGGTGCTGGAGAGCCTGTGTTTGATGAGAGCATAGGTCTGACAGTGGAGGCCATGCCACAGGACGTCACGCTGAAGACTTTGTGGAATGTGCTTTGAACAGGCTCCCTGCAGGACTCGTTCGGTCGCCTGAAGCACTTGCTAAGCAACATGCATGATTGCAAGACGCGTACGTATATAAACCTAGACCTGCCGACATGCGGCCGCGGACGTTTGTTGGCCAGCAGCAGTGCACCCATATGAGCATGTGGCCAATACAGCACGACAAGCATCACGCTTGTCAACACCTGCATATGGCGGAACATGGGGTCTGGAGGCACGGGGCCAGCTGATTCAACCATTATGCTTCAAAGGGTTTGATATAGCCGGCTAATTTCTTCCGAACATGGCACAAAGAGAGTTTGATTTGATCATTTTTGGGGCCTCCGGGTTCACAGGCGCGCGTGTTCTGCGCTACCTATGTTCCGTTCGCAATCACGGCAGGTGTGCGCGGTCACGGGACACGAAGCGATAAATTGTTCACTTTGATGTGAACTCGTGTTTTCCAATTTAATTGCTTGCTATAAACTTCTGTTGCCATGCTGTTGAACACTTTATCACCTGCTGCGTCACGAGCTCCGGGAACAGCACCTGTGGGCAGACTGTGAGCTCTGCTGCAACTAAGACGACCTGCCAACACCTGTAGCGCGTCTCTTGAGTTGTGTGACGTGCCCACGGCCCGCCACCGATGCGCTTCACGCCTGAATGTGCAGGAAAATCGGTGTTGCGGGGCGCTCCAAAACCAAGCTGACGGAGACTGTGGACGAATTCGGTTCATCTGGCAGCGAGATCATAATTATACATGAAGTGGATTGTGGCAAGCCCGCCTCTCTTCTCGGGGTGGCATGTCGGACCAAGATGCTGATTAATTGTGTGGGTCCGTATCGCCACTATGGAGAGCCCGTCGTCCAGGCCTGCATAGCTACGGCTACCGATTATCTGGACGTGTGTGGAGAACCAGGTATGCGTGCATAATCGTCCAGTGTACCCAGCAAGGCTTGGCTGCAACAGCGAGCTCCAGCTGGCGATCGTACCGTGGCACCCGTCACAAGCATGCACGCAAGCGGGCATCACATCAACAAAACACCGCAGCTTGCACGGCAGCTTGCCTGCAAGAAACTCTCAAAATCGACAGGCACAAGAGTCGTCGCTTGCATGCAGAATTCATAGAGCGCATGCAGCTCAAATATGATGCTCCTGCCCGGGAAGCTGGGTGCCTCGTTGCGTCAGCAGTTGGGTTTGACTGCGTCCCTGCAGACGTAGGATCTGCGAAGGCTGTGCAGGCCATGGCCCGCAAGGGGCTCACCCCTCACACTGTGGACTCCTACCTGCTCCTGGACTGGGGCCCTGCAGGCGCATGCGGCCACTACGCAACGTTGTATGCTTCCCATTGCTCCTGCCGGCGCTCTGCCCGCTTCAACAAGACTGCAATCACAGATGACCTGCCATGGATCAACCCGTGCGGTGGAGAAGCCTCTGTGGAGTGTAGCTGCCAAGCCCTGTCATGCAGGACAGCCTAGGTGCTCACGGCGATGCCTCTGCCCATGCGCACAGACTTGTGTTGCCCAGTACACTGAGTCGAACTGCTGCGGCGGGGCGTGCCCGTGCTCTGCAGCTGCCGGCGAGATGACTCCAAGTAGACCTGAGCGCTGGCCGTGCAGTGAGTCAGCCGTGTACGGCTTCCAGAGCATCAGCAGCCTGCAGCAGGTGCGCCAGGCTGCGCGCGCGGCCAGCCTCAACACCCCCGCCACCATCGATGGCCCGAAGCCCCGCAAGCCACAGCCCTGCACTTGGTCTGAACTCGTGAAAGGCTGGGCGCTGCCGTTCCCAGGCGCGCCCCTGCAGCTCCATGCCACACCGGCCCTGCAGATTACTTCACCCCCTTCACCCCCTTGCCGGCAGCCGTGTAAGCTCGTCTTTGGCGACTGGCTTGCATGCTGCTCGAGCATGAGCATGCCGTGCGCTGAGCGGGGCGCCAGCATCAGGGCGAAATGGCGTGCAGGCGCGGACGCATCGGTGGTGCGGCGCACGATGTCTGCACGGAGCGCCGCCGGGCTGCCCGTGGCGCACTACCTCGCGTCATTCGTGATACGCAGCCGCGTCAACCTCGCGCTGTTCATGGCCTGCGGCGCGGTGCTGCAATGGCTCGCCCGCTCTGCGGCCGGCGCCGCGGCGCTGCTGCGCTGCCCGGGCCTCTTCACGCTCGGCAGCTTCAGCCACGACGGCCCGACGGAGCAGCAGCTCGCCGGCACGTCGTTCCGCATGCAACACTTCGGCTACGCCCTTGACGCCGCCACGCAGACCCCCGCCACATCCCCGTCTGTGCGCTTCCCCTGCTGTCGTGGTGCTCAACCGCATGCCATGGCAGCTTGTGACGAGCATGGCCTGATGTGGCAGCGTGCATGCAGGTCGTCGTGACAGTGGCTGGGCCGGAGCCAGGCTACGTCGCGACCCCCATCGTGCTGGTGGAGGCCGCGTTGGAGGTGGCGAACAATCGGGCAGCCATCTGCGAGGCGATCGGTGCGGCTGGGGGCGTCGTCACCCCTGGACAGCTGCTGCTGTTGCACGGCGACTCGTATGTGGAGCGGCTACATGCCGCCGGGGTGACCGTGTCATGCAAAGATGTGGCCTGAGAAGAGGGTCGTGGTTGTACAGTGGTGTCGACATGCCTGCGGTCTGGGTGATGCTGCACAGTGTGGGCTGCAAACTGCAGTGCATGCAACAGTTGTGCGGTGTGGCTTGGCAAATGCGTTTGCCCAGTTGACAACAAGTCAATCAAGAAGTAGTGCCTTTCAGTGCGATGCGCACAGTGATCAGGTCGCAGCATGCACCGTGATCCGGGCAAGAATGGCAAGTCTGTGTCAGACGTCAGCATAGGCCAGCAGATGCAGGAATCCCAGACAATTTGTCACGTTACAGCAGCAGCATTCCCGAACACATGTCAGCATGCCTCAGCGTCATTCCACATGCCCTGAAACGCCCTGCAAACCGGCCGCCTCCCCCAGTGACACAAGGTGCCAGGCCGTCCGGGCGTCGGCGTTGGCGCACGCATTCCCCTTCCAACAGCAATCCCACAAGTCACATCATTTGCAGCAGCCCTACGAGCCAACTGCTTGTCACGCATGCTTCGACTAGCGAGTCATGGCCTTCCCACTGTGACGCCCCACGCATCACTCCGGATCCCACCTGCTTACGTCCAGCTCCTGCTCTGTGCCCACCCACGCAGTGATGTGGCGAGGGCCGATGCCCGACCATCAACAACATGCCCGCTGCTTCATGGCTTCCCTGCCTCGACACAGCAGCACCACGCCATGCGCAGGCTCTCGTGCTGCCGCTATGCCAAAGCACACATGCCCTGTCGCACAAAAGACAGGCAGTTCAGACGGACGACGCCCGTACGCGGCGCACGTCAGCGCAGCGCACGCGAGTTGGTGCCGTCCGGCAGCAGCAGCAAGCTGTCCATGAACGCGTCCCCCCCGCCAATATTCCGGCTCACGGTGGCGTCGTTGGGTAGCTCCTCTGACACGTCCTCCACGTTGCCCCACCCCGGGACACCCTGCAGCCCCGCGTTCCCCCACCGGTCACCCCCCATCGAAGACCCCGGCACAGACAGGCAGGGCCGCCGAGTGCGCGGCCCGGACGCTTCAGAGACCGCGCCGCTGCTGTCCATGCTGCCGTCCTCGCCGATGCGGGCCGGCATGGTCAGCGCACTTTGTCGCTGCCAGCGCGGCGCGCACGACATGAACGCCGTCCGCGGCTCCGCCCCTCGCGCCCCCTCGTCCCCGTCTAGGTAGCGGTACATGTGCTGCAGCCCTCCCGACACCACCGGGCTGCCATCGCTCATCATGTGCCCCGAGCCGTTCCCCTGCGTGCGGTCGCCGTCACTCAGCAGCTCCGCATCCGACTCTCGGAAGAACGGGTCCCACGACTCACTCTGCCGCGGCGGGCGCTGGTCCGGCACCGCGGCCACCGCGACCTGTGCTGAACGGCCGTACACGTCTGCTGTGCTGCTGCTGTGCCGCTGCCCACGACGGCCGTGCTCCCCCCGGAACACATGCTGTCCGCCCTCCGCGCTCAGCAGCGCCGACCCATCGGCGCTCTCCGTCATCGTGCCAGACATAGAGCCCGACCAGAGCACATCGGTGCCCGGCGGCTGCGCCACGAACACGCCCTGCGACATGCTCATCTGCGGCGTGCCGTGTGCGGCGTGCTGCGCGCCGGCGGCGTGCATGGCGTGCGCCTGCGCATGGCGCATCGCAGCGCCATCGAGGCGCGGGCTGAGCGCGGACATGGCCTCGCAGGAGGAGTGGTTGAGGGAGGAGCGACGGCCGCGCGAGGCGTTGGCGTGCGCGCCCACAAGCTCCCGTCGGCGGGCCTGCGCCAGCGGGGAGCTGTTGTTCATCATCGACCCCGACAGCGATGACGAGTCCCCCTGCACCCACCCACGCAGCGTCTCAGTACAGGCCCAGCGAAGCGCATTCGACCACATGAGCGCTGCCTGAGTACACCCAGGTCACAGAGGGATGTACCTGGAACATCGAGAGTGTGGAGGTGTTGCCAAGACCCACGGAGGAGCCGAGCATCGGGAATGCTGACGCCGGGATGGTGCCGGAGCGGTCCATCAGGCCCCCGGAGTCGCTGCCATAGCCACGGCCGTCGGCGAGGTATGCACGGGGCAGCGAGTCGCTGCCATTCACGGACATGGCAAACGCGGCGTTTGTCGCTGCCGCCCCCTGGAACGGGCTGACCTGGACGTGCTGATAGGGCGAGAGGCCCTGCGGCGAGGCCGCGGTGTGCTGCGCAGAGCTGACGTGGCCGGCGGCGGCGCGCCGGGCACTCGACGGCACGGCGCGCGGCATGGACGCATGGCGCAGCATCGGCCGCACCTCCGGGGGCTCCTCCGGCGGCACAAAGTTGTCCATGAAGGGCTCGTCGGTGATAAAGGGGTGCTGCAGCGCCTGCCATGGCGTCCACCGCCGCGCCGGGTCTGTCTGCAGGATCCCCTGCAACGCACACACGCGCACTTGTGTCCCTGCCAGCCAGACTTGCACAACCACGGATGCCAGTGTGCTTCACCAAGAGCAGGCACCTACACACAGACATTCTGCACCGCAAAGCACGCAATGCCGACGTAGACAGGGGCTTGTTGCTGAAACTTCACACTGCAGGAGCTAGGGGGTGGCGCAGGCGGCCACGTGCGCGCACCTGCAAAAACTTCAGGAAACAGTAGCGGCGGGTTCGCTCGACAGAGGCGTCAGCGCGCGACGCGCTCGCATCGAGGGGGTAGCGCATGATGACGTCCGTCAGCGTGACGTCAGCCCCGAAGGGCAGGGCGGAGAGGTGCCGGAAGTACAGCCGCCCGACGTCTGCTGCCTTGCCGGTCGTCGCATGGTACTCTGCGGCAGTCATCAGGCGCACGGCGGCCGGCCGCGAGGCCGTCGGCGGCTGCAGTGTGAAGAACTGGTTCGCGAGCTTGCAGGAGCGGAGGAACTCCGGCGCCGGCGCCCCCACGGACTCGGTGATCCGGCGCAGCATGTCATAGTCTGAGACGCCGGGGTAGAGGGGCAGGCCGAGAAAGAGCTCTGCTGCGAGGCAGCCGAGGGACCACATGTCGACGCGGGAGGTGTAGCGGCTGGCCCCGAGGAGGACCTCCGGGGAGCGGTAGAAGCGGGACTGGATGTAGGAGTACACAGTGCGCTCCTCGAAGCACGCAGAGCCAAAGTCGATGACTTTACATCGCGTGCCGACGGCGCTCTCGAGCAGCACATTCTCGGGCTTGAGGTCGCAATGGATGATGTTGGCCTTGCGGGTCTCGCACAGGCACTCCAGGATCTGCAGCAAGGTGGCTGTCAGTGGCTGTGAGTGCAGCAGTTGGCAGCTGCAAGTGGAGCAACTGCCAGCTGCCAGTGCACCATTTGCCCCTTGCGGCCTTCTGTGGCTTAGGGGAAGTAGACCCAGCAGCTAGGTGAGCTGGAACGGCACCTCTGCCACCAGGGCAGGCTCTGGGGAGTGGGGCGTACCTGCTTCGTGATGATGCAGACCAGATTGAGGGAGAGGCCGTTGTAGCCGTTAAACTTCAGGACTTCGTACAGATTGGCGTGCAGGCGCTCAAACACGATGCACAGGTGCTTGGCATGCACAAAGTTCTCCAACATCCGGACGACGTGCTTGTCCCCGTCGGGATCAAACTTGTCGTTCAGGAGCTTCAGAACGTGTGCCTCGAACAGGGCCTGGTTGTAGTACGCCTGTTGGTTCTTGATCACCTTCACGGCCACCTCTTCGCCGGTCTCGATGCAGGTGCACAGGACGACCTGGCCGAACGTGCCACTGCCAAGGAGGGACTGGACGCGATACCTGACATGACAGACACAACATTAGGCTACGGTACATGTCGGCCTGAGGTCCGCGCCGGCATCGGATGTTTGGTCATGCTGCTTTGGCTTATCTCGCGGCACGTTGGATCTCCACTGAGAGTGGCAGTGGCACATAACCTCCGATGTCTACCCGGACCCGCTTATCGCTACATACGCAGCCAAATAGCCACAGGGCAAGCATGACAACGCGTGCAAAGTCGCATGCTTTCCCCGGCTGCTTGATTTCCGAATTGTCGACGTGACGCAGGAGGTAGCTTGGTATCTGCAGTCTCGACGCAAAGCTCATCGCGACGTAAGCGAAAGCAGACACGAAAACAGGCGGCCACTAGTGTATGTTCCTGCTGCACGGGGCGGTCTACAGCTCCGCATGCACGCAGGCGTCCTCAGTCAAAATGCTACTAGGTACGCGACCGTCCTACTGCCAGCCAGCGACTTTGCAATCATGACTGGTGACCACTCAGTGGACTGAGCGAGGCTGGGGGCTTCAAAGAGCTGCGCAGGTCATATGTGACGCGAGCCTTTCGCGACATGGAAGACAGCGGTATGATGCAAGCTGCGTTGACATAACCACTGCGAAATGACCAAAAAACGATGCAGCAGATAGATACGTTGTGCTTATGTATGCCGAATTGGCGCAGCCGTAGCAAGGACGCCTCATGGACAAGACCAGAGCCGAACAACGCAGCACGAATGAACGGTGTTGACACATGCCCTCTCCAGTAGTATCTAGTGTTCAGGTTCAATGCAAGCGGCGTTCGCTGCGCAGCGTTGCGCGGCTGAAACTGAGCACGCTGACCGGGTGCGCAACGCTGGCGCAGCGAATGGAAGCGCGCACCTCATGTATCGTGCATGATTCTCCAGCACATCTCCTTCATACATGACAAGGTCATTTTCAGCTGTGTCCCTGCCTGCATTATGGTCAGGATGCGCCTCGCCACTCGATAGCTTCTTCCTGCCCATCATCTCGCGAAGGCTTGATCTCAACAGGGGCGTCTCGCTGGATCGGCCTCTATAATCAAAACTTACTTCATCTGTGCTCGCACGAAGACATTTGCGTGCTCAGCTCCAACATAGCCCCATACTGGACGTGTGTCATGCACGCGGATACGCTGCCGACGCTACATAGATGCATACGCAGGTTGAACAGACGGCTGATCAACCGTCGCAATGCTGAAGAAACAGCATTGTGCTCAGCGCACTTTGGTAGCGCAGCTTTCGTACAAGCGCATGGGCAGCGTCAATTCATAATTTTTGCATGCATGCAAGTCGGCGAAGTCACCGATTCTAACGACCCAGCTGCACTTCGACGACAGCCAGATCCTGCGGACGACGCGGCGCTGGTGACTGTGACAGCAATTGGCGAGCGCTGTGGTCGCGAGCATGACCGCCAACATCTGCTGCAACAGATGTGTAGGTGGTTGAACCTGCAGCGCTTCTTCGAGCACAGGATTGACTCGACCGTCAAGCACGAAGCTGCTGGTGAGGGCAAGTAGCCGTCGGCGCTTGTCATATCTGATCGAGATACGTGACTGGCACCTCAACAAGTACAACGCGCACTACAATCTTGCGCCCTGCCCACACAGCCAACACACAGCACGCTGTGCTGTGATGCAGCACACGAACAGGCTGCTCCAGCGGACCGCTGTGCACATGTCAACACTGCCACGATATGCATGCGCTCCGCAGAGTGCAACTGTGTGCCTCGCCTGGACGCACGCGCACCCGGCCCTTGTGTTCAACAGTGCCCCCGAGTATGCCATCGGCGCGTGTGTGGCGGCACGTCGGCCGCGATGGGGCCAGTGCAGGTGCGTGATCGCTGCAACAGTTCCAGTGCCACCGCCACCCGCAAGAAGCACTGCGCCCCGCAGGTCTCACAGGCGGCGTAGACAAAGCTCGTGTGGAGGGGCGCCATTGGACAGGGCTCAATTCATGCCATACCATGACAGCGCTCCCATGCACTGTGCGCATCTACGGCATGCACAGTGCGGATCGACTCCCGCGTCAGACCGTCGCGGTGACTGAACATCCGGATGCATCCCCAGCTGATGACTCTGCAAGCCAGCTGCGCAGAGGGTCCAGCGGCAGACAGCGCAGCAGCGCGGCTCTCGTCGACCTGTAGAAGCGCCGACCTTCTGTCGATGGTGCTTGTGTCAAGTTTGGGGCCACGATATGCGGCTGGGTGTGAACAGTCTGCATCTGACGCGATGACCTGTCATACGCTCGCAGTGGGTGCCGTCGAACCCGACACCATCACTCATCCAACACCACCCAGGGACCCAGGCCGCTCGGCCAGCAGGTACAGCGCCTCTGGATGCTTTTCTAACGAGTGCATCTCCCTGCGGCAGAATCAAGGCTGCCGCAGGGAGATGGGCGTGCCCGATCAGCCTGCGACATGACGCCCAATCTTGCGAAGAGTGGATAGACCTCGCACCGCTGCGAGCTGCTGGGCCGCCAGCAAGGCCACTCAACGTGTGCTCGCTCCCATGGCTGACGACACCGACGCCAGCGACCACATACAAGCACCTCTTGACCCCGCCGCATAGTTTCTCAACAAGAGATACGTGCGCACCCGCACGCTCGAGGCGTGTTCACACCTGCCACTGTATACGTAGCTAGAGCCACGTGCGCACTGCAGCCCTCGTCTTAAGGAAGCTTCCGCCGCTGCTATAGCTATAGCTAGGCCGCTGCTTGTGCAATTGCAGTCTGAAAGCCGTAAGGTGCAGCTGCGATGGACTCACGAATGGGGGCAGTCGTGATTCACGACGTCATGACGCCGTCGAAGGCCGTGGCCTATAGCTACGGCCGTGGCCTATAGCTACGGTATCTCAGCTGAGCGCAGAGGGACGCGGTGCGGAGGCGCAGGCTAGTCACGCTGCGGCACGTGGTAAACTCGAGATCTGGCGTCGCTGGCAAGAGGCGGTTAACCCCAATCGATCATTCACCATCGCAGTCACCGTCGTGGCGACAGGGGGAGCCACTGTGCAGCGAGGAGTTCAAGGAGGAAGTCGGAGAGGTGGGTAGAACCGCAGAGCATCACATCACGTGTACAGTGGAGCCACACATGTGCAACGCAGCAGCTAGCGTTGAGGCTGAGCCTGCCCCTGACACTGCCGCTGACACCGTAATTACTGGGTGCACCCAGTACGTGATATAGCCTCACACATCCTGCCCCTCCGGCGTTGTCCTTGTAACACTCTCAACATGGCCTCCGCACTGCCCACCAGGGCATCGACTCGCCGGTACATCTACCTGCCCCTGCCCGCGTGTGCAATGGCTCATGAGATTCTGGGCTGCTGCACGCAGATGTGCTCATGTGGGAACAAGTGGCGTCTTCCATGGCCAGACTGCCACGTAGATGCCGATGAGACCTGCAGCTGCCCGCCCAGCGCCGGCCAAGCCACTGCAGCTGAGGCCAAGCCCTTAAGCAATCGCAATGTGTGAGCCAAGCGCAGTGGCTGCTTCCTACAGCAGCGGCGAGTCTGTATGTGGCGCGAGTCTGTATGTGGCGCATGCGGTGCTCGACCGGCCGCGGCTGTGGCATCCAGGCATCGCAGGGTGCCGCCCTGACCCATGGCCACCTGCCACCATGCAGTGACCTCTCGCTGCTGGCTGGCCATCTAGCTGGCCTGAGTGGCGGGGCGCCCTAGACACCCGCCTGGCGGCATGCACCGCTGGGTTCCCCCATGCGGCTGTTGGACTCTGCGTGGCTGCGGCGCCATTGGCGGCAGCTCTTTCCAGGGTCTTCCAGGGAAGTGTGCATGGCAGAGCCTTGGCGGGGGTTCTGCGCACTGCGGCGGGGGCCTGGGGCAGTGTGCGGCGGTGGAGGGGCCGATGGGTCTGGGGCTGTGCGCCTGTGGGTGTGGCTCGCCCCGAGCCGGGAGGCAATGTGCTGTGACACCTCAGGGGCAGGGGTTCCAGTGCCGGGATTTGAGGGTCTAGGGTCTGTCCGTGCACGTGCGGGGGTGGGCGTAATACGATAAAGCAGAGTGGGAACGTGTTGTCAGGCTGCGCTGGAGTGGCTGAGGTGGTTTGATATTGATCTACATCTGGTGGCGGTGTTGATGCAGATGGGTTGTGCTGTGTGATGCCCGTGCTGTGGCTGCCTCTGTGGCCATATGCATACATGTACATGTCTCTGAAGCACATGTTACAGCACCTGGGCATCCACCCCTGTCCACCAGATCGCCTGGGCATACAAATTTCAATTGCAAGTTAACCGAATCCAACCCAGGTTGACTGCATCGAAGCTCTGCTCCTGTGGCAGGTCTGCCTTTCCTGCCAGACTGTAATTTTGCTACAGCTGCTGTCATTGCTGCTGTTGTGTTACAGCTGTCCATGTCACTGCAGTGACATGATCACGTCCCACCCTGTGCACTCTTCCAGCAGATCACATGGCAGCCCAGGCATGCATCCCAGCATGCTCCTGACGCAGTGCTGGAGGGTGATACCCTGCAGCTTATTCATGCTGTGATGCCAGCCATGCTACGCAGTGATGACAATGCAGCAACTGTAATCTGCTGCAATTGCTTGACAGGGGTGAACCGATTGCATCTGCTTGCAGTCAATTGCAATGCGTTGCCATGGCAGTTGTCTCATTATATGTAAGTTTTCACTTGCAACTGGCTCCATATGGCCAGGCTACAGTTTGGGTGGCTGTCCAGGCCCCCCATGTGTGTGCCTGTGTGTCACAAGGACATGTCGTTACAAGGACAGGCATACCTATGTGGGGGGGGGGGGGGAGTTTAAGGGTGGCCACAACTCGAGAGCCCCGAGGGCAATGATCAAGCTCTCGACCGATCTGAGCCAGGACTGCAGGGGCGCCACTTGCGGGAGGAGCCCGGGCGGACCCGAACACTCAATCGCCGCCGCTGCAGGCATATGCGCAGCCGGTCATGGTGATCCCAGTCCAGTGCGGGCAGCAGTCACATGTGCGTAGCTGTCGTGTGTATATACACATAGTTGTGGGCCCCGGGTGCCGGCGTACGGGTCTGTGTTCTTGCGCATGCGCCCGCGCGGGGCGCATGCATGCATGTGGCCATGGTGCAACGTCGTCTACCAGTAGACGTAGATCTGGATGTTCAAAGAGTAAACGGGAGAAAACACATCTACGTCTGCTTGTCCGATCCTGCCGGGCTGAGGTGTGGTTGTAGTGTGATTGTGTGTATGTTGCTGTTGTTTCGGATGAGATTCTTTTGTGGTGTTGATACAATTGCCTTCTAGAAGCTAGCTTCCGCTTAAGCGGAATTCCTTTTTTCTATCTGCGCACGCACGCCGGCACGTCGCGACACTCCATTATAATGCATATCAAGATTCCTGCCTTGCCGGGCTAGGGGGACCTGGGGGCGCGCGTACGCCTGCGTGCGTGTGGTGTGAAGGTGAGTGTGAAGCTAGCTATAGCTGCTCCGAATTCGTAAGCTCTGGAGATCCTTGTGCTGCGGCGCCAACGTTAACGCCCGGTGGCACGAACTGGAATCACCTGAAGTCTACGCTTCTGTCAATACCCAGATGGTTCATACAGCATACAGTCATGTTACAGAAGATTGGACGGGGGTAACCAAACATAGGTGGCACGCCATCGTCTTGTCTGCGGGGGGCGACACCGTGACGTCGACCATGCATGTTCATGCATGGCCAGCGTGGCCACCGGTGTACCTGCATATGCAGCTGCAGGGGCTCACCTGCAAAGTGGTGATGTGGGTGGTCTGCCGCGCGCGCGCGCCTGATGACTCATCCTTTGTGCGCCGTGTAGCACCGACATTTCAATGGATTAGTGCAGCGAGCCAGGCAACGCGTCCGCGGAAGCTGTGGAAGCCCGAGACGCGTGCGACGCAGCGCGTGGCAGTCTGCATTCGAGCCTGGCGAGCCGCGTTACAGTGCGAAACCTGCGACGTGCAGTCGCAAGCCTGCTAATCCTGTACAAACTCGCAATTTAGTGTGATGTTTCGGAGCACCGATCGCCGCGATGCATCGCCCGGTGTGCTTGCGGCTCGGCATAGACGAAACGCCACACTGGCATACCTACAGGCAGGGCGATACGCCAGTGGCGCCACGCCAGTGGCGCAACGCCACCCCGCGGTGGCCGCTGGGAGACCGCCAGCTCCAAAGCGTAGGGATCCTTTCACACTAGAGTTCGACATCGCCAGCTTTGATCAAAGCGCATGCATCAGCAGCTTGAGCTCGACCTGTCAACGCACAGCCCCGCGGTCGCCGATCCCCCCCCCCCCCCCACATATTAATATTGGTAGCCAGCTTCAGGCAAGCTAGGTGCATCGGGAACCAGCCTGACGAGCACTTAGATACCTGAGCATGCAATGAGGAAATCAAATGGACTTGAGTCCAAGCACAGAGGTGTAACCCATGCATCGAGTGCGACAGTGTGGTAGGTGGTGCAAACCACTGGAGACTCGAGACACGTGCTGCTTCGCGAGTTTGTACAGGGAAGAGACCCAGGGGCACAGCCCGTCTTCCTTGTTCCTTGTGCAATGTAGCTACTTGTACAGAGCCCAGATTGGGTCATCTCATCCTTGTAGCACGCATGGACCTCCAGCTTGCTTGCAGCTGTGCTGGTCATGATGCATGTGTGGGTGGTTGTGCTTGTGCAAGATGCACGTGCACGGACACAGCACAGACACCACTGTGGAGTGAGGCGATGCACCATGACCAGGTCAGTAGATGTCTCATCTGCTATGTGATGACCAGTTCCAGCTGTGCCAGGTGCAGCCAACAAGGCGCAGACTCACAGTTGTACAGTCACCTGCTATCACATACCCATGGACAGCATCAATCAGCTATCAGGCACCCATGTGCGATTGCTGTCCTCCCTCATCAAGCAAAGGTGTCCTGGACAAGGGCGGAATTCAGTGAACTCACACTGTGGTGGCCCCCTCACCTCTTTTTACGTGTATCCATTCAAATCCTTGCTGATGGCCTGGCTTGCTGGTTGCGCAGCTGACTACCAGGCCTTCTAGGCCCTGGCCTTCAGCTAGCATGGGCTGCCACAATGCATGTGCACCATCACTGGCACTCCATGGCCATCACCGACAATCTGGCCCATTGCTTTCTCTGGTCATAGCAGACGCACCAGGTGATGGTGCAACAAGCATCAGAGGCTTGTGGCTGGTGTGCCTTTGGCTGGGGTGCCTTTGACATCAGTCACGGGACTGGATGGTGGTTTTAGATCAAAGCACGATCTGCATCCAGTCTGCTGGCTTCTTTTGTGCTGACAAGCGCTCCCCAGTTGTCTGCAAAGCCATGCAGAGCACTGGCAAGTAGCAGGTGCAGGATGTGACATGTGGGGTGGGGTGGGGCATTTGTGCCAGTACCCCTGCCTGCCACTGAACTGCAGCTCCTGAGGCTCATTCCGCAGGATCAGCAACACAAGCACATCAGCTCTCCCCCCTGCGCCGACCACTTCACCACAACTTGGCTGAGCTCAATGCTTATCTGTTTCACAGCTGCAGCATGCATGCATGGATGCATGCCAGTGGATGATTGCAGCTGAGAATCAGCCTTGCAGATCAGCCATGCAATGCCCATCGTTCGGGTGCAGTAATTGTCCAGATGGTCTACCCCTTGGCCCGAGTATCGGATATCTGGAGTTGTGAAGGAGTTGTCACAGTCTGATGAAGATATGGTGAAGTTGATCCAAATCTACTTGACACATGCATGTTAGTGGGTATGTCTGGCTGACATATGACGGGCCAGCAGCAGCTGCAAGGCATCACAACACTGCCCAACCTCACACAACCTCACACAGCACAGGAAGCGGTCTAGAGGTGGTGTACCCGTTCGGCATGTGGTCCCACATATCTGGAGCTGCCAATGTCCTTTCAGGGATACGGCGAAGTCAAGATCCGGATTTACTTTACTTTATTCAACAATCAATTGATTTAACTGTGCCCCCAAGCGCAGCACTTCACTGCAGGCAGTAGAATCCCACCTATCCCACCTATCAACACAGGCAGCCTATCAACACAGCTGCAGTTCGTCCACCCCTGTCCACCCCCCCATGAGCGTATTTAGGTCCATGGCCTGAGGGCCAGTCGCAGGGCGAGGCTAGCTGACATCAGCACCTCTGCCTGCCCGGAAATCAAACAGTGATCCCAGTGCAGGCTGGTGCCTTGCTGTGTGGCTGTGCCCCTACAGGCCAAAGGTGCTCCAAAGGTTCTCATGGCATACCAGTACATGATGGCATCACCTCCCACAACGGAGTAGGAGTTCCTCCTATGTGTATGCACAAAAGCATCTGGTCAGGCTTTCTGCATTCTACCATATCCTGTAGGTGGGATCTTGCCTCCACTCAGCCACAGTCACCTACGCATCAGATCTGAAGTCTTTGGTGAGCCAAGTATGTGTGTTTTCACTTCCACCTCCACTGGTGGCCACAGACATCTGTTGCGTTGACATGCGCATGCTGGTGAACAGCATGGGTGAAGGTGAGCATTCTTGTTGCACACTTGCTACAGCCAGCGCGAGGAACAGTGGCTTGCCCAGGGGTGCACACAAGGAGAAGCTTGCCCAGGGGTGCACAAAAGGAGAAGCTCGATTTTGTGTATGTGGCAGCAGAGGAAGGTTGGGCCCACAGGCGAGCTCCCGCGCGGCTGCCTGTATCACAGGTCACTCTGGTCTTGGGATGTAGGCAGCAGCAGTCGGACACTGCACGGAGCAAGGAGACCACCGGGACGCACGGAGGAGACGGAACTGTTTCAAAGCTGACGGTGGTAGTCACACAGTCCAGCAGATTGCAAACCGGGCAAGTTTGTTGGGTGGGGGAGGGTGGAAGTAGAGTCAGAGCTGCAATCCTGCATGGTGCAGCTGATGCATGCGGCCGATGAGCACTCTTATGCCAGGTATCGCCGCAGGGATCTACAATTCCTTGTGTGTGATTCAGCATAGTTGTTCTGCACTGGGCCTTGCAGTGTCGTAGCTCGTGTGCCACACATCCAGCCCCGATTCATCATGATGCCAGACCACACCCTCTGAAGCATCAGCATGTTGGTTCACATGTTCCAGGGTAACATCTGTTAGCCGACCTAGCAAGACTTTCTTCATTTGAAGAGCTGCAGTATCCACCCGGACACCTTTCCCACGGCAGCCCGGATCTGGTCACGAGATGTCAGCACTGTGCAGGTGCAGAACAGCAGTCCACAGCATCCCAGTGGTTGCAACAACGCTGGTCAAGGGCTCTGTGCAACCGAGTACGTGGGCATGTAAGTGCTCTGCAGATGCCATGGAGATCCTCAGCAGGCGGCCGTTTCGAGGAGGCTGGACACTAGCAAGCATATGTCCCTGGCACAGCAGCCCGCTGCAGCTAGCCTGCAGCGCCGGTGGGCCTATCAAGTGGTCAGCGAGGTCTCATTGCATATTTGATGGCCCGTGTACACTGCAACTCTACCTGAGCATCTCATTTGAGCCTTGACCAGCACAGCTGTCCATAGTGTCACAGCACAGCTGTGCTTGGTGCCACGGTGCAGCTGGCACATCACCCTGAGAGGATCAAGGTCTGTAACACTGAGAGCACTTGTATACAGTGCTCTACAACCCGCCGGGATTCCCGCTGAACTACATGTTTCCCAGAAATGCCACCAGGACTGGAAAAACTTGACCGGTCTCACCGCTGAAACCGGGCTGAGCCAATGATGTATAGAGATGGCGAGCGTCCCTCAGCGGTGCTGTACCGCTCGAGTTTGATCAAATACAGCGGGAATCCCTCCCGGGGGGGGGGGGGGGGGAGGGCATGCAGAGCACTGCTTGTGTACCTGCTCGTGCATTGAGATGAGCGGGTCTCTCTCCAGTCCCTGGAAGGCCAGGCTGACCCCGCACACTCAGGTGGTTGCAAAACAGTCTCCCGACTCCGTGCAATCTTGGCATATTACACGACCACCAACATGTCCAGAAAACTCAAGCGTAGACGCAATGGCATGCTGAGGTCAGTACATGATTCAACGAGCAACCATCACGGCCATACAAGTGGGGCAGGTCGGTGAGCGCAACAACACACTGGCTGCTTGACAGCGGCCACGATGACCAGCGCCACTTAAAACCCCAAAGTCACACCACGGGGTGCCAGCGCTCTGGCCCCCTGGCAACTTACGACGCAGAAGAACACGTGTGCTGAGTAAACAGCAGCAAACAGCACCCGTCGCAAAAAAACGCCATCCCTCAATGTCAACGTGGCAATACCCGCAACATCAGAAACGAAGCCCAGCAGCTGCTACGACGACAGCCTCAGCATCCCCTGCACAGCCAGACATGGATTCAGCAAGTTGAGCACATCAGGGGCCCTCAGGACAGTGGCCCGTGGCCATGGCGTGCAGGTGCAGGTGGGCACAGACTGAGTGAGGCCGCGCAGACAGCAGCGCCTGCCATGCCATGGTGCTGATGTACAGGAGCACACCTGATTCAATTGGGGTGCTGCTGTCACCATATCACCCGGGGGGGCCATCGCGTACATCGACATCGGCATGCCGCCCGCCACTTGCATGCCCTGCATCGGCATGCCCCCGACGGGCATCTGTGCCATGGGCGCCACGGGCTGCCACTGGATGAGCGAGTGGTGCTCGCCACGGAAAAACTCATCCACTGGTCGCTCCTCCGACTGGTCGTGGCCGTAGTAGTAAATGGTGATCATCATCTTCTGGTCTCCGGGGGGCCCCACATAATCAATCTGCACGCCGATCTCGACATCAAGCGGTCCACAGCAACGCCTGCCAGGCCGACAGCGTATTGTCTCGCCATACGCTACGGCCCTCTAAGCAAGGCATCACAAAGCACAGCAGGCCATGAGTGTGCCACGCGCTTTGGCGGGTGGATGCGTGTCCAGGCGCATGCCCGGTCGCTGAGCCCCATAGGCTGCGAACGCGGGCAGCATACATCAAAAGCCAAGATGATCTACCCCGAGGCCATGCCAGATGCCAGCCGCAGTAAGCAGACTGCTTGCCACATGCTCATGCTTGGGGTCAAGCTAGCTATACCTGTGCAGCAGACAGTGCCGAATTGCCACGCACCAGTCCAGAGGAGCCCATATAAAGCAACAGTTTGTGATCGGACACGTGTCCCCATGTGTATTGCAGACTGTCCTTCAGATGCTGTTCCGACTGGCAGCACTGCTGCCTGGTGTGAAAAAGGCCGCGCCTGCAACTCAGGCGGAAGCGGAGCATGCGTCCGCCTGCATATGGACACTGCAGGAGGGCGGCAGGGCACACCTTTTCTACGACGCCGCCATGCCACTGCTCGTCTGCACGGTAGACCTGCACGCTGCAGCCGGTGCGCAGCATGTGCGCGTCGGCCATGCGCAGCTGCCGCCAGGGCTGCATATGCACGACGGGCGCGGGCATCGCCGACGCCATCGGCATGCTCAAGGTGTCTCCCTCGGAGAAACACGTGTCCAGGCCTCCTAGCGCCCCCTGGCCAGGACTGTGTGCCTGGGAGACTGGCGCCTGCGGGCCGCAATCAAACATCAGGCCGTGCGTGTCCCCGGCGTCGTCAGAGCTGCGCGGCCGCTTTGAGGGCGGCAGCTCGAAAGTCTCTGCCCCGATGACATGCATCTTGGTGTTTTCAGACGACGGCCCCTTCTTGCGCCGCCGTGACACTGGTGCCCGCTGAGGTGGCGCGGGAGGGTCCACCACCACCGGTGGCGGTGCGTCCCGGATGACCTCGACGACCTTGGCCGCACAGTTCCCGCCCATTTGCTGCAGCTTGAAGCGCTCCTGCTTGGTAAAACCCTTGAAGGTTGTGCCGGTCGTCCAGATCTCTGCACCGACATCTCGTGCCCGAGGCACTGCAGCCCGTGCAGCCCCCACTTGAGGATCCTGGGGCTGGGCCAGTTTCTTCCGCAGCCACTCTGCGTTGTTCGAGCCTGTTGGGTGGTTGAACGTCTTCAAGAACAGTGCACGAAGCTGTGGGATTCCCATCTTGTCCAGAACCTGGAAACACCGGCACTATATCAAGCTGATGTTTGCACAGCTGGTGTTCATTGGTCAACAACTGCCCCACAGCTACACTTGCTGAGTGCGTTGTGAACTCTGTGCCGGTGGGCTAGGCAAGGAGTCCCAACACTGAGCATGCAGACATCTGGTGGCAGTGCGACTTGATGACAGAGCTTGGTGCAATAAGAACGTGGGTCTGCCGGGCTTATGGCATCTAACCTTGACATGTTGACCAAACAAAACACCCCACGCCCGGTCAACACAGGTTGCCCAGGTACCATGTACATGTGCAGGGTGAAGCGAGCGAGCGTTTACACACCTCGCGCGGCATGCCAGCCCCACCAACCCATGTCACCGCCCTCCCTCCGATTTTAACGCCTCCATGGCTGGTCCGGCTCACCACTGACGTCTCGGCAGCCTTTTTGCGCTGTCGAGTCTTTGACTTTCCAGGGGCAGTTTCCTGAGCCTGCTCACTCGATGCCAGAGCTGCAGCCGTGGGCACTCGTTTCCTCCCACTACTGGACTTGGGTGCCTGGCCTTCATCTGTATCGTTTGCTGCGGCAGCAGCATTTACATCACCTGTCACAGGTGTTGCTTCTGTAGCGTCTGCTTCTCTGGGATCATTGCTAGGGGCAGCGATCTCCGGATCGTCCTTTACTGCTGTATCACTATTTTGCTCCATGTACTTCTGCAAGACAGGACGGCAGAGGTGTTGCTGCTTGCAGCTTGACGAACATAAAGCCCATCGATGCGCAACATACAAAGCACCGAGCACGAGTACATGGAGAGCAAACGGAAACAGGTAATGAAGTGGAATTGTCAAGTTCTTACTCCAGTCTACGAGGCTCCCGCGCGGTTGTGTTGGGGGCAGTGCCTCAGCTCACCGGACAGACCGATCGTGCCTTCGACATCATGGCAAGGATCACCAGTTCATGCCGACCGTTACAACCATGCCCACTTCGTAAGACGCATGTTTGTGCGGCGGGTGAATTCTTGACAGCATGGGCTACGTGTACAGGGAGGTAATGCGCAGCAAAGCGCCTCGTCACAGGCTTCTTGTTGAACACACCGCATCCACAATGGAGAATTTACAAGCTTCCCAAATTCTTCGAGGCAGGCGTTTGCAGGCTTTGCTGTACGCAGGCGCCGGAATGACTAGAGAACATATGTGCCAAACGAACCAGGCACCTCACACATTCACAGGCATATGCTGACACTAGCAGAACTGAAGGAGAGTAAAGACATGATTCACGCAAATTACATGACCACCACGGCCAGATAAGGGCATCGTACCTGAGCGGTAGTGGGCGTCAGCCAGGGCACGGACGCAAAGGCTTCAACGAAAGGGCGCGGGAAGAAATGCAACTGACAGAAAAGGGATATCTAGCAATGGAATGGGTGGACCCGTTTCAGGGTGTGCCCCTGTACCCTGCAAGCGGACGTACGAGAGGGAGCCAGAACTGCTTGTCGGCCATGCAGCGCTCACAGGTTTTGGATAGAAGCCGGAATTGTGTCTTGGTGCTGACGATACGTGTCTCTCTTGCTGCGACGAACCAGCGGTTTCACGCGCAAAAACTAGCGGGAATTATACTCCGGCCAAAAAGCATACTAGGGTTCCGGATTCGTGCCTGCCGCTGTGCATTTCTCGTTTTCGCCTCGACACAGATGAGTCACAAGTGCGTGCCGAGGCAAAGCAGCGGCGTGCTGCTGTGTGCTGTGTCTATCGCCTGGTTCACTATTGCGTAGGGTGGCGTGTGTGCGTAACACCTTGGGGCGACGGTACCGAGCGCGCTGTTGCGTACACGCGCATCAGGACATGTCAAACGTGATCCTGACATTGTCCAAGTGTCGCCAGATCCTTGATGCTTACGCGGACTGCGTATCGAAGAGGAAGAGTGACCATGAGGTGGGGTCATCGAGCCCTGAACATGCTGCTGTGACCGAGTGACAAATAAATGTGACCTCGAACACCACATGGGCAGCGACCTCGTTGCGGGCGTCGCTTGGCTCTGCGTTTCCGATTCCGCCTGTATCGTTGACGCTGTGGGATTCCAGGTAGTGTGTCGCCATCTGCAAGCTTTTGCTGGGTGGTGCGCCTTGCATGAGATGTGTCCAGACGAAGGTACGCTCACCTTCACCCGGCCCGCATGACCGACAAAGCTATCCAAACACTACAGAACTGATGTCTATGCCAGTCAGCCTCGTCACTTTGATGCCCTCCGGCACAGTGTGGCTTTGCCTGTGTGAGCCTGAGTGCCTGGCAGCATGAACTGGGTGCAGTGGAGGAGCTGGAGGCCTGTTCACGCGGGAGCCTAGCAAACGTGGGCCAGTATCAGCACAAACAGGATTGCAAGCAGGCGCTTCAAGCGATCGACACGTGTATCCAAGTGCATCACGACCTGGCAGAGCAGCGTCACAGGCAGCAAAGCCAGCAGCGCCCCGGCGGCACCTGACCGCCACACTGCACTCAGGAACCAGATGGCTTCGGCCTGCAGCCCGCACAAGGGACTAGGTCTTTTTCTTATTGATGGTTAGCAGTCTGTGAGGTCCTCCCGCATTGAGGGGTGAACAGGATGCGTGCTCAGCTGCTACCACAACACTGACAGCGCCATTCAAACAGGACATCGCATGTGCCTTGCAACATAATTCTGACCCTGTTCTTGCATATGCTACGCGATGTGTAACCCGAGACTGGCCCGAGAGATCTGCAGAGAGACATGCATCAGTGCACGCCCTAGAGGCCACAGCCATGTTAGGCCACACACTGCCAACCCGAGGTCTGTGACGCCAGGCATCACAGGACTGGGCCACCCATCCCCAGCAGCAATGGCAACGTCATCCGCCAGAGAGGTGTCTTGGCTTGGCCAAGCAGGTCGCGCGCAGTGGAGTGATCAGTTCAAGCCTGCCTGCCCGGATGTAGGTTTGACTATACAGCACCCCCATGCCAAGTGCACATGTTCAATTCGCGAGCGCAACCACGCAACACCACATGCGCACGGCAGTATGTCATGAAAATGCTTTACACCGGTGTGACGGCTTCGGTGAGCAGCTCGGCGTGACAGCCTGCACGCATCACAATTATTTGCAGCATGCCCCGCCAAGCACACTCACTTCCGTTTGTACTTTGCCTTGCCCTTGAATTGTGACTTCCCCTTGCCCTTGCGAGCCAGTTTCGCTTTTTGCCCCTTCGATAGGCCCGTCTTGGGGGCCTGGACCTTGCTACTCTTGCCGCCACCTGCAGTGAACCACCGGTCATGCACGTGTCAAACCACCCGCGCCCTTCACACCATCTCGACACCACACTGCCGCAAGCAAGGAGCACGTGAGCAGGGTGCACTGCATGCGGGGCGAGAGGGGCACACGTACCTGCATACACCCGTGTCACCCGTGGCGCCTTCTCGGCAGGTGCCTCCTTCTCCCCAGCGCCACTCTCTCGGCTGCGCTTCTTCTGACTCTTCTTCTTCGAGGCGCCTGTGGCTGTCAGCGCCGCCTTGGCCGCTTCCCGCGGCTTGGAGCCGGTCTGCTGGAACTGCCGGGCTGCCGACTTGGCCGCCTTGACCGCGCCTGCCACCTTCTTCGTCTCTGCCACGTGGGCGGGGGCTGCCCGCTCCTCCTTCCCCTGCCGACCTGCGCACACACAGACACCGCTCGTCAGTGCCTCCCGCCTTGCTGCTCGCGCACGCCGGCAGTCCGCTGCAGCCGGGAGCAGCGGGCACTGCAGACGCACCTTTCGCTTCGGCGTTCTTGGCGGCCCTTGCGCCCTTCGCGGGCGGAGGCGCGGTCGCAGCGGCGGCGGAGGGCACCGCGAGCGCGACCTCAGCAGCGGCCTTCGCAGAAGCCCGCTTTTCCTTGGGCGTCTGGAACCACTCGCGGCGCGGCCGCGAGAAGATCTCGCGCTCGTGCTCGACCATATTGGAGGCCCGGGTGGCCTCGAGCTCTGCCGTGCGCAGCGCCTTCTCCGCCTTCTCCTCCTGCACCCGTGCCGCGCCTCAGCAGCGCCCCACTTGCGAGGGGGTGGCCCCTCGGGACGCGCACGCATCGCTTTTCCTGATCCAGGTGCCAACAGGCACTCAGCGCAGCGGTGGATGTGATGCACAGGGGCGGGCTACGGGGCCGCCACTGAGCAGGGATGACAATGGGATGCGGCGGTGGTGCTGCTGTGGTGCACGCGCCGGTGCAGATGCATGCCCGACGCGGGCGCCTCCAGTGCCGGCCAGAACGACAGCGGCATCGTCGAGTCAACCTGCAGCGTGGCCGGCCGTGCAGGCGTGAGCGCACCTGCAGCACTTCGTGGATGGTGGCCGTGAGGGCCTCGGTGCGACGGCGCCAGCTGTCAACGACCGCCGGCGGCACCTCGCGCCGCGACAGCTGCACGCCCACCTGCTTCACCACCGCCTTGAGCAGCCCGCGGTCGCCGTCCTCGGCGATCGTGATCGCGAGCCCCCCCCGGCCGGCGCGCGCCGTGCGCCCGACCCTGTGCAGGTACGTCTCAACGCTCCTCGGGCAGTCGAAGTTGACGACGGCGTCCACGCCGAGGATGTCGAGGCCACGCGCCGCTACGTCCGTCGCAAGCAACAGCGTCGCCGCACCCGTGCGGAACGTCTCCAGCGCCTCGAGCCTCGCGGACTGCAGACGCAGCGCAACTGTCAGCACACTCCGGCGGTCGATATGCATCGACATCATGCATGATCACGCCACAGCCACAATCACCACGCCGCACCGTCTCGGCGCCGTGCGATCGGCTACAGGTGGGCGGACACGACAGGTTCCCTTCAGCAGGCATGAAGACCCAGGGGGCGTGTGATCGGCGGGGAGGGGGGCACAGAGCCAGCGCGCGCACCTGGGTCATGTCGCCGTGGAGCTCGCACGCCAGCGGCAGCCCGGCGAGGCCCAGCATGATCTTCAGCCGGTGCGCGTGCCGCTTCTGCCGGCAGAAGATGATCGTGCGCAGGCTGCGCAGGGCGCGCGCGCACAGCGCGCACAGCACGGCCGCCTTGTCGGCGGCTGCGGCGCCGCCGCGCAGCCGCAGCACCTCGTGGCGCAGGCGCTTGGGCGCGGCGGCGGCCGCGTCAGCAGCAAGCCGTACCGGCGCATTCAGAGATAGGTCTACCAGCTGCTGGACGCCGGTGGACATGGTGGCAGAAAAGAGCAGCGTCTGCCGCTTGCGGGGCGCCCGGCGGATGATCTGGCGCAGCTGCAGCAGCGCCCACCGTCAGCGGTGTCGCGAGCGCACAACGCGATGTGTCAACGCCCAGGGTGTGGCGCGCCAGATCTAGCCGGCGCGCGGCTATCGCAGCCCTGACACCGCCAAGGTTGCAGCAGTTCATACGCTCACACACCGACCTCCAAGCGCACACAGCACGAGCTAGCTCCACTGATTTAATGCATACGCCAAGCGAGCGCCTACCTCACACCCACAACAATCACGCGGCGCACAGAGCATGCCGGCGCTGCAGCCGCACCCACGGTGCTGCCTGGCCGCCGCGGCGGCGACAAGCAGGCGCACCAGCAGCGGCGCCGCACCTCGTCCTGGAAGCCGAGCTCCAATAGGCGGTCCGCCTCGTCGAGGATGAGAGCCGAGAGGGTGTCGAGGTCAAAGGCCATGGTGTTGAGGACGTGGTCGATGACCCGGCCGGGCGTCGCCACCACGATCTCTGGCGCCGTGCGCAGCTCCGCCGCCTGCTGCGCGAGCGACAGCCCTCCGACCGCGAGCGCGGCACGCACGTCGGTGTAGCGCGCCAGCTGGCAAACCATGCTGTGGCCCTGCGCCGCGAGCTCCCGCGTCGGCGCAAGCACAAGCACGTGTGTGGCCGCGACGCGGCGCTGCCGGAACAGCAGCCGCTCGAGCACTGGCAACGCGAATGCCGCGGTTTTGCCGGAGCCAGTTATCGCGCTCGCGACGATGTCACGACCGAGCAGCGCGAGCGGAATGACCGCCGCCTGGATCGGCGTCGGGGCCGTGAAGCCGAGGTCCGCGACCGCCTTGGTCAACGGCCGGGACAGCCCGAGGTCTGCGAAGGACCTCCCCGAGAACGAGGTGCCTTCCGGGGTCTGCGCATAGAAACTGCCCTCCTTCCCATGCCCCCCGGCCTGCCTGCCATTGGCTCCCGGCCCGGCTGCGGCTGTGCGGCCCTCCCCGGAGGCGCCGCTGCTGGCCCCATCCTGCTCCCCCGACAATTCTGGGTCGTCTGGGCCCCCCGAATCTCCCTCGCTTGCCTCGTTGTCGCTAGGAGGGTCTGAGGCCTCCCCTGCATCAGGGGCACTTCCGGGGAGGTCGTCGGAGGTGTCAGATGCGGCGGCAGCCACAGCAGTGAGCTTACTGAGCGCTGCAGCGGTTGCCACCTCCTCGTCATCTTCATCATCTTCGCTGCTGTCCCCACCGCTCTCCGGGCCGCGTGCAGCTCCAGCTGCCTGTTGTGTGGCGACTGCTCTGGGGCCGTTCTGTTGCTCGGTGCCCTCCTCAAGTGAGATGCCGCTGTCAGAATCCTCGTCAGAGACTTCGAGCTCATCATCGTCGCTGTCCCCGTCTATTTCACCTATTGCGGTGCGCAATTCAGCGCTGTTCTATCTGTGGAGTGCCCTTGGTGGAGCGTGTCACATCGGCAGGCGTTGGCAAAGCACCTGGCAAGGCGTCACTGTCCTCATCGGCCTCATCCTCTGAATCTGACTCTGAGGCCTCCTCTTGTGGAGCCTTGCCTTTTGTCTTTGGGCCGATTGTCCTCTGCAGTTTCGCCCTGATCTTTGCATCAACTGTGGTCTGGCTGGGGTCAGGCTTCTGCGCCTGCGACAGAGCTCCTGCAAGTAGTAATTCCGAGCTGCAGTGTATGTCTCGACACCGAAGTGCTCAAGCGCCAATATGTTGAGTAAGCATCCTTCCAGTGCAGAAGCGCACCGGCGAAGCTCCACGGATGTGTCACTGTGCGTCCTTGCGCGTCATCGAATGAAAAAGAAGGATTAAAATCCATGTCTGTCACACACTGGGCGACGAATGCGCGACCCGGGTCAGGTTGCGATCTGGCGGGCCGCAGACGCCGGAAGCACCCACCGCCTGACTATTCTGAAGCCAAATCGCACGCAGTTCGTTCAGTACACAGATTCAAATGTCATAAATATGCTGGTTAGCTTGAATGCGGTACGCAAGCTCACTCAACTGCAGGAAGAGCACCACCACGATACGTCTAAAGCAGCGCCTGCAACCAGAAACACAGCGATCCGCATCGAACAATGTTGCGATTGGACGATCGAGGCGGCCCTGATGTTGCTCATTCAGGCAGGTGAGCATGGCCTGTGAAGTGCGCTCGACCAGACCCAACTGGACCATACGCGGCGGTGTGAATGCATGCATGAGTTGGCGGTGGCAGACATGATTGTTTCGCGAATCGCACTGCATGCAAATCACGATGCAAACCAAGGCTCTGGCTTGACCATAGGCAAAGGTCACCTGTCAGTAGGAGTCGTCTTCTCAGGCTAATTCATGGATCGTACGGTGTACAAGCTGGTGCAAGGTACACAGATGTGGCCATTCAAGTGCGCCAGGGGCTCCTGGAATGGAGCAGCCTCTCACCAGGGACCGGCCGTATAGCTCTCTGATGTCCTACAGGAAACAAAAGCCTCGCGACCAGCGCTTCGTGAAGAGCGACCATAAAAAATCCATGCCATAATCTGACAAACACATCATCCCCAAACCCCACAACAAACACTTCCATGCTTCTGCGAGGCATGTTTCACATGTCCCTGCAGCCCAGAGTATGCTACGCATCAGCTGGAACTGGACACGGCCACGCTCGCCTTGGTGGGAAACATGCTTTTCTCCAGGCCGTCACCTTGTTTCTGACTGCTACAACTCAAGTGGCCATCGCTTTTGTCCGCCGTCTGCACGGCATCACCCTCGCGGTCATCTACATCTTCCATCAAAACTGATAAAGCTTCCTTTGCTTTGTACAAAACTTGACCGCCTTGCTCGCACTCGTCCACCATCCGAGCAAAGGTCTCCAGCCAGTGAAGCACAGCACTTGCTTCCTGCCAGAATGCCTCCCCCAGATCATACTCGCATGCTGAAATTTCATCTGCAGACACCGCCCCGTCATCTGCTTGATGCCTTCGACCAGTGTCTGTAGCACAGCCTGTCTTGCCCTCAGGACCTGCCATTGATGCAGTCTCCAGGCCCTGTACTGCTGCCCCCGGGCTGCCCTCCTGCGGTCGCGAACTCCGATCCGCACCCACATGCCACTTCAGGAGGCAGCACAACAGCTGCAGCAGCTCCTCACACTCCTTCACGCCTTCAACGATCAGGTCCCTCTGCTTCTTCTTTCGCACACGGTGATTGCAAACAGTATGGCAAGCGGCTGTGTGTGACTCCACGTCGGCCATTGCGAGTCCCAGCGACGAGATCAGCGCCTCCGCCACAGCAGACCCCACACCTAGCTCAGCCAGTTTGATGCATCCAGCACAGTCGCATGCAAGATTCACCAGTGCCCCGGCTGCTGCTCTCACGACGCTGACGTTCTGACTGCCCAGCAAAAGGACCAGCCCCTCATCGGCACACGACTTGCACGCGTACTCTCTGGCTCGAGGTATCCGCATCAAGTTGCCCACAGCCCCAGCGGCAGCTGCCGCTGTATCTGGTGCTGGAGAAAGCATCATGGGGATGACTGGCCTGAGTATCACCTCTGGTGGAAGTGACAAGAATGCGCTGCCCCCCGCTTCGGGTGTGTCAAAGTCGGGCAGAACAGAGACATGATCATAGAAGGTGATGTTGCGGATGAACTCAGCAAGATGTGACGACGCATCGTAGAAAGCAGCTTTGTTGCACAGCATGAGCAGGCGGGCTGAGGCATGTGCAATGTCTTTCCGCCTTGCAATGGGCGCAGCAGCTTCGGCGGTGGTACACACGTTTGCTGCAAAGTAGCCTATGGCTGAGGCTGCCTCATCTGGTGTGGCTGAGTCGGGCATGGGAGTCCGGTGGTTCTCGTCAGGAGCACGGAGTCCGTAATCGTAATCAGCCTCCACAAATCTTATGGTAGCTTGCATACTCTGTTCGAGGTAATCTATCACACCTTCAACCTGTACACGGCCACTGCTGAGCTCAAGACGGTATCCGAACATCTAGAACGAGCAACCCTGCATCACATACAAAAAAACGTACCATTGTCAAGGATGTTGCGTTGTCTTGTGACTGAGAAACAAGGTTCCCAAAAGCATATGTAAATCGCAGGTTGATGGCCGGCTGATCAACATATAAGATGGCCATGCGTATGAATGCCCGCAGAAGGTCAGGCTGGGCCATCGTGTCCATGACTGTGCGAGGGTCAAGTGAGATCTTGCACAGGACTCGCGCGACACCAAATGCGACATCTGACTCCCGCCCGCAAAGTGCCAGGGCACCGCGCAAGCCCTTCAAGGTGTCTCCATCCCTCAGGGTTTGCAAAAGCTCTTGGGATGCTGCCAGGTTGCGCACAACACCAATGGCTTGCACTGCAAGAGTGATGGCTGCTTCATCTTGCACTGAGGTGCCAGCAGAAGCGCTGTCAGGCTGCACGGCCTCAGACCTGAGCAGGTAACTGAGCACCAGGGGTCCATTGGCCCTGGCGACACGCAGACGATTGTCTGGATCCAGCGTCGCATTCTTGAGAACCGCCACGAGCAGCACAGCTGCATCATGTGATGTACCTCGGGCAGATCCATTTTTGGAAGTCTGCCGCAGGTACTTTATCACTGCTGGGACGAGGCCACGCTCCGAAAACAAGGGATCATTCGATGCATCTTTGGAGAGCTGGTACAGCACACGCGCCATATCCAGAGCTGTGTTGGGGGATGGAGCCATGGCAAGGCATATAGTGGCAACACGGAATTGAATGTGGGGCTGATGGAGATCCAGCAGCCGGAACAGGACCTCCTGAATACATTGAGAGATTGGCAGATGCTCCGACTCACATGAGGGTGGACCAAGTGCAGAATCACAGTCAATGCTGTCGTTGCGGTTCCGGAAGGCATCAGATGGCATTTGGAGGAGCCCTTCTTGTAGGTTGGTCTGCTCCAACTCAAGCTTCAGCGTGTTTAGATGGTCCAGCACCTGTAACAACGCTATTTCTTTGGAGACACTTCGTTCTTGTGGGCATATGTCAGTCAGTGTTGCAGCAAGAGGTGATTGTGCAGTGAGGGGTAGGTGGAGTCTGCAAGCACCTGCTTGACAGCGTCCCTGAGCCGATCATTCGCCTCATCGTCACATTGCGTCTGCTGTCGAAGATCCTTGCTCATGATCTGTCGCAAGATGCGGTCCACACGGTCGCGCCATTCAGTGCTGCGATTAGTCTTGTTGTACCATTGAAATAATGGGTCTGACGGGCTGAGATCTGCATCATGAATCCAGGCATCAGGGCCATCCATGACCCGCAAGTGACCTTGAGACAGCGTACGGTCACTCGAAAAGCTTCGATGCACATCGTTCATTTGATTGATGCTGCTGAAGTTCTCACATGTGCTGAGGGAGGAAGATAGGACTGCCTGCCCTGCCCCATCATGCAAATATGGTGACATCATCGACACAGATGGGGCATCAGGAGCTGTCGCTGCACGATGCCGCAGGTGGCCTGCCAGGGCTGACTGATCGAAGGGCCCATGGTGTAAGACCTTGGACTCTGTGCTCAGGTTGTAGCTACAGCGGTGGGACGAGATCTCACTTGATGGAAGTGTATGAGGATCAAGCAAAGATGTTGTGATGGGCCTCAGAGCAGGGAGGCGAAGCTTCGGCTTGCATAGCAGGTTTTGGTTATCTCCTGCATGTCGCAAACGGAAGCTTTGTCGTTATACGATGCCCTATGCAGATCAGGTGTACTTCGAACAGGCACAGCTGAAACTAATAAATGCGCATGAATCTTCCGGAAATACGCACAGGATCTTTAAATAACTTGAGCATACCAGAGTTCGCGGAGAAAGGCCGGCTGGATCCGAAGCCTTGGTTCCGAGGTGCTGCAGGTGTCCAAGGCCTGGCTTTCACTGTGGGCCGATTACAGTCTTTACCCGCAGCATAATGTGCGTCCGACGCTTCAGAATGCTTGCCTGTGTTGGTGCCTGAGCTTCTTTCTGGAGGCATGGTTGCTGAGCGCAACGGTGCTCCTGGACAGATCGATTCACATGCGCCCAGCTGTCAGCCCTGATCACATGCGAGGCTTGATAAAAGGGATATACCAAGCTTTCTGGCTCAGTAAAACGGTCGTAACATTCGTCGCCGAACCCGTCGGTGTTGCGCGTGTCAATTCGGAATTCAAACCCGGATGCCAGACCACCTCGGTTCAGTCTCGGGCAAAGCTGCTGATGAGCACACGTGCATCTATTTGCACATACTTCCGATGAACGTTTGCTGGGCTCGTTGAATTGGTGCGACCGCACGCGCCGTATGCACATGCATACAGTGCGTCAGCCAGTGTAGACGCACTCGTACGCGTCAGGCAGCCAATCGCGATTTCGGAAACCCTCCTAAATTCCTGCTCGCGTCGTACATCAGAAACGTGCGTTGTGTCTCGCCACACGTGTCGCGGACACCAATCGATGGCCTGTCGTGTACCATGTGTACACCTCCTCGGTGTCGGTGCTAAGACGACTTCGTCGGTAGCATGCCAGTAGGATATCTTGTGCTGCATACTTCTCCCTTGTTCAGGAGCTGTGGGTGTACATGAGTACCAATAACGAATTGCGCGGCCTTGTCCGGTCTGCCACATTCGTTCAAAGCACTTTCCACGCACCTACACAGCAGCATCAGCGCCCAGTATCGCAGAATGCAAATAAGCATGAGGACTTTGGTGATTTGTTGGGACATAACCGAAATCCCAACATGGGCATGGTTATTCGTCAAAGAAGGGCTGGCAGAAAAGAGTATGCCGTGATCACAAAAGGGAATCGCTTGTCAAACAGTCCTGCGTCATGCCTCGCAACAGTAGCAGTGACTTTGCAGTCGGCCAGATGAATCTCAAGACCAGAAAACCAGCGCGCCGGCCGCAACACCGGCTCCGGAGCTAGCTCTGGTTGGCATTGAAGCGAAAGATGAAGCCGCCACTGACACACGAAAAGAACATGGTGATCCCCGCGACATGCCATTGTTGCTCGCGCAAAAGGTCAGGAGACGCGGCAGGGGAAATGGCAAGAACTCAAAACAAGCGCGCCAGGTCAGCACTGTGCAAACGGCTGTTTCAATTGAGAACTTGGAAGTTTCATGCCTGCAATACATCCCATGCAGATGAGGAAAGAAAGCAAAGACAAGTTCAGCAAAGCAGCTAAGCGTTTGGCGCTGGTCAGAAAACTCATGCCAACCTTTGATCCGAACAAGTACCCCAAAGGAAGGATCTCCAGAGCAATGTTGCTGCACTCTGGCCCAGATTGGATGTCAAGGGTGTGGCACACAGCTTATATACACCCCATTTGACATGAGCAAGCCAGCATGCCGAAAATGATGAACAAATTTGGTCAAAATCGCCTGGATCAAGCTTGCATTGGAAGTGTTCTCACTGATCATTGACGGTAGCCTGAATTGCAGACTCTGCTAATGCATACATTTGTGAGCGTTGTACAAGCCATTGTGCGTGGTATCCTCGTGCGCAAGTGGTTCCGAGCAAGCCTGGTGGAGGCTAGTACACACATACGTGACAGGGATTACTTTAAACGCCTGGCTTCCATTGGCACGTGCACAAGGTCCACTACCGCTGATGCGATGGACGTATTGGCGCAGCAGGTCATGCTCATAGATCAGCCAATATGCTGCTTCTCATTTTCTGATGTGGCTGATGCCCAGCTTCCACTGGTCGCACAGCGTATGCAGGTGAGAGAGGAAGAGGAGGAAGACGCCATGGATGTGATTCGGCGTAACCGCAGAGCTGGTGATGTATCCTTGGAGTACGAGGAGCTGAAAATCATGGAGCATCGTTTCACTCGACTGGGAAAAGAAAAAGCTGCATCTGGCCATGCATACCAGGAAATGACAAAGCATGTTATCGTATCTGGTACGCAGTATGGATGCTATTGGTGCTTGTGCCCATGCACAACTTGAAACCTTTGGAAACGCCCACATTAGCGTACACAGGTCAAGTCTATGTGCAGGGCAGACCCGGCGAAGAGCCAAGGTCGTTCTTGTGACGGACAGCATCTTCATTCCACCCAGCGTCAGTTTCAATCCATTCCGCCAGACAGCCTTCCTCAGTGCCGAGCGTAAGCATATGAAGCGTGCTCCGTCACTGGACAAAATGAAACCTGCAACCATACCACCAGCGGCAGCTGCGGAGATTCGATCAGCCCACCGACAAGACCAAAAGTTCATTAGATCTGTCCGTCCCCCTTCATCCGATTCTTCGCTATCCGACTGGACTGACTGTGATGAAGAGGAATTCGATCATCTGGCGGTATGGAATGCACTCACTCATTGCAGCAGGCGGCTTGGATGCCTTTGTGTGCATCGTTTCACCCGTGCAGGTCAGACCAGCTCCGGCTTACCAGGTCGATGACGAACAGATCATGACTGGCGAACAGCGAGTCTTGCAGAATGGCCTCTACCAAGGGCATGATCGTGCTGGCAAGCCAACGGACCTGCGTATGGACATGTTGGAGCGTCGTGTCCAAGAGATCCGGATGAAGTACGAGCAGCCTTTCGAGGCAGCCACTATGGACCTTCCAAGTGACCTTGTGACGGATATGTTGATGCTGAAGCTTGCACCGAAACAAGCACAACTTGGGGTACCCATATTTAAGGCTCTGTCATGCCAGAGACCAGAATGACTCGACAAAGATTGTGATTCCATGCTCAACATAAGCCATCCGCATCACTTTCGAAGTTCACAGCCTGTTTGCGTGTGCACCAGGTCCGGCAAGTGAGACGTCCACTCAAGACGACAAGGTACAACCTGTCACTGAAAATTAGACCACACAGTCCGACATATTCTTTGATGCTGCACAAAGTGGGCACGATTCACGAAAGTGGCTTGGGGTTCAGACGCACTGTCAGGCGCAGACATCTCGGCATGCGCGGACTACTGGTCTACTTCCAAGCTCCAAGCGCTCCTGACGCACGTTTACGGTCATCGTGCCAATGCCTCATTATGTTGAGCGTAAGGAAGAGATTCTGTGACTCTTTGCAGAACTCACTGCAGAGCGAGAAGCGCCGAAGACTGGCAGTGAGGACGTCTCGTCAATGCTTGCAACATTGTGTCGGTGTAAATCAGCAAGCTCACATTGGTGCCCCCACAATATCTCTATTTCCTTCTCAAGCGCGCTGCTGCGCGTAAGCCAGAATCGTTCATACTGACCTCTGCCCCAACTCCCTGCAGATGCCAGGTACCTCCGTGCCAGGGTCGTTCACAATCACTGCTGAGCATGTGACTGCGCTGTACCTTTTGTACAGAGAAGGACTACACGATCTCGACCAGTCGCGACCGCGTTCAACATGTATCCGGGACCGTGGATTCTTCGGCCGCGCTGGTTTTGACGTGCAGAAGCCTAATACCCGAGGCTCGGTGCCGGTTGGAGAGTCTTGTCGTACCTCGTAAGCTCTTCATTGCACCTGCTCCGGGGATGAAGAATTTAGTACCAGGCTCGGTTCTACATGCAGGCCTGCCGGTTCGTACGGCCACCCGGGGACACAGGTCACTCATGCCCCTGACCTGCAAAAAATCGAATACAGTTTTTGGTCATCATTGTGGAACTCTGCGTTGCAAGGGATATCACACGGATTGTCGCCGGATGGCTCGTTCAGGACTGCATGGGACTGCTTCTTGGTGATACTTATCATGTACACCAGTGTTGTCCTGCCATTCAAGCTGGCGTTCAATGTCAGCCTCCCCATAAACAACCCATGGGAAATCATAAGCTTGGCGATCGATTTCTTCTTCGTCATCGACATCCTGTGCGCTGCTTTTGTTTTTGATATGTACGAGCTGACAGGAAGTTTCGGGATCACCCGCTCTGGACATGTCAGTGTACTGGCGGTAGTGGTACATCCAAATGGACTTCGTTGCGAGCAGGCTAAACTTTTGGACCGGCTTCTACACTGAATCTGGCGACTTGGTCATGGCTAAGTCCAGCATTGCAGCTGCTTACATCAAGTCATGGTTTGTCATTGACATTCTTTCTGTGTTCCCGTTTGACTGGGTGCCGGGCACTGGAAGCAAGACCTCAGAAGTTAATGCTGTTGCTCTGCTGAAGTCTGCACGCCTTGTTCGAGCTGCGAAAATGCTCAGGCTGCTGAAGGCCATCAAGCTGCTCAGACTGCTGCGGCTACCACGCTTGTTTCGCCGCCTTCAGTCCGTCCTTGCCCGCAGTGTCTTGCAGCTGACTGCCATTCTGGCTGGAGCTCTACTCCTTTGCCACGCATCTGCATGCGTCTTCTATGCTGTCGCCAGGCAGCTCGTGGTGCGGTGCCCACCGAGCCTGTGACCTCTGTCAGTCATTTGCTGGCATCGCAAGTAATGCCTCATCACGACTGATGTGTGATGGCTTACTGAGTCCGCCGCCCGCAACACACATGCTGATGCATCTCTACAGACAAGCCGGTCCTTTCTGTTTCTTAATTGATCAGCATCGAAAATGATCTCGAAGAGCTTTCTGACGGCATGCAGGACCATGATGGGTACTCTGCTGAAGATCCTGAGACATGGCGTAGCTGGCTCCACACACGGGATGATTTGCTAAGACAGTCAGACTTCGAGAAGTATATCAGTGCACTGTACTGGTCGTTGTCCACAGTCACTACAGTTGGGTATGGCGACATCACGCCTGTGTCAGCCGCCGGAAAGATCACTAGCATGTTTGCAATGGTGCGCTCTGGCAGTGCATGCAGCCACATAACCTCCAAAAACACCTGAATCACCGCGCGTCCGGTCCTTGGGGCTGGCTGGTCTTTGGCTAAGAACGTGGACACTGCAAGGGGAATCAGAATCTCTGGCTTTCCCATGCATGCCTGATGACATTCTGCATAGCAGGTCCTGGGGGTCACCCTGTTCTCATACTTCACTGGGGCCATCGCAACTCTTGTGTCACGTATACATATGGAGAATGCCAGGGTCTCCGCTCAGCTGCAGGTAAGTCCTCGTCCAACTACGAGACCCTGAAAAGTTGCACTGCGCCGCGCCCTCTGCGTCCGGTGAGATGTATCTGGTGTGCTGTGCCATGCGATGGCCACTTGACACCAGTGCACCTTGCAGGCAGTGGAGGACTTCCTCCGGGCAAGAAAGATACCAGTGTCCCTTGCAGTGCGCATACATGCGTTCTATACCTACGTGCTGAGCCACACTGTCCTGAGTGACGAGGTGCAGGTCATCAATGGCCTATCACCCTCCTTGAGGTGCTTCTCATGACACTGTCTTATCTCAAACATGGTGCATTGTACGCAATCCCTCGCCGAACCGTTGTCGAGCATGTAATGTGTAGACCAAGGTTGCCTGCAGTCCGCTCATGGAACACGTAGCGTGCTTGGCAACTGCCGCGTGCGCAATTTGCTGTCTCATGTTGAACTGGGGTAACATCAAAGTGCAGAGTCCAACAACAGACACACCGCATGTGCCAGTGATTCAGGTACAGGCGATGTGCCATCCGGCATACACACCATGCTACGGCATCAGTTTGACAGATTTATAGCAGTGTAGGTCGGAGGTGGTGCTGCTGACATATGAGAAAATCTTCCAAGAGCAGCCAATATTTGCCAGAGCAGAGAAAGGATTCATCGTGCAGCTTGTCAGTGTACTCAGGCTTGCACACTACGCCCCCGGCGATGTGCTCATCCACCAGGGCAAGCTAGACACTGTCATGTACATCGTCGCCCATGGCAGCCTGCAGGTGCGCTCCTGATGCAGGAGGGCTGACAGGGCTGTATAAGCGGCATGTGGTCGGCTGGAGCTGTCAAGGTCCACTTGGGAATTGGCCACTGGACCCACAATCACTTCAGGGATGGATCTGCAGGTTCGCTGGTACAAGGATGCTGCCACCATCGCGAGAGTTGCAACTGTTCTGGATGCTGCTGCTGGTGGTGGATCCCAAGGCGTGTGTGGATCTGAGGTGCCCGTGGGGTACGGTGGCAAGGAGCGAACGGTGATCGCTGATGGGGGCCGCCAGCAGTACCGCGGCTGGCTGGGCTTCTTGCAGAGGATGTGCAATGAGCCAGCTCCAACGTTCCAGGCAACGCAGGAGTGTGCAGCAGCTGAAGAAATCTCTGATGAGTTTGTGGTGCTCGCAACTCTGTGCAGAAGCCAATTCTGTGGAGAGCATGGCTGCTTGACAGGTTTGCACCCGCCAGACCTGCCAGCATGGTGACAAGGTCCAGCACAGCATACTGCTGCGCCACATGTGCGGTCAACAGGATCGTGGCAAGCCACAGTCACAGGCATGAGTCAGCTGCGAAGCTGCTCATGCATAACAAAGCACACCCCTCGGAGTCCTGCCAGAAGACGGCCTTCTCGCTGCAGGGCGGCCGCGACTGGCATCAGTGGTGGTCGCAGAATACTCCGAAGTGTACAGCCTGGAGAGGGCAGACCTCTGGGCGGCTCTGGAGGGATGGCCTAGGCTGCAGGCGATTGTGCATGAGGTGACAGCAGCGTGCGAGCACATCGGAGGCACGCAGGATATGCCTTCGTTCAAGCAGCTGGAAGCGGAGGCCGCCGCTGGCCGCCCCCTCCCGCCGCACCCTGCCCACGCACGCTTCACCGCCATCATGCATCGCGTCTGCGCCGAAGCTGATGCCGCGGCCACGGCAGGCGGGGAGCACCTCATGCCGCAGCAGCAGCCCGTGACTCTGCTGCAAGCGCTGGCCTCACAAACGCCGCAAGCACCGGCCATGGCAGTGGACCAGCCCCAGCGCGCGAGGCCCGGGATCGTGCCCCCAGATGGTGCAGCCCTGCTGGTGGGCAGGGCTGAAGCACTGCGCACGCCGATGGCATATGCACAGGGTGGCATCGGCACAGGGCAGCATGACGCCGCGATGCAGGCGCCGATGCGGGGTGCGAGTGTCCTGCCCGGCCCTGACATCCGCTGCTCCACAGAGGTGCAGCGCCACGGGCCGCCATATCCCCTGGCCACTGGCAGCAGCCTGAGAGCCTGCCTCGCGAACCAGCATGGCGGGATGTCCACGTCTGTGGCACCACACGAGGCATTGCACAGCGGTTGGGGCCACAGCGGCAATGACCTGGGGAGCCAATCGAGGCCAGGAGTGCAATTGCCGGGCGGCGCCACAGAGCCTGTGGCTGGTAGTGCTGGTGCCACTGGCGCGCAGCAGGGTCAGCCTGAGACCCAGGGCGTGCCCAGCTCCCACCCCACGCAGCCTCCAGTGCCAGAACAGCAGGCAGCAGGGCGCAGCATCCCCGTCTCTCCACGAGACGTGCAGTATGATGCTGCTGCGGACCCCACGCGCATGTTGTCTGGCGCACATCCAGCCGGCAGTTCTCTACATAGCAGGCCCAGTGGCGGTGAGCCTGAAGAGCCACTCGGGCGTCAGGCGGCTCGGGATGGCTCGGCGTTGGCCTCGCACGTGAGCTTTCAGGATGCTGGACAGGAGGCGAGCGAGCGCGACAGTGGCGTGCGCAATGCCTTGTTGCCTAGGTCCATGGCACACATGAAGACCTCGCCGCTGGCTCTCTCCAGGAGGCAGCTGATAGGCAAGAGAACAGAGCACACGAGCTTCGTGCAGCAGGCGCTGCATCAGGTGCTTCCCTCACTCACTAACGCTACACGTTGCGGCACCATACGACCATGGGAGCGTTTGACATTCCTGACGCGAGGCACGTGTGCAGGAAGTAACACACAGTGGAGCCGCCCCGAAGGCGCCGTAGTACCTGTGCAAGGTGAGCAACAAGTGTGCACGGGAGGCTAGGAGGGGCAGTCCCGACGGAACCCCGTTCTTGTTGTACTGCGTGATCCATGTCAGCGCTGGACTGGTGATGCGTGAAGACAGATATGTAAACACCGGCTGCTGCCTTTGATCGTACATCACTTGCCTATACAAAACTTCGAAAACACGGTGTCTAAGATCTCTTCGGTGACATCATCGCCCGTGACGGTACCCAGTTCCTGGATGGCAGCCCGCATGTCAATCGTCCAGAAATCCAGTGGCAGCCCAGCCTCGATGCTTTCGCTCACATGCAGGAGGCTCTCATGCGCAGCCACGAGTGCCCCAGCCTGCCTCTCATTCACGGCCCAGGCGCGCCCTTTGCCCTCGTTCGCCTGGCCCGCCAGCGCCGCGCCCTCGATCGCAGACTCCAGTGCCTCCAGGTTGGCCTTGGTGACCGCAGACGCAGCCAGCATGGAGTCGAAGCGGCGGTGGCAGTACACTGGCAGTGCTGCCAGGTTGACCTCTTCGACCCGGTCTCGCTTGTTCGCAACCAGGATGCACGGCGCATCCATCGGCGCCGCGTTGGCTGGCGGCGGGTCTGGCCAAATTGCGCTGAACAGCTCGGCGTCCTGTGGCGTCCACCGCGCCTGCAGGCCCAGTCAATGCATGCCCCTGAGTCGGCAGCAATAATAAACGCTCGTGCACGCACACAGCGGCCGCGGACCGGTACGGCGTGGCAGCTGGCGGCGGTCCCAGCAGGCGGGGGAGAGGAGGGGACCAGTCCAGCGTGGCCAAGGGGGGCAGCGCACCTCCGCATCATACACAAACACGACGACGTCCGCTGCTGACGCCGCCGACCGCGAGCGCTCCACGCCCGCCGCCTCGACCGTGTCCTCCGTGTGACGGATGCCCGCTGTGTCTAGCAGTGTCACCGGGATGCCCCTCACCTCCACCTGCGCGCGTACACCAGCTGTTCGGCACCGACTGCAAACAGCGCGCCGGCGTTGAGGCGGTGGTAGAGCAAGCCACACGCATGCATGCATGCAGCAGCGGCGCCGGGCACATGTGAGCGGCCCTGCGCGGCAGGTGCGCTCGAGGGCAGCCCACAGGAGCGCGAAGGGCATGCTGCAGGTGGCCTCAACGATGACATGTCTTGACACCTGCCTGCTCGCTGTGCTTCTGAAGGCTCATGCTCCGCTTTCTGAGATGGACTGTGAGTCACAGGCGGCCTGGTGTGGTGGCCACGCTGATGCGATGGCCTGAGCGTTTGTGACTGGATCCGTGCTGATGTCTGTTTCAGCAGCGGAGCGCACCTGGGCGTCGATGATGTCCCGGGTCGTGCCGGGGATGTCCGTCACGATCGCGCGCTCGTTGCCGCAGAGCGCGTTCAGCAGGCTCGACTTGCCGACGTTCGGGCGGCCGACGATGGCGACCTGGATGCCGGAGCGCAGCACGCGGCCGCGCCTCGACGTCGCGAGCGCGGCCTCCAGCGCCGCCTGCACCGCCGCGACGTCGCCGCTGAGCGCCGCGGCGTCCACCGGCGGCACCTCGTCGTCAAAGTCGATGCGGGCCTCAACCTCTGCGAGCAGCTCCACCAGCCGCACCCGCAGGCCCCTCACCTCCTCCGCGATCCCCCCCTGCAGCGCACCACACCCTGTGTGGCCTCTCCCGGCAACTGCTGGGCGACTGGGTGTGAAGGGTGAGTGGGCCCGACAGGGCTGGGACCGTCTCCTGCCGACGCAGCCCGCACATGCTGTGGTGGAGAACGCCGAGATGAGTCATTGTATTCAAGCACCCTGAGGAACATGTCTGCGGCAGGCGCCTGGCAAACGCTCAAATGCTGAGGCCAAGGTCACTGCGGCCAGCAGTGGAGGGCACTGCTGGCGGCGCAGGCGGAGGCGGCACCTTGAGGCCTGCGAGGGCGCTGTCGGCCGCGGTGACGGTGCGTGCGGCCACGAGCTGCGCAACACTCTCGGCCTGGGAGAGGTCGAGGCGGCCGTTGAGGAAGGCGCGCAGCGTGAACTCCCCCGCGGCGGCGAGGCGGCAGCCCGCGGCGAGGCAGAGGTCCAGCACACGCTGCGCCGACACGCCGCCGCCGTGGCAGTGCATCTCGATGACATCTTCGCACGTGTAGGAGCGCGGGCGCAGCATCGGGAGCAGCAGGATCTCGTCGACGGTGCTGCCCGCGGCGTCCACGACGTGGCCGTAGTAGATGCGGTGGGAGGCTGGCTGGAAGGCGGGGGGTGCGGTGGGGGAGCTGCCGGGGGGCCCGGGGCGGAAGAGCTTGGCGCTGAAAGCGATGGCGTCTGGGCCGGATAGGCGGATGATGGCGACAGAGCCGCTGTGGCCGCCTGTATGCATGCATCAGCGATCATGCACGCATGCCTCGAGCAGATCTCGGCAGGGAGAGGCGGAGTGTGTCACAAGGACACAGTCGGAGAGGCAGCAAGCACCACAGGATACGCGCACATGGCAAGAACAGTACATCACCCACGCAAGCCACCGCCACTCAGACACCCCTGTTCGCTGACACCACCTGTGTGCGTGCCGGCACCAATACACTCCCACGCCCACACCCGCACACGCGCAGGGAGAGAGGGAGAGTATCACCTGTATGGCAGATGTGGCAGCAGGCGTGTGCGTGAAGATGGGGAGTGGGCACGCACTGGTCACGATGGCTGCAATTGTGTCTTGATCGGACTCTCTGCCGGTTGCCAGCGCGCCATCGACGTGCTGTGCGGCATGTGCCAGGCTCGAGTGGCGCCTGCGATCGCCCTGTTGATAGCTTGGATACGAGGGAGACGTGGTGAGTCGGGAAGCAGGCACTTGTGTGGCGTGGCTCTGTAACGTGCTTGCCGACCTCGCGCAGCTGTACACCGCATGGCAGCGCGACGCCAACATCCACGAACGAGCAGAGCCACGAGGGAGTCTGGGAATATACGATCTATTCTTTTGCAAAGTTGGCGTAGTCGTGCCCTTGTGGAGGTTGGCAACGTAACAGGTGTCGCAAATCAGTCGTGCGGCACGTTTCGACAGTGGGAACATTGGTCTGAGTGACAGTGCATCAGGCGCGGGATACCGTGCATCTTGTTTACTCGTGAGCGTTTGCGTCGATGCAGCAGTGATCGCTTGTCATGACTGCAGTTGGAACATTTGCCTCAGCGCTGCTGTTCCGAGAATGGCGACAAGCGGCGTTCAGCAGGCTTTGTCCACGACTGTGATGAGGATGTGCCGGTTCCTTGGACCGTCGAAGAACAAGGGAGCAGCCAAATGATGGCTGCACAGACGTGCGCTAGTTTGCGGCAGGGCTTTTACTGCTTGCAAGCCGTTGTGGCATCGCCCACCTGACCGCTTGCTGCCGATCGCGCGGCTGTACACATGGGCACACGCGTCGTCAAAGCGCTAGCTTTCCCCGTTTATCAGAAGGACTGGCTGTTTTACGCATGGAAAGTTTCGGAAGTTCCTGTAGACGCTGACAGCCAGCCCGCGGACAGCAGTGCACACCGCCCTGGCATCGTCGGTGCCATCTCCAAGCGCGTCTCGTCTCGCATAGAATCGGAATGGAAGGCTGTGCAGGAAGCTAAAGATGGGACTTTGAAAAAATATCTGTTGAGGTGATTCTCCCTGGTCATTTGCACATGACCTTCACCAGCCAGACTGATCACATCAGCATGGCAGGGATCTGCAGAGGTGGCCATCCGCCCACGCACCTGATACAAGCCCGCATGCAGATTTGCGAACTTTGTACTCTCCAAGGAAGATCCGACAGAGGCGTTCTTCAAGGCTATCCCAACCTCTGGGAAGGGCAACCAGATAGAGATCAATTACCCTGTACACCCCCCCCAACTCCCATACGTCTCATGAGGGTCACGACGGTGGTCCCACGGATGGCATCTGAGCCTGTGCACCGGTATGCAGGACTCTTTCAGCCAAGCGTATGTCCGCCGTCACCTCCTTTTCACAGCTAGGAATCGTGTCACGTACCACCAGAACTGGCAGAGGGTCACCACCGCTGCACTGATCCCCATCGCCCCACTGGCGTTGTCCCCTTTCCCCAACATACCGATATACTACATCGGATACCGGGTGTACTCCCATGGCCGGGCGCGTGCGGGGGCTGCGGCAGTGTTGGAGTACCTCGAACACCTCGAGACGTACAAGCCGTCTGCCCCAGACCCCGACTCGCAGTCTTACAACAAGGGCGGCTCCAACCTGCACAGCTCGTTCGACTACTCGGTGACTGCGCATGTGCGCTTCCGGCCGTGTGGGGAGCTGGCCGAAGTGGCGGCCTCTCGAGAGCGGTGCGCCCATGCCCCGCCTGTTCCACACTTGAACTGTGGCTTCCCCCCCCCTGCCCCGACCGGGACATATCAATGGGCCATGTAGGAGGGGGGACGTTGCCAGTGGCCGAGGTGACGGAGTGTTGCCGGAGCTGCATGCCTCTACCCTCGCGGGCTGCGACGGTGTTGTCGCTGCTGCAGGGAAGAGTCTGCTTTGCCAGACGAAGTTGCTGAGGCGATCGCAAACCATTATGACGACAAGAACATCGTCAGCGCGATCGTGAAGATCAGGAAGAAGGCGGAGGCGGAGAGGGGTGACCCCAATGCAGCTGAAGGCCAGCCGCCAGCCTCCTGGATGGACTGGATACGGAGGATGTGGTAATTGGAAGAAAGAACGCCCGTGATGGCGCGGCTGGCGCCTCACCTACGCTACACTAAAAGATCGCCCATGTAAGCATGTACCGCTCCACAATTCAGGGGTGCACAAGTTACATCGGCACGACTTCATTTGCGCCATTACGTGCCACCTCTCTGCAAACCCGGCGTGCGCTGCACCCTCGAGGACAGAACGGTCCTCGAATTTACCGCATCGCCCGAGACTCAGCTTGTGCTGCTGTGCCGAGAGTGCAGCATTGCGGCTCCATCTCACACTGCCCACATGCCTCCCGCCATCACCGTTCACCTGCCACAACGGGGCACTCGCGGGCCCCCCCTAGCTATAGATCTACACATCTGTTCCCCTACTGGAGCTCATTGTAGTCTGTGCTAGTGCGCCGCCGCTGCTTCCCCGAGGAGAAAAACGTCCCAATGGGTGTCAGGTCAATTCCACAAAAGGAACGGGAAGCTGCACCTACGCAGCGGGCACATCATCGGTCGGCCGACCGCGAGCAAGCTGGCGACCCAAGGCGGCCTAAACGCTTGCATGCAACTGTTGCATGATCGCTATATACACCCGCTCACACTCACTACGCCCCGTCATGTCTTCCAACACGGGGCAAAGAGCCGACGGGGCATCGAGCTGCCGGCCGGGTGCTCCGCATCTTGGAACCACCGCTGCAGGTGCGGGCTCACCGAGCCCCCCCACTTCAGGTTCCACAGGAAGAACGGCATTTCCTGAGCCTCCACCTCCACCTCCGAGACAGGCACCACACCATCGTTGAAGCCGCACGCCGGCGGCCCTAGCTGGTAGTGCACCGGCCGCGCGCTGCGGCGCTTGCGGAACCGCGCGCCGCGGTCGCGCACCTCGGGAAGCGCCGCAACGGTCAGCGGCGGCGCCGCCCCTTGCCCCGGCGGTACGACGACAATGCATCTGCGGCTGCTCCAGCGCCGCCCAACGGACGACGTACGGTCGTTCGCGAGGCCAAACACGCGCAGGTTGCAGCGGGGCTTAGGGTACATGCCGTGGCCGTTGAGCGCGCAGAAGGCGAGCACACGGCCGGTGTCGTTGTCAAGGGGCACGCGCTCCGCTGGCACCCACGTGCCATCGCCGTGGCGGTGGGCGCTGTAGTACGCAGCGATGAGCTCGCCGGAATCCGGGCAGCAGCGGACTGTGATGTGCTCCCAGTCGCCATCGTGCGCGCCCTTCTCCTTGCCCAGCATCACGTACGAACCGGAGTATGCAAAGAAAAACATGTAGTTGAGCTCCAGGATGTACGTGCCATTGGGGAGGATGACACGCTTCACATGGCAGAGCACCGGCACAGTGGAGAGGTGGCCGGAGGTATGGCCTGTCCGATCAGTGGGCTGGTCCAAGTCTAGGAAGAACCCGTCCTGTAGCAAGGCCCGGGCAGTCGCCTCTGCAGAGCATGCGCGAGGTTTACCACAGCGGTGATGAGCCGATGCACGGCTGTGGGTTTGAGGCTGTGGAATCAAACTGCATTCCTTGATGTTCAGGGCTATGTTGATGGCACTTCTGGCATGGCAGATGGTGGTGAACCGTTGTAGTCGCAGTTCCAACGCCGCATACCATGCCCGTGAGCACACCATGGCCTTGATGAGAATCGAATCACACGCACTTCAATCTCAATCAGCGCAGGTTCGCACTTGTGATTTTGTCGCAGCTCAAGTCACCTCGAGGGATGACGACTCGGCGAGAGCCGGCCGATTGCCGTTGGCTGAGACTGCACCGTTCGAGGAAGAACTCTGTACTGCATGGGAGATACTTTTCCTGCAAACATATATGGCAAGCACGTCACCGATGGATCAGAGGAGATGCTTGATTGCGAACGCCACAGCGTGGCGAGGCCCACCTGAGGGTGCAAGATCACGATCGGACAGGAAGCCCTGACAATTTTCTCTAGTTCTGGTGACAGTTTAGGCATGTTCATTCGCCGAGGGGTTGAAAAAGTATGTTCAGTATCCTGCCGGCACGATGGCAGGAGCCTCGGCCGTCCGCGAACGCGTTGACTGCTTACATTTGATTCGACTCGGGCTGTGAAGGTCGAGATTTGTTACATTCATGGCCTCGCACCCGTTGGTGACGATCACAGTGCAGCAGATTGATGAGCGATGGTACGTGTGCGATAGAGTCACAACCTTCGCAGCGAACGAGGACCGCATGGCAGCGCGTGTGTACGCGAGCACGGCCGGACACACGGGGCTCGCAGCCGCCCATATTATTCTTACACGCACGGTGTGCCCTCGCCACCCTCGCCAGCTTCGGAAGTCCACGGAAGTCAGCCGCACGAGCAGTAAAGCAGCAGCAGAAACACGATCATTACTTGATCTATCAAAAGGAAGGCCAGGAATGCCTTCGTGGCCAAAATGCGTGCATATACTATGGCGCTTCCGACGACATCCCCGTTGACGGACCTGTCCATTGCGGTCGACGTTCGAGACTTAAAACTGGAACCTCAACAATGTGATGAGTCTATATATTTTGATAGTATACGCTGGACTCTTGATTCACGCAAGGATACTGTTGCTGCGTGTCTTCGTTGTGAGGATGTCACAACGTCCTTGAAGTTTCCAGCGCTCTGAGGATCAGCGGGGCAACTGCAGGCTATGTAAGCATAATCAGAAACCTGGCAAGACTATTACGTTGAACCACACCTATCTTTGCAATTTCGGGGCCAGCCGATGTACAGCAACCAAAGAAAAGCAGGATGCTGGGCTGGTTGGGGCTTATGCTGCTAAAATGGCTGCAAAGGCAGATCAAACAGCTACTGCCAATGGACGTTCTCGTGTAGGCAGGAATGCAAGGGGTACTGGAGTGGCCTGCTATGGTTGCAAGTACAAGATGCACTGCCGCGTGTTCCTCAACCATCCCAATGACTTGTACATTGTGTTGCACAATCATGGGAAGCACAGAAGTGATCCCACACAGGAGGGATGTCCGCACAAGCCTATAAAGGTCAGTGAAGACACTAGAGCGTTCTGCACTGGCAAAATCATAGAAGGGGTACCAAATTCCTCGATACTGAAGCGTATGTGCCTCTGGACTCATTCAGATGCTGTCCGCTTTTGACAAGACGTGTACGTTTTTGCGCATCTATGCAGAGAACTTGCAGCGGCTCGCAAAGCTTAGCGGGATACCTCCCTCAGAGCCAGAAAGTTTGATGTCGCAATTGCTGCAGAGCACTCCAGCCCATCGTGCACAATAATTGTGCAACACCCGATGAGCGACATATTGAAATGGACGATATGGTGTTCTTGTTAACAAACGGCAGATAGATGCATTGTTTTGATACTGTGGCAGGAACATATTGATTGACACCGCTGCAGCGGTCTGCTGGGGTAAAGAGTTAAGCTGGTTCCATTCGCATGTTCATGCTGAGCCCACATTCAACGTATATCTGGCATGACCAGTTCCAGCATCCGCCTTAGCCAGTAAAGCGCCACTGATTGCATTCTTTACGCACGTCGACTGATCAACTTGATACCAGATTGCGTCGGTGTTGTGGTAGCACGAAAGCCAACCTCGTACCAACCGCAACCAAGTAGGTTCAGATGTACAACGAAGCTTAAAGATAGCAATTAAACCAGGAAGGTGCATATTTGCGACTTCTGGGCGAGGTACGGCGCATCTAAGAGCAACAAGCCGATTCGAAGCCTGCCACACTCATGGCAGCACCGATCGGTTGTGGTTTCCGGTCGTCAAGGCCGATACAGTTCGCGATGTGAAGCATAGAGGTTGTTTGTGTGTCTGCTGCTGATTTACTGCTCGTGCGGCTGACTTCCGTGGACTGTCCAAGCTGGCGAGGCACACCGTGCGTGTAAGAATAATACGGGGGCTCGCAGCGATCATGGGACATGTTACAACGTAAGCCCTACACCAGTAGTCAGACTATTCGAGTAAGTCTTTCATGCTAAGCTACGCATGCCCTGCGGTGGCTCGGACACTTCTGCAATCATATGGACTGAGTTCGCACGCCCTGTGCGGGGGGATACAGCAAGTACGCAATCAAACTAAAACATCTGGCCAGGTTGGATGATGAAAAGACCCAAATCCCTGCCGGAAAAGCATTAATATTGTTGAAACTTCAAGCCGTCAGTACGTATCGCACTGGCTAGACTGGGCGTCGTCGTGATCGGGTGCTTGTGGTCGGCTGCGGCTGCGCAGCTTGTAAGCGTGACCAGCGGAGCGCGTACGGGGCAAGGGCTGCCGCGACGATCGTAAGGCCTTCATGACATTGGTGTTCTGCTTGCGCAGAGGCGTGCGATGTTGTTTGCACCCGCTGCGCGAAGGACTCGCACGCCCATCTGGAGCGGGATTGGCATTCACACCTTCACTGGCACGGTCAGTGTCCATACAAAAGGCTGCCCCAGGTGAGTCGGATCGCCGTCTTGTGCAAGCTGTCGTCAAATGATCATTAGCGTGTGGTGACCGAAGGCGACGTCCCGGAGCACACGGTGACCTGTGGGAAAGTGTCTGATCTGCGCTCAGGCTGGTTCCCATCACCCTCCGTTTGCTCCAGCTATCCCGGCCCCCCTTATTTCCATCATCCCCTATGTTGCCTCGCGGAGGACCTGCATGGGACATTGGCAACGGAATGGGAGAGTTGCTGCAAGTGGCGATCGGCTGTAGTGCCCCATTATGAGCAGCTCTTGATCTCGTCAGCGGGCCATGGCTTGGCTCAGGCGCATGAACACCCATCAGCGGACCCTTTGCCTCAGGACCCAATGCTGGCAGAGCATTCTCTGCCATGATTGCAAGATGATCCTCCGCGCCATGTCGTTGGAATGTCGGCTGCTGAGCATCGACAGGATCCTGCGCAGCATATCTTCTACTGACAGGCACATCGCCATGTGGTGCAGAGGTCAGTTGACACGAACTCTGCACTTGGGCGCTGTGTGACCTGGACGGCATTCCTGGGCACTGGCCCCGGACGGATTTTCGGCGATGCATCAGCCGGTCAGAGCTCGTTGCTGCCAAAAGCCCATCTGCCCGTGCATAAACATCCCTGATCACGGGCGCAGAAGCGCTTCGTAACCGGGTCGCCTGTCTAGAGCAATATTGCACGTACTTGTCCATCGGCCCATGGCTTGGGCCCCGCTGTTTACCGTTGTAGTTGTACAGCGCTGGGTTCGGTGTTGGCGCCTACATCACAACACAGACATGTGGGAACATGACGACGACCATGATTGCCACCGTGAGCCAGGCCCCTAGATGGGCTTGGACTGACACAAGATGACTTGTCCACAGGTGCCGGGTAAGCATGGGGAGGGTAGCGTACCACCATTTCATCAAAAACAGGCTTAGAATGACCGCCTTTTGGTCGAAGCTTAGGCTTCGGCCTGTTTGTACGGTGAAGGGTGTTGGTTGGATGTGCCACAGTGAAGCAGTGCAGCCGCTGTGGAATTTTTGACCCGAAGCGCTGCAAAAACTCCACGTGTGCTGAGCAATGCAGAAGCGACGCCAGGCACAATACATCCACCAGCACACGCAGGACAAGCGGCACGCTCAAATAAACTGATGTGCCAGGATTGGGAAAGGGACTGCATACCGATCCATTGCCCAGCTGGCCCCAATCTCCTCGTCCCCATGTATACAGGTTTCCATCTTCGTCCACTGCCCCAGTGTGCCAGGATCCACAGGTGACAGTTGTGACGTGCACAGGTGGGTCTTGCTTCTCAAACCACTTGACCCGCTCAAATCTGCAGGTTCAGCTTTGTAAAACTCAAAGCCAGCATGCCCACCCACAAAGATTCATGATTGCAGACGCTCACCATTGGTGTACTCAGCAGGTTTGAGTCATTGTCAGACTCTGAAGGGATGAGATAGGATTTTGATTGTCTGAATCCAGAAATCACACCGTGTTGTGCACTGCAGATGGCCGAGTCCGAGCTGTCCATATACGTTATATCCACAGGAATGCACTGCCATACGCCCACTGTGGCTGACAAGCACGCACGAGTGCCTGTTCCCAGCAGCGACAAATACTGCCCGCGATGCCCCATACTGCCCTTCTGTGTTGTCCAATGGCACATCAACAGGCAGTGGCCGATCGTCGCTGCATGTTGCGGAAACATCAAGATCCCTTGAACGTGGCAAGGCCCCTGTCTGACCGCCCAGGGACATCATGCACAGGATGATCGGACACGAGCATGGCGTTTACGAGCATGGCAGTTGACTTGCAATTATTCTCAACTGTAACATATGCAAGCACATGCTGAGTCAACATTGAGAACCGCACTTGTCTCCAAGCCCCAGTTGCCCATATTCATTCATGCCCCATGCCTTGAGGTTCCCTGCCAGTGTGATGGCCAAGGAGTGGGCATCACCACAGGTGACATATGTCACATACTGGTTGAGAGACAGTGTGGCACGCGGGTAGAAGGACTCTACTAGCTGTGGGGTTGAATACGGTGGCAGGTGCTCAAGCTCAGATCCAGTGTTCTCAGCGGCAATCAAAGCATCCCTGGTGCCAAGTCTACCGTTAGCACAGCTGCCACATGTGAATAGAGCTCCATTGCTCATCAAAAAGGCAGTGTGGCTCATTCCAGCTTGAACTGCCACAGCGGACGGTGAGTCCCGCTGCATCAAGACAGGAGACCTGCAGCACGCAGAGACACTGTTGACCCTGTATTGATCGGCAGGTGCAGTCAGATATCTTGTGGATGACCGCTCTGTGTGCGTGGACACGGGCATGTGCAGTTTAGTCAGGGCGCCATACGCTGATGTTGCAGCTGCAAAATCCTTGATGCTCTGCATCTCAAAGACATGGTCTGCATGCCCTAGACCCAGCTGAGCATGGTGATTGCGCCCACATCCCCATAGTCCCCCCTTCTCGTCAATGGCGATTGTCTCATTACCACCCCCCGCGCATGCAACGATCCTGACTGGAGAAGCCTCATCTTTGAACCACACCTTCTTGGGTACAGCAGACTGCAAAAGCAGAAATATCACAGTACATGTATGCACGACTGCATCAACGAAATCAGTGTGCTGATGCGTACATCGCCAGAATTTCCCGTGCCAGTCTGACCGCAACTGCCCATGCCCCATGTAATAAGATCACCACGACGTGTGATCACTGCGGTATGATGCGCCCCGCATGATACAGAAACTGGCATGATCTCTTCTTCTTGAGTTTCCTGGAATCACGAAGCAGCTTGAATGAAAGTGCAAGCGCATGCCAGTCCTTGAATATTATGCATTCTGACACTGCGATGCATGGTGATCTTCGAAGCAGTATACAATTGGATACTCACATTATATGCACTGTACCCCAGGCAGACGGATCTTGGGCGAGTGACTGCTTCGTCCTCGTCATGTGGTTTTTGCTTACCAAGCTCTCCATGAAAGCCACGGCCCCATGTGTACAGCTTGTAACGAGTCCGCCCCAATTGGTCCCGGAAACAGTCATCGCCTCTTGTCAGGATCGCTGCGCAATGCAAGTTCCCAAATTGAAGAGCAGTGCTTTGGGCAATAGCGAATGTCTGCGCCATGCAGTATCTGTAAAGCATGATCGGGGTCTCCTTATACCTGCATCGCGAGCAACCGCTGTGTTTACTTGCAACCTATTACGTCCGTGGCATGAGCTACACGGAAAGCAATTGATACCACCTCAGCGGCTAGCCACGCCGCGGATCAAAATCTGAGCGTGGTGCAGCGTGATGATATTCGCAAGGCGCGCGAGAGGCTCTTGTCAAGCGATTTCAAAATTGAGGGAAATCATGTGCGCGAGCAGCCATTGAAAGATCAGACCTGTACTGCAATGGTATCCTGTCCATTCGAGGCTCGGCAGCCATTTTGCAAGCAGCGAACTCTTCGGCTACATTTTTCCAATGCCTATTGACACAGGAAAGAATCGCCCAGACGCGAGGTCCTCCACCCTCGAGTACTCTGTTTATCACCTGCACAGCGATCAGCGTTCTTCGCGCATGCAAGTTAGGATGTGAGCCGGAGTGATATTGCTTGAATATCGTTTGCACGTCGATGCTGCAGCTGCTGGAGCGTCGATTCACGCCCCAGGCAACACAGCCTGGCAGCAAAATGGCTCGCTCAGCACAATGTTCATACCTCTGCTGGACAAGAGTTCAAAAGTCCATTCCTACTCTGCCTGTCCCTCGTGTCGCCCATGGCTCCACACTCGATATGCTAACTCGGCGAGTCGCACTGGGCAACCAGCGTACAGATACAATGTGGTAACAACTGTTGTGCTTAAAGCATAGCCTATGCCTATCAGACCTGTCAAACCCCAAAGTTCAGGTTTCCTAAGGAAGCCCCAGACCTGCGCTTCCCAGAAGCCGTGAAACCAGGCGAAAAAGAAGGACGAACTGGCGACATGACACTGATTATGCATTTAGCGCGCACACTCTTAGCTGCTGTTTGTGTGCGTGAGTGACTGGGTTACCCACGTTTGAACAGCAAATGGCTCCTGTCCGGTGTGTTCATTTCTATACATTGTCCGTGTAGCCACACTGACGTTTAAACAGCAATCTGCACGCATGACAAGACAATGAGTGATGTCCGCGAAGTGATCGGGCTGGGTCATGAAAATCACACGCGAAGCACACTGCAAGGCCGAAGGTGACATCTAAATGGCTTCACGCCCACCCGCTGCCGTGGACCTGCTTCAGCGTCACTTGATGCGTTTAGTGCAGCACCAATGACACCCCCAGTGCTGGTCACTCTGGTGGTCAAGTATGTCTCGGACGTTGTCTCCTTCACTCTGATGCTCCAGTGTCATCGCCACACCGCTGCTTTTGGCGTAACGCCAACCCCTGTCGCTCAGCACAGGCGGGAATCAGCCGTCACGGACCTACATAGCCGCCCTAGTATAAACGTCAGAAATCTGGGGTGCTGGTGTGAACATTCGCCTCAACTTTCATGAAAACTATTGGCTGTGACCGGTCCAGGCACGGCTTGTCCCTTCGATCAACCTGTAGACGACACAGTGCCCTGCACAAGTGCGAGCACAGACGTACATTGATCTTTTTAGCTCGTTCGTTGAACCAGGCTGATTGGGACAATGCATATACATTCTCTTGTTTGTTATTTTGCGGCGATGGCCAAGTCTGGACTAATCACAGGGCCGCACAGACACTCTGTATCACTCTCCATGTTAGAATTGTGGGCCTTTATAAGCTACACAGCTCCGAGCAGGTCCGGTTACAGTTGGTGCACCAGCATTGGTAGCAATGCTAGGCATATCGTGTCTGTGACCCTACGGGCGAGCAGTACATCACATGATATCTTATCATTGGCGCCGACTCGCGTGTTGCCCACGGGAACATCTGCATCAAACATACTGATCCGATCAAGTCAGTAGTTGTGGCCTTTAGACCATGTGATGTGCGGCCAGCGTCAGCATCTACTTGAAGGTACGTGGCATATGAGCGCACGTCACCTTGTTTGCAAGAGCATTGATACTGGGGCTTCGATGAGAAGTTTCCAGGTGTTGCTGAAGCGCGCAAGAGCTGCACCATCCAGTGCGCGATGATCTGCTCCCCAGCTTATGCTCATGAGGCGTGCCACCTGTGTTTCAGCATAGTATTTCAGCATGTTTGTCGCTATGCCAGCACATCAGTGTGAGCAAGGCTTTTCAGTCATTTGAGAAGTTCAGTCCATTCCGTGCATGTGGCGCTTGATGTGCAGTGCAGCAGGAAAGAATAGCATAGCACACCTCCGCCTGGTCGTCTGGAGTGAACACAAAGCCCTTGCGCATGCGCCCAAGTGCACAAATCGCGAGTTGAGGAGTGTTGACGATGGGTGTCGCATATCTTCCTCCAATGACCCCGACATTTGACAACGTGATGCTGGTTCCAGCCAAGTCAGCCGGCTGCAGCTCAGCAGCATGCGCCTTCTGCTTCAGCACATCCAGTTGGGCTGCAATTTCATAGACGCTCAACTGTTGTACTTCTCTGATACATGGGACAACCAGACCTTTGTCCGTCGCGATGGCAATGCCCACATTGTGATTTCTGCACTGCAATTTGGCCTTGACGGTGCAGTCGATTCTCACCAACAACAAATCGGCAATGCTGACTCGTAGTTATTATTCAGTCTGGAACACACCCTATCAATTCTATGCACTTAAGGTCGTCGCTCAACTTAGCATTGACTTCTGGGTGCTGTGTCAGGGCTAAGGACAGTGACTTGATGAGCAGTGGGAGCAGTGAAATCTTCAAGTCGCTTATGCTGGCCTGAAGCGTGTCCCGCGTTGCTATCAGTGCATCCATTTGCACGTCATCACACAGGTGAAAGTGTGGCACCGCTGTCGCTGCCGCCATGGCATTGACCATTGTGCGCCTGTATCCACGTAATGGAATGAGTGCATTTCCTGTGTTCCCCTTGGCAGGCTCGGCCTTTATCATCCAGTCATTATGCAGTCCTGCACGAACGCACGTTGCAAAACATATTATCGATAAGCGCCCAACAAGAATCAGCCAACGGTGACTCGCGTCTGCAGAGCTTGGTCCAGAGTGAACCGACCGCTGCGATGCTAGCATGACTGTCTATTAATTTATTGTGTACGTTGCACTCACAGCGCTGCACCTGTGACATGATGCTTCTCCACATCGACCTTCAGCACTCGTCCGTTCGCTCCGGAGCCAGCAATGTTTGCCAGGTCAACCCCTTTCTCACGTGCCAGGGCGCGAACAGCCGGTGACGCCAGCGCGCCCTTCCTCTCGCCAGACAAGCCATCACTGAGGTGGACATCTTGTGTCATCGATGATCCATCTGGCTCGCAGTTAGGTGGACCTTCGGATACAGGGACAGTGGAGCAATGCCTTGCTGTTGCCGATGTGCTACTGCTGCTTTCAGGACCCGTCTGCTTTCTGAAGGATTCCTTGTCATCAAGCACGATGTCGACCAATGGAGCTCCCACCTTCATGCACGTGCTATCTTGGGCTTTTCAGCAGACGATTTGCTGCTTGGAACGTATTGAATGCAGTTTGCCAAGCGGAGATGCGCCCCTCTGTGCACACCTGAATCATGTCTCCACCAGTTCCATACAGCTTTTCGATGATGCCGTTGTACGGACTTGTGATCTCCACATTCGCCTTATCGCTCTGGACTTCAAGAAGTGGATCAAACTCCTTGACTTGGTGCCCTACCTGCAACAAGTACTGCCGTATGGAGCTCTTCACAGCCTGCCGAGAAACTCTAATGCAGCGCAGCAGCACTGGTGATGGCGGCCCTCATGATTTTACGGCCTGTGCAAGACGCTCATGATAGGAGAATGCGATTCGTCCTCTCTCGTCCCTGCGCTGGTGTGCAGGTGGTCCGGGTACCCACGAGGCTGGCCCAGGCGCTGACTCACCATATGCCGGACCGCATCGCGTGTGACGAGCCATGGCCATGAGGACAAAAACATGACATGGTGTGCAGAAAAAGTTTCATAGTGAAAAGCGTAGTCTAAATCGAGACTGTTTATATTGTCTTGTGGATGGTTCGGACGCAGGTTTTGGGCATGCAAAGCCCGTGTCGCATCCGAAAGCAAGGACCAAGCTCTGCTGTTTGCATACCTCCACATGCCACTGCAGAATCTCGCACTCAAGTATGCCCTCTCCAGGCTGTGCGAGATTGAAAGTGGTGGACTGATGCTTGCTGTTCTGCGAGAGTTCTCGCGCGGAAATCCATGGATTGCCAATGACACGCATGGGGACTCGGTCAGCGCCAGCCCCCACCAAAGAACTAAATGATGCGCAGTAGTCCCAAAGGCCCCTTGCTATAGGCACAATGCCCTTTGTGAGCCGTGACATGGCTGGACGCAAGCAGATACACGGTCTTCCAGATGCGCCAGATGACACTCAGGAAGTGGAAAGCGGTCAGTACATCAGCTTGGACACGAGCGCAGTAAAGTCATGCATTTCATTAGCTCGTAATATCCGCATAGCCAACACACTCGAGGAAATGAATGCTGCCAGCACCGCAGCTCTCAGTGTGCCTCGTCATCCGTGGCATCTCATGCATGGTCATGTGTTTGTGCTCGCGGCCGCCATCTCCAAGGCTCGCTTGCTTGACAGAGTGTTTCTGTCTCGCCAGGCGTATAAAACAGCAAACAGAAGTAACAGCTTACACAGTAGCATCTCCGCGTCACTAGCTGGTGTACGCATTCACATTTTCACTTTGTCCAACTTCACACAGCTGAGGTGCGAGCATATTCTTTTCTTGAATTTACCTCCACCGCTGGAAGAGTCGTCAGGTCTTATCCAGCATACTTTATCAGACTAGAGGTCACCGTAGGCTGTGCCGTTACGTCTAGCTGGCGCCCTCTCCAGTGTTGCTGCCGGCCGAGGTCTACAATTGTTCCCTTGGCGCGACGCCTCTCGGACACTGCCCCATTGCCATGGCGAACATGTTTAAATTCAGCTGCTAATTTAGTTTCAGTCTTCCTGTGGTCGTGTCGCAATAGCGCATCAATTCGAGTATAGGCTCGCCCTGCCTCGCGAGGCCTCGACGTCCAACCTTGGCGGAGCGATCTATCAACAGCCTCCCGCTATCAAGGAGATGGCTTCTTTACAAAACTTCAAATTGCCTTTCTCGCAATGCGCAAGTCAGATGCGTGTATGGTGTTGGGTCTCGGTCGCTGCAGAGTTTGCGCGACGTCATCCTGTTGCGGCGGCAAAAACGAGCGACCGGTTGCAGCATGCCACAGTCGGTGTTCCCGAGCGTCATCGGAAAACTGCCCAGCCTACGCACTTGTAGAATATTCGTCTAGCTATCCGTCTCAGGAGCAGCGCTTCGAGAAGTGAGTTGCTGAGTGAGTGAGCAGGTGTTTGGGCGTCTATGACCGCATCGCTCGGCTCGGCCGCATGCAATTATCACCACCCAACAACGAAGTGAGCTCGCTCTGTCGGTACCGATCCACAGGTGCTGGATTGTCCGTGATCAGTTGTTCCCGTGCAGGCTTCGTCCCTCCCCACCCCCCCCCCCCCCCCCCCCCCCCCCCCCCCCCCCGCCCAACATGTCTGCTACGTCATTAATCGCGAAATTCTCTGAGACCGACGTTGGCGCGGTCTCTGGCATTGCCAATGACGTCGCTGCTGCTGTTGCCTCTGAGGGCATTGCTGCTTTGGAAACTAGCGCTGTCATGTCAGACCTGGAGGTGCGCCCCAATTCCGCTGTATTCTGTCATCTTGACCGGCCAGTCTGTACACATAGCTATGGACGACTGCCGGTCTGAGCCACATCATCGAGGCCGTTTCAGTGGAGAGTCCGAGACCCATGTCAAACATCTGCTGGCTGTGCAGAAGAATGGAACAGACAAGAAGAGTGCCAGCATGCGTGCTGGTGCAGCTGCATCTCTTTTGACTATGTCCAAGACATGTGGTGTTGCCGCGGAGCCATACCTGGTCAAAGCTCTCCCCTGGTGCCTGGATCTGGCTGCTGACAAGGAGGCGGTGACCAGCGACGCGGCGGCGGATGCCGTCAAGTACATCACCACGGAGATCGTTTCGCCATCCTCAGTGCACGCTGTGGTGCCATATCTGCTGGAGGCTTTGGCCTTCGCCAAGAAGTGGCAGACCAAGGTGCTGGCGCTTGAGATGGTGTCTTCACTTTCCAAGCGTACGCCACAGAAGATCCAGAAGCAGATGCCCAACATCATCCCCGCTGTGACCCCTTGCATGAACGACTCGAAGGCACAGGTTGCGACCCAGGCGTACACCACCATGAGCGATGTGTGCAAGGTCTGCGGTGAGCTCCATCTCTCTTGCTGAGCGATGAACGTGTGCGGCGCAACATCACCTGCATGTGCCCGTCGAGTAGGTTCCGTGGCTGTGGCATCTCGAGCACTTCCGGTGACCTTATGAGAGCTGGATCACGGTTCGAGTGCTGTTTGCGAATATGCAGGAAACAACGATATCCAACCCTTTGTTCCCCGCCTCGTAGAGTGCATGGCCAAGCCCTCGCAGCTGCATGACTGCATCCACGGCCTCGCTGCTACCACCTTCGTGCAGGCGGTTGAAGCACCGCACCTGTCCATCATCGTGCCCCTGCTCAACCGCGGCCTGCAGGACCGCGTTCAGGCCATCCAGCGTAAGGCGTGCCTGATCGCCGACAACATGGCCAAGCTCGTTGATGACGAGCTGCACGCCGCTCCCTTCCTGCCCTCTGTCATGCCCCTCGTGAAGCGCGTGTCAGAGGAGGTTGCAGACCCCGAGATCCGTAACGTGGCCAGCAAGGCTCTCAAGACGCTGCAGCGCATCGAGAAGGACGCCGCTGAGATCTCCAAGGTATGCTGCACCCAGCACCTACGCCAGCTGATGTCTGTGATCACCTCTGGAACCGTCTAGCGAGAGTCCCCCGGTGCTGCCACTGTGGGGTGTCTGGAACATGTGTCCATGTAGTGGTGCATGGCAAATGTTGTCGTGTCCCGCCCATTGATGCTGATGCAGGCCTCGCGGTGTAGGTCCGTTCGACATCTCCCGAGTGGGTGGCCACTCAGCTCAAGGAGTCTGGTGGCGACAAGGCGCCAGCCACGGTCAAGACGTTCATTGTCGACCTCGCCATGGCCCTCATTGATGCCCGCTCCTTCGACGATGACGAGTGGGTCAACACCCTGACGGTGCCCTACCTCGCCGCCCACATGCCCGAGGCTGATGCGACCAAGACTGGCCAGAACTTTGTTGAGGCCTGCCGCAAGGAGGTGTGCAACCTCTCCCCTGGCACCCATGCTGACGCTCCCCTTGACAGCATGCTTGGCATTGCAGATGCAACTGCAGGTTTGTCCGCTTGCCGTGTGGCGTGGCCACGATGCTGTTTGCCGGGATCTGGTCTTTTCTCTTTCTCACAACAAACAAAATTGTATCTCACCGTTGCACGCTCTGCCCTGTGTTCTGCAGCAGTCTACCGCCTTCAGGTGGCTGAGGTGGTGTGCAGGATGAGCGCCAGGAGGCTGAGCTGCACAAGGAGGACGAGGAGGAGGGCGAGGACCTCTGCAAGTGTGACTTCTCCCTCGCCTACGGTGCCAAGATCCTGCTCAACAACACCGGCCTGCACCTCAAGCGCGGCAAGCGCTACGGTCTGTGCGGCCCCAACGGCTGCGGCAAGTCCACGCTGATGCGCGCCATCTCCAACGGCCAGGTCGAGGGCTTCCCGCCGCCCGAGGAGCTCAAGACGGTGTACGTCGAGCACGACCTCGACGACAGCGAGATCGAGCTCACCGTCCTCGAGTACCTCACGCACTGGTTCTCCGAGAAGGAGCCCTCCATGGGCGTCACGCAGGACACCGTGCAAGAGCAGCTGAGCGCTGTCGGCTTCTCGGAGGAGCTCCTGAACCGCTCCGTCGGCGCCCTCTCGGGCGGCTGGAAGATGAAGCTCGCTCTCTCTCGGGCGATCCTGCTCAAGGCCGACATCCTGCTGCTGGACGAGCCGACGAACCATCTCGACGTCGCCAACGTGAAGTGGCTGATGGAGTACCTGTGCTCGATGACGTCGATCTCGTCGATGATCGTATCGCACGACTCGGGCTTCCTGGAGTCAGTGTGCACACACATCATCCACTACGAGAACCGCAAGCTCAAGCTCTACCGCGGCAACCTCACTGAGTTCGTGAAGCAGGTGCCCGAGGCTGCCAGCTACTACTCCCTGGAGGAGTCGACCGTGACCTGGAAGTTCCCGGAGCCAGGCTACCTCGAGGGCGTCAAGACGAAGGACAAGGCCATCCTCAAGATGACCGGCATGAACTTCACCTACCCCGGCGCCGACAAGCCTCAGCTCACAGACGTCTGCGTCCAGGTGTGTCTCGTGCATCATCCCGTCCTGCCTGGCCACTGCCGCGCCGGTCGCACGTCGGTGCCCCCATGATGTATTCCGTCCTTGGGTACACACACAATGCCAGGTGCCTGCTGTGCGCTGAGGTTGGCTCGAGCGGTGCAGGTGTCGCTGTCCTCCCGCGTCGGCTGCATCGGCGCCAACGGTGCCGGCAAGTCCACCCTCATCAAGGTGCTCACCGGTGAGCTGGAGGCCACCGAGGGCAACGTGTGGCGGCACCCTAACTGCCGTATCGCGTACGTTGCGCAGCACGCGTTCCACCACATCGAGAAGCACCTCGACAAGACCCCCAACCAGTACATCCAGTGGCGCTACGTCAGCGGCGAGGACCGCGAGGAGCAGGAGAAGAGCCACATCGCGATGTCGGAGGACGAGATCGCGAAGATGCACGAGAAGATCAAGATGGACGACGGCAGCAAGCGCGCCGTTGAGAAGCTCGTCTCGCGCCGCAAGGCCAAGGGCGGGGGATACGAGTACGCACCCTGCTCTTGCGGCCCGCCGGCTGTCTCAACTGCCACTCCGCTGGGGGGTGTACCTGTGTGGCGGATGCTGGTTGACGATGCTCCTGTGCTCGTGTAGGTACGAGGTGCGCTGGAAGGACATGTCCAGCGAGTGCGACTCCTGGATGACCCGCCAGCAGCTCGAGCTCCTCGGCGTGCAGAAGCTCGTGAACGAGATGGACTCCAAAGAAGCAGCCCGCCTCGGCCTCATGACTCGCCCGCTGACGACCGCGGCCATCGAGAAGCACCTCAACGACCTCGGCCTCGAGCCCGAGTTCTCCACGCACTCCCTCATGAAGGGCCTCTCCGGCGGCCAGAAGGTGAAGGTTGTGCTCGGCGCTGCCATGTGGAACAACCCCCACATCCTTGTCATGGACGAGCCCACCAACTTCCTGGATCGCGACTCCCTTGGCGCCCTTGCCATGGTGCGCCGCCCTGGCACCCCCTGTGCCTGCCTTCGTCTGCATGATGCCCTGTTACTTGACAGCTGTGTTGGCCTCGGAATCGGCGTGGGTGTGATGCGGTGACTACATGCAGGCCATCAAGGACTACAACGGCGGTGTCGTTGTGATCTCACACAACCGCGAGTTCACGTCGACGGTGTGCCCTGAGGAGTGGCTGGTCGGGGACGGCATCTGCAAGGTCGTGGGCGCAGCGTACGACCTGACCAAGCGCCGGGAGAAGATCGAGCTCAAGCGGCAAGAGGAGATGATCGACGCCTTTGGTAACACAGTCAAGATCAAGGCGCCCAAGAAGAAGCTGTCCCGCAAGGAGAGCAAAGCACGCATCAAGGCACGTGCGGCACGCCGTGAGCGCGGTGAGGAAGTAACTCCCACAACTGAGGAGGATGCGTAGATCTGCAAGCAGTGGTGGCTGCCGTGAGCGGCCGTCGGTTTGCCTGTGCTGAGTCGAGTTGAGATGTGACCTTTCGAGTGTGTTAGTGTGTGTCGTGTGCGTGCATATCGCTGGCGTGTGTGTAACCGTGGTATGGTGACCATGTGGGGATGGAATTCCAGGAGATGTAAACATTCTTCTAATGCGGCCCTGCGATCATTCGCGTCGGCTTCGCTCTGTTGGTGTGCAGTCTGCAGATGTCACCAGATTTTCTTGTTGACGTAGTGTTTCAGCCTTGTCACTCAGTAGCACAAAGGGCATGTTGACTGCCGAACTGCAACACACATCTGTGCTAGTGGAATGGCTCATGCGTGTTGAAGGCACGTGGCCACGTGCAATCAATCCAACTATGCTTGATGGATTTGTACGCTGCAGCTGGTGAAGCATGTGTGACTTGCAAGCGTCAGGTTGATCAAGAGTGCGATAGGTATCTCAGGCTGCCTCTGCTGTCACCCTCTCAGGAGACATGATCATGTCCAAATCATATATGCCCGTGGGGCTATAGACAGCCTAGCACTGGACTGCTGGAAGGTTCGCATACACAACGGCTAGTGACAGACTGCCAGTGTGCCCAGCGCTCACGCTGGAGCAGCTGTAGCATACGCGCACATGAAATGTACCGTCTCACCGAGCGAGGCAGTGAATTGCAAGCATTGATGGCCGTTATCAATGGCATCTGTACACCAGAGCTGCTGATGGCGCCAAACAGCATTTACATTACTCGAGCAAATTGTCAACGAGTGGTGACTTGATGCCGAGAAACCCGATCGCTATAACGTGGCTGTTGTTGAATTGAATCACCACGATTACAGATAATTGGCAGTGCAGTTGCGCGTTGTAAATCAGCGTCAGTCCGGGTTCAGTGCACTACAATCAGCAGCCCTGCTAATTACATTGCAGGGCCAGCTGTACGGTCTACACTCCTCCACATGGCAGGATGTTAATCCTCACAACGGTGGATTTTTGGACGAGTCACAGGCACCAATTGTTCCTATGCTCCATGTCATGCACAGCCACATGTGCTTATTTGAACACGGGACGCCTCGGCCACCTGCGGAGCCCTCAAGTCTGCATCACTGCTGCCAGGTCCCGCAACGACTCGTCTGCTGCGATGTGTGCCCGGACCTCCGACCACACCTTGGGCGCACGCTGCCGCATCTGCTGCAGGTGTGTTTGCTGGTCGAGGCACACCGCCATCGCCAGGCGCCACGGCGGCGCAAAGATGTAGTGAAACAGCAGCAACAGGTCATGCGCGGTCGAGAGGAGCCCCGGCTGTTCGTCCACCGGCACCTCCAGCCGCACCGCCCTGATCGCCGCAATCACGTCATCTGCGGAAAAACCTGCCGGCTCCCCGGCCGGGAATGTTTGCATGAGCGCCGCGAGGGAACAGGGCACAAGAGCCATTGCGCGCTGCAGGTCTGCCAGCCGCAGCAGGTGTCCACCGGCGAGCCACGTCCATGCATACTCTGCTATCAGCCGCCGCGCCGCCGTCGCCACTGCCGCGCTACCGTCAGAGGGCCTGCCGTCAGAGGGCCTGCCGTCTTCACCACCACCCCCTTCGTTGCCGGGCTCCCCGACATCTCCAGCCTGTATGCCCACACACCTGTGTCCACGGGGGTGTGCAAACCGCAACGACAGAGTGATGGGCACAGCCCTGGACCCAGCGCATGCATGCTAGTCAGCCTCTGCGAGTGCCTGCATCTGGTGTGCCTGGCACACACCCAGGCAGAGATTCAGATCAATGCACAGGGACATCCGGCAGCTCCCGTGGGGCTGGCCGCGCCTGACTTCCTTCCATGCCCGGCAACAGCTGCGTCCTCCAGGTCGAGGCCAACTGCTGCGGCACGCAAGGCCCATATCTAAATCCCCTGCTAAGAGTGCATACCTCATGCGCCTCAGACGAGAGGCCCGCTGCCGGCCCTCCCGGCGGCTGCACCGGCGACGCATCGGCCCCGCCATGAGGCTTGTGTTGTGCATGTTCCCTGCTACCGTTCACTGCCGGCGCGACGCCTTCGCTGCTGCCACGCTGTGCTACGGGCTCGCCAAAGAAGAACGACATCCAGCTGCGCTGCCCGACCGCAGGAGGGGTGCCGAGGGTGGGGGGTGTGACCGGGGCCCCGGTGTCCGCCGCGCTGGCCTCGCTCTGAAGCAGCCGTGACCGCTCCGCCAGCAGCTGCTGGTCCGGGGCGGAGGCCGCCGCTGCTCCGGTGGCCGCCGCAGGTCGCGCTGTGTCAGGGGTGTTACCGACGGGGCCCTCGGAGGTCCGGGAGCCAGCGCCGTGCTGCCACGCTGGGTCGCGCGCTGCCCCTGCATGGCGGCAGGTGATACTGAGGCGTGCATCTTCCCGCCCAGTCCATCTTGCACACAGATGTTGCAGCGAGACAGGCGGGGTGCATATCCCGGGGTGACTGCGGCTGCTGCACAACAAACCTGCACGCGCTGCGTCACAGTCCCATGGCGGGAGCTGCAACCAGCGACAGGCACTGGTGAGGGGGGGAAGGGGCACCTGGGGGGGCGCCGGGGGGGTCCAGGAAGGTGTCTCCTCCGGGGTCGAGGAAGCGCAGCAGCTCGGCAGCCAGGTCCGCAAGGAACAGCTGCATGGCCGCCTCGACCAGCGCGAGCGCCAGCGCATGCGCCGCGTCCGGCCCCTCCACCGAGTCGACCACCACCAGCAAGCATGACGCCGTATGTACCTGCGGAAAGCTGGTGTTACAAGCGCTCGGAAGTCCGGCAACACACTGGAGCGCCTGGAAGTGCGGCAACTTCCATTGGTTGTTGGCATGCGCGGAGTGGGCAAAAGCAAATCAGAAGCAGACGGTGAACTGGAATCCAGGCTGCCGCCAGACATCGCCACTGCTGTATCGCCGGATGCATGCACAGTCCGTGAGTCCTGGACGATCAGAGTGGTCAAGCGAGCTGGCAGGGCCAGCGCCAAGCCGCCGCTGGGCAGTGGCTGAGCGGCCACACCTGCCCGGAGCGGAGCAGCTGTTGCAGCAGTGTGCTGGGCTTGCCGACGACGGCAAAGAGCAGCGGCCACATCACAGCGTCGGTCTTGCGGCTGACGTTCACGACCACGTCGCGCCACTGCGGGAAGCATCGGATGAGGTCGAACGCGGCGCGCAGCAGCGCGGGCCGCACCGCGGGGCTGCCGCCGTCCTCCTCATCGTCCACCGCGCCTGCACACCCATGACACAATCACGGCAGCGCTGTGCAATGTGCTCTGTCTGCAGATGGCATGCGCAGCTGCATGTACATCACCGAGGCCGGAAGATCGCCGAGATGGTGGACAGGCGGCGCGCCGAGGCGGCGGCGGGGTGCGCACCAGAGGCCACACTCTCGACGTCGCCCTCGGAGTAGTCGAAATCGAGGGAGGTGAAGAGCAGCCACTCGAGGGAGCGGGAGAAGTGGGGGCCGTGCTGGTGGAGGCGCGCGAGGCGGCGCGCGCTGCGGAAGTGCGCGTGCTGCAGCTGCCGCCGCAGCAGGCACGGCAGCACGGGCTGGCTCTGCGGCACCGGCACGAGGCAGAACGTGTGCGGCTGCTCCGGCCGCGCCCCTGGGCGACCGTCTGCGTGCTCGATGGCCTGCACAGCACAGCACAGCGCGTTGTCAGTTGTGGCCATTGGTTCCCCAACACGGCGCCTGCATCGCGGCCTCCGGTGGTCACCACAGGCTCATGACCAGCTCTACCTCATGCCATGTCACCCCACGTACGCCATACTCACAACAGAGGACATCGACAGCGACAAGACGGAGACGAGGCCGCCTTTGCGGCCGTCCGTGTCGCTCCCTGGACTGCAAACAACCGTTCCTGTCGGCGCCGTAATGGGGACACGCCGCTACTGCACGTGCCCAAGCATGCGAGCCGATGTGGCAGTCTATAACACCTAGTCTGCCAGGGGTGCACAGCAGGGGCGGGCCAGAGGGCATGGGGTGCTGCCGTGTATGGACGGACCTTGAGCGTGCGGGGTGCCGGCCGCGGCGCGGCGTACGGCGCGCGGTGCAGCCTCTGAGACATGCCGATGATGGCTGCATCCGCCAGCGACACCCCGATCGGGAACACCTCCCGGTCAAACTGCAGCTCCTGGTCAAGGTGCATGTGAGGGGCGCCGGCGGCGGCCGCGCGCGCCGCGAGCGCAGAGCCACCTGCCGGCAGCCGCGCCAGCGTCGAAGGGAACAGCAGGTGCATCCCCCGCGAGCTGTACACCCACCACGGCATCTCTATCCGCGTGCCAGCGCCGCCACGGCGAAGAGTCGAGGCGCGGCACGTTGTGCGTGGCGACAGCGTCCCAGAGCGCGCCAGCATCGCCGCATCGGCCGGCGGCAGGTGTGTGGGGGAGCTCGGCGGCGCCTCCTGGCTGCTGTTGAACGCGCCAGACGTGCCCCACAGCGCGCTTGTGCTCCGGAAGGGCCCCTCTGACAGCCACGGGCACAGCCACACGCTCTCAACCTCCTGCACCGCACTCGCCCTGCGCTGATTGCCCTATGCATGATACTCGTATCGATGCACTCCCACCCCCGATAGCACTAACATCCCCGTCGCGACTGACATGCCGTCGCCTTGGGGCGCACTTTAGTCACAGCGCAAAAAGCTGGCCACACAAAAGTGGCCTCAAGCGACGAGTCAGCGCGATGAGTGCTCCGCGGGACGTGCGGGCAGCGCACCTCAAACAGGTGAGTCTCGATGCCGGAGTCGAGGTCGACGAGCGTCAGCAGGCCGCCGCAGCGCAGCAGGAGGCAGTGCGTCGGCGCCGCCGGCCTCCACTCGTCCGCCAGCACGTCCAGGCTCCCGCGCTGGCCGGCGTCCCCGTCCGGCGGCGGCCGGCCACTGCTGCCGTGCTCCATGCTGTCCCGGCCGGGCAAGGCCGTGCTGTGCGTGTCGCGCGGGCTCATGGGGTCGCCACTGAGGCGCGTGCTGCTGCGGTGCAGCGACATCGTGCGCTCCGGCGCGGTGGCGTCGAGGAGGTTGGCGAAGGAGCCCGCGGGGAAGAAGCGGTTCGCGATGAGGGCGGTCGCGATGATGGGGCGGGGCAGGGAGAGCAGGTTGAGCTCGCGGATGGGCGTGAGCGTCGCGGCCGGCGTGTGCGACGGCCGGATGCGGCCATGCACCTCCACGCGCACCTGCAGCAGCTGCAGGGGGGGGAAGGCCAGCAGGAGGTGGCCTTGCAGCGTGTCCATCGCCGTCGGCACCTGCACCCACGGCGCCCGCTGACCCACCCGATCGGGCACGCACTTCCGAGCCACAACCCAGGCCTGAAGCACTAGCTGTGTGACGTCCTGGCAGATGTCTGAATCGTGTGACCGATTCCTGCAATCAACAGTGCTGGAACCCGGCGCGCGGGGCCGCAGCAGGAAGGGTGAGGGGACACGGCACAAGCGCACCTGCAGCAGCGGCATCTCGGCGAGGACGGTCGAGGCGTCAAGGAAGAAGCGCGAGTACACCACGACCTTGCACGTGTCACCCACGGCAGCCGCCGGGGTGCCGCCGTCGCCGTCGCCGCGGGCCTCCGGTGGCGCGGCCTGCTGGCACGCCACGACGGCCCCGGACAGCCACGCGAGGCGCAGCGCGGTGAAGGCGCGCTCCTGCCGGACGTCGCCAAACATGCGCCAGCGGCCGGTACGGCGGTCGTGCAGCAGGAAGCCGCGGCTGCCGGCGACGGCGATGTCGAGCGCGCCGGCAGCCACGCTGACCATGCGCACCGGCCAGCACGCCGCCGCGTAGGAGTGCGGCAGCAGCGCGTGGTCCACCGAGAGGCCGCCTCGGCCCGACACCGCCGCAGCGTGCGGCCGCCTGCGCACATGCATGCTGTCGGCATGGAGGCAGCTTGCGGAGGCTGCGGCGGACAGCCGCACAACGCCAAAGACACATCAACCGGACGGGAGCAGCTGGCCAGCGCCGTAGCACAGCCGCCCAGATGCTCGATCAAATAGCCGTTCGGCAGCTGTGTGCCACCACGCTGCACAGCACAGACGTAGCACACGGCACGCGCGCGCAGGCACGGCAGCGGCGGACAGGCGGCCAGGCGGGGGCGGCAGCGGCGCACTGCAGCGTCTCGGTGACAAATAGCAGCCGGTCGTCCGCCTGCAGCACGTGCACCTCGTCGCCACAGCCGCCGCCGTGGACCTCCGGGCCGCGGCGCTCCCCCGGCAGCGCGAGGTGCGACAGCACCCCCGCCGGCCGCACGAACTGCATCTCCAGCAGCTGCCCCGGCTGGCCGTGCTCGCAGGCGACGAGCCGCAGCGCGCTCGCGTCCCACGCGATCGCTGCGACTCCGCCGCGGCCAAACGCGGAAAACGCGTCCGGGTGGAGCGCGCTCTGCGGCACGTGCCGCAGCGACGACATCACGCGGCACCCTGACGCCGTCCACACGGCAAACCCCTGCCGCTCGTAGCCGACTGCGAGCGCCTGCAGGCACCCGGCGGCGAGTCACGCTGCTGCTGCCGTGCACACGCACAGGGGTGCCGGCGGTCGCATGCATGTGGCGTATGGTGCGGATATTCAAGGGCCAACCAGGTGGGGTAGTTTTGTGCATGTACTCAAGGAAATAGTCAAATCAATGGACCATCGGTGCGCACCTCGCTGTCGGGCGTCCACACAACGCACGCCACAGCTCCCGTGGACTCGACGCCGTGCCCCCAGTCGGCCAGCGACAGCTCCCGCGGTTCCGCGTCGCTGCCGGAGCCGGCCACGGCCCAGATGCGGGTGATGCCGTCGTCACAGCCGAGCGCAATCGACTGCGCGCGCGCGCCGATGGCGCCGCACAGGGCGCCCCCGCCCGGCCCCAGAAGCCAGCGTGCATGCACGGCATGCATGAGTGGCGCCGGCGCGCTGACGTCGCAGATGCAGTGCGCTGCGGAGCCGTCGGAGTAGACGAGTGCGGCGTCGAGGGAGTCGGGGTCGGCCACGATGCATGTGATGTGCGAGGCTGCGGTGTCGGCCAGCGCAGCGTTGGAGCTGGTGCTGGTGGCGTGGGAGGGTGGCGGGCAGAGCTGCGGAGCGCTGCGGACGTGCCCTGTCCATGTCAGCTGCAGGGCGGTGCCCTCCTGGAGGGCTACTGTGATTCCATGTGTGTCTGCACCTCAGCTGTGGCTGTTGCAGTAAGAGCAGACCTCTTGGTGGTCGAGAGAGGTGAGCAGGTTGCAGGACTGGTGGGCGCATGCATGGACTCGCACCTGCAGCGATGGCACGAGGGATGCCATGCGGGGAGACGTCGATAGAGTGGGTGAGGACGAGGTCGGCAGGCATGATGGATGGGGTGAGGTGCTGGAGGGATGGTGGCAGGCATGCTGTCTTGGAGGTCGGCTGAGGGCGGTACAGATGGATGCACTTCTTCGTTGTGCACACTGCGATCCGCTGAGTCGATGGAGACGTGGCAAGTCTAGCATTGTGGCCCTCTAGATCCAGAGCTTCAGCCGCATGTGTGAAGCTTGCCAGGCGCAGGCGATGCTGCAGGGCAGCAGGTCAAATGTGGAGCCGCACGAGATGTAGGCTGGGAAGCCAGGACATGCACACCATCGTCTGAAATTTCAGCAGCGTACTGAGTGCTTTCAGGCAGAGAGCGCGGTCGGAGCGGGAACATACATGTTGCCACTAGCAGCAAAGCGAGTGCGAACGGCTCAGGAACTCCATGCGCACCTTTTTCGCACTCCACAGCTGTAGCTCAATTTCAAATGCAACGACGATGTAGTCTCGCACGGAAGAGACTCCCACGATCTCTCCCAAGCGGCTTGACGCTTCTGACTCCGATTCATCAGGCACGGTGCTGATCACCTGTACATATCATCATTGGATGTGCTCTAACACGGCGCAACACATCAGCTCGTTATGCATGTCGCAGGTGATGTCAGATCTGGCAGGGGGCATGATCGTGCCTTGGGCCAGCCATAGCCAACTCGCATCGTGCGCCCCACGTAAGAGACGGGCTATGGCAGCACTTCTTCACATTGCACGCGACATCAGTGTACCATAAGCATACTTTGGATAGCGCTTGCGCTCTCAAGTTCCAACTAGCCGCACACTTTGGGCGTTGAACGCCAATCAACACTGCAGGTACAAACGTTCCTCAAATCCAGTGCACCAACGTCGGCGCAGGAGGGACGTTCGCTGTAGCTGTAGCAAGGTATCCTCCCCGCACCCGAGGCGGCTTGTGCAGGCGTGGGACAACGGAGTCCCCTTGTACACAGTGCTTGGCGTTGTTGCAGGTTTGTGTCTACCAGGGGAACAGAGCGTGCATTCACCAGTTCATCATCGCTGTGTGGTCAGTCCACTCTCTTGTAGCCATCCACTCAGCCTGCACAGGTGACCAGCCGTGACACCGTGGGCCGCATGGCGGCGCTGCAGCATGCACATGTGATCATGGCCGAATGCTGCAGGCAGCTGCCTAGGTGTCCCCGGTTGTGGCCCACCGCAGCTGCATGCACATGCCCGCAGGCTGCTAGCTCTTGCCCCGGGGACGGTTTCTGCCACCACTGCGCAGCAGGGATGGCTATGCTGCCCGTTGACTGCGGCCCCTGAGCCCTGCAGAGTTGCACTGCCGACACGGCCCCTCTGGTGACCCCACCGCCGATCGATTGATCGCTGGTGGCTGAATGCATGTATATGGCACATGGATCACCAGCTGACGCATTGCCCGCTCGCGACCCCACAGGAGCAGTGCCTGTGCTCAGCTCTTCTCTGCTTCCGTCGTGCGTGTTGTGCGCGGCCTTGGCAGCTCAGCGCGCTCCCTCAGGCGGTGGTACTGTGGCAATCCAGTGATATGGCCGCTATACCACTGGACCCTTGCACGTCGCGACGTGCAAGGGTCCAGTGGTATAGCGGTCATATCACTGGATTGCCACAGGTACTGACGAGCCCCACCCTGGCGTGTCTGCCGTGCCGCGATTCTGCATGCTTCGAGCGCCCGTGGACCGGCGGCGTGCTGGCCCCGCACGGGCCCAGGTGCGGCGAGCCTGTGTCCGCCCGATTGCGGCGTTCGCGCGTGGTCAGGCTGCAATAGGGCTCGCGAGTGCTGTGTTGACTGCTCGAAGAGTCCTACGCGCACGGCCGCATCCATCGGCTCGCCAAGGCTGCTGTCCTCGTCAGCCTCTACTTCCATGATGATCACTCTGACACTCCCTTTGCCGTCCTGCGCAGGATGCCATTCGCGGCTAGGTGTGTGTCGATTGGTTATGTCGTGAGTCTGTCCGCCCCCCCGGACGCGGATTGCGGTGCCCGTGCGGGTGCGGGGTGCGCCCCGCGAGACTGCACACCTGTTGCGCCAAGCCTAATGCAGCGAAGCAGCCGCTGCGGCGGCCGCAGATGGCAGTGTCCCGGCTGCGTGCTGTGGCGTTCACACACTTCTGACAGCCCCCCCGCGGGAAGCCCCACACGCCTCGGGGCGCCGCCGTACGTGCAGTCCAGCAAGCGCGACATCTGTCATTGTCCGGCAGATGCACTACCGTGTGCTGGTCTGATCCTTTCACGTGGTAGCGCTGCGGGGGCGACCGCCGAGCATGCCAGTGTCCACCAGCGACCTCTGCAGCCGCAGGCAGCTCCTGCTCTGCCGGCTTCACCATCAACATCCACGTTTGTGGGATTTCCGATCAGAGCTACACTGGACCCTGTGAGCAAGGAATCGCGGTGGGGAGGTTTCGTAGACCGCCTGATGAGAGGAGCACGAGGTGAAATCCGGCCGGACATCCCAGACTTGGTCACGCAGCCGCGGCCAGCCGCGCAGAGAGCTGTGAGTGGCTTCATCACGAGTCTGCCAGCACTTTGTGTCTCTGAAACGTCTCCCAGCACAGCGACCCTCGACAGTCCGAAGGGCATGGACGCCGGCCGGTGTGCCGGTGTGAGCTGTGCACAGTGTGGCAGAGGGCGCGGCACCGAGGATGCTGCGGCACTGTGGCCCCAGTGAGCCCTCACGTCCCAGACCGGACATACCCATATGCATGGCCCTTGCGATCACGCATACCCAGACTCAGCGCCACGCAACCAGCAGCGCCACGGCGCTGCTGGTCAAGGCGCTCGCCGCGCGCCGCGGCGGCCCGGGCCAGCCGCGGGACATGCGCCGCGGCATCGCGCGCGCTAGCACCATCGAGCCGATCCTTGAAGCTGCAAGCGGCGCCGGCGGTGCGCACCGCGGACGTCGGTGCCACGCGGGCCGGGCGGGGCTCCGGTGCGCAGCAAGCGCAAGATGTGCACGAGGCCTGCCGTCGCCCCCACTGCCCGGCTCCTGCAGTACTGTCAGGGAGGCGGCCGCATGCCGGACGGCGGGGGCAACCTCGTGGGCTGGGACTGCGCGGAGTTTGCACTTGCATGCATGAGGCGGGGGGGAGGTGCCTGAGTGAATCAATCAGCTGGAACACGGTCCTTCCCGATGCTGATGTCGGCAACAGCAAGCAGGGGGGGGGGTGGCTGCGGGGGTAAAGTAAAGTAAAGTAAATCTAAATTTACTGAGCCGTATCCTATTGGACATTGACAACTCCGAATTAACGGGACCACATATGCCGAAGGGGTAAACCACCTGGAAACCCCCCTCAGACGACCGTACGCAACTCACAGGGCCTCCTCCTGTGCTAAGCGAGGTGGTCACGTACGGCCGTTTCGATTCCCCAAAGCGCACGCAGAATCGAACCCACGACCTCTTGAAACGGAGGGGGTAGCTTTTAATCCGTCCTCAACCCATTGGACCCATTGGGGTGAGGCAGGCCGTCGGTGGAGCCTCAGGCTCGGAAGGGACCCGAGTCATTGGGCATCATGATGCCTTGCTACTTTGTTGCAAGCACTTGCCCAAGGATCCCGATGCACCTGCAATGTTGGAAGGCCTGGCCGTGTGCCCCTATACGTATTGCATCACGAAGTCGGGCCGATACTCAGATGCACGTTCCCCACCCAGATGCTGTGGCTCCACCACGTGAGCTGTACAAGGTACCGACACTTCCGTACAGCAAAGATCATGCTGGCAACTCTGAAAGGTGTTCTTGTACTGGAATGAAGGCTTCGCTTGCCATGGTCGTCGCAATGCATCTCCAATCATGCATGTACTCGTCAAAGTCCAGGCCCCAGACACTTCATGCAGAGACATACATGATGGTACAAATTTTTATTTTGTCTCTGCATGAAGCTGCAAGTGTCAGCTGCCATAGCAGCCCAACGAAGTGGTCACCCTCACATGGCTCACCAAGACCATTTGCTCACCGCCAGTGTGTGCCATGACATCGTTACATATCACAGCACAGCTGCCGCATCGGTGAGACTGGAATGGCAACAGGTCATGCGAGCTCGATACCATTCGAGAAGCTGTTGCGCCTGACATGGGAAGCGCACGATAACGAGTCCATGAGACAGTTGCAATTGGCATAAGTCCCGATTGGGCGGATTGAAGGATTCACTGGCACGGCTTGCAGGACGGTGGTGAGATGCACCTGCGCCAGGTACTTTTCCACGGTGTATACAGTGACAGGCGCAACAGCGAGTCCCGCTTTCGGCTGTAGCCCGTTTTGGCCCGGATTGCAGTGAGTCAAGGTGCGCAGGATGCAACATGATTTTGACTAAGCTTGATCACTTCAAGGCCGCCGAACAATAAGCCAGATTGACGCATTGCACTGTCGTGACGGGCGTCAGGCTCATGATTGGGCCTGTCCATCGCGATGGATGCATCGTTTGAGCACGAGTGGAGATAAGCTTTGCAAGCGACGCTACGACACACAGCGCAAGCTTACACACGGGTTATATTTTTCAATTGGCGAAGTATGTATGGCACGTATTCGATCACGGCTGCGTTTGTGCGCGCAGTGCCATGCAGTCCGCCAGGCTACGGCATCCGTTGCATCATCATAGAAACCGATGTGTTGAATCGGTGCCATATGGACAAAGCGCGGTTAATATTGCACATCATGTAGCGAGCAAACTAGGTCGGCGTGAGACCGGCCTGCTGATAGCCGCAAAGAATTTTGTATGACTACACCTGTGCTGACGCACAAGCACATTATGCACGCTACACATGCAACGCGGTTTCGTAATTCACTCCGCAGCAACGGAGCCCTCTCCCGCAGACGTTGTGCGAGGACCCGATCAGGCGGAGGTAGTGTGACCAACTGGCTCGGTACACCACCGCGTAATCTGCAGCGGGCGAAGTGGACTGCTCACTTGCGATCGCGTAAGCTGAAGGTCATATGCGGCTTGCGATCGGCCTGAAGCAGTGGCACTGCTGGAGCCGTGCGTGGGGGGGTGTGTACGCACGATCCGATCCTGATTGCTGATCATCAGTGCATGACGCTCACCCTCCTAGGCCTCGGCTGCTTGCATGCAACACTGCACTGCATCAATACCAAGCGATGCGGCACGCAGATGCTGCTGTGGTAGATAGACATGGACGTGGTGTCGAGTCTGTACATGTGCTCGACACCGATTGCAAACAGCATACAGAATTCCAACACTGGTTCGAACTAGTATACAGGAAGGCATGACAGTGGACATTGCCGCCAGCACTGCACCTTTTGTCTCGCTTTGACTCAGCTCTGATGTGATAGTCAATTCACAAGGCACGGCAGAGGTTGTCGCATGCAAGCAAGACAGCAAAGCGCCTTAAAGGCAGTGCATGGCCGTGCTAGCGCTATGGCGTGCCGGTCGACCGGATCCGGATCCGTCGATTCACGTCGCAGCAGCGCCGCGCTGATTGCAATAATGTCGGGCGCGCGCTACAGATCGCTCGAGGTAGCTGCCTACTGCCCCGGGTTGTGCGTGTCAACTGCATGTGTGCCTGCCAGCGACTCCAAGCGCAACGCACACGGCCTTGCAGTGGGCTTCGAAGAATTGTCGGCCACGCTCTCACAGGGCTGCATGCAAAGCCGCCTGCGCATCGCGATTTGTAAGCGCTAGCGCGAAGACACGACGCGACTGTCATGCACCACAGAACGATCACTGATTCCGCACCGAGCCCACGTACCGGCCTGCCGTTTCCACCTTCAGAGCAAGCCCTCTCATCTAGGGCGCTGAGCGCGCTTCCTGACAGCGCGCTTTCCCGAGCAGGGGGTGATACACCCAGATCCGGCCACTTTCAGCACGGCCCGGGGTGCCAGGCCCGCGGATGCGTCACGCGGTGTATACATGAGCTCCGTGCATGCAATCTGGATGCCTCCGACTCCGATTGGAGCAGCCATGCATGGAGCTTACTTATCACGAATGCCGCGGTGTCCGGTGAAAATTCCAGTGCCATGCACAATTGACGTCCCCAGTGTCGCGCGTTGAGAGCCTTGCGGGCGTAGAGCTGTGACAGGGACATCGCCAGAGACAAAGGAGAGACAACGACGATGCAGCATGCACACGCCGTCTGCGAGTTCGACTGACATATCTGTTCATGCACATGCTCCCGCGGAGGTTCGTCGGGTTCGAGAGCTTGCACACTCGCTCTGTTCAGCGGCTGCGCTGCCCAAAGCATAGACAGGCCACATTCTTCGTTTTACGTCCGTAATCGTATTTCATCTCTCGCATTGCATCCGGTGGGGCATCGACCGCTTCACTACCAGGGCGCCATGGGCCCTTCAAGCTAGCGTGCTCGCAGCAAGTCTGGAAGCCTCGCATCCTCGACAGCTGCTGCAAATAAACGCTTTTTCAGCTGCTGTGCCTGCGATTGGGAACCCGCGAGCGCCTCGCCGTTGTGCTGGGCTGTTGGAGAACGTGACTGACACATCGTAGAAACGGTGAGCTCGCCCACCCCTCCAAATGACAGATCATCCTAAGCTGCAAATTTCTATATGCTAGCCTGTGCGAGCATTCCCTGGCCGTGCTTCCGTGCGCGCGCGTATGCGCCCCTTGCCAACGTCGCAAGCTTGCTCCCGGTAGGCTTGGTCAGTGCACATACCGGTACGGTCGACTGCAGCAACGCAGCGACCCCCTACATGGCGTGCATGCCTTTGCCGTCCTAAACGCAAGTGCTTGGGACTGCGCTGCTCGAGCTCCCGCGTAATGCCATATCAGATACCACCGCAGATGATGTGCCGGCATACCACGCGCCTGCGCTAGAGCTACAACTGTACGTGTTTGCAAAAATCGACTGCGATCACCTCGTTCCCTCCGAACTCGATGGGGCGTGGCCACGATGCATAGCCTTCACCAACCCACCCATTCATCTTCCCAGCATAAGCGTTGCCAGATAGCTCGCGATATCTGCAGTGTGTCTATTGGGGCTGCTGATTTGCCTGTTGCCGCGTTCCACCCAAGCACCTGCCTTGCAAGAGACGGGTCTCCTGCTGGAACTGATGACTTGAGCTGCCCAGGCGACCAGCTGGCCACTTCAGGTGCAGCGCAAACCGCTCATACATTCCTGCAGGCTACCCATTGTTTGAAGTGGGGCTGGTCGCCGTGCCGTGGCCGTTTCCCTGACTCCTCGGTACCTCGTGCGCGCTTGCCTGGTCTCCCAGCTGCCCCGCCCGGGCTCTCCGCGGGCCAACCCACGACCATCTCCCGCAGATCGCACCTTATGTCCATCATCAGGGTGTAGGCTCAGCATATGTCGTGTCGGCTCGGGCGCCAGCTAGAGCAGCTGCTCTGAAAAGCCCTTGCATCTCCCGCACGGGGTGAATGCATGAAGGCGGTCCCGCACACGTACACGCACACGCTTGCCACACGCTCAAACGTCGGCGCAGTACGTTGCTAGGTAACGCTGCAGCTGCCACGTGCTCGCCCCGAGGTGGCCTCTCCTTGCAGCTTGCTGCCGTTTCGGTAGTACCGAATCCGTACGTGTACACGACATCTCCCGGCCCAGCAGCCCACGCCCGCGCCCCGATACTCGGTCGCCAACGCAGCTCTCGGCCATGCAGGTGCTCAGCATGCCACGGCTCAGCCAGCAGCTCGAGAGCATGGAGCAGCGCGGCCGCGCGCTGCAGCAGGGTGCGGCCGTGCTGCCCGCCAGCCCGACGCCCAACGACTCTGGGTGCTCCATCTCAGCCCTCGTCCCCGCGCCACGCAAGTGGGAGAAGCCCGGATCCGACGACTACTACGTCATCACGCAGTCCGATGAGCTCGTCGAGATCGTCAACAGCTCGCCTCTGCCCACCCGCTTCATCCGCCTGCCCCCCGGGCCCCTGCTGTTTGACATCGGGCCCCGGCACCTGATGCCGCCCGCCAACACCTCCACCACCATCGACTGCCAGGGCTCGATTGTCTCCAGCAGCTCACGCGACCGCCCGCCCCCCAGCCGGGGCAGCTACCTAGGTACGGCTCCACACCACCCCCTGCCCCGCCCCTACAGACCGCTGTCCCTGCGGACTGTCCCGTGTCCAGCCCGGCACCGGGGCCACACCACCAGCTTCAGCGGCAGCGCCCCGGCAGGCCCCGGCGCTGATGCAGCCCACGGCCCGGTCCCCTTACAAGGTGGGGGAGCGGCTGTGTGGCCAGACCGCATGACATGGCGCTTCTGTGCAGATGTGTTTGACTGCACCTTCATCTCGCGGGTCGACAACAACAACAGCATCGCCGCAGTGTCGCAGTACTCCGACACCCGGATGCTCCTCTCCTGTGACGTGCGCCCCCCGCTGCCCCTTCCCATCGGCCGTTGTGACCCAAGCCTGTCAGTTTGAGGACGATTCGTCGCGGTGGCACCTGGTCATGACGTGGTTGTGCCGGCGCGGCCATGAAGCGGGCCTACGGCTGCGGCAGCCTGCTGCCTGGTGTGCCTGCGTATGGAGAGCCGCAGCGCCGCCGCGACCGGCACCGGTCACAAATGCGCAGCCACGCCGGTGGCCGGCCGATGCCCTCGCACAGGGCCGCAGCGCTTGCCTGACTTTTCAATCCCCCCACACCACCGCCCTGGTTCTTTCTTGCCTTCGCTGCAGCATGCGCACAAGGGCTGCAGCGCGTGCTGTGACGTGCCGCGCCGTGTAGGAGCTGCCGGTCGGGTCGACGTTCGAGCGGCTGCTGCGGCTGACCGCGACGGAGGGGGGGCTGCACCTTGCCAACACCGTCGACAACTCGGGGCCTGGCGCGACGTCGACGTACAACGCCGACACGATGCGCAACGTCACCATCCAGTGCTCTGAGGACCCAGAGATCATCGCGGACCTCGAGTGCCTGCGCGGCCCAGGGGCCGCCGACAACGCATCGGCGATCTGCGCGCAAGGCGGCCTCGACTCGGCCGCCTGCGCCCCCGCCGGAGGATCCGGCAGCAGCTCGCCGCTCCCCGTCTGGCTCGTCGCCACGATCGCCTCTGGTGCGTGCTGTGCGTGCTGTGTGTGCCATGGGTGTTGAAGTGAGTCCGTGACGGCCGCGCCGCGGGTGCAGTGGGGGTAGCGGCGGCGGTGCTCTGCCTGTGCCTGACGCTGTGCCGGCCGTGGCGGCGGCTGAGGGCGTACCGGCACACGTTCAGCCAGCCGCCGGACGCCGCGTCGTCGCCCAAGTCCTCCGGCAGCACGCAGCACAGCGTCTTCAAGTCAGGCGACTACGACAAGCTCACGCCCAGGTGCGGCCCCCCCCTGCTGCCGCACCTGCCGACACGGCTTGCGCCACTCCTGGCCACCTGCACTTTCGCCGATCACCGTGACTCCAGCTGTGCTCACCGGCTGTCTCCTGCGTCTGCACTTTGGCGTGAGGACTCCGTTGCACGCGGACAGTGCATGCCGGCGGCTGCTTCCTGTCAGATAAGTGCTGATTTCGCACTGCGAGAATTGTCCGAGTTATGCCGTCATGACACACGTCAGCGGGAAGGTTGCAGCTGCCTGGTGCTGACGCGGGGGGGTGTCTGGCTGTGTAGTTCGGGGTCATACCCGTCCGGCGCAGTGCTGCGCTCCAACGGCTCGCGCACACAGAGCCCCCTGGAAGTCCCCCCGCCGCCGGAGTCGCAGCAGCCAGCGCTACTCTACACCAGCAGCGCTCGCGAGCGCAAGGACATGCCGAATTCCGAGCCGCCGATGCGGGCGGCCGGCGACGCCTACCCGCCCGACATCCTACACCTGTGCGCCCCCACCTCCCCCGGCCCTTTGTTCCCGTCTTTTCGCACTGGCGGTGGCGGCATCCGCCCAACCACATGCGCCTGTCGGGAGAGCAGCGTATCAGCGCGCTCGCGAGCTGTGCGTGCCGTGCTATGCGTAACCCGCGTGCTGTGTGCAGGAGCGATGGCATGGGGGCGGCGCTGGGCGTGAAGCGCGCCTCGAGTGGCGTAGGTGTCGACTTTGCGCCGTACTCCGGCAACGCGCTATCCAGCGCGCCGCTCTCCGCCGGCGACGACCTGTCGGCCATCTGCACCTCCCTGCGCTCCGATACAGATGCGCCCGACGTGCGGTTCGACAGCGCGGGCAGCCAGACGATGCGGCACATGCAGCTCATGCGATCCGTCGGTGCCGACGTGACCAACGCGAGCGGGGACGGCTTCCTCTCGACGACCCGCTCAGGCCACATCCCCGCGAGCCACATGGATGTGCTGGAGACAATGAGCGCGATCACGCCCGGCATGCAGCGCGCGTGCTGGAAGGGCGTGCCGGCGACCGTGCAGACGTTTGAGTTTGAGGCGCCGATCGGTGAGAGCAACGGCAGCGCCGCGCCGCTGTTCGCCGGCGCCGTCGCCCAGAACATCTCGCACCCGCACGTCATCAGCACGTTTGTGCACGAGGTCAACCAGGAGGAGCACGGCGAGCGCACAGTGTACCGCCTGCGTCTCGTACAGGTGCGTGCATGCATGCCGTGCATGCATATCTGCCGCTCGCAAATCACCTGGATTGGCACCACGGCCGACAGTCATGCTGCCTGCTCCCGCTTTTTCAGGGCTCAGCTGTGCTTCGCCGGACCGTGAGCCTGATGGCGTGTGCTGACGGCGTGTGCTGTGCAGGAGCTTTGCCTGGGCGGCACGCTCGCGGGGCTGATGGAGGGGGGCTGGCTGTCGACGGCCACGGGCGGCCTGCACGTGCCCCGTGTGATGGCCATCCTGCGCCACGTCGCCAGCGGCATGGTACACCTGCACCGCCTTCGCCTCGTGAACGGCGACCTCGACCCGAGCCACGTGCTGCTGCAGCTGGCCGAGGCCACGGAGCAGCAGCAGGCCGACGCGTCGCGCAACGCGCCGTGGTCGCCGCTCGCACGAGAGGCCGCCCACGCGCTGCCCACCGGCGGCTGCAAGGCCAAGCTCTCCAACTTTGGCTGGACGTGCCTGCCGACCGGCGGCTGCATCATGCCAACCGGCAGCGGCCACGGTGCGCGCCCCCTGCGGCCACCCGTCGACAGGCGGGGATCACGCAACGTGTGAGGGCGCTGTGCGGTCAGAAGCGGCGCTGCCGCCTGGTCTTGCCGCCCGTGCTGCGTCGCATCGTGTAGAGCGCTCCGCCACAGCGTTGCCCTTGCACGGCGCCCGCGGGTAGACACAGGCGGGAAACGTCGTCCGGCGCTGACACTGGCATGCATGCAGGGTCGCATGCATACTGGTCGCCAGAGCGCCACCGCTCCGAGCTCGCGGGCCCGGCGGCGCAGGTCTACTCGTTCGGCGCGATGATGTGGTGCGCTCCCGCCACGCATGCATGCCATGCGTATCCAGGCCGACGCACCCGATGTGCCCTCGCCGAGCGCAGCCGCCTCTGCCAGTGATGCTCAGAGTGGCTGGGTGCCCCGGCCGTTGCACTGCAAGCGTGCTCTCCGTCTGACCGTGCTGCGTGCCGTGCAGGACGATGTACGTGGCGCAGGACGCGCGGCTCGAGGCCGGGGCGGGGCCGCACCCGAAGCTCGGGCGCTTCCCGGCCTCCACGCCGCTGGGCTACGTGCTGCTCACGTCGGCCTGCATCTCCCAGACCCCTGCCGACCGCCCGACGTTCGAGCAGGTGGTGCAGGTGCTCAACGACCTCCAGACGGAGCTCAAGAGCCACTACTACACCGACTTGTGTGGCGCGTCGCAGAGCGTGGAGCGCCTCGCGTACCGCTTCGACCGTGGCACGCTCATGGACCCGGAGCTCGCGATGTCCAGCATGTCGGACCGCGGCATCATGCAGCTGCTCAACAAGAACCCGTACGGCGACGTCAGCAGCCGGCCGGCCGGCCGGCCTGGGGACCGCGCGCGCGCGGCCGCTGATGCGGGCCGGGCTGCGCCGTCGGCGACCGTGCGGTCTGTTGAGCTGCAGGGCCGGCCGCCGCGGCCGCGCAGCGGCGACCGGTGATCCTGGTCGTCCAGATGAAGCCGTGGAGGGGAGGTGATTGCCGCGGCGCGGCTGGGGCGTGGAGCTGCTGCTGTGGTGGGCAGTCGCCCGTGCTGCACCGCTGCCTATTTTTTCGAATATCGTGCTTGGGTGACCTGATATAGGGCAGCGCTGCGTGAGGGGCGCCCGTATTCAATGCTCGGCGCACCATGCTGGGGCCGCCGCAGGTATGGGAGATGACTGCGCACGACGTGGGTCTGCGGGGGCACAGCGGGGGGCGGCGCTGGGTCGTGACGAGGAGGAGGTGGCACAGCTGGTGCTGCTCACCTGCGAACCCAGGTCCATGAGATATGAGACGGGCCGATGATGGCGGCGCCCGCAGAAATGGTGATTGATGATCGTGGCGCGAGGCACGAATATGCCAGATATTTAACCTTGTCGTTGCTCTCTGCCCTCCATGCACTGCGGCACCGTCTGCGACTATTGCGTTGAATGCATATCACCACTGGCACTGTGCCCACTGTGCCGCGCACAGGCGGGAGGTGCCGTTAGTGGCTCCCTTGCACACGGCATGGCCCACCGTTCAACCCTGGAGCCATATGACCGTGTGTCGTTGGCACAGATGGTGCTGGGAGATCAAAAGACACGCTCCGCTTGAGATCGCTGCGCACACACTGGTGATGTGCCTGAGCATCGGAGTACAGAGGACTGCAGGTGCACAATCAGGGGTCATGCAATGCTATCAACCTCCCAGTGCAACCGACTCGGCCCTGGTGCACAACACAGGCCCAGCATGATCACATGCGCCACTCAGCATAGGGCATCCCGCCTGAGATGCTGGTGGTAGGACTGCCACGCTCACCCGCCTGGGCACATGCAATCAAATTCGGCTACATTTTTGACCAAAAACAACTCGATTCGTGCACAGCAGCGTGGCACAGGACTCCAATGCATGTACTCTTCACTCCGCCTCTACAGGACAGCCGCCGCTCCTGTGCCCGCCTCATGGGGATGGCCGTGCATCAGCACTCAGGCCGCCTCGCAGGCTTCACTGCGGCCGACCCCACCGCCGCCGTCCCTGCTTCACTCACTCCGGCGCGGCCGCTTGTGCGCTGCCGGAGCGGCCTGCCCTCCAGTGCTCTGCCTCCGCTTCGCCTTGCCATTCCCCTTGCCGTGGCCCTTGCCGACCGCCTTGGCCGCCTTTGCGAGCGCCGGCCTCGCCTTCTTCTCCTCGATCATGAAATTCCACGGCGTGGGGTTGTTGTTCTGCAACTGGTGGTCCCACGTAGCCGACAGGTAGTCCAGGAACGTCTGCTTCGCGTCCTCCCCGGGGGCCTGCTTGCTCGCCTCCACCTGCAGCTTCACTCTCACCCAGTCAGCCCTCTTCTGCTGCGCCGCCAGCTTGCCTGCAGACACCTCCTTGACCTTCCGCATCGGTGAGGGCTTTGCAGCCGGAGCTGGCGCCGCTGCCTGGCCGTTCTGTTCGGACGGCGGCGCTGCCTGCTTGCCGGCCGGCTGCCGTGGCGTGGTGTCACCGGCAGCCGCGGCTGCATGCGTATCTGCGGCGGGAGCAGCCGGGGGCGCCTGTGGCTGCGGAGGCTCAACCTGAGAGGAGTTGACCTCCTCCCGCACAGCGGCCGCGATGTTGCTTTGAGTCGTGTTGTGACCAGCTGCCTGCACCCTCTGCAGTTGCTGGCCCACTGCTTCCTGTGGTTGAGTGCTGGCTTCAGCACCCGCTGGTGCCTTGGCTTTGCCGTTATGAGCAGGAGATGATGCAGCCGCAGCTGCTGCCGGCGCGTCTCTGCTGGGCCCCTCGGCCTGTGTTGCCGCTGCATTGCCTGCCTTGGCCTTGCCGTTGCCTTGCTTGGCCGGATCGTCAGCTCCAGAGGCTCGCTTCGCCTTTTTGGTCAGCCCCTTCGCTGGACTTGCAGCCGCTTCAACCGCTTTTGCATCTCGTTTTGCGTCCTTGGCTGAAGCATCGGGCTCGGCCCTGGCCTTTTGCTCCTTGGCTGGAGCATCAGCTGCAACTGCCGCCTTGTCGGTGTGTTTGCCGCTGCTTGTTGGAAGCGCAGCCGCAGAGCCAGCAGCTGCATCGACTGGTTTTGCCTTGCCGCCGCCCTTCGTTGCCGGACTTCCAGCCGCAGAAGCTCGCTTTGCCTTTTTGTTTGATCCCTTTGCTGGACTTGCAGCCGCGTCATCCACCGGCGCATCCCGTTTCGAATCTCTGGCAGCAGCATCCGGCTTGGCCTTTCGCTCCTTGGCTGGAGCATCAGCTGCAATCGCTGCCTTCGTGGGGAGTCTGCCGTTGTCTGCAGGGCCCACCGCTGGAACTGGCTTCGCCTTGGTCTTCTGATCCTTTGCTGGACTCGCAGCTGCGGCAGCATCCGCCTTGGTCTGTCCACCCACTGGACTGGTGGCCCCAGCGACCTCTGGCGCATCTCTGCCTGGCCACTCGGGGCACCCCGCGAGCGCTGCCTTCGGGATTTTGCCGTTTCGCGGCTGCACAGGGACAGACTTCATTATCCGCGGTGCAGGCTTCAGAACGACCCCCCGCTGCCTGAGCGCTGCCTCTCTCTCTGCGCATGGCTTGCTTGCCGCCGCCGCCTCCGCCGCAGCCTCTCGGACGGCGGCCGCTCCGACGGCATCGGCAGCCGCGCTGCCGGCCCCTGCACGGCACACCCCGCGTCCACATCTGCTGGGTCACTCGAAATTCTGATGCATCTCAGTGACACAGAGTGTCCAGCTGGCCCACAACAACCACCCACCCGCAAGCGCACACCACTTAGCTGCCCTGGCCGATGGCAGACACACGCATGCATCTGCCGTGATCCAGTCAACCTCACACAAGGCACTCGACAAGTGCGCAGCAGGGGCAAGCCCAGATGCAGGCGACAAGCACGGCCACAGCAGCTGCACGCGGGCACGTCCCCGGCCATCCGGCTGCCCGCCACCCGCGCGGCGGCAGCGCACCTGGCGGCTGCCCGGCGATGCGGCGGAAGACGAGCGTCTTGATGGCGCGGCGCGCGTCGGCGCTGCCGGTGTCAAGGTCCGCGGCGTCGGCCTCTGTGGTCTTGTGCAGGTAGCCCGGGAACGCCGCAAAGTCAAAGTCCTTGGTGGAGTAGTGCACGAAGCCGGCGGCCTGCGCGAGCTGCGGCAGGCCCCAGCCGGAGTACGGCGGCTGCAGCTTCAGCGTGACGTGCACCTCGCCTCCCCGCGTCAGCAGCGGCCTGCACGGCGCCGCCGGTGCAAGCTGAGGTGTGCGGGGGGGGGGGGGTCTGGCCTGCCCCGCCACATCAACCACCGGCTCGATGCACGACATGGCAATGTCAAATGAGAGTGTGTGCGATGTGCTGGCACCTGGCACATTCATTCTGATGGAACAGGGCTGCTGCTGGGACGGTTGCCCACGGCGGCGGCATGGTGCGTGCAGTGCTGCTCGAGGGGGCGTGGGCGGCCAGCGCACGGCATGGTGGCTTGGGGTCCGCCAGGACAAGGTGCCTTTGACAGGCAGTGGCCGCATCGGAGTGCGGCTGTCTGCCGGCAGTGGAGGCCGGCAGCGGGGCTCCCTAGAGTGGCCAGGATGCAGGTGTGGCATGCACAGGGCGAGCGGGGGTGCGAGCGAGAATGCACGCCGCGGCAGCTGGCACGGCTGCGTGCACGAGGCAACAGTGGCCGGAGGGGGCGCACCTGGCGGACGCGAAGAAGGCGGCCACCATCGCCCTGTTGACGTGAACCCGCTGCTGCCCGGTGTGCGGGAAGTTGAAGATGATGCGCTTGAAGGAGGCGTCAGCAAAGCGCCCCTGCAGCTTGCCCGCGTCGACGCCATGCATGACGGTCGCCCCCGCCGCCTCGCATGCTGCGATGTGCGCCTGGGCCTGCACACCACGTGGCGCTTGCGGGACACAGCAGGCTGCTCCTGCTGTGCCGAGAGGCCGGAGAGCTCTGGGCAGGGCGGCTTGGGATGCTCACCTTGGAGCCGTATTTCTGCACGACCTGGTCCAGAGAGTCATACGAGGTGGCCGTCACGTTGCTCCCGCTGCCCAGGGATCTGACGAGACCGCGGGAGAAGCTGAAGTTCCCGTCCCCGACGATGAGTGTCGGGTGGGACGCTGAGTATGTTGCAACGTTCTGCATGAGGTGCAGGAGCCCAGTAAGTCAGCCGACGTATCAACGTCTACTGGAATGCCTTTTCAACATGTTTGTGCTGTTTGCTTTTGCTGCCGTACGCGGATATTTGAGCGTGGCCACGCTGTGGAGCATGCTCTGCGTGCTGCAGAGCACTCGGACCTGCCCTAGAACGCACGCAACTGCCCGCACCCTCTTGGACGTCTCGCCTCTCGAGGCTGTTTTGTGTTTGAGCTTGCCGTTGTTCTTGCCCTTCTGCATCCGATGCTTGGCCATGTCTCGGAGATCAAATCTGGCGTTCAACGAGCGACTCCAACCAAAACGACAGCTCTGCACAACGTCCGCCGCACTTCAATCGGGACTTTTTCACACTATCTCGTGCACGTTCGTCGCGAGGAGCAGCGCAGACGCAACGTCAGCACGAATACATCAGGCACCCACTGTGCCCCGGCGTTGCAGCGGCAGGTGTAATGGCGGCAGTCTGACGTCCGCCAGTCGTGGATTGATGTGACACGCCCTCGGGCATGCAGTACTTCATATGCCCGAGACCTCTCGTCGGCGCGGCAGCCATTGCCGCGCTGTCGCCAGCAGCTGCTTACCCCATGTAGACACCCAGCAGATCTTCCGCTTCAAGAGAGCCTCATCTTGTGCCGGTGCGAGTTCAGTCCATGCATATCCTTCCAGCGTATGATGAGTCAGTACCGTGGACAATATCGCGCATGAACTGCCACGCTTCTGTTCAGTCGGCCGGGAGTGTCAGTGCGTGAAAGGCGCGAAAGGTGAACGCCTCTGCGCACACATGCAGGTCCATCGCTTGCCTGGCGACAACACCAGCTAGCTCAGATATTGTCCGTCTGCGTTGTTCAGCCTGCCGAGCATCGGCTGCGGCCGCTCCAGGCGCATGGCAGGGCTTCAGCGTCGCTGCAGGTTGGTGAAGCTCTAGACCTCCAGGCCAGCAGCGCATGAGCTCCACCTTGCGCCACGACGCGTTCCTGACGCTCGATGGAGATGAGGACTTCCTCCTCGACTGGGACTTTTACAACTCGACCAAGTCGCGATGCACTCCGACGCTGCCGCGGTGGTGGTATCAGCTGTCGACGAGGCAACGCAACATCGTGCGGGCCCTGCTGGCCACCTGCGGCGCCCTCGGCATCATAGCACTCATCGTCACCATCGCCTTCAAGACAAGTTCCGGGCCACCCGCGCGGTCGGGGAGCGGCGTCGTCGGTGTGACCGAGACTGCAGCGGTCAGCAACAGCTACGCACACGCCCCCACGCCAGCACCAGCGCCACCCCCGCCACGCGTGCCTCGCCCGCAGCCCGAGCCCGCATGGCCAGACGCACCCGCAGACATCGGGACGTTCCTCCCGGGGGGCCACGCCCCCCCTCCAGAGGGCGAGAATGTGTACAGCCCCGATGTGGATGCCGAACTCGCGCCAGAGGACGCAGATCCGCTGCCCGAGCAAACAGCGCCCCAGCCACCCGCGCAAGCGGTGCCAGCGTTCCCGCGGTGCGTGTGGAGCAGCTACCGCCTGCCGGACACCGCGCGGCCGTTCCTGTACGACGTCGCGCTGCAGCTGGACACCGCGCTCGTGCGGGTCAACGGCACCGTGCGCATTGCGCTCGCCCTCTCCGCCCCCGCCCCCTGCCTCGTGCTCCACGCAGCCCCCCCCCTCAACGTCGCGGCCCTGCCGCTGGAGACGTCCGACGGCACGGTGCCCGGTGCGCCACCCTGCTGCCCCCTGACCACCTGCAAGCAGAGGTCTGGGTGAGGCGCACAGGCATGCATGCACATGCACGCGCATGCCTCTCCGGCCGCATCCAGGGCAGCATGCCGGCAGTGGTGGCCACCTCCTGGCTCTGCCACCCCCGGCCCTCCCTGGCAATGAGTGGCTACCAGTACTGCCGGTGTCTGCGCCTTGAGATCCGCAGCCTATCCGTAGACACGGCACAGTGGCCTGAGTTGTGCCGGCCGCAGTGTGCGGTGCAACGACTGCGCCAAATGTGCATGATCACCATGCAGCAGCGACCGCACCCAAGAACGGGATCGAAACGCCCGCCGCGGTGCTGTGCAGTGGAGCTGCAGTGGCCGGAGGACCCCCGCGACGGCCAGCTTCACGTCGCCTTCCCGCAGGAGCTCCCGGTCGGCGACGTCTTCCTCACGCTCACCTTCGACTTCCCGCTCACGGACGGCCTCGACGGCTTCTACCGCGCACAGTTCCCCGCGGCAGATGGCACGCAGGAGGTGCTGGCGGTGACGCAGTTTGCCGCGATGAGGGCACGCAAGGTGTTTCCGTGCCTGGATGAGCCTGCCCTGAAGGTGCGCCCCCCCCCGTCGGCGCTCCCGTGCTGCAACCGTGAACGCTGCCGGGCAGTGGCGCATCCACCGACTGCATCCAGGCACCCGCCCGCCGCAGAGATGCGCCGCATGCATTGCCGCGTGCTGCGTATGTGACGGCATGGAGGCGGAGGGCCGCGAGCATGGCGGTGTGTGTGCTGCAGGCGCCAGTCAAGATGCAGGTCACTGCCCCCGCGAACGTGACGGTGCTCTTCAACACCGATGCCGAGGGCAGCGCGGACGCCGGCGGCGGCGTGACGCACTACACCTTCAAGCAGACTCCCCCCATAGCCACGTACCTCATCGCGCTGGTGGTGGGGGATCTGGCCCACGAGGAGGTGCTGGTGGTGCGGCAGGAGGGCCAGCCCGCACTGGCGGTGCGCGTCTGGGCGCGGCGCAGCGCCGCAGCGTCCCTCTCGCTCGCGGCACACGCCGCCGCGGCAGCCGTGCAAGGTGCGGACGTGCCCCCCACTGAGCCCAGCTCATCTACACCGTGTGCTGCAGGCGCTTGCTGCACCTCGGGTTGCTGACACCGCCCTGAACATCCTGCAATATGCATGTGGAGCGCAGCTGCGGCCCCGGTGCAGCTGAACCCTGCTGCGGCAGCTCTGCCACGACGCGATGCAAGCAGGGGGTGCAGGCATGGAGGAGGTGCTTGGCGTGCCGTATGCGGGAGGCCGCATCGGGAAGCTGGACCTCGTCGGCGTGCCCGGCTTTGCGGCAGGCGCAATGGAGAACTGGGGGCTCATCACCTTCCGCGAGGCGGACCTCCTCGTGCCGCCCGGCGACCCTGAGCAGGGCGGCGCGTCCGTGCAGCAGCTCTACCGCGTGCCGCTGGTCGTCGCGCACGAGGTCGCGCACATGTGGTTTGGTGCGCTGCCCGCCGTGCTGTGTGTGCTGTGGACCGGCGCGGCTGCTGGGGTGGTGGTCGGACTAGCCGCACGTGCACTGCATGCATGTTCCGGTCGACGCAGGCATCTGCGCTGTGCTGGGGAGTGATGTGTGCCAAGCGCACTGGCCTGCGATGCCCGGATGGCCTCGGCTCATGCGTCTGCGGTACGCTGTGCCCTGTCACATACCCGAGGCCCGCTTGTAACCCCATGCCGCCGTCATGCGTACGTGTGGCTGCAGGTGACCTCGTCACGCTGCCGTGGTGGACGGAGGCGTGGCTGACAGAGGGCTTCGCACGCTACTTTGAGCGCATCGCGGCCGGCTTCTTCTGGAACAGCTACGACAAGTCCGCCCTACCCACGGAGTTCACCGCCGCCGGGCCGCTCACCTACATGCATGCCTTCGTCGCGGAGGTGCTCGACCCGGCGCTCACCGCCGACGCGCTGCCGTCCACGACCGCGCTGTCGCGCCCCGAGGCCGCAGTGCAGTCCGAGGCGGACGCGCAGGCCGCATTTGGCCGCGTCGCGCTCGACAAGGGCGCGAGCGTGCTGCGCATGCTGCACGCGCACATGCTGCGGGTTGCGGCGGCGGGGGGGCCGGAGGAGGCGGCGTGGCAGGTGCGGCGGCGGCTGCGCGACGCGGCCGCGCCCCCCCCGGAGGATCCATTCTTCAACGCGCTGCGGGGGTACCTGGAGGCATATAAGTTTGGCACCGGGCACACGGACACGCTGCTGGAGGCGATGGAGACTGAGACGGGCATGCCGCTGCCGCTGTGGGCGCAGGGGTGGGCGAAGCGGGAGGGCAGCCCGATGCTGATGGCGTCGCGTGCGCAGGGGCAGCTGCGCATCGAGCAATTCCGGCAGGGGGGCGCCCACTCAGAGGAGGCCGAGGCGTGGTGGCTGCCGCTGACATACCACAGCATCGGCTGGTTCGGGGCGTCGGCGGACCCTGAAGGAGGGGTGCCGTGGCTGGAGATGAACGCGACGGTCGCCGCGGTGCCATGGCCGGAGGACGCGGAGGCTGTCAAGGTCAACGCCGGCCAGCTCGGCGCCTTCAGGTGCGGCCCCGCTGCAGCTGCGTGTGCGAATCATGCCCTTGTTGCATTTGCGCGGCGCTGTCTCGCCACCTCACACAGGGGGGGGGGGTGTCCCGTTGAGGCCACTTCGCTTGCACCTTTCAGCGCTGCGGTGGGGTGCATCAATCGCCGTGCTCACTCTCGCGCATGGTGGGTGCCGACAGCAGGGTGGGGCCCGGAGGCTGTGGCCGGGTGAGGTCCGGCGGGTGCAGGGTGGCCTACTCGGAGGACCTCTGGGAGGCGCTGCACATCCACGAGGACGCGCTGCCGCCGGCGGACCGTGCGGGGCTGCTCATCGACTCCTGGGCGCTCGCCATCACCACCGACCTGGCCGTCAGCCACTTCCTGCGCTTCGTGTCGTCCGTCGCCGGCCACCTCAGCACAGCGGCGGCCCCGGCACCAGCACCGGCCAGCCCGCCGCCGCCCCCGAGTCCCAAACCAACCCCGAGCGGAGCCGTGGACACGCCGGATGCTGCCGCTGCGCCAGGCCTGCAGCCGCCCAAGGCGCCGCGGCGCGTCCCGGATCACCACCGCCCCGCTGCGGCGTCATCCGCAAAGAGTGCCACAAACGGGACGGCAGGGCCGCCCCTCGCCGCATCTTCCCCATCCGCACACACACCGCCGAAGCATGCCGGGCGACCCGGTCCCAGCCCGCGCGCCGGGCGCCGGCTGGCGGAGGCCGCCTCGGGGGAGGCGCCCCCGGTTAGCCCGCCGCAAGGCGAGCATGGCGTGTGGGCGGCGCTCCAGAGCCTGCAGCAGCTGCGCTCCCTGGTGGATGCTGCGGAGCTGGAAGAAGAGGTGTTGTGCGGCTACGACCTCGCCCTGTTCATGTCCGCGATGCTGCTCGGCCCCGCCGCCGACGCGTTTGGACTGTCCTCCGCTCAGCCGCAGCTCGTCGGCGCAGCGGAGCCGTGGGAGCAGCGGCTGACGCGCGCCGCGCTGCTGCAGCTGCACGCCACGCTGGGGCCGACGACCAGGGTGGCCGAGCTGGCGATGGCGGCGGTTCCGGCGTACCTTCACCATGAGCAGTCGCTGCATGCGGACGTGCGCGGCGCGCTGTTTGCGATCGCGGTACAATCGGCGTCGCCGGGGGACGACGTCGTGCAGCGGCTGCGCATGCATCTGCTCAGCAGCACCGACCCGGAGGAGCGCGGCCGCGTGCTGCGCGCGCTGGCATTCAACAGCAACGTCAATGCCGCGTTTGAGTTTGTACGGTCCGGGCAGGTGCGCCGCCTCTGCTCCTCCGCATGCGCTGCGCGATCGCCCGGCATCGTGAGTTCGGACTTGCACTGCGCGCCGAGTGAATTCAGCCCGTGGGTCTTCTCGCTCGACTCACGGCGCGTGGCCCCCCCGCCCTCAGGCAGGGCCCACTGAGGCAGCCATGCATCCGGAATCGCAAGCACGACCACCTCACAACCCTGGGCAGTGGCGGCTCACGCGGACTCGTGGCGTGTCATGCATGTGCGCTTTGTGGCAGGCCTGCGTGCGGTGCAGGTGGAGGCGCAGAACATCAGGATGTACATCGAGGCCATGGCTGCGGTGTCGCAGGAGCGGCGCGGTGAGATGTGGGAGCTCTGCCAGGTGTATAAGGAAACCCTGAAGGACCTCATCGGGGGCACGGCAGAGGCGCAGGAGCTCGCGGTGATGCAGCTGCTGGCGCGTGTTGCAGCAGGGTTTGCGTCCGAGGCGCGCGCCGAGGAGGCGGAAGATTTCTTCAGGGGGGCGCTCGGGGCGGTGCTGCCGCAGTATGCAGCCGAGGCGGTCGCCGAGATCCGGACGAACGCGGCCGCGCGGGCCCGGGTGGTGCAGGACACATGCGCTTGGGTTGAGGAGTACGAGTGGGAGTTCTTCAATGCATTCGACTACGCTTACGCAGCGGAGGGGGCCATGTACATGCCGATGGCTGTGGACGACTATGGCTTCGGATACGACGTCGAGAACGTGTACATGCTTTGAAACCATGATTGGTGCTGGGCCCATGCACGTGCAGCTGCGTCCGTCAGATCATGCTAGAACTAGAGTAGCAGGGATTGTGTACGACGTCTTGAGCGATGAGCACTTGACGTCTCTCCTGTAGCGGGACGTGGGCAGTTACAGGAGGGACTGATCGATGTGGCGCGTATGGTGCAACATGTATGGTGCAAGCTCCGAGTGGCGCTGAGCAGGGCTGTCAAGAACAGTAGCGATCGGTGAGAGTAGAGAGTGCACATGTGCATGAACTGTGCATGATTTGGGACGATACTTTCGACTGCTCCGGGCTGCATGAAGTTGTGGGGCGACTATGCGTGTCATCTGGGCCAGGCCTGCATGTTGAACCCACTGCCGCGTCACGCTCGCGTAGCAGCTCACACGGGTGTCATAGCCAACAAACATCAGTTTCGAGCGCTACATGCCTGTCTGATACATATGTTTGATAGCCCGGTGGTATCGCGTTCGCAGTCCAGGCAGTCGATCTGATCCATCACAGATGTAGCCATGCTTTCGCACGGACACGAATTGGCGATGTTGGAAAGCTATAGATGCAATCGGTAGAGCCACTGAGGATCGCATGTTGCGCGACATGCGGCGGGCCCAGTCGCAGAGCATTGGGCCGGGCAGCGGGAATGTCAGCCCGAAGCGGGGCGCTCCGGGCTCAGACGCGTCCACGAAAAACAAGACGAGCGTCGTCATTGGACTCCTCATATATCTGGGACTCGTGACCGCTGCGTTCTTCCTGGGGACTCTGCTGCCGAGCAAGCCAGTCAAGGTCCAGCCAGTCCCGCACAACAAGCGCACCTTCTGCACGCGGCCACCGGAACCATTCGACCCCTCAGCCGCGAAGGGCAAAAAGGTACTCATCACAGGTGCTGCAGGCTTCATAGGATCGCATCTGGCGAGGTGTGTATGCCCCAGGCACCCAGCTTCGGTCCCGCTCCATGTTCTACGAGATTGCTCCAGGCCGACACATGCCGCTATCCCTGACGCAGCGGCTTGTTCCTCGCACCTATTCTATGTAAAACCTCACTGGATGCTTGGCCGCATATCAACAGTGCCATGAGGGGCTGCTCTGGCCAATCCACAGTTTGTCCTGCCAGGCATCGAGCGTGCAGATACTGCGCACAAGAGTTGGAAGCCGAAGTGATTGGCCTGGATGACTTCTCTCAGGGCGCAGGCAACGTGCCCTTCCTGTCGGACATCCGCATCCTCAAGGGTGACATTGCCAACTCGACCTTCCTGGCAGGCATCTTTGCCAAGCACAGCTTTGATGTCATCTTCCACGCCAGCGAGCTCGCCGGCAGTGCCATATCCCATCACTTCCCCAGCCGCATCTACGAAGCAAACTTGGTGTGGCCTGCCCACTCAGCCCTGTGCCGAGGTGATCGTCGCCGCTCCCCACCTCCAGCCAGTGCTTCCCTCTCACAGCCACTGCAACTGCAGCCAGCTCGGCACTCGCCCGCCTGCACCCCGAGGCGTACGCACTGCAGATGACGCAGGTCCTACTCCTCGGTCTCCGTGGGTATCTGCATGGCCCCTGGCCCATGGCACAAGCACGTCATCCCGCCCACACATGGGCCCGCCGACCGTGCCACTATCACTCCACCACACCTCTATCACACCACCACAAGCAGTCGCTGCGTGGGGCAGCGGCGCACGTGGCTGCGATTGCAGCCGCTCATGCCCCGCATGAGCCTCCTGCAGGCCAGCGCCGAACACGCCGGAGGAGCGCACGCCCGCGAGTCAGCGCCTGTGCGAATGCATGCAGGTCGGCACGTCCAACCTCGTGACGCACGCCGTCAAGTCACGCACGCCGCGCTTCGTGCTCGTCTCTTCGACCGCCGTGTACGGCAACGCGCCCGGGCCCTGGGCCGAAACCTCCCAGACCCTCCCGACCGACCCCTACGGCACGCACCCCTCTCCCGCCCGCCTGCGTACCCGCCATACGCAGTGCATCCGTCACATGCAAACAACGCCCCGTGGGCACATGTTCCGTTTTGCGGACCGCCACCGTGGCAGTAGACAGCGGGGTGGCTGCAGGTGTGAGCAAGCTGGCGGCTGAGCAGCACCTCCGCGCCGCGGCGGAGTACTTCGGGCTGGAGTACATCATCCTGCGCGTGCACAGTGCTTACGGCCCCAACATGGACTTTGAGCCTGCCCGCAGCTCCCTCATCGCCCGGGCTGTCGCCTCGGTGCGCCCTCCCACCTCCCGCCTGACCTCCACACGCAACAGCAGCTCACGAATCTCCACATTCATGCATGCAACCAGGTCATCGGTCGCCGCGCAGGCGCAAGTGCATGTTGAAGGTGCTCTGCATCTGGGGGGCGTCGTGAGTGCCACACGGGAAGACGTCCGAAGATTCTAGGCCTGCACAGTGCTTGCATGCATACATTTTGCACCCCTCGTGACTCTGAGGGATGACTGCTCAGTCAGCTGTGGATGTCATCCTGTTGTCGTGGAGACATACGGAAGCCTCCATCTAGCCTGGCTTGCTGCCCAGATAGAGACGTCCGTGTGTCGGCTCACGATGCGGCCGGCATGCGCCGTGAGGGCTGCGAGCGCCGCACAAGCGCGGGGCCGGGTCTCACTGTGCGCAGCCTGGCGCCGCCTCAGCCGCAGGCACGCCTGCCTGCCCCCGCACGCCGGCTGATCCGCCGTGTGCTGCAGACGCTGTCGCGCGCGCCGGTCACCATCCACGGCGACGGCTCGCAGCAGCGGCAGTTCACGTACGTCGGGGACGCAGCACAGCTGGCCGCGCAAGCGGGCTTCTTGCCGGAGCTGGACTTCGATGTCGTCAACCTCGGCAGTGACGAGGTCGCCAGCGTGGCAGACGTCGTTGCAGAGGTTGAGGCGGCCTCAGGCAAGCCCCTTGACATCGCCAACACGCCTGTAGTCACCGCCGCGCACCACGTGCAGGTGCCCCCCCCCCCCCCCCCGCTCTGCTGCCTTCCCCTCTAGCCATGCTACTGGGGCGCTCCAGCTGCTGCGGTACCCCCACATGCCTTGATCTGGGCTGTGAGGCTGTGTGCCTCGAGGCGCAGCTGCTTGGCTGCCGTGCTTGGGCTGTGAGGCCTGGGGAGATGCATTTCTGGGCTATGCAGCTGCTCAATACCCAGTCAGGCCCCGCTGCCGGCCCGCGTGTCCCAGTGCAGGCCAGGTGGTTGCTGCTGCTGGCGAGGGCACGAGAGGCATAGCTGGGGGCACAGCAGGCTGTGTGTGGTGCAGGCGGTGCATGACCGATCGTGGTGCATGTTCGACATCAAGGGCTTTGTGTCGGTGAAAGATGGGATCAAGAGGACGCTGGACTGGGCCGCGGAGGCCGAGGTCGACGTGCGGCCGCAGCACCAGCAGTTTCATGTGGAGATCCAGGAGCAGGGGCAAGGGGCTCTCGCCACAGTCCTCGGCCCTGCTATTGAGACTGTCGAGGCAAATTACGGGGTGTCAGTCAAGTAGAGCCCTCTGCTCTGTATGCGAAACTGGAACGTGTTCAGCGACAGCGTGCACCAGATGCATTACAATTTGTTGCCGCCTGGCTGTTGCAACGTCCTGCTGCATCATCACAGTACCCCCGCTTTGCTCTTCACACAGCGCATCGCTGCTGTCTGCAGAGCATACACACATATGAAAACTTCACGATCTGGGCATGAACTCACCACGGCGTCCCGTGACAAAATTCGCAGACGTGCACACTACTCGGCAAGCATACGCTCTGAGTCCACGTTGTCCCCGTCACCCTCGACTTGTGTGCCCGCTGGGGTGGGTTTCGCGGCAGCCCGGCTCGATTTCTTCATCCCGCTGACGATGTCATCAATCCGGAGCAGCAGCACTGCCGCCTCGACACTTGTTTTCATCGTTTGCAACTTGACGGCCACAGGCTCCCAAATTCCTAGCTCCTTCATGTCGGTGATCTCTCCAGTCTCACCGTTGATGCCAGTGCTGCAGCCAGGTTTGTCAGCATGCGCTGCGCGCAGCTTGGTCATCGTCCGGATGATGTTGGCTCCTGCAACCGGGCACGCCTCACAAACAGGCAGCACTGGAAACTGGAGGCATTTGAGTCGTGGCTACACCGGGGTATGTGTGTGCGTGTGCAAATCGCCGAGAAGCTGGACCAGGCGCAAGCCAGCTCGACCAGAACCCAAGCAAATACATCTGCATGAGCTGTGGCTTGGTGCATCCAGGGACCCCAGCCCACCCAGATTTGCCAGCCAGTGTCTGCACTCCCACACAGTATCGGCAGGATCACCTTGCGCACCGCCGCAATGGGGCGGTGCAGGGCGTTTGCAACAAGCATGACGTGCAAGCCGCTCATTCAAATTGACCACCAGCCTCAGGGCGCACCGCAATTGCCCACAAGGGTGCGGGGGATGACCTCCAGCGCGGTCGCGGCCGACTTGTACGGTAGCGCCTCCACGCTCTCCATCGCGGCCGCGCGCTGCTGCAGCGCGTGGCTGACGGCCATCTCGATTGCGCCGCCGCCGGGCACGAGGCGTGCATCGAGCGCGATGTTGCGGGCGACCCCCATCGCGTCCTGCAGGTTGCGCTCCACCTCATTCAGCAGGTCCTTCGATGCCCCCCGCAACAGCACTGTGCACGCCTTGGGGTCCTTGCACTCCACAATGCTCGTGTAGTAGTCATCCCCGATCTTCTTCACCTCAAATAGCCCCGCGCCGGTGCCGATGTCTGTCTCCTTGATGTCCTCTGGGCGGTTGACAATGGTGGCGCCGCAGGCACGGGCGATGCGGTTGTTGTCGGTCTTGCGCAGGCGCCTGATTGCCGTGACGCCGGCCTTCTGCAGGTGGTGCGCCGCAAAGTCACTGAGGCCCTTCTCGGTGATGACGACCGTCGGCTTGAACTGCAGGATGTGGTCCACCATGCGCTTGATCTCCTGAATCACGGAGCCGCTAACTTGGTACATCGTAGGGGCAGATGTGGCAGACTTGTGTGTGCAGAGTTTTCAGGCCTGCCAACCCTCATGTATGTTCAAAAATGCAGCAAGCTTCTGCTTGGGGGTTTGGTGTGCCGTACCTCTTCCTCTTGTCTGAGCAGCTCCGCGAAGTCTGTCTCATTGAGTAGCTCGACATTTGTCTGGTTCTCTCCCTTCTTGTACTCCACAGGGCAGTCCAGAAGCAGGATCCTCGGGTTGCGGACGACGCGCTTCATACGGCTCGGGTTGACCACGTCTTTGGAGAACAGCACTCCGTCCAGGACACGACAATCCTCTATAGCACCACCTGGAATCTTCTCAATCTTTGCATACTTTTTCACCTCCACCTCGCGCTTTTCATTTTTGTTGACGCGCATCACACATCGCACAGCATCCACTGCCAATTCCTGCACATCGTGTTATGAGCTGAAGGCAGTGAAAATGTTGAAGATCTGATGCAAAATGTGGCCGGCACCAGAATACAAACTGGCATTCCGGCTCTCTGCGGCAATGATGTGCGGAGACATCGCCATGGGAACCCAACAGCATCATGACTGCATGTCACAATGCATAACGGGGCAAACCGGTATCAATGATCCAAACCGCCGTGTGAACTTTGTGGCGATACAGCTGTCCACAACTTTCAAGAGAGCGTCTCTATCATCGAAGTCGATTGTGAAAGCAAGCTTCTCGACAACCTCGACTGCGTCGTCTAGGGCTTTCATCAGTGCACGGCACACGACCGTGGGATGAATGTTCCTCTCCAGGTGTGGCTCAGCAGCTGTCAACATTTCTCCAGCTGCATCAACCCAAAAGGCTTTCATGGATTTGCTTATCGAGATTATTCAGGGGGATCGCAAGCAGTGGCTCGCATCTGCCAGCACTAGTGCCGCGCATTGTACAGCCCATGACCTGCATTGTGCATAGGACGCGTACCAAGGATGATGACGGATGTGGTCCCATCCCCCACTTCTTCATCTTGTGTTCTGCTCAACTCAATGATTGACTGCACCCGCCGCCGGTGTAAGCTGATCAACGATACGTTGACATATGCAGTACAGGTGAAGGCTTACCTTGGCAGCTGGGTGCGACACATCTATTTCTCTCAGTATAGCATTCCCATCGTTGGTCAAAACAATTCCTGCAACAGGGAGCCGTTACACCGCGCTGTGTGGGAGTGCAACGTTCTGAAACACGTTTGCGCAGCGTCACCGGCTGGCCGTACCGCCATTGGGATCTAGTAGCATCTTAAGCATAGACCTGGGTCCGAGGGTTGATCTAATAATATCTGACACTGCCTGCAACAGGATCGGGATGTTTACAAGCGTGCATCTTCCATTTGCTGTGGATCGCTGTTCGCGTGTTGACCTTACCTTCGCCGCGGCTATATTGCCATGTTGCGCCTTCTTGCCAGACTCACGTTTAGTTTGCTGCTGAAAAACGCTGAATTGCGACATGATATATTTTCCGGCGCGGTTCCAGAGCAAGTGAAAGACAAACACAGCTGTCGACGATATACTGCTCGGAACGGACTGCGTCGACGGAGAAGGTACCAGCTAAGGGGGTTCAGAACACAAAATTACAGTTGCTGCTGGTGTTCAAAACGGGCCCAATGCCGGCATTCATTCAAAGGATCGTAGCTATACTCGGACGATCTACATACCATGGCTACAAGTGCGCTGTCGAAGCATGCGTCCTCATGCTCGGCGTCTGATGTAGGGTTAAATGATCAAGACAGGGAGCGTTGACAAGCTCAGCACGGCAGAAGCTTATGGCTGCAGCTCTAACACCATTTACACAGATGGAGCACATTTCTGATGATGCAAGGTATTCCAGATCTTTTCCCCAGAGCCAAACACTAAGTCAGAAGAAAGCATGCTTACAGTGTCCAAAGCCGCACTTCGACTTTCACGATCAAGGATATCCCGATCGCACTCAGGTCATACAGTCTAACAGTTTCAAGTACATATGACGCTAGAATTGCTCATTTTCGATCATTCATGTTAAAAAAAGGCTTCTACACTCCAGATTCTCTTGTGCAAATCATGGTGGAGGCACCGACGTTGCTGGGGTCGGTGGCGGGACCATAGATGCAGGGGTAGCTGCAGGGATGCTGACCGCAGGTGTCGGAGGAGGGATGAATATGCCGGTGGCTGGAGTTGAAGGAATCTGCACTGCTGGTGTTGGGGGTGGAATAGCAATTCCGGCTGCAGGAGTGGGTGGCGGTACAGATGTCCCTGCAGGAGTCGGAGGGGGGGGGGCATTGGCGGGAGTCGGAGCAGGAACCATTGCTGTTGCTGGGGTTGGCGGGGGGAGCATGCTGGGAACAGTGGGCGGTGGGATCATTGCCGAAGACCCACCCGGCTGCACGACATCGGCCACAGTCAGGCATGAGGCCTCACACAAGCTCAAAAGTCCGGGAGGTTGCAAAATACAAAATGCATTCCATGCACTAACCCCTAACTAAATTGCCACATCGCAGTGACGGTCATACCTGCAGCATGTGGGATGGCACTTGCGGTATTCCAGCTTCATCGAGTGGCACCATGGCATGATCAATGCCAGGCAGGGCTGGCGTTCCCTGCTGTAGGGTCGATGCTGTTCCTGGTGTGCGAGCTATGCGGCGTGCATCATCCTTGCGGAACTCCAAAAGGACCGGATGGATGTTGTCGAACGCATCATAAATCTGTTCTACGCGCTTGGCCCCGGTCAGAACTATCTTCCCGGTCACGAAAATGAGGAGCACCAGCTTAGGCTTTTTCATGCGAAAAACTAAGCCTGGAAACACTTCAGGTTCATAGTTACAGAACATATCAAACTTTGCAGCCAGGCCTTCTAGCCGAATTGGGAAGTTGACACTGCAGGAAGCCACCATATTCTGAACGGTGAACTCAGAGAATATGACCTGGTAACCGAGCTTCTGAAGAATCCGAGTGTACTGCATATGGCTCGGGTGTGTCAAGGTACACATGTGGCCGGTGAATCCTTATTTCCGGCCGCGGCAGCCGATCAAAACCACAGCCGCACTTGGCGAAATATACAGGACTGCCTTGTCGAGCGCAAGTGTATCAAGAACACGGGGCGTGTCAAGAAATGCGTGGTTTGTCACCTTCCGAGCTGCGAGCCTGGACTGATCCTCGCTTTTGGCCCCGGCAATGACCATCTTCCCACTGTTGAACATAAGAGCAGTGGTCTTGGGGTCCTTGATCCGCACAATACACGCAGCGAAGCGTTTGGGATTGTATTCCGCGTTTCGGGCCCTCTGAGCGATTGATGCCAAGTCGAGGGCGCACTTCAGGTTCACCGTCGATACCACATTTTGGAGTTGGGGAACAATCCCAGATGGATGACTCCATTCAGCCTCTGCAAGCCACGGGCAGGATGTGCACCTTTCCCGTGACAGGACGTGGATGGCCCGGACATATGCTCGGGGTGTGACATCACAACTAGAGTAGCTTCATGTTCGATTACAAATGCAGTATGAGAGATGCAAGCGTACAGCAGTCGCCGAAAAGCGAGGCGTACGATTCGACGGTGCAGTCGCAACACCAGACGGGCCGGGAACTGCCGCGAGGGCAGTGGAAGGAGGAATTGTAGCCATCTCTACGTTTCCTCTATCCCCTCAGCGACGTTTGTCCCCGGCGACAACGGCTCTGCGGAAGATGAGCGACGTTTCTGGTGAAGCAGTCCGTTTTCAGCTTGAACAATACAAATATTGGTGTGCTGGTTTGTTGTCACACAATATCTGATGTGTTTATCTGTATGCCGCAATGACCAAGTGGTGGCAGCGACAGTCTTTATATGCGACGCCGCTCCTAGTGCTCAGAAGGTTGTAGAAGGCTGTTCAGAGGAGGCTGTGGCGACAGTGGCGTACAACCTAGCCACGCATCCAATTGATGGCTGGGGAAGGAAGAAGACAAATTTCAGTTACGATCGATAACATTTTCTAGATTTGTGACATCAGTACCCGCTCGTTTGGAACTGGCATCCAGATTTTCTGGCGAGTTCTGAACGTCGCGTATTTTGCCACAGCAAAGCTGCTTGGAGGGTTTTGTGAACGCACATGTTGCCTGTACACGTGGCATGTGACGCAGAGCTCTGTCTTCCTGCAGAGACTGCGAACCCATGTATGCATCAGCACTGTCGGCTCACGCTTGTGTCAATCAGCCATCAGCGGGGAGCATCGATTGGCCACGCCACCCACACCCTCGATTCGATGATGTTGGAGTCGTACGGAAGGGTTCCGGCAAAGCAATCAAATCCGGCAAAGCATGCGGTTTCAAGCTACCAGATGCACGTTGCCTGCGTCTACATTCGCGGACGCTGCATCACGCCTGATCGGCTGGCCACGTCCACGTGGGCCAGGAATTGGAATTGCAGCACACCAGCCAGCTAATTTATATTGCATACGATCGATGGCAACAACTCGTGTCACTTCCGTAAGCCCCATTCCGTATTTGGCGGCCTTTCGTTGACGCATGTACAGACCCTCGACGCGAGTCGATGCGCTCTCCTCCACAGACTCATCGAGATATACAAGGCTTTAAACATTGGCGACTTGAGCTGTTCTTCAAGAACAGCGCGCAGCTGGCGGGAGTGACGAAATTCCTGTCGCAGCAGCACATCACGCGGGTCAACATAACAAACAAGGTGCTGTCTTAGTGCGTTGCTGAAGCCTTCGAGAGATTGCGTCCACTGTGTAAGGCAGCACCGGAGGTCCACGCTCTCGGAAGAGCCCCCTGCTTACAGCCTCGCATCACGCATGCAGCATACTAGCGATGACCTTGTGGGCTGGGCCAAGACTGTCACGGACGCTGGATCCAACCCAGAAGTTTGCGTTCATTGGAGCATCAAGCAGAACTATCAAAGAGGAGCTGGAAAGGCACATGCCAATCTCCAAGCGTTTTGTGACAGTCTGCCAGTCCGGTCCTCTGGCAATAAATGGCCAATTCTGCTGGTGAGTGGAGGTGGTTCCAAACGGCAGTACAACACCGTGTCTGCACTCAAACAGATCGCAAAGGAACATGACACTGCTGCCACCAGGAGGAAAGTGGAGTGGCATGTGGCCTACAATCCCTACATTCCGCAGGTGCTGTGTTGTTTCACGGGCAAAGATCTTGCTGCCAGCCACAGCATCGATTCAAGGGTCGCTACATCATGCAACGCATCTCATGTTCTGCCACACTGCAGGACACTGAGCAGGAAGTAGAGGCGGCGCGGTTGGGCGACAAGCTGCGCACCGGCCTGGTTCAAGGCGTGTGGCTGCAGATGGGAACCGACCAGGAGAGGCTTGCTGCAGCACTGGAATTCATTGATGCAGCTTTCACAGAGCACTGTGCTCTCCGGCGGCCACAAATATACGGTAAATCTGCCTCTGCAATCAATGCCGCACCATGACTGCAACAAGCGCGGTCACATGGAGGATGATGTGCTAAGATATGTGGCTGTTTGTACGATGCACGCAAGCATAATCCTTCTGATGTCATCTTCACCAATCTTTCAAACCTACTTCTTTCCACGAAGGCCATGGACAAAGCCCTGGTCGGCCAATGTCCATGGCGGTATGCGCTGTGCAACATGCCCACAGCACTCGTACATCTGCCAGGAAGTCACTGCCCGGACAATATGCCAGTCCCCAGGGGCAGCTCGCACATGTGCAAAGTTTAGCGACACAGTTTGCATGCTTGTTGTTGTACCTGAGGAAATATGGCCATTTATGCTCACAACTGCATGCGAAGAGCAACTGTGCAGACAGCACCGGAGTAAAAGCATCAAAGTGACTGCTGAAGCCACGAGCTGCTTTACTGCTGTTTCCAGCTTTCTGTGAGGATGAGATGTCAACTGCTCATGACACCGGGCGGGTTGGTCCCTGTGCTGCCGGTGGTTGGGAAATTGCCAGACAGCAGGCCGTTGGTTGGGCCGTTGCACAGCGCCAATCGCTGCCTTCACATGTGTAGGCAACGAGGAGGTACATGTGGTGCAGGCTCAATCTTTGTGCCGACGAAGCAGCTGCTGGCACAGATGCGTTTCCGGCCATGGAATGGCGTGTACCTGAGTGACCACTACCTCGACTCTGTGGAGGGGGCCGAGCAGATCACCCATTGCATCCTACAGAAGTACTATGACGCTGGCGTTATACCTCTTGTGGAGAGCCAAATTACTTCTGTTGAAGAACTTCGGAGGGTGGAGGGGATGCTGGAACAGGCTGCGCATGCACCTAAGGGTGCGCTCAAACAGTGCAGCGGTTTACCCACACCAGATGGCACAGGCGCAAGATTGATAGACAGCCATGAGCAGGGTCCCGGAAGCCAGACACCTCCGGTGCTAAATCGTCCCGGTGACAAGAGCAAGGGTCACATGAAACGCGGCCGCGAATGAATCAGCTTGACACCGTGCACGCCGGATGGGTAGGTGTCAGCAAAGTCGCCTACGATTTCAGGTGGACAGACTGGGCTGAATTGTCGACATACAATGCTCATGCATATTCCGCGCTTCCTCGGACGTTGGGGGTCTAGTGATCTGGTTCCCAGTGCGTCGTAGCGCGGAGTGTCTCACGATCGATTGACCGTTGTGGACGCGGAGGGAAACAACGCTTTCACTGCCTCTGCGAAGCAGCTGCATCGGGCGCCCTGTGCACATCTGGCGACTTCAATTGACGGAAGCAAGTGGCACGCATTGTGCCAGTCACTGCATTGATGTTCGTCCGCGGACGCGTGGCTCAGGCCCCCGGCCAAGAGTAGACCCGCTGAGCATGCATTGTCAACCAAGCGCGCATCTGAGGGGCATCTCACCCACAAGCGACCCCACATGTAACAGGGCATGCAAAAATTGCATACTGCAATAGAAGAATATTTTCATCACCTCTACTCCCTATCGATCTCCCAACATATGCCATTGCAGCGAAATCGTGGCCGCAGTTTCTGATATAAAAAACGAGCAGCGTCTGATAATTGCCGGACTAAAGACCGCTACTTCAACGCACCCGGTCCCTAGGATGGTGGAGTCGCGTGTCCGCTCGCATCCCGCAGTTAAATGAGCAGGATGCTCCAATGACCGTCTGCAACGACAGTCGTGTTTCGCCCGGAGACGATTGGTGCGTTACATACGACGTCAATATACCTTTGCAGTAGCTTGATTGGCTGCAGGCAACTGCTCGTGTCAGCGTGCGTTTTTGGTTGGGTTCACGTATATGGCGTCAACCTGGATTTACAGCGTTGCTTCACGGTACATTCCCTTGACACGCTGTAGACTCATCTAATCGCATGATGTCAGCTACTGCTATAGCGACCATGCACGTAATTTTGTTGGCCTTCCTTTCGCTTGCGGGGCACTGTGACTTAGCACATCGCGAGCATAAACGCAGTCGTTTCGTAATAAATTGTGCAGCAAACACAACGCATGATATGCAGGAGCGCACCAGACATCTCAGCACATTGCGCTGAATAGCTTCAATGCTGGAACAGCGTGCAGCTGCTGGCGAGTCAGATGAATGGAAAGACGAGGCATCTCAAGTCGTTCGCTGTGCGCGCCATTGCACCGCAAACGCATGATCAGGCCAGCGCGACTTGCTGTTTGTAGTAATAATGTATCTGTTTTCAATCGCCGATGCAGCGGTCGCCCATCTGCGCGCGCATCAGCAACACCATCTACGTCCCACGTCCTGCCAGTCACCTAGCGACTACAGCAGCCTGTCTGCATGCTGTGGCACATATCACAACAGCCTGCATCTTCTCTGATGTTAATTGTGCAATGTAGGTATGCCTCTGTCACGTGGCCGGCAGAATCAGGGCAGCCGAAGGTCTGCATCAAGTAAACTGGCCCACGTTCTGTCATCCAGCAGTCCACCATCTCAGATGCAGCCTGTTCAGAACGACCTGACTTCAGTCAGCAGAATCGTAGCAGACAGCGAGCCTGCATCCGCCAAGGCTGAGCCACCTAGAGCCACCACGCATCGCCGTACACGCAGTTGGATGAGCCTGGCCGGCCACAAAGATGACTTGCACACACCTGATCCCGAGCACGGCAGTTCCAGTGGCATTGATAGCCGGCGAGCAGCCGACACTGTCAATGGAGCCGTTCCCAGTGATGGCCGGTCCTCTCGCTTGAGGTCATGGTTCTGGTCCTCCAAAACACGGGACGCTGCTGATCCAATCTCGGGTGCTGACAGTAGAGTCATAGAGGAGCTCCTGGACTCTGCGGAGGAGGAGGCGGCCGGCCTTACCGGTGCCACCTCTCCATGCGACGCCAAGGTGCTGCGCTGCCTCCCTTCATGGCTGCACAGGCCGGCTGGGTGAACCTGCAGCTCAATGATGCGCCATACATGGCTTGTATCACACCCCACAGCCACCATGTGCCCTGCTCCCAACCCATAAGTTCAGCAAGCCAGTGTCATCCACGCTCAAGATATCTGCTGCGTGAATGGTAGTTGGTGAACATGCGCATGGCCACGGCCGCAGGCGCCACATGCGTACTGCTTTGTCCGACAGGCTGTACCGCCAAGCAGGTCAAGAGGAAAATCTTCCGGTGGAGGAGCTCGAAGATGGGCGAGCTGCGGCAGCCAGAGAGCCGCATGGAGGGCCTCAGCCCCACCACCATCGCCGAGGCCGCCCCGGACGCGGAGGCGGGCGGCGACTCCAAGGCGCTGCCGCTGCCGGAGCGGCTCCTGGACTCGACGGATGCCGCGTCCACGGCCCGCTCCGCTGGCAGCAGCACGCCAGACGCCCGCGCCTTCCAGGACGGCACTGGCCAGGACTCCTCGCGGCCGAGCAGCCGGCAGAGCGCCAGCGCGAAGGAGGAGGACCCCCCGCGCAAGCCCTCCCGGCACCTCCGGGGCAATAGCTGGCTCGAGATATTCGGCCTCTCTGCAAAGGTATGCATGCTGTGGTGGACAGTGCACTCTGGTGTGACGCCCAACCTGCTGCCTGAGGAACGCTCGGGCCGGCCGCTGTTTGGGTTCCCTTGCATGTGTGTGGCCATGCTGGGTCTGGCTGCTGTTGGTATGCAATGCCATCAGCCTCTGTGAATGCACCGCGTCAGGACCGGTTCGATACACTTTCAGCAAGACTTGGGTGGGGTCTGTGTGCAGGCCGTGCCAGACGGGCCAGGGGACGGCAGCCAGGAGGCCGGGGGGACTGGCAAGCTGCGGAGTCGGCGGGGAGAGGTGCCGTCGAAGAGGGCAGACGCAGCCAGCACAGGGCACAAGTCGAGTCTGTCGTGCTTCGGCATGCCTCAAGTAGCGGACGATGAAGGTGGTAGCACGGACAATGACGGCCCTCTGTTGATCGAGGTGTGCCCCTGGGCACGGTCCCTGGCATGCCACCCTCCTGCCATCCAGCCACCCTGCGTGACCACACGGCACACCACCCGTGTGCACTGCTGGACACAGGGCCATTGCAGCGGCCACACGCCATCCAAGCGACAGCGGGGCTCAGCCCCAGCTGTGTGCCATGCGGAGGGCACTGAGGTGCGCGGTGCAGCGGTCACGAGGGGGCGCGTGTGCAGGGCCTGACGGAGGGTGCAATCGGCATGCGCAACCTGTGCAACACCTGCTTCATCAACTCCACACTGCAGTGCCTGCGGGCCACGCCGGGCCTGCTGGAGATGCTGGCCCCCGAGCTCCTCGCGGACCCGGCACAGCTGCCCTCTGACCTGATCGAGCCCCTTTTCGCGGGGCCACCTGCCATGCACCTGCCGGGGGACGCCGCCGCCCCCGGGTCTCCCGAGGCTGACGCTCCAGCGGAGGAGCAGGCGGCCACAGACGCTGACGCTGTAGGCGCGGCGGGGGCCGCAGACGCCGGCCCTGCGCCCGAACTACAAGCGGCGGCCGCGGCCACGGCTGAGGTCACCACGCCAGATGGGGCGGCGGTGACAGCAAATGCGCCGACGGAGGATGCGGCCGCCGTCGGCGCTGCCGAGGCACCGCAACCGGCGGAGACGCACACTGTAGACAGCACAGTCGCTGCTGCGGCTGGTGAACTGGAGTGTTTGGACCTCGAGGCGGGTCCGAAACAGCCCGACAGCGAAGGCGATGGCGGCTGTACGGCGGCGCCTGCAGAAGCGGAGGATGCGGCCTGTCATGCCGACCCCGGCAGCAGCGGCGCGCCTGCGTGTCCTGCCACCAGTGGAGGGGAAGACAGCACAGGCGCGCCGGCTGCTGCGCCGACAGCCGACGGAGCAGCTGCAGAAGCTGCGCCGGAGCCGGCGGAGGGGGGCCTGCTGCACCACGCAGAGGAGGGCGCCGAGCAGCAGCAGGAGGCTGCCGCGGCAGAGGTGGCAGTGGTGGCGGAGGCGAGCAAGGAGGACATTGCGCGGGACCTTGTACAGGTGATGGTGCAGCTGGCCGTCGGCTCCGGCAGCGACCCTGTCGCCCCCCGGCAGTTGTACCGTGACATGGCCAACAACGACATGGTGCCCCCCCCCCCCCCCTTCCCCCCCCCCTGCGTGGCTGCATGGGTGACTGCTCTAGACGAGCCGCTGGCTCTCAGCTGCTGGAACATGATGTGTAATGCTGACGGTGTTGGATTTCTGCAGTGGGCACAATTCAGCGACGGCGGACAGCACGACTCTCACGAGCTGCTGCGCTTCGTGATGAGCGCGCTGCACGAGGTGCACGATCGTGTCACCGCGAAGCCGCCGTACGTGGAGCTGGAGGACGTGCCGGACGAGGCGCCGGGCGCCAAGGCGGAGCGGCTGTGGCAGCTGCTGCACGCGCGCGAAGCGTCGCCGCTGTCAGACCTCTTCCAGGGTCAGCTCGAGTCGCGGGTGACGTGCAACAAGTGCTCCTCCACCTTTTTCACCTATGAGCCCTTCATGGACCTCTCGCTCTCGCTCTTCAAAGAGGGTGCGCCCCCAGGCCTCCTGCCATGCAGGCTCGTGCATTGGGTGCTGAGGGGCCTGCTGAGTTGTGGCGGCGGTACAACGATTAGCGAGTGTGCACACCTGCGCGCCACTGCCCCGAGCAGCCCGGCCGGTATCGATTGTTTTGGTGCACTCTTAGCTTTGCAGCGCCTCGGCGCCCGTGCCGGGTGGTGCTGTTGCACCGCACGGCTGCTGACGCGGCGTGGCTGCCGCAGGCAAGATGACATTCTTCCGCGGCAAGACGATCGACAAGCTGGAGGACTGCTTCCGGGCGTACACGGAAGAGGAAAAGCTGGAGGGCAACGAGGCGTACTTTTGCCCGACGTGCAAGGCCCGCCACTCCGCCACCAAGGCGCTGCGCATCCACCGCTTCCCGCACTGCCTCGTGCTGCACATCAAGCGCTTCAAGGGCTTCAACCGCACCCACTACAAGCTCTCCTCGAATGTGACCTTCCCGCTGCACGGCCTCAACCTCGCGCCGTTCAGCACCGCCGTCAAGGGCGCCAGCCGCAGCGACCGCGAGCCCCCCGGCCTGTATGACCTGTACGCAGTGTCAAACCACACAGGGTCCCTGGACTCTGGGCACTACACGGCGTACGTCAAGGTGGCGGACCCAGAGCACGAGGACGAGCAAAAATGGCTGCTGCTCGCAGACGATAAAGTCAGCGACGTGCGTCTCCCATGCCCACGCCGCAGCGAAGCCGTGCGCATGCAATCCAACACCTGGAGGCAGCCGCTTCCGGCCAACGCCGATTGCCATGATGCCAATGATGAGGAGAGTGCGTGGTTGTGCAGGCTCAGGCGGAATCAATCGTATCTGCCGAGGCATACATGCTATTTTACGTGCAAAGAATGCAAGCCACAACGTCAGAGGATGAGTGACGGAAGGCACTCGGCGGGAGCCGTGAAAGATGAACCTTGGCCACACATCGGTCCTGAGGTGACTGAACGTGTTGACCAGGTGGGAGCCGGGGCGCATTTGAGCTGCAGCCTCTGTTGTGTGCATGAGTGGTGTAAAACATTTCAAAATGCTTCCCCCGCTACAGACACTCGTGAAGATGTCGGAGAAGATCACGTGCATGCGAACACATGAACCAGCTACTGCGATCGTTTGGTCACGTGACTGGAGTGCGTCCGACATTTTCTCACACATGGTCATGCACACATCATTGCCCGTTTGGTTTACACCCGAACCCTAACCTCGCTTAACTGCATACAAACTCTCTATTGCACGTGGCGTCCGTCGCCAGAAACTGGTTGCTTGACAAGGATCTGCGTTGTCTCCACACTACATTAGTTCTTGCCGAAGCTGAACAGGCTCTTGATCGCCTTGATGGCGTTCTCGTTCAGAATGGGCTCGTCAAACTTGTTCATCATCGTTGTGAAGCGCTCATCCTCCCGCAGGTAGGCGAGGTTGGGGTCTTTCCTGATCTGCAATGCATCACACTGAATCGGCCCAAAAATAGGAATGCGATGATACGGTGATGGGCGTATCGTAGGCAGTCGCTCAGCAACAGCGATCTACTGCTGCTGGTGTCCGCACCTTGCCGAACTCGTCAAATCCGCAGCGCATGCACTCTTCCAACGCCTCCAAGCCAGCGTCCGTCGCTTTGAGAGCTGCGTAGCAGCATGCAATATTGTACAGAGTCACGATGTAGATGCGAGAAACGCGCTCAAAGCTGTCGCCGATGTATTTCTCGGGCTCAAGGCCCTTGACCTCTTCAAACTGCACCAAAGCCTTGTCGATGCTGCCCTCGCGGAAGTCTACAAGTGCATCTTCAAACATCTCCTTGCGCTTGCGCTCCATTTCCTTCATGGCAACGTAGTTACGCTCCTGGATCTCCTTCGTTCCAGCGCCGTAGTTACCTCCAGCACGCTCGGCTTGCCACTGCTTCTCCGCTTCGGTCATCTCCCGAGCCTCGAAGCAGGACAGATCACCCTCCCTAGCAAGATCATACAATAGCGGTGTTTCGAGAGCTGATAAGTCAAGTAAATCAGCTCAACAACGCATGGACTCGTCACCCGCAGTCATCATCAACTTCATTGAACCAGCTCCAGCAAATGTACACATCTAATCCTGACACTATCAGCCCCGCATGTTGCAACGACTGACCGTGTGAAGTTTGATATCGTGTGAGGGATCATACAGCATGTCAAAAGGTAAGCAAGAATGCAGCATTGTTGCGTCACACGACTGAGTGTACAGACTGGAGACACACCTGGCCTCGAGCTTGAGGTATACGTCACCATTGCGGGTCTTCAGGGCATACATGACCTGACCGAAGCCTTCAGCAGGCCAGATATCGTCACCGAAAGAGGCAGAGCATGCAACAACCTTGTCACCAGGCTGCAGAAACACAAATTGCTGTTGGCTTGAGTGGGCGAACGGATGCACCCTGTTCACAGGAGCATGTCCAAAACAGTAATTGGATCGTAAGACCAAAGCATCGTGAGAGATATCTACAGTTTGCTCATCTCGCAGCTCAGGTCACAAATCGGGGACCGGTACACATCACATTGACCTTGGGTGGACGTATTGGTGCAGACACAGGAAGCACAAACACAGTGGCTGACACTCCAGGGTGTCAGCGTTCAACATGGGCGCAGCTCATGCTAGCTTCGCTTACATACCTGGATGCGCTCATCAGTGTATCCTGCGTTCTCATCTGTGGCCGACACATAGCACCCACCATCATTGCCACGGCCAAACCGCACGCCAATAGGCTTGGGTAGGGACACCTGAATGTGTCGGGACACTTAAGCCCCCGACTAAGCGCTGGCCCGCCTATGTAGTTACTACTCAAAGCGTTGGCAAGCCAGCCAGCGGATGGTGTGGCACACAGGACAATGCCTAGGAGATCATCTGAAGTGGCGCAAGGTGCAAAAGCATTCACGTCTAGCCGCACACCTCGTAGGTCTCCGCCACAGCTGGGGCTTGGGCTGCTGCCGAGACCTGCACCCAAGAAGTGTTGAAGCTGCGTCGCGTGGCCTGTGTTTACGGACACGTAGCCATGACATCACAGATCAGACTGTCACGTGTACAGCCTGCGTAACAGATAGTGTACATGGACTCCACGGCTCGCTGCTGGGCTGTGCAATGAGCCGGCCACCGCGGATGCGTGGTCACCCACAAGTAGGTGCAAACCTGCCGAGTTTGAGGAGCTGCTCGCCGAGAGCCCGACAGAATCCTGTAGCAACAGATAAGTCGGGTCCAATTTGTGGAGGTATACAGGAAGGGTTGACGCGGCGCATCGTACCTGGAAGCTTGGAGCGTTTGCATGGTTTATACGATGAGGGCAAGGCGGAGGGTACAAGACGGATGCAAACGAGCGTGGAGTACCGCAGCCGTCTCGTCCAGCTACCTTTCAGTAATTTGCAGTGCCGATGGCTGCAACACGGTCGCGACGTTTCGTCCACCGTTTCAACAGCGTCCGCAGAAGCCGTGCTGTGATTCGAGCCCACACAATGGCCCGAGCAATCGCGACACTGACATGCATGCAGGGCTGGCACGTGCGGGAACCGTATGTTGATTCTTGGAAAATGGCAGGGAGGGGAAACAGCGGCGATATAGTTCGAAGCTGAGTTGAAAGCATTGCTTGTTCTTCGGTGCAGTCAGGTTTTCGTTCAGCTTCATTCAAGTGACAGCACAGAAATCAAAATGGCCGTCGTTGTCGTCGCATCCGCTCGCCCAGCCGTAGCAGCTAAGGCTACATCAAAGGCTTCCGTTCCCAAGATCTTCTCTAAGCAGCAGAAGGTACGGGCTCGCTGACAGTAGGTGCTACGGCTGTGCATGTTCCGAGGCAGCGAGGGCACGCAGGCCTCTGCCTTCTCGATTTTTTCCTGGCAACAAGATGTATAGTGCCAGCTTACCCTATGACCTGGTTTGTGCAGCTCGCAATCGCTGGCACTGCGGCTTCCATCGCTACCGCGCTTGCACCAGCAGCGCAAGCTGCCCAAGAGGTCGCAATGACAGCTGAGGTACGTCCACTTGGCTCGATCTCCACATCACAATAACCTAAGCGATACGATATGCTCACAATTCCTCGCGTCTCGTTTGTCTATCTGCTATTTCGCAAGGCACGGAGTACTGCATGCCACTCGGCAGGCGCTGTGGTGACCGGGCACGATCTGTAGCCCTGCACCAGCATGCACGTCATCTCGCCGATCAACATTGTATTCTATGCATCTCATTAAGCAGTTTGCACACAGCACTAGCCATGTTTGCCCTACGGAGGCGTGTGCGTCCTGCCAGACACCATGAGCACTCGAGCTCCAGTAGGTGACATTGACCTCAGCTGATATTGTGCAGGGTGAGCCTTACGTTGTTCAGATTGCGTGGGGTGCTCTGGCTGCGTCCTTCTCCTTGTCCCTGGCTGCCACAGTTTGGGGACGATCGGGCCTTTAAGTGCGGTTCAAGGCAAGGCTTCAGTAGCTGAGCGGGGAGAGCTCGTTTCGCAGCGGTATTCGGATTATGGCGTGAACAGTTTTGTCCACAGCATGAGAGACTGTAAGATTGATCCTACGGCCATGCTCCGTCCCTGTGACGACCACGATGATTATGTCTGCGCGCTCATCTCGAGTCCTAACGAATATGCTACATCGGACAGTTATAGTGCTGCTATGCTTTTCAAACAGGTGATCCGTTGTAGAAATGTCTGAAGCCAAGAAGTTCCACCACTCATACGATTTGCCATGACCGACACAAAATTCTGAAGGCTGGACTTTTACCGCCCCAATGTGTCCGAGAAGTCGTCATCACAGTCACCTGCGTGAGTCATCGAGTCTGGTGGGCTGTGGCTTCATTCTGCCGCCCAGAGTCCAGCCAGGACAGGCCGCTAATGATACAGCCTTACTGCATCACGGTCGTGCGTTGTATCATTACAAACGGCTCGACCGTACACATTAATCTGAGTGCGCTTAAGATGTGACCTTCCCTGGGCGGATGCTTTAGGTTTGGGTCCGCAGCGGCATCACAGCGCTGTTTGAAGAGAGTCGTAAGTGCCAGCCATCCAGGTCGATGCGCATGCTATGAGAGAGCGTGTATGTGATCGAGTTTGAGCTGGAAGATTTACAGAACCTTGTGTTTTGGAGCTCCTGGTGATGGTGGGCCATGATACAGCCAGTGCAGATGAAATGTCACCTAGCACTCATATTATCATCGGAGTCATGTGGCACCAGGTAACATGGTGTGAGTCAGGAGTGACCGTGTACAGTCCGCTAGGATCTCTGCGTCAACAGAGGGTTGCTGCACATGTGTGACGTACTTTCGAGCGGGGTAATGCTGAGCACATCCGCTTGGAACAAACTGGGAGGAGCTGCACTGATGGCGGCGCTGCCTCTGCAACAAAGCATGCATAAACAGCTGCGGTCACAGGGCCCAGCACCCTGCCACGTGATTCATGTCAAAAGGATGTATACAAAATCGTGATGCAGCAGATATAGCCACATAAGAATCACTGCGTGTCAGTAAAAGAAATTCCTCCCACGCAACCTCATCGATACGCCACAGGCTGCCCCCCAACGGATTCTCCGAACGACAGCCACATGCGGCGCCTCCATCTGTGCTGCACACCCCCAGGAATCAGCCCGCCCCGTGCCACGTGCTGCGGGCGCCGACGTCACCAGAGCTCCTCCACGGGCACCACGATCGTCCAGCGGGCGTCGTCGTCGGCCTCTCGCACCGTCGCGCGCCGCACGCTGGCCTGCCACAGCACGGTGATGCGCGCGGCGTGGAAGGCGGCGAAGGGAGCCATCGCGCTGACCTGTGCGTCGCGCCATCCGCGCTTGCGCAGCTGCGCTCGCATGTTCTTCGGCACGTTAGTCGGCGCGCACGCGACGAGCAGCATGTAGAGCATCGCCTCCCGCCGCGCCGAGTCCAGGGGGTACGCCTGCTTGGCGCTGTAGTACAGCCAATTGGCGTAGTGGTCCTTACCGCGGTAGATGCCGTTGTAGCTGCGCTCCATCCACTCAAGAAACGCGTCGCTGCACCACCGCATCCGCCCGTCAACACGCACACACGCAACTCGGCTCCACCACACCGCCCGGCCAAAATCAAGCCGCGCACACAACAGAACGGTCCACTGCGTGATGGCGAGCACCGCGGAGACGCGCGGGCGGGGGCGCACCAGAGGTCAAAGGGCAGGAAGCAGCCGCGGAGGTGGTACGAGACGACCCAGTCGAGGTAGGCGAGCGCGGCCGTGATGTGCGGGAAGCGCAGCGCCCAGTTGAAGCTCGGGTGCAGCGTGTGGCGCGAGTGCGGGCGGACCTCGGCGGACATGCCCGGCTTCGGGTCGTCCCGCGACCCCGGCCGCATCACCGACTTGTACATGATCGTCTGCAGCGATGGGAAGCGCTGGAAGAGCGGCCGCAGCAGGCCCATCATCGGCAGCGTCTCGTTGTGCGTGAGCTGCGCGATCGTGACGCGGTTGAGCATGTTGTTCATGAACGACACCGCCAGCAGCTCCCCGGCCTCGTCCGAGGTGAACGGCGCTGGCTCCTGCACCCCACATGCCGCCCGTCATTATGCGCCAGTGACGCGACGTCATCCCGCCCCCCGCGCCGTGAGGCGAGTGCCTGCTGACCAATCGCACTTCAGGAGATATCATGCACATGGAGCCAGAAGGGGGCCGGCAATCTCAGCTCGGGATGCTGACTCAGGTACCATGCGGCGCTTGCCCGGGTCGCAGCACGACACGGCGCTCGCATTAGTACGAACCTGCACGGCTTAGGGTGGCAAGGCTGACGGCGCAGAGGGCATGCTCGCGTGTGCATACCCAAGGACAGGCCCAGTGCAGTTGCGCCTGTGGGTGTCAGGCACGGGGGGGGTCCGTGTGCTCAAGGCGCGCACCGCGTCGGGCCCCCGGAAGAAGTCAAAGTACGTCGCGTCTCGGAACCACAGCATGACGGCCTTGAAGCGCTTGGGGCAGCGCAGCAGGTACTTCATCGTCTTGGAGTGCCACGCGTCGCGCACGCCCGGCATGCCGAGCTCCGCCGCCGAGTTTGTGTGCCAGTAGGTGCAGAAGCGGCAGAGGTTGCCGCGCGAGACAGCAGCACCGAGGACCTCCTTGTAGCCACGCGTGAAGATGACGGGCACGACAGCGCTCTCACGCACGACGCCCCAGAGCGCCGCAAACAGCGGGATGTGGAACTGGAACTGCCCGAGGGGGTCGCCCTTGAGGGAGCCGAGCATCGCCAGCTCCCGCTTGACCTGCCTCTGCACCTTGAACTTCTGCCGCGGGATCTGCACACACACACAAGGGTCGTGGGGCGGGCCGCCGGGCGTGGTGCAGTGTGGGGCCTGTAGCGGCTGCGGCAACCTCTGCCGCTTCTGCAGCTGTGCTGGCTGCATTAGCCCCTGTGGCTAGGCATGTGGATGTGGGATGATGCTTGGTTTAGTGCCGAGCAGCATTCTCCCCAACACGATGTACACCACTCCAATCACATGAGCAAGGATGGCGCCCTCAGAGCTGCCGTCGCTTCAGAAGGCCACAGCCGCACTCCCTAGCACAGCAGAGCCCAACCGAGGCAGCCATGGCTGACAGTCCCAGACTGAATGCACATGGCGCCTATCCAGAACGAAGATGCTGCTTTCCTCCGCATCGCTTCTGAACCGCCAAGGGCCATGGCACTGGAGACTAGCAGAACACCCAGGCCTCTGTGCCCACCACATCTTCGGATTCGGGATGCCAGACTCTGATACGATGTACGCTGTCATTGCACTGGCCATGCGCATATGACCTTGGACATGAAATCAGTGGGCAACAAAGATGCTCCATGCAGAAAACAGTACAGTCATCCCATTCGCAGACAATTCACAGATCGCAAGAGCACGCATTACGGCATGATCAACACGCGTCATCATCACACGTGCCCTCGTACCGCCGTACCATTGGCCTCACGAGACATCTGGTGGGCCGGCGCTGTGGCGATCGCAGGGCGGGCGATGCATGCATGCATGCACTCAAACTTGCAGTCGGCCAAGGTTGAACTGCAAGCTAGCGGTGAGCAGGCACAACATGCACACCTCCTGCCAGCGCTCGACCTTCTTCCCCACGTCGGCCTGCTCCCACAGGTCAACGGCCGTGTTGCGCCGTGCTGGCGCGCAGGGCACGGCGCTCGTCCCAGAGCGGTTGTCATGGGACGCCGAGTGCCGCGCCAGCACGGTCGAGCCCGCACTCTGCGGCTCCCCGAGCCGACCGTTCTCCTCCCCAGCCGTCCTGCACAGCACCACCAGACCTCCACGCCCGCTCGCCGTGCCTGCGTGCAACGCTGGCTGCCGCAGTGTGAGCATGAATGTGCTCATAGGGGTCGCGCAGCGCTGCGCTCACCGCTCGCAGAGATGGGGGACGAGGCGTGTGCGAGGTGCCGTGGCGCCCTGCCAGGCCATGGTGCAGGGCTGCCAGGCTGCGCTCGTTGTGGCTGATCCACAATGTTAGTTCAGCACCGGCCATGTTCGGCACACGGCAGGTGCTGACGTATGCAGCGGAAGGCCCCGATTGGAGCAGGCCTCTGCGCAGGAGGGGTGCACCATCACAACAGCGCTGCAAGGTGTCAGGCCTGAGACACAGTCGAGCCCCAGAACATGAAGTCAGAGGTGACGGCAGAGTCAGTCTGCATGATCGTGAGCCCGTCCAGGGAGGCCTGCACCAGCGGCGGCAGACGGGCAGCACACCGGGGGGTGTACACCAAGCGGCCGGACGGTGTGTGCGGGCCCGTGCTCGGGTATGGTGAGCGGTCACCCCCTGCGTGCCGCTTCTGCTCAAAGCTCGCTGCCGGCCGCATCAGCCGCGGTGGTGGCAGCGGCGGGTCGTCCGCCGCGGCCTCAAACGCCGACGGCTCGGTCGCGCTTGACGGCAGCGACGCCGCGCCGCCGAGCGCCGGCGCGCTGGCGCCGTAGCGCCCCTTTGCCGGCAACGCTGCGCGCGACTGTGGCGGCTGCAGCAGCGCGCGGCCACCGCCCTGCGGGATCGCGGGCGCGGGCGCGTCAAATGGCGCAGCGCCGCCGTGCTGCCGCCATGTCAGCCCGTTGGGCGGCGCCGGCCGCACCGTGCTCGACGGCGGGGAGGGGTGCACGTGCGACGCGGAGGTGTTGCTGGAGGAGTGCGACCGCGCCGAGGGGTTGGCGCGCGCCGACGGCGTGCCCCGCGGAGTGTGCGAGTCCGACCTCGACGCCACAAACGGCTCCGCCTGCGCGCCACCCCTCGCCAGCCCCGAGGCGGCCTCCGCGCTTCCCCCGTCCTGCAGCAGCGCGCAACGGCTTGCCCGCGCTCACGCAGCCCACACACGCGCCCACGGCAACACAGCAGCCTCGGCGGACAGGCACAGGGCAGCACGCGCGACATCGCATGTGGCCGAGCAGGCAGCGAGCCCGGGACGCACCTGTACAGAGGGGCGCTCAGCGTGGGCGAGGTCCTGCACGGCGGCGTACAGCCGGCAGTGGACGGGCGGCCCGCCGCCGTCGCCAAACGTGTACTGCGGCTCCCCGGTGTCATACACCGGCACGTGGTTCAGCGTGTCGCCGGACTGGTCGGCGCTGCGGCGGCCGGCGGGCGCCGCGGCGGCAGGCGGCAGGTGGGCTTGCAGGCCGGCGCGGGGCGCGATGGCCGCCTCCGGATCGGAGCCCATGATGTCCCAGTCCCCCGAGCCATCATCGTCGTCATCGTCGTCTGAGGGGTCTACCCCCAGAGCCGCGCTGGGCTGCACAGCCGAGGCGTTGCGCTGCACGCACCACACGCTGAGCGCTTGCACGACACATGCAAGCAAGGGGCACGCACAGGGCTGCAATGGCGCCGGTCATCGTAGATGATGGTTGTATGCAAGGTGGGTGCGGGAGTGCAGTTGGGAGGTGGTGGGGCAGGGGGGGCCACACCGGCAGGGGCTGCGAGGGGGCCATGCTGCGGCTGGTCGCGGCGACGGCGTCGTCCACGATTGCCCGCACCATACGGACGTCATCACGGCGCTGGCGCAGCGGCAGCAGCGATTGTGAGGTGTTGGCGTCGCTGGCGAGGATCTGGTCGAGAGTGCGGTTGGGGCCGACGTCGGACGAGTCGGCGGTGGCGGCGAACGCCGAGTCGAGCGTCTGCGACTGCAGCTCGGCAGGGGCTTCTGAGGAGGAGTTCATGGGGCGGGCAGAGAGAGGTGATCGGTTTACACGTGCGCCTGAGGGCAGTCTGCCGGGCTGGAAAGCTGGGTTAATGGTATCGGGGTACAGTGTGGCTTCCGGGCCCGAGGCGGTAGAATGTACATCACGGTAGCCCGAGTCCGGCCCTGGTAAAGATGAGAGGGCCGAATCAAGAGAGGTTGCCTGTGTGAAGAACGGATGGCTGAATACGGGTTGGTTCTTAGGGGAAGCGGAAGGTGGGACCTGCTGGTTGGGATGGCCCTGCCTGTCTGAAGGGGGTGACGACGGTGGCAGCGAAATTTGGTTCGCGGCCGTCGCGGGCCCGTACATACAGGTGCTGGCCTGTTCCTGCATTATCGCTTACGATCAGCGGCACAAGCTTGTGTGGTGTGCTGTACTGCTTGTGCCTTTGAGCTAGCCCGCATAAGCCCGCAATGAGATCGATCAGCCCTGAATGAACGTCGCCGAGCGAATCACTGAAAGCTTTAACATGGCAGAAACAAATTATTGAGCGGTACAGGGCAACACAGCACGAGCTGTACGGCGTCCTCTCGGCACTGTCCACAATCTTTGTCCTCACGGCTGGGACTTCGGACGACGCCGGAAGGCCTCAGGGCCAACGCGGCAGAAATTATGTAGCCTCAAACAAACGAGACGCTTTCGGGTAATCTAGGAACTCTGCTGGTAGTGTTTCGCAGGATACGCTGCCCGGGCCAGGCAGCACTCAGAGCAAAGCTGATGGATGCACTGCATGGCCAAGATCGAGAACGTGACATACCAAGACAAGCGACAAAATAACGCCGCTTTTTGTCACACGCTTGCTGTGGCTTGCGAAGCTTTGGTGCTATCGGGTGACTGACTGGTTGGCTATACGTCGTCGCTGTCGAAGCAGTAACAGAAACAGTGGCAGACCTCACCGCAGAACTAGCATGGAAGCGCACACCAAACACCGTGTAGCCGGCCCGTGCCTCGTGAAGCATGCTGGCTTGTTGTTGGCGCATGCGTCTTCATACAGGTGCAGTGCGAAATGCATGACGACCTGCTTGTGCATGCATGCATCGGGATACACAACATACCGATGCGTCAGTGGGCTAAAGCCAGACAGGAATGGCAACCTACACCGTGGCACAACGTTCAATGCCGTTTCGCTTGCGTGTGGACGTAAACGGCCCTTGGCCATGCAAACCGTGTCTCACGCCACTTGGATGCAGTACTTCCTGCCGGCGTACAGCTTGGCAGATGTTGGAGCTGCATCCTCTTCTGTCGCCGGTAGGAATGATGGCCATGGCTTGAGTACCAAGCTTACGCCTTGGCGGTCATGCAGCGCTGGCCTGTGCTGGCGTTGGTCATGCTGGCAGTGTGTCTGACGCATGCGCATCGAGCGCCTCTACAGAGATCTGACACAACACCCCGAAGACTTCGTCACACTTGCGCCGTCGAGGCATCTCACCCTCGAAGCCCGGCACGTGCAGCGGTGTTTTTTTCACTGCATCTTGTCGCTGAACATGGCGCGGCCATGCTCTGTGAATGTCCGGCCCAGGGCTTCGCGCCTGTAATCGCGAGGACGGCAAGATTCCTTGCATGCACAGTCATGCGGTCATCGCATGTGGCAATGACTGGCCTGTAGCAGCATGGAACCATCACTTCGTGATCAATGGGTTGTTTGATAAGTTGGAGACGGCTATTCGGTCGCCGCGTTCGGGTGCTCGAGAGCCCCATCCCTGAGTTGTGCAGAGGCACACGACCACTGACCACTGACCAAGCACTACGACGTAAACCGCCTTCGCATGAACAGATGATGGACGGCAGCCAACTTAGGAGATTCCATTCGCCGAGGAAAATCCTGCCAGTATCATGACTTCAAGGAGCCGCACAGCCGGTGGTCAGTCAACATCCACACCGTGCAACACGGCTTTGCCACAGGACATCCCTGCAAGGCATTCCCAGCGGCCACGCCCTTGCGTGGGCTCCAAGGCCATGCCTTCTTGGATGTAGATGTATAGTGCAAGCAATGTGCCAATTCGGTTCTTGCGAATTTGCAAGTGCTGCTGGCATGAGCTGAACTGCACATGGTGCCGCACCCATATTCCAACGGCACCATGTACAGACTGTCGACAGAAATTCTTGAAAGGTGCATGCACCTATGTGATAGAGGTCCGGATGAGGTCCTGAGCGCCAGAGCGGCAGCAAAGCACACATGCTGTCCTAGGTGATGCTCAGAGTTGGTGGCCGAGCACGCCAACAATTAGGAGGTCGACAACACGTTGGTCTGCAACATGTTCCGGGTCACGTTCAACAGTCCATGGCAACATGGGCGTACATCAATCGTAAACAGTCGGATGCAGCAGCTTGAATGCAACACCTAACCATGCACTCGTGCAGGTGCTGGACCACAAGTGTGGCTTTTCGTGCTTGTCAACACAACATTTCCGCGTCGTTGCATTGTTTAAAGTTGCTCTGCCACAGTTCTCTTGACTGTGTTGGATGTATCACCCATCATGTTGACAGCACCAGCCGACAATCACACCAAGTGAACAGCAACGTGGGCGCGGGGGCGTCTCATGACTCGAAGACATAGCAGAGACAGCGTGCGTCGCAAGTTTGGAATGTTTCAGAGGGCGAATCGAGAAAGTTGCCATGCTTACCCTGTGATGTGACCACATCTACTCCTGTAGCACATCGCAGTATCCACCCGAGCAAGCAGTGGATCATCTCTGGACAACCCTAGGTCTCCAGACCTACTGATATCTCGAGGATGTGTCTCTTCAAAACGTGTACTAGCTCCATACAACCTTGAGCACCTTCAATATCAGGAAGGTACGGCTATAGGCAAAATCTGTTCTTGATAGAATCAAGACTCAATTCAATCGGAGGAAATGGCACAATCATGAAATTGTCTAGCTACGAGAGCCCCTAGAAAAATATTCACCGGGTGACACGGTCAACGTCGCCGCGTCCCTGGCCCACACGATCTACAGTCGACAGCTCTACAAATCCATCTCCTTCAGGTAGTCACCAAGCCCCTCTACGATCATGTTGCAGTCACCTGCCTGTACGCCTTCTCCATAGATGCCCACAACCATCGCGGTATCTGTTTTCTTGATGCACACGCCCTCGTTGCCTTTCCTACCCCGGATGACAGCGCCTTTCTCCCCTTGGACAAGCTGATACTTTTCTGCCCCTATCATCAGACCATTGTCGATCAAGACCTGATCGTCGTCGAAGCCCTTGACTATGTTGCTCACTTCCTCCGCTGTGACATCCGGGAACGTCTCGTCTTTCGCCCACACACCGCCGTCCAGCCCAATGATAGCTGCATGTGATAGAGACTTCCCGTTTGGCAGCTCCACCATCAGGTGATCGGTAATGTAAGCCTCCCAGCTCATGTTGACTTCTAGAGCTACGCAGACACGACGAGGCTTTCTTGCGCTACTGTAACCCAAAAACTTCCTGCTGGAGAAGATGTCACGCTATAAAGATCAACGACATCATGAGTGTTGCTGTGCAACGTCTTAAGACGCCCTCGATCATGAGCCCATGACTAACCGGTTCCAGCATCGCCACCATGCACTGGAACGAGTCCGACATCGCCACCATGCAAAGGGCCGAAGAGTCGGGCATGCGCTGTCGCGAGGACTCTGCACATGCAGCCAAGTCAACATAACCATACTCTAGGGCTGCCATGACCTGCCTGTCCACAGGTACAACACCGAACTTTGAGACGGCCCATAGTGCATGCGAACCACCTGAGCACGTCTGCTGCGCTTCAGTGGCACTGCGACTCTTCAACGACATACAAGCTTAATGCTCCAGTATGAAGCTGTGCGCATCTCACGGCTCCGAACTCTATTTGTAACGGTAGTGTAGCGAAAGCGAGGCGGTCGAAGCAAAGCGCAAACCATGCCTGCCGCTTCAAAGGCGTGTGTTGCCTAAAGAGTGAGCACGCTGGCGTCAACTACAATCCATAAGATCATCCAGATTTGGCTGTAGTCGAACGGCTGGTATCTGCAACATGACACAGGCTGTCCCGCTGACGCAAAGAACTTTGCAGCCGTGACCTCAAGCTGGTCCTTCCTCCTGCAGGAAAGGTTTGCTTGCTAAGGAGACGCGGCTAAACAATTGCCATGTGAATGTTGCCCCAGATCTTGTACAGCAGGGACATATGTCATGCGCGCTGCAGCACAACCAGCGCACGTGAGCATCAACCGCCTACACGTAGCTTTCGCATCTATCTGGGCTGCAGTCTGCTCAACTCAACTCGCACCAGAAGCTAACCAGGCCATCATGTGCAAGGGCAGTCGACCAAAGTTGCTGATCTCGGGCAGATATCTTGGTTGACAGCAAGGGGATGGACATGGGCTGACAAGGGCATGGCCAGAAATGCCACCCGCAAAGCCATTGCTCGGCATGTCTGCTTGACTTCCTGCAATCGAGATGCCCCATGCTAAACCTCAACGTGGTAGCTGGTCCTGTGGCCGGGCACCAAACCTACACTGATTGTAGTGTTCACATGTCCGCGTGGAGACATGCGCAGCATCTCAGCAGGGGCCCATGCAGCTAGGCCCATGCAGCATCAACTCATGAAAGCAGGCGCGCGGTGACTTGCGCGAGGATCGCTCCGCGGCTCCATGGCAGCGTGGACACAGATTCTCACGCTGCCATGGCGATCGTCCAGTCTGGCAAGGGCCGTGCCAACAGCATGCACCGAGTCCACTTGCACCTCATCCAAGGATTTTGCAGCAGACTTGTACATGGCGTGAGCCTCCACCCGCCCGACTGGTGTGTGTGACGACCTAGCTCACGAATCCCAGAACCGCTCGCCGCCGGCCTCCTGGGGGAAATACATCACACATCGACCAACACCAGGAGGGCGCTAGCGGGCCTTCCGAGTCGACAGTGCTGTGGCAAGCAAATGGACGCCTGCCTTGCTGCTGTGGCCAAGGACTAGAGGCCGCTGGAGCAGCCCTTGCTTGCTGACTGATGGAAGAGTACGCCGAGCCAGTGGTCGCAGCACGGGTGCTTGCAGGACGGGTCCAGGGTAATGCTACTGGGCGATTCAGCTGCATTATATACACAGAGCATGCAGCTGCTGGGACACGGGTGCGGCCGAAGCAGGCTGCTGCGCCGACTCAGGCACGCTGCCTCCTAGCTAACTCTTGAAGCGGCCCGTGCAGCATCTTGTAGAACCAGAAGAAATTGAGGCAGGGTACTCTGCAGCACCTCTGGCTGCACAGCGCCCATGGCGACGGTAGTCATGGGGGTGGCCGTCCGGGGGGGGGGGGGGGGGGGGGGGGGGCCACCGGAGCGTCAGGATCGACACTGGACACACAGAGCAAGGTGGCTTGGGCTATTGCGACGCCTTGCCGGGGCATCTGTGCAGGCGCCTGGCACAGAGGCCAGAGCTGTGACGAGTGCCAGCCGCCTGGTGGGAGTGGCAGGAGTGCTTGCATGCCTGGCGTGCATTCGGCTGCAGCGCATGCGATAGAGTTACGGTCGCTTACGGACACTGCTGCGTTGCGATAGAGATAGAGGATTGCCGGTGGTGTTGGAGTCTGTGGGGTCAGATTGTGGTTATGATGACGGCTGATTGTATGGCAGGACTCAGTGCGAGGTGCACAGTTGGCATGAGGCCTGATGATCTGTGGAGCCTGTATGATGGCAGGCGCTGATGTCGAGCCTGTATGGTGGCAGGACATGCGGGACACATAGAAGGGACCAAGCATGGCTAGCCCATCGGACTTGTACAGCTTGGTCGTCTATGAATTCAGCGGACCGCGGGCAGTATCTAAAAAGTACGAATTGCATGTCCAGGTGAAAGAATGACAATCTCAGTATGCAGTATAGCATGTCCTCGTTGGCACACTGTACAAGAAGAATGCGCTGCTAACCAAGGAGAAAGGATTGCCTTGACGCCCGTGTATGTGGATTGCATGGCAGCGGCTTCAGTGTGGGACTGCCCAAGGGTCAAAAGGAACAGGGGTCACCGATGGGCTTGGCTCGAGTGGTCATGTGATATGTGCCGCTCGCACTATGTCGAGTGACAGTGGCGTAGGTGATTTTGCAGGAGGCATTTGAATTGCTTTTCCCCGAGACTGGTGTACATACTATAGGAGATTTGTGGTATTATACGTTGCCGGGATTGTTTCTGCTGTAATTGTTCTCTCAGAGATCCTCAGACTTATCATCATGGAAGTGTTGCAGTCATGTATGGCTGCAATCTCGTGGTGGTGGCCCACTGAGCATCTGAACAGCCATGCCCACCATCCGCAAAGCTTGATCAATAAACTGCAGGCTTTAAGGTGTCGCAGCTCTACAAGAAACAAACAGAGCATTGGAGCAGCTCCTCGTTTGTGATGTTGCGACGAGGGTCCTGATCAAAGGGCAATCGCATGTTCAACGTAGGCAATGCATCAGCCTACTTTGTGAGTTCACTGTGGCATTCATGCACGCAATTACAACCAGGCCCAAAGGTCCCTATTTGACAACGCAGAGAGCTCATGCCTCGGCTATGCGTGGCGCTGTGCTTTGATGAGAAGGGAGAATATTCAGAGATGAATGGGAAGTTGCATCATGGATTGCGGATGAAAACATGATGCCACACAGTGGCGCGCCATGACACCTGCAACATCGGGCCGAAGCAAACCGAATGGTGGCATCCAGAGGCAGCTACTGGCTGGCAAGCTTTGGGGTCAAGGCAATCAAAGCAAGCGTGGGCATCTTGGGCAGGATGGGCAATTTACTCCACTAGTGCTCATGGACATCCGCCAGCAGTGGAGTCTTCGTGCCGATTTAGCCATTTGCATCTACTGGGAATCCCGAATATGACGTCATCGCACATGAATTTCCAGTTCTTGCGAATCGTCATTGATTGCGTCATCCCAGGCTCGAAACTGTGTCAGAGTGAAGGGGGCTTCAAGCTGTTTTATTCTTGAAGAACACCTTGAAAGCACCCCTCATCATTTTGTAGTACCAGAAATAATTCAACACAGTAATTCCACAACCCATGAACCCAATGATTCTGCTCGCAACCTTGCCCATGGGGCTTTTCACTAGTGGTGGGTTTTTCCGGTACTTGTATGCCGATGTCAGGAAAGTCGTGAGCAGCTCTGCAAGAGCAATAAGTTCTGCTGTCAGCTGCACAGATAGACGCGATGGGAGCGCTATGGCGATGGGGAAGAGAAGTAGCGCACTTGTGCCCCAGACCATGCGGCATACAGTGAAGGAGCAAATCATGGCTAGCCCATTTGCTTTGTAAAGCTTGGTTTTCTGAAGTCCAAGAGAATACAAAAACCATCGCAGGTGAACAAATGGTGTACTGAGCTCGAAGAATATGACTCTTGGTGCGTAGTACTGTAGCTGCTGCCGCACGGCAGAGTACACGAAGAAGGTGATGCAGATCACAGCATGCGTAAGCGGTTCAGGCCCGTGCTCTTTCAAATTCTTCAACACAACTGTTCCATCAACTAAAAAGTAGCCAGCGGAGACCAGGGTCAGTGTTCGAGCTAGACTGTTGAAACCATGTATAGTGTCCTTGTTCAGAGCCCGATCAAACATCAACACAATTGCAAGTGGGACCTGCAGGGACAGCATGTTCATTAGCAGCCCCACAATTACTGCTCCTGATCATTGGGCGGACGTTCGACCTTATGACAACCGGTCCAGTGCCGCGCAAGACAATCGTCGAGCACGCGTCAGCATCGCCAAAAACATCAGAGCTCGCGACCCGTACCGCGAGCACATTATGCACTTCATTAAGCACACGAAATGAGGCTTGCGACGCGAGCACAGACGGCTCCGCGGCTGATGGTATCAGCCCGCGCGCTTTGCGCCGCGAGTACATTTTCTCCAGCCTGCTATGGCATGGTCCATGCCGCAAGAACAGATGCAGACCCCCGAAACCTACAGCAGACGCAGCCACCGGAACTGCTGCCTTCATGATTGCACAACTACTTTTCTAATTCAAAGCATCAGTGGTCTGAGAAACTATCAATGGCGCAAGAACTGTGTAGCGATGAACCCATGTCGCTGGTGATTTTTGGCATCACAGAGCGGTGACGCCGGCCGCGGACCGATGTGTCTCTGCTGCTGCGAAATTCATAGCAAGGCAGGATCGCTTGAGGCAGACCCACCACTTTTCGTGGGGCAATGCATTGGTGCCAGACGGTCTGCGACACCGTCAGACACGCCGCGGTCATTACATGAAGCGACGAAGCCCGAAGACTTCACGCAACTCCGAACTCAACTCCGATGGACACCCGACGCCCAGACCCCTTTTAAGACGTCGTCTCTGCAGCTTCGTTGTCTTGAGTTCCGTGTTTGATAGGCAACCCCAGCAGCAAGTACGTGCGCGTTTGAACTTGACTTTGCATGCACTGCGAAACTGCAAGCCATGTCCAAACATGCGTGCTGCAGCATGCTGAACTGGCGAGATATGTGTTGAACTGTCACATTTCGTGGTGGCATAGCAGCTACCCCATGTTCACTGCCTCGAAACGCTCAGGCGAGGCCCCTTCGGCTTACTGCCTCAAGTTCACACACCTTCTGAGCAGATGTGCTGTAATGTAAATGCTACAGGGCATTGGCCCGGGCATTCCACTGAGTTTGCATGGACTGTCTTGCTGGAGGACTGCCCAGAGCGAGCGTCGTCTCTGTGGATTCCAGCAGCATCAAAGTACGAATTCACCCAAGATCTGAGCACTGCGATTAGCAGCCAGGGCTCTTGGTCCAACTGTCGGCGGGTCTGCCCGGGTGTGGTTGGCGCCCGTCAGCTTGTGCAGCACACAGGGGGCGGTGTTTATCTCGTGCAACTTGTACACTGCACCTTACCCAGGCTGCTATGGCACTCCATTGTGCATCTGCGGATGGTGCGTTCATTTCGCATTTGTTTGGGATGGGGATTTCTTTGAGACCTGTCGCCAAAAGTACTGCACCCCAAGCCAACTGCATGCCGGTCCCCTCAGCTGATTCTAGCGCCCTGCCACGTGACGCCTGTGCCCTTGTTCCAGAGTGCGGTGACGGTCTGCGATCCAGTGCCTCAGACCAGGCAGAGCGCAGGACACCTTTGGCCACAAGCCATGCCCTGCTCCTGGCAACGGCTCGTCTAACATCGCTGTGTCCACGGAGCATTGCGGCATGCGTGTTGTGTGGCATGACACCAGTGTCAGCCGCCTCAATCGACACTGCCGCTGGTGCATGGGTCCACAGGGGCGGCCAGCGCAGTCACATAGGCACGTGGTTGCCATGTCATGTAGACTCTGTTGCATGTAGCTTGGGCACCAATACCAGCACAGCCGCAGAGTGGCGGGCGTGCGGAGCCCACACACTTTGCAGTAGATGAGCAAGGCCGTAAGTGGCGCCGCCATGGGCTTGCAGCACTGTCACTGAACAGCGCAGACATGTCTACAGCTCTCGTGGTCCAACGGGTACTCGTACGCCATGCAGCTGCCCACAGAGTGACCGGTTCCAGATCAGTCCCGGGCCATGCACACCAGACTGCCACGGCCTGAAATTGTGGCAGGGCTGTGGCTGCCGACCACAAGCTTCCTTGATGTACCACACCAGCTTGCCCCACACACGCATGGCGCTCACTCTGCTTTATCTCGCAAGCTCGCATACCAGCTCTGGTCGAGCCCAGGCTTATGTACAGCTCGCTTTTCCTTGGCGAGCACATTCCGAAATCCAGCTTCTCGGGCTTTCAACGACTCCAGAGTGACCCCGGCGCCCGCAGTGTCCATGGCGCTGCGCAGTGCAGAATCACCCTCCCCGAGGAACATGGATATCGGAGCAGGGGGAACGAACGTCTTCTGCAGCGCAAGCTTCTGTGGCGGCCCCCGCAGCATGTTGCGGCTGCGGTCCACCTGCCCGGGTTTGTGCAGGCGAGCGCCGCCGGTGTGGAAAGCAGGGTCAGCAACGACCACCTTGTTGCGCCACTCCTGCAGCTCTGCCTCCACGCGCTGCCGCTCCTGCTCCGCCATGCCCTCCTCCCCGCCATCTGCACAAGTCAGCGCTTCCATGTGTGCACAGCAGTGGGTTCTGCCCCCAGACCGCGGGCCTCTGCCGCGCCGGGTGCCATCGCGATCCCCAAAGGTCCCCCCATACCCGACCTAGAGCTGAGAAGGCCACGCATGCCATGTGTGTGCTCAGGTGCATGCCAGTAACGCTCCACAGGACAGCCGGTGCGTCAGCGCACGTGCGTCCCAGGGGTGCGCCAGTGACAGCCCTGACAGCTCCCACCACGCCGGGGCACAGCCGGCAGCAGGTGACGCACCTGGGATGAAGACGCTTCTCTCAAAGGCGGGGTCCTTGTTGAACAAGGCCGGCGGCTGCACGGCGCACGACGTGTCAAAGTCCGGGCCGTCCCCGCCCAGCGGGCCCCGCACCTGCAGAGCGTTCTGCAGCGCGCATTCGTCCCACGGCTCCTGCAGCTGCTCGATGCGCAGCTCGTCCGGCCGCTTCGGGTGCCTCGCCAGCTCCTGCAGCACGTTGCCGCACCGCTCAGGCCTGTGGCCACAGGCGCACGCCCAGGCGCAAAAGCGCGGACAGCGCCCAGCCCGCTCTGGCAATCGTAGCATGCACAGCACACAAGGCCGCCATGCTGACTCCCTCGGCATTTGAGCCCTCGGCGGCACCGCCGATGCCGCTGCCGGAGGAGCCTCGCACCGCCGGGGACTTGACTGAGGGCCAGGAAAACTTGTCAGGGTGGGGGTACCAGCCACGCTCGCGCGCGGCACATGCGGGGATTGTTCCAGGCTGCAGGCTCGCCTGTGGCAGGCAGCCCGTGTGGCGGCGCTGAAGCTCCTCGGCCGAGATCTCACCGCTCGCGACCTGCTCGCACAGGCGGCGCTGCGCCTCGCGCTGCGGGTTCCATTCGTTCCATGCCCGCCGCCGCGCCGCCGCTGCCGCCTCTCGGGATGCGATGCCGGCCTGTGCCTCCTTCAGCAGCTCCTGCACCAGATGTTCAATCGCCGCTGACCCTAGCGCCGTCGCGTGAGCCACACTGAGCACTGCAGGACTGGAATGTGCCACAGCCTCACAGGCACACCGTGCAAGGTGCCCGCCGTGCATGCCCAGGGTAAACCTGCCATGTCCAGACGCAAGCACTCATGCGCCAGCAGGACTGCGAGTAGCACGGCCCGTGGCGGGGGCACGCAACATGTTACTACAGGTGTGCAGGATATACGGAGCGCAGCAGCGACGGGCGCACCTTGAGGGTGCGCTGGCTGCGGCGGGCGGCGGCCTCAAGCTGCCGTAGCTCGAAGGCAGCGTTCCGTGAGTCCACGGGGGGACGGGTGAGGGGCCGGTACCGCTGCCGCTTCTTCTCAACAGACTGCCGCACACTGCGCCTGCAGGGCACGGGTGCGTTACAGTGAGAGCGGCGGCCCAAGCACTGGCAGCCCTGTGCTGTTGACATGTGTGCGCCCCATGGCTCGCTCTCTCTCCGGGGTTCCCCTGGGATATTGAGCGCCATGGAAGCGAGCGGCGACATGAATGGTGATAAATGGTGTGGCCAGCATAACGCACACGCACGCACCACACACTGTGGCAACAAGACGTCGGCAGGTTCAACGGGCGTTGCCGCAGGGCGGGTGGCGCCATGCCACCCTCCGCACCTGCCGTGTGACCTGGACATCGCGCCACCGCCACCAAGGCGCCGGCCCGGGGGCGCGTCATCCTCCAGCAGCACCAGCAGCGGCGGCTGCGCGGAGGCCGCGCCGCCCTCGTCCTCTTCCGCCCCGTCCACGCCCAGCGTGTCCGCGCGCGTCAGCGCGCCGCCGAACTTGCGGTCGAGCAGGCTGAGGTGCAGCGCCGTCGGCCACAGCGCCAGGCCGTGCAGCTGGCGGGCCCACTGCATGCTCTGCAGGCAGCCCACCCGGCGCAGGCCCTCCTTGCACTCCGGCCGCACCTGCACACCTCGCCTGCGCTCAGCACAGCGGCGGAGGCAGTGCCGCTGAGCCCGCCAGCCCCGTCAAATGAACCAGCGTGGATTATCTAAGAATAAGCCAGCTCCACTGTGCCCTGAGCTGCGTCGGATCAGTCTAGCATTGCTGTTGAGATCAAGGCGCCTCAGGTGACATGCAGCTTTGGGGCAAGGCCAGGGCAAGAGGCACAAGAGGCAACCTGGCCACGAGTGAAGGTGGCCGGCAGCCGTAGCAGCCGCTTGAGAGGTGCCCGCATCTTTGCAATCCACAGCCCCACACCGAGGGTGTGGTACGCGCGCTCTGGGAACAGCAGGTCCTGGTTGCAGAACGCCCGCCGCGGCTGCCCCTCCGGCGGCGCCTCCCGCGTGCTCAGCGCCCACTCCGCCACCTGTCACACGCACACACAACGGTCAACAGGCTCGCAGTCTACATGGCCCGCAGGTCAAACGCAGTGCCCCAGCAACGCACCTGCACAATGAGCGCCTGCATGGCTTGATCAACAAGGCCCTCCACGACGATCATCCGCTGCTTGCTGTCAACCAGGTGGAAGCCTGCACGGGGCACTCCAAACTGCCGAATGCATGCCAGTTGGCGCTGCACTGTGAACAGCACAGCAGGAGGGCACCTGCGTTGTGCAGGTGTCAGGCGGGCACACCAGTGAGGACGTCCAGGGATGTGTCTGCAGCTGCGCTCGCTTCCAGCTGGTGCGTTGACAGCGCCTGCAGGAGCTCCGGGGTGAGGCCGTCGCAGCCATCCAGGTGCCGCTGCAGCCCTGCCGGCAGATCACCCTCCTCCTCGCCTGCCTCTGAGGCCTCACTACCTGCACCGGACTGCCGCTCACATGATCGCCGTGTCTACAGACACATATGCATCGCAATGTCGCCAGGTCTCGGCCAAGTGTGCGCAGTGCTGTCATATGCATGGTTCACAACTTGAACTTGTGGAGCGGCTCCATCACCCTGCGGCCTAGCCCACCGGTTCAGCCAGCCCATGCTGCCCCGTGCGGATGCGGGCCAACGCACCAAGTGCAAGCGGCACGTCGTGCTCAGGCTCCATCACCCCCTCTGCCTCTGGCAGCAGTCCCAGGACCTTGGCGTTGTGGAGGCGCACGCAGTCCTCCACGACGTGAAACATGACAGAGTCCGCGTGGCCCATCACAAACAGCGCCCTCGAAAACGGCCTCGGCCGGTCGACTCCCAGCTCCGCCAGCGCCGTGGCACACCTGCGCAGGCCGCACCAGTGGTCTGCATTCCGCCATTCCGCCATCGATTCCCATGCACCGTGCCGTGCCGGTGCAGGTCTGCGGCGTGCCAAACGCACGAGCCAACAAGCAGCCACGCGGCCAGGCGCCTGCACCTGAGGGAGGCTTGCAGCCGACTCTGAGCCTGCATGTACGCCCCCGGGCGCTGTGTCCAGTCGAGCCCACCGCTGGACTGCACGGTCGTGTGCGGCTGGATCGTCTGGTCGAACTGCACCGTCACGAGGCCGCGTGTGAGGGGTGCGAGCTGCAGGAGGACACGGCCGCACACGTACTCGCCTGCCAGCGGCGCAAAGTCCGGGGGTGGAAGCTCCACGGGCTCCTCTTCCGCCTCGGGCTCCGGCAGCGGCGCTGCTGCCTTGCTAGCACCTTTCCCCTTCTGTACAGCACGCCGTCAGCAACGTGTCTGTTAATGGGAGCAGCAAGATGTAGGGGAGGGGCAGGGCACACTTTGTCTCCTTTAGCAGACTGTGCTGGGGGCTCCTCGATGGGGTCTGGTGGCGCTGGTGGAGGCTCTGGGAAAGGTTCTTTGGGCATGGCTATCTTGAGTTCCACCGGCTTGGCGTCGCGGTCGTGGACCTCCACCACCAACGGTTCAGACAAGCATGCGTCCAGGAATTTTGGCAGGTCCAGATCGCATGTAAAGATAACAAACGACTGAGGGAAAGCGAGGCAGCGCTTGCGTAGAGGTGGGTCGCATGGGTCACAGGCATCTAGGGGGCCCTGCTGACTTGACCAGCCCCCCAGGTTGACAGCAGGAATGGTTTGCCAGTCCTCATGAGCTGGCAGACGGAAACGAAGGCAGCAGCGGTAACAGCCCGATTCCAGATTCTCAGGTGTCGCAGGCATGTCTGGGAGGTCCCATGCCCGCGGGCACTGCAGGACAATCGGAGCCAGATTTGTCAACAGGACAGGTGGCAGGAACGGGTGTGGATGTTGTGCCTCCAATGGGTCATCCACGCTTTCTGGCTGGATGTACTCACAGCAGTGGGCTGTGACGCAAGCCGAGGAGATGTGCTGCGCCAATTCAGGAGGCACTGGCAGGTGCTCACTTGAGGTTGACCACTGCTGCAAGCACTCCGTTTCGCCGAGGAGCAAGCTGGCGAGATCCAATAGAAGACCTGCTGATGCGAGATGGGGTGGCCCAGCCTCGCCCTGCGTGCCTGGCTGCAGCAGGCGTACTTGCAGAGGCAACTGGAAAGCTGGGGCATGGCTGCGCACAAGCTCCTCTGTGATCACAGCGTATGCAACATGCGACACCTGCCTGTGCAGCCCTTCCGTACCGGCATCTGCCACTTGTCTGACCATTTCTGACTGACCCAATGGAACGTATTCAACTTGGACGACTGGTGGCTGGGGCCCCTTGGCTTCTGCTGGTGATGCTTCCTGGCCCGAGGACTCATGTTCCCCCGCACCATTGCGCAGCTGAAATGATGCTACCAGCCTGGATGGAAAGCGCAGATGCATATTTATTCAAAGCTGACAGTCGCACATCTTGCGCTTGTGAATACACCAAACAGTGGGTGAACATCTTCTGCTTGCTACGCACAGTTAGTGAACTCACCTCAGCACAACCACCTGAGAAGTTTCTCCATCAGTCTCTGGAACTTCTGGTTTTTGAGCTTTCTTTTTCCTGAATCCATGTGGTTGTGCTCGATGATCTTGGGGTGCGCATCTGTGTCGCTATGACTCACGCCACTTCAGAACACAACACACAGCATGTACAGTGGGTTGCGCACGGTGCCATGCTGGCTAGATTCTAGGTTTGTAAAGGCCCCATTTCTTTTGTCAGGTAGCTACGCTTGTGTCGCGCTTCCATCCTGACGTGGGCCGCACTGGCTGGCTTGCCTGCCATCCGGCAAATCCGCAGAAGCATGATCCCTGTCAAGAAACGATCGCTTGAACTTCCGTATGGGTGCATCGCGGCCTGCTTTGTCCTCGTGCGTTCCGAGTGTTGGAATGGTGTGCATTGGGGCCATGCAGGTGTCGGACAGGACGTGCAAGAATCCCCAACCAGCAAGCCCACTGCGTTCGCAGGTCCACAGTTCAACGAGCTAAGTGTACGTGAATATGTAGCTGTTTACGGATCCAAGCTGTCACCCTCGAATGAACCATATCAAGTCAGTGCCTCTTGCTCATGTAGAATACTACATACTTGCATGCTGACAAGCCCATAGCTGCACAAGATCAGGTCGTGACGATGTGCCGACAGGAGTTAGTCTAGGTTCCGCTACACAATGCTGACATAGAAAACCTTCAGGTATACACTGTTGGGTGGTGCTGCATGAGTGACAGATGTGGAGATATGTTGACAATCAAGTGTTGCCCATCGGTTCAAGCGTGATCTCTCGGGGGAAGCGCAAATTCAAGAATAATCCAGGCAGTGTCAGCGTGTGGCGTTGCTATCACGATGTCAGTCACAGCTGCGTGTGGGTGCCGTACAGCATGCCAGTAAGGAACAAATCCCACACAACAACAATGGCACCGGCTTTACATTCGGTTCCACTGCATCATCGTTGAACGGGACCCAGTGAGCAGGTATGTCCCGCAAGCACCAAACGCGGACGCATGCACTGGGCCACAGTGTCCATGCAGCTCTGTCCACGACACAGACTGCTGGTCCACCAGGAAAATCGTGCCATTGACCCCTCCTGCAGCAATCATGCGTCCGTCTTGACGGACAGACAGGCTGCAGATGCCCTGAGTGAGATCGATGGTATGCATGACCGAGCTCGTCCGGTGATCAAAGACGACGATCTGGCCCTGCAGCTTCGGACATGTATACAGAACTGTGACGGGATTCGATGGCACAAACGCCACGCACGCAGGCGCCTCCTGCAAAGCAGAACTCCATCTGAAATCTGCACGAGCACGTCGCAATCCATCCAGTTGATAGCTGCTGGCTCAATCCATGGTGAGCAGTCGGTCTTGCAGTATCAGACAATCGACGGATTCAGCTTCAAGCACCACAGCCACTCATCACGGGCGCGAACGGCGGGCAAGGGAGGATGCAAACCTCGACTGGGTGGTCCGGACATGGCGGCTTGTACTGAGCGACGAGACACAGCTGCTGCTGTGGCCCGGGGGTGGTGCAGATACTACACCCACCCCCCCATGCTGCAGCCAGAAGGCACCCATTGCCAGGCGACACCACCAGCGCATCCAGCGGCTGCCCTTGCAGGCAGCCCTTCAGCTCCTGCGAGTGCGCCACAAGGTCGCCTGTGTCCAGGTCACTCACCGCAACGACCCCATCGCGTGACGCTGTGGCAATGCAGGAGGTCACGCCCACCCCGCTGCCGTCTGCAGCTGGTGCGCACTGAGCCTGCACGATTGTGACAGCCACCACAGGCGCACCGTGGCGCTCGGCCGCCCAGAGCACGCGGCCGCCCATCAGGTCAAACATGCGCAGTGAGCCGTCCATGCAGCCGGCTGCGAGCCCTGCACCAGACGGCGAAAACGCGCAGGCTGAGCCAGGGACTGGCAGCTCAAACTCCATGCCCGGTGCTGCCTGCACGCCACCAGAGATCAGCACAGCCACAAATCCAGAAGTCTTAGCTGGATTTTGAAATCGGTGCGCAACTGGAACTACAGTGTGGCATATGTCATCAATCCTGCAGCGGGCTGTCAGAGAAGGTGCCGTCACACGCAGTCGAATCAGCAGCAGAAGAGGGTTGAGCCTGTTAAGAGGCCGGATAGCGCACATCAGAGGCCGATATCTGCCACACACGCAGCAGCCCGTCCTGGCACGAGGTCGCGACAGCGGTTGGGTCATCCGCGCAGGTCGCAAAGGCACGGATTGTGTCCGGGTGGCCTGAGATGAGGGGAGTGCGCCGGCGCGCCTGCAGGTCGACGTGCCACAGCGTCGCAGCCCGGGTTGCCACGACCCCCTCCGCGAGGTCGTCGCTGAACGTCGCCGCCAGCACCGGCGCGTCTACTTCGACCTGCAGCCGCACCACCACATGACCATTGCTCGCACTCATGCCTTGGGATGGCATAGTAGATGCACGCGCTGCCTGACGCAGCTGCCGGCCTGCCACATCTGAGGGGTCGCCAGAGTGAACAGCGGCAATGCTAGTGATCGCATGACCGACTGCGGGGGTCTTGACGCTGTGAGGTGACGCCGCACCTGTTCCTGCTGGGTCCAGCCGCCCTCCGTGCGCTGGAATACATGCACAGAGTGGCATGTTGTGGTCAGCACCACAGTGTTGTCGGCCGCCGTGATTCCTTGGATCTCGGACCCCGGCAGGTGGATGATGCGCTGGTGGCAGGCGCCGGCGTCAGGGCTGGTGCCGATGTGCCACACGCCACCGTCGTGGTCACCCAGGAAGTCCCCGCTCCCGGCCGTACACGCAACGGCCGAGCAACCACCCGGAGCCATGCCCTGCAACCAGACATACCAATCCACTCTGGAAATCCATTCTCCGGATGTTGCAGAAGGATCAGCAGAGATCAGAGCACAACAACGTGCCACCAGCTATGCCCCCCCACCGAGGCTGGTAAGTCCGTGCAGTTCAGCAGCGCACCACTGGCAAGCCAAGGGGGTGCTGGGACAGGTGGGTCGGCTCCAGCTTCCACTGCATAGCGCCCCCCTCCCCGACCGTCACAAATTCGGGCATGGCAACGCCGTAGCGCCACGCCAAGCCCACCGTCGGCTGCTCAGTGCGGCCGACGGCAACCGCTGAACCGGTCGCAACGTCCCACAGCACGACGGAGCGCTCTGGGGCGCGCCCAACGCTCACCAGCCAGGTACCTTCCCGGCTGAACGCCAGCGCCTGCACTGCGGTGGGGTGGTACGACAGCACCGCGCAGCACGTGCCCAGCACGATGTCCCACACGCAGACGTCCGCCGTGGCACTGTCACTGTGGACGCCTTTCCTGCAGACATCAGCATCGTCAGCAATACCATCTGCAGTGCTGCTTTCCAGCATCACGGACCCTTGTGGAGTGGCTCTTCACACACACCGAGCCCAGCATGCCCGTGCCAGATTGGCCCTGTCCACGATTCATGCAGCACGACTGAGTCAATGATGAACGCCAGGAACGTGGTGGTTAGGCATCATGAGCTTGAACTAGTGACGCTGCTGGCTACTACCACGAGCAATGGTGCCAGTGTCTCACCTCGAAGCGGATGCGATGACCGCACTCTTACCACCGACCACCGCCAATGCCGTGATGGCCTGCTGATTGTGCACCAGCAGCTTCTGCCGCCGGCTGCGCAGGTCATCGACAACCACAACATTGTCCACTGCATACAGCAGCAGTCCCTGGGCCGGCAGCCACGCCGACGTATGAGGGTGCTCGTGAGCCATGCCGATGACGCGGTCACACGCCGGCTGAGGCGCAGTGGCACTCGACGCGGAGGGTGCGGCTGCCGGGGCACAGGGCATGGACAGATAGGGGGCAGCTGCGGTGCCAACGGTCGGGGGCGCAAGCGCAGTCGCCGAGGGTTCAGGAACGATGCGGCTGCAGCGGGGCTCCTCGGGTGCTTCGGTGGCGGAAGGTGCTGCTTGTTCTGGCACAGCTGCACGACACCAGCACGCTCGGTGGCAGTTGATGGCACATCGATCAGCTGCATGCATGCATGCAGCCCCAATCCGTGACCTCAGGATTCTGTTCGTGACTGGCCTTGAAGCAGCAAACCTGGATGAGAGCGGCATGCTGCAGCCGGCAGGTTTGATGAGATATTCTCCTGGACGACAATGCTATCTTCTGCTGAAGGTATGACTGGCGGGATGACACTCTTGCATTTCCAAAACAGGATGCAGTCCAAGGCATCAGCAGTGATCAGCGTGTCTCCAGTCTGCACTGCAGCCATCACTGCGCCTGAGTGGCCAACAAACGTCTGGTGCGGTGTTCCAGCCTTCGCATTTGGGGTTCGTTCAGACCTGCACCGAGCCTGCGCCTCGAGTGAGCCCAGCGTGCAAGGCCTCAGCACACCCGGCATGTATGCATGAGTGGCTTGGCCCAGTCATAGGTAAGGCCGGAGGACACACCTGGATACGTCCCAAACCTTCAGCAGGCAATCATATCCACCGGTCAGGAGGAATGGAGCTCCAGGATGAGCAGTCAGGGTGTGTATGGTGTCGCGATGCAGAGCGTTGACAATTTCCAGCAGCTTGCCGCTGCTGCAGCAGTACTTCTCCAGCTTGTGATCTGACGTTGCGGCCCACAAATGTCCGTCCGCTGTGAACGCAAGGCAATCAAACGCCGGGGCCTCAGTCTCTACTTTCAGCTTTGGTTTGAGCTGTGGACCTGCAACCCAGACGCACCTATACTGATGCACATAGGCAGCATCATGCTTGCAACAACAGACAGGCAGGGGTGCTGCAACAAGCTGGGACCCAACAGCACAAGGAAGTCAGTGGTGGTGTCACACCTGAGTACAGCAGGATGGAGGAGAAGGTCTGGCCTGCGATGCGCACAGATGCAGCCAGCATCTCCCCATCACCCGACATTGCCATGACAGCGCTTTGCACCTTTGCAGGCGCCAGTGCAAGGACTTTACTGGGCAGGTAGACTTGAAGCACATCATGGACGTGGATGTATCCATCATGCCCCAGCGATAGCAGCCGCTCACCGTCCGGAGAGAACATGATCTGCACAGCAGGTGAAGCATTACCTGTTGTGCTGGTGGGTACCAACCCATGCACGAGCTGCTGAGGAGTGGCTTCAACCCACCTGCTTCACACCACATCGATGGAGCTTGAATTCTTTGATCAAGCTGGTTGTCGGTACATGGAAGATCCGGACTACGCCACTGCTGAAGCCACATGCCACATCGTCCTGCAGAGGATGGCATTGCACACATAGGACCGCCTCACCAGGTGCCTCGAATTCATATCTGCATGCATCACCTTCTTGCGCCCGGACGCAGCCCCACCTTCACTCCATGGTAATCGCCACGCAGCAGGGGGGAGTGCACACAGCTGCTGATGAGTGGCCAAGTTCCAGATGCGGATTGTGCTGTCTGAAGATGCTGTGACCAGATGCTTCCCAGACCCGTCCACCGCTAGAGCATTGACTGATTCTGTGTGTGACCGCAGCACCGTGGAGTACTTGTGGGTTGCTATATCAAGCAGGCCAACAGATCCGTTCTCCGTCCCGACGCACAGCTGCAGCACAGTGAGATCATAGTCATGACTTCATTAGCGCCTGGCGTAAGCACGACTGCTGGTCAATGAATGTTGGATCAGCTGGTTTGCATGCATCAATCATTCCATCATAGTGTTCCCAACTGTTTCATGGTACCTCAGAGCCTGTCATGACCCGTGCATTTGGATGCGATTGTTAGACAAGAGCACACCTCGAGTCCGTCGGGAGACATGCCCACAGCAGTGACCGGTGTCTCGTGCTCAGCTTCCAAAAAGAAATCAGAAAAGTCGATTGGCCAGACACGGAGATACTTATCGTCACTGCCGGTGATCGCAAACCCCTCATTGACAACCAGAGTATTGATGGCCCCAGTGTGAAGCTGATACACTGTCTCGAGGTGCAGCTTGTCGTAGTTGATTTGGTATACAGAGCCAGACACCGCAGCCACAAACACTCGCCGCTCCTGCCCCAACGCAACAGCAGCCTGACCCGACTCGAACGCAATATCGGTAAAGATGTCCAAGCCCACACACGGGGTGTGGCCTTTATTGAGGCACATGAGCTTCCGCCTGGCTTCTGAAACCTGGACCCAGCACCATTGCGGCATATCACTTCATTGCCGGCCTGCTGGTCGGCTGGAATTCTTACGCAGTCAGGCATACATCAATTGCTACCAAAGCGTTGCTGGCATCGATTGAACTACTTTGGGGACAATGCAGGCGTCAACCGAAACAGGAGCTCGAGAAGCGATGTTCAGAATCAAGCGAGGAGTAGGGCAAACCTGTATGGACAGCCCTCTCAGAGCGCCACATTTGGTGCGGTACAACCTGACGGAGTCTCTTCCAGCCGTCATGAACTTCTCAGGCTCGTACACACAGAACTTCACTCTCTTGATGTTGTGCTCACTTGTGCTCTTCACAACCACAGGTGACTTTTTGCTCTCACGGACCTTTGAGATATCCCAGACAACTATCAGCTGCTTGCTGAATGAGTCTAGACCGACTGCGACCAGGCTGCAGCCGTCCTGTGATACGTCCAGGGCGACCATGCCTGATGCATGGTTGCACAGGACACAAAGGCACTTCCCCGACGGCACATCCCAGATGCGTATCATTGCCTGCTTCCCACCCTGTGCAGATGCCATTGTCAAGCCATCACCTACACACCGACCCAGAGCTCATCAAGCATTACCCACCTCAGCGTGCCCATGATTCAGAACTCCAAGCACCTGCTCACAAGGCCTACCTGAAAAAGCGAAAGCGACCACATTCTCCGTGTGCCCGTGGAAGAAGCACTGTCGCAGCGTCTTTGGGTCCATGGAGACAATGCTCCGCGCTGCAATGAAGAACAGGCGATTGTGCGCTGACCAGGTGAGCGCATGTGTGTACTCGCCTGTGAAGCCATTGATGCTCTGCAGTTCCAGGCATGGCCCTGTATCAAGGCAGGACGGCGGTGTAGGCGAGGGCGGTGCTGGCGGGCTGGGCGCTCTGCATGACTGTGAATATCATCAATCTTCGGCCTGCCAGGGAGGCACACCGGTACGAGGTGACAGACGGATACTTGGAATCAGTAACAACAGACACAATCGATCATGTAGGAGGTCACACCGATCAGGGTAGGCTCGTGTGTAATCTCTGACAGGGGACGCGGACCGACGCCTTGCTGTTTCCGTGGGGAAATCCATGGTGGCATAGGGCTGCCCTTCCCACACTGGTGATCGGCCACTTTTACCGAATTTTACAAGGGGCAGAGCATCATTGCTGGCTTTCGCGTGATCGCCATCTGCATCAGGCTGATCTGGGGGTTCTGCTGGTACCCAAGTAAAGTCGTAGTGTCTATGGTTCAAGGCGGGGTTTAGCTGCATGTCTCGAGGCAGGTTTTCCAGAGAATATCTGCATGACATGATAACTGCACGTTGCTGCCACGGTAGTGCAAATGGCTAAGACTGAGGTGATTTAGGGACAGCAGCAGGATCATACTTCAGGTGAGACGTGAATGCTCCACGAACTCGCATGTTGGCACAGAACTGCACCCTCGCAACTGCTTTGTATGGTGAATGGCCCTCAGCCATCAGCAAAGCTGTCATGTCAAGTGCGAGAACAGTCCACTTGGCAGACACGTGCCCCATGTAGATCTGCTGTCCCATTGCTGTTACCTGCATGATCTACTGTGCATGTCCCCATGCGCTACGAAGCAGAGAGAAGCACGATGTATGTTGCAATCATACCCGATCGGAGCCTGGTTTGTAAATGTTGCTCAGTGATATCCGATGAATTTTGTCTGTGACATCTACCGCATCTATATGCAAAGCCCAGTCTTTTTGCTGCTTCACTTGAATCTGGAAGCACAAAAGCTGAGTGATCACAACAGAATATGCAACACACACACAAATAAAAGCACCAAATCTTCAGCAGTCGCACCTGCAGATATAGGAACTGGCCAGTCAAGCCCAGAATGGGGCCCTTGGTCTTGGGCAGCTGAACATAGTTGGCAGCCGGGACCGAACCAGATATACAGAAGACACGCTTCCCAATCGCTTTGTCCTGTGACAGCCACGCGACTTTTGTTTTACATGGTGTCAAAAGAAGTGCTCCCTGGGGGGTGGCAAGCTTTGCATGGGCAGCATTTTTCCCATGGAGAGTGCCGCACCAGGACATTGACGACGTTGCCAGCCTTGCTCACATGCTTCCAGTCATCCACTTCACAGAGCTTAAACACCGATACATATGGATGCTGCCAGGCTACACGTGCACTAGTATCTTCAGCGTCAGCTTGAGGCACTGTTGCGTACTTCAACATGTCGCAGTGCAGCTGGCACTGCCCCCGATCGGGGTCGCTCCATGCAAGGGGCAGTACCTTTGGCGAGCATGCTTTCAAAAACTTTCACAGTGTGGAGAGTTCAAGAGCAACTCATTTCGCTTGCAAGCACTTCGTCGGCGATCGGCACTGCAGAGCCTGGAAGAGCCGGTGGCAAAATGCAGTCAAAGCGAGAGTGCAATGCACTGAAGTCCATCGCGGGGACACTCTTAGTATTCAAACGTTTGTCAATTGCTCGCAGTTGTTCGCAATCAGCAATGCACAGGTTTACCCGGCCGCGCCCATGTATGTTGTGTTGTGCAAGCTGACTGAAACGTTTTCCTACGCAGAGCACCAGCGTAGCGACCTTGGAACAGCTCATGCGTCTCCTTGAATGCTGTCGAGAAAAATCGTCGAGACGCGGTCAGCTGCATCAATTCGCACAGCATGCAGCAGCTGAGCCAATTTGAATAGTTGTTCACTTCTCGCCACGGAAGTCTGTCTGCACGATGGGTTGCACGTGGAGCGGCTCAAACTTATAACATAGCAAAATCTGTATGGTCCATAATGATCTGGCACGTGATATCGACTATTTGCATCCATATCAGATGCTACGTAGCGATTGAATGTGACTGATGACGAGTTCTATACAGGCCAACACGCTTCCACATCTCGAACTCAAACCGACTAAATGATCATAGGTAGAAGCTTCATGCAACTTATCTGATCGATTGCGAGCGACAAGCTCGTGTGCACATCCTTGATGTAGCATTCTGAGGATAGGCTGCCTGTTTGCCAGGATGGTGAAGCAGCAGTACTAGTACCCCACTGACAGAAAGTTTACCGTGGACCAGCCTGCTGCCACGGCTTGTTCACAGCAGTACTGCGTCTATGTAGTATCTGGAAAGTACACTTTCTGTGGACCTGGTAGTGTGCCTCTGTAGCGAAATGCTCATACTTTATCCCGGAAGCCTCTCTGGTGCCAAGGGGATGAGGTTTGCAGCCGCAGACAGCAGCAGCATGGCACGCTCAACGTTCTGCTTAAATCTCCTCTGAAAACACATGACCAAAAGAGTAGTATCGGTTCATAGCTGCCCCGATGGATTGACAAAGACCCTTGATAGATGCACGCAACGCGTCATCTACTTCGTTCTCGCAATCTTTCCAGATCTCTAAATGCGCCCCTTTTACTTCAGTCACATCACCCATAGGCTTTGGCATCCCCTGCTCATCCTGGCCAATAAAGGCGTGCTTGACAGCAACTTCGTTGTCAAGGATGAGCTTGATTGTTGCAACTCTCTCTCCTTCCTGCACACAAATTACTGCAGCGGTCAGGGATGGGTCTGATGGGATGGTTCTAGAGGGTGCAATTTACTGCGGCAATAATTGCAGGGAATCCACAGTACAGGAACAATCTATGAAACCCTAGTCAATACAATCGGGACCAGCATTCACTGAATGCTGGCAGTGGTGTTGACATGCAGGTCTAGAAAGAACAAGCTGCATACCCGCTCCATGTGAATTTTGAATCCCCACAAATCGTCATCTTGCAACACTTGCTCAAATGAGCAAGCCGCCCCAAAATTTGCTATCCCCTCGTTTTTTACCTCGATCTCGATCCATCGGTCCAGTTGGTCCATCATCTCATTGCGGGCGATGAACGCCGGAATAACTGATTTGGAAAGCATCTTGGCCCGTACCACTACCCGAGACGCCCTTGTAGAATGGAGCAGATTCGCCTTGGGACGACTGATCTGCCGCATGTGCGACGCTGTGCGCACCATGATCTCGAATCAAAAGCTGAAGCGCCGTTACAGTGTGCACCCTTAACAAGCAACCCTTAGCAGCACGCTAGACTGTTACACAACAATGTAAGAACCTCTTCTATCTGCCTTTGTATTTGTGCAGGCTGGCGTGCGCATAGCTGCTGTGGAGTGAGTCTGCCCGACACCAGCTTTCCGTGTCTTGCGACGCCACACCTGTGGACATTGCACACACACACACACACACACACACGCACTTTTGGACACCTGTAACCACTGCTTCAAAAGCGCAGAAAGCTTGCTAAGTGGCTTCAGAAGCAGCTTGCTTCTGCCCTGCTGAGCATGTGTATACGGAGGCAGCTTAATCATAGTCCCCCCAGTGAAAGTAAATAATAGCTGAAACATTCATATAACACGGGCACACGGTGGTGCAGGTGCGCATTTGAAAGATTGACACGCAGGCCTGCCATGATGACAATCATCTAGATTCTTTGCGAGTTCAGAAACAGAGACAAGGTAGATGCAACGCCGGAGTCTGCAGTCTCATGAGTACCACAGCCTGTGCAGGTGTCCCCTCCCTCCGCGCATGCCTATGCTGGTGCAGCGTACATATACATAAATCCTGGCCACCAGTTGAGAGGCCAATTTCCTACAGTTCAGTCAGGCCTACCGGCATCTGCACCCTTCAATTTGACTGAGCAGACGCACGCCGCAGCAAATGCAGCACGGCCATGCCTTGGGGCGTCCTCTAGTTATCTACATAGACACGTGTACCCCAATTGAGCTTGCAAGCGATCGACGCAGGCCTGCCTACAAAAATGGCAATGTGATCCGCCTGGGTATCTTGTGGCGTGCATGATGGAACATCTCTACCCTCTGCATCCATGGGGAATCCATGCAATCCTACGCAGAGCACGATGTCACGTGTCGAAATTTCGTGTAGTTAGTTGGCAACACCATTCGCAGGAGAATGTGGCTCTTGGTCGCAGGGAACAGTTCAGGGCAGGAAACGAGAGAGACTTTAGATGTGCTCCAAGGTGTGCATCCTCATGCAGGCACCGCGAAACACGGATGCCCTTCGGGGTAAGTGCACGGCTGGACCAGGCTGGCAGTGCGCACTCCTCGCCACAGCGGCCTGACGTTGGCGGTCGTCGGCTGACCTTCACGGGTGCGTTCGAAATGGCGAATATGTTCAGAGCCACATGGGAAGCGCTTTGCCGGCAGCAGATACATTCCAGCAAACATTCGGTGGTTTGTCTTTTTTGGCGTTTGCATCAACTGCATAAGACCTGTTCAAGGGCGGTTCGAGCATACATGGTCATGCGCCAGGCACAAACAGCTACACCTGTCACACGGACCCCGCTTAACGATCACCCATGCGTTGATCGCAGAGCTCTTCTACGTATCGGCTTGTTGTCGTGCGCGCCACAGGTGAGCAAACGTTTTGAGCATGCATTGCACCATCATCGGATTCATCGAGCGGCCCACACTCTGCTCATCATCTCCTCGGCTGCAGCCTGACGCGAGCATTCTGTCAAGAGGTCAAAACCTTATGCATCTCTCATTCATTTTGATGACGATCGAAGTGTCTATGCAGCTTCTGATCACTTGTGTTCCGGCTGTTGCTGCTGAGGCGGACGACTGTGCCACATGTTTGGGTGTGGTGGATGGCACACTTGGGAGCTGTGCCGGACTCGAGGGATGCGTCAGCTCATTCGATGACAGACCAAAACATTTTGTCAATCCTTGGGAATATGATGGTGTCCGGGTACGACGCTGTGTCTCGTTGATGCTATGCCTGAGTTCACACAGGTGCTGTGTGTATCTGCCACTGAGAGGCTACAATGTCCATGCCTTCTCGGACCATCCCATTGACGGCTGTCAACACACGCTGTATGCCATGTGCATACACTGTGAGTCTGTATTGACTGGAACTGCATTCGCACATGCCCATGCAGGCAGGTAAAGTGGCTGCATTGCGAACAGCTGTTGAAAACTCTGGGGGAGAGGTTACCGTAGAGGATTCACTGTACCTCAGAGCAGAGTTCAGTCTTCGGGGAGGGAAGAAGGACGTGTTGGAGTTTCTGTTCCAAGGGGATGACAACGTTGTGGAGCTGCGGGGCGTTTCGGGCGGGGGTCTGTTTCCAGTACGGAGGCTGCAGGACGAATTCGAGCAGCTCCGTGCCGCACTGCGCTGGGAGGAGGTCTACATCCTGCGCAACCGCAAGCGCTTCTTCGGCATCCTGGAGTCCCCGCTGGATACCTTTGGCGATGAAGCACCGCTGGGGTACAGCATTGAACGTGTCACCACGGAGTGACACGCTTGCGGTCGCGGCCCCACGGGGGAGTGCACCCCTGGCATTGAAGTGCCCCTGAGTTTTGCTCGTCTTGTATTGCCACCGTGTGCTGTAACTGCATGCATGACTGTGTTGTAAAGTAAAGTAAATCTAAATTTACCGAGCCGTATCCTATTGGACACTGACAACTCCGAGTGAACGGGACCACATATGCCGAAGGGGTAAACCACCTGGAGACCCCCCTCAGACGACCGTACGCAACTCACGGGGCCTCCTCCTGTGCTAAGCGAGGTGGTCACGTGCGGCCGTTTCGATTCCCCAAAGCGCACGCAGAATCGAACCCACGCCCTCCTGGAACGGAGGGGTTGTGGGCGGGACTCTGCAGCGTGCGCTGCTTGTGCCACATACAGCCTGCTGTGGTGTCCTTCCCTGAGCATTATGTTGTTCGAAGTGCGCTCATGCATTTGAGCCCATGCGTGCCAGCGTTGTGCATGTTTGGATGCATGCGTTCAGAACGTACAGTGCGCTTCGTCACCCCTGGGCGTTATGAGATTGCAGTTGCCGCTTTGATCTTACACGATCATCACAGCAGTGCCTATGTCTGTTCGCAGTGAGCGCAAGATGACCCTGCCACGGGCCCCGCATCCTTCCGCAGGCAGTGGAGCCAGCGCGGCCACCGCCTTCCTGCGCTTGGGTCCTCCGCCAGGCATCCGCGAGCTTCATTTGTCTTCAGCATTGCGGACCAAGAAGACTTTGCTTGGCACATATTCAGCCCTTGAGAACGTATGCCACAGCGCTGTAGGGGTGTCCAAGAGTGCGCAATGGCATCGTTATAGGCTGAGCTATCACCATCTGGGTCGCTGTGGATGTGCGCTGCTATGCTAGCAACAAGAGATGCAATTTACGCTTATTTATGAGAGACTGCTGAATTGTTCATGCCATGTGTGCTCCAGCGCTGCAATTGGGTCAATCACTGAGACCTCGTGCATAGCAGCAAGAGGCGTGTGTCGTTTGCCGACGCTAGATGCCGGGAACGTTTAGATGTTGTTGTTCAGTTGAGAGCGGCATGCACAGAAACTTGCGTCTACTGAGCATGGGTCCCGAGCCGTGCGCGTGCGTTCACAGTGGAGATAGTGCAGGCCAAGGCCTGAAGTTCCGCACCCAATCGCTCCGCGTGACGGCCGTGCGTGCATGGAATTGACGTGCCCGCAATGTACACCTAGAGCCGTTTTCCAAAGGACCTCGTGTGCGCGTACTTGCAAACATGTCCTGGGATCGCAGTTGCATGCCCAGGTGGTATCGACCGGGCAGGCGTGCAACATGTTTTTGCAACATTGGTTGGTTTGAAGTACTTCGTCATGACGCGTCACATGCCCTAGACACGATCGTCGCCTAAAACATCGAAGGCCACGCGGCTGAACGGCTCGGTCGACCGTTCTGGGTAATTCAGCAGATATTCGTCGGCCTGGACGGTTACAGAGAGGTCCACTGCATCTGGCACGGTGATGTGGGGTCACCGGGGCAAGGGGCAAGCCCAGGCGGTCGAACGATCACATAGAGCGACACCGATTTACATAAGCACCCAATCTGTGCGGGCTGATGTCAATAACACTGCGCAAAGCGGCGGGACGCTCAGGCGGACGACGGGAGCAATCTCCAGTCATCTAGCACCGGCTCGGGCTCCCAAGCACATCGCCACAAGGATGGTGCGCGTTGGAATATTGCATACATTATGTGGGGTCTGAGTTGTAATGTGGCTCCGCTACCTGCCGTTGAAGTGTTGGCTTGCCTGTCAGTGCGTGCCCATCGCGTGTTGCGGATGCTCCAATCTTGAGCGCGATGCAGACTAACGTCATGGCCACACAGTCTGACTACCCGACAGTCGAGGAGCTGGTGGGAAAGACCCCTCTCGTGCGAATGCAAAGGCTGGGCACTCACCTGGGCAAGAACAACACCATCCTGCTGAAGCTGGAAGGTGACAACCCAGCCGGGTCCGTCAAGGACAGGCCTGCTCTGTCCATGATCACGCGAGCCGAACGCGCGGGTAGAATAAAGCCAGGAGACACCCTTATAGAGGCCACCAGCGGGAACACCGGTACTATTCACATCAACACTCATGTAGCAGGACGATGACTTGCCTGTGCATCAAGCTGGTCTCCCACAACACATCACCATAAGCACGGCACATCTCCACATACTTTCCACCTGCCTGTATATGCATATCTGAGCCTTGACCTGAGCCACAGCGCACAGCTGCACCCTCTCTTTGCAGCTGCAGCCTGGCGTGTCTACCAGGGCCCCACCTGCAGTGCCCTCCACCTGCAGGCATCGCTCTGGCCATGGCGGCCGCCACGAAGGGCTACCGGTTGCGGCTGATCATGCCGAGAAACATGAGCGAAGAGCGGCGCGCGTCCATGCGTGCGTACGGCGCGGAGCTCACGCTGGTCGCCCCTGGAGCCATGGAGGCTGCACGGGACCTGGCCCAGCGCCAGCAGGCTGCCGGCGAGGGCATTGTGCTGGACCAGTTCAGCAACCCTGACAATCCCGCGGCCCACAGCGACGGGACCGGCCCGGAGCTCTGGGAGCAGACCGGCGGCCGCATCACCCACTTCGTGAGCTCCATGGGCACCACCGGCACCATCATGGGCGCATCGCGGTGTGCTCTGCGTGCTGTGCTCTGCGTGCTGTGCTTTCTCACTGTGTGTGATGCATGTGCACGGCGTTCTGGCTGCCTGGGCGGGGCTGTTCCCACCCAAGCTTGGAGAGGGTGTGGGTGAAGAAGTTGCGCGGGAGGAGCCTCCCAGCATGGCCTTGCAGAATGGCTTTTCAAAGCTGCAACGGCAGCGTGTGCAGTGCTGCCCCACTCAGGCGGAGCCTTGGGCTGGGAGCCTTTGTGCTGAATCATCATCTCCATGGCTTCAGGGGGCCCGGCTGCGCTCCTGCATGCATCTGCTGCTTTGTGAGGATGGAAGGGACGATACACACCAACACAGATGTGCTTGCTGTGTGCATCTACAAAGCTCCCGGCTGTACGGGCCGCCCAGCGGGCAGCGGGTAACGGCATCGCAGATGCAATGCCTGGCTCCTGCACACTCGACGTGCACGCACTCTGCGATTTGCCATCTGCACGAGCAGCATGTCAGGCAGCATGCACACAGCACAAGGGGGAGCAGCTGTGCAGGTTCTTGAAGGGCAAGAACCCTGAGGTGCAGATTGTCGGGCTGCAGCCTGCGAGCGAGTCGTCCATTCCGGGCATCCGCCGGTGGCCGCCGGCCTACCTGCCGAGCATCTTCGACGCGGCCCGCGTTGACCGCGTGATTGACATCACGCAGCGCGAGGCAGAGGAGTGCATGCGGGCACTGGCGCGCGTTGAGGGCATCATGGCCGGCGTGTCCTCCGGCGGCGCGGTGTCCGCCGCGCTCCGGCTCGCCGCGGAGGTGCGCCGCCGTACCTTCTCCGCAGGCATGCATTGTAGCGTACCGAGTGCCTCGTGATGCTACCCGTGATGTGCAATGGCATGGTTTTGAGCCAGCCAGTGGGTCAGTTGTGTGCGTGCGCACTCCGTGTGCAGAGTGTGGGGGTGAATGCCGATCAGCAGCGGGGTGCCGGGCCTGGGTAAAGCTTTACCCTCGCACTTTTCTGCTTGTCGTTTCCCGTAGTCAGGGTGACGTGGATACGGGCCGCTTGCGTGCACACGGTGCAGATCATGTCCATCCAGAAGTTCCATGTATTGCCCTGCCAATTCACTGCTTGCCACAGTACCCTCGAGGATCCTGCGGGTGCAGGGCTCCAGCCTCGAATCCGTAGTCTGTGCTGCAGGCCAGCTCACTCAGCCGAGTCAGCGCTGCACAAATGTCATGCACTAGACTGTACCTGACACCCTAGCGCTACCCTGAATTGAAATGTAACCCGAATCAGACATGCAGTACAGGCGTCTAGACATCGCACCGGCAACAAAACACGCAGGTTTGTTTATTCCACATCACTCAGGCTCAGCCCTGCCAACCCCACCCCCCCTGCAAAGCGCCGTTGTTTGGGCGGGATGACTGGAGACATGCCCCGCACGCATGCAGGTGGAGAATGCAACGATCTGCGCCATCATCTGCGACCGGGGGGACCGCTACCTGTCCACAGGCGTGTACAACGAAGAGGCCATGCTGCGCGACCCCCAGCCGTGCCCCGCACAGGAGTGGCCGTCTGCGGAGGCGAGGCTGGAGGTGGCATACCCGGGGCCGCACTATGTCTTGTTCACGGCGGACGTCGTTGACGGCATGCCGTGGTGTGGCGACTGCGCGCGCGCGCTGCCTGCTATCCGTGCTGCGGTGCGCTGGTCTCTTACCTGGATGCTGTTGCGAGGGGGCCTGCAGTAAGCTTGGATGCTGTTGTGTGGGAGGTGGTCAGAACCAACAATTTGCGCAGCGATGCAAGTGCGCCAGATGCTAGAGAGCAGATGCATGAATGAGCCCAAGGCCGCATGAAATTTCGCAATCCGACTACTGCACCTGTTTCGGTGGCTGGTAGCGTGCTTCATTGCGGCCTGTGGCAGTGGCCCCAGACAGGGACATCGAGGCAGCGCCTTTGGGAGCGTGCAGCGCAGGTGCTATCACAAGATTCCAGCTTACAGCACCTTTGCCTTGTGCAGGTTCAGGATCTAGGCGGCACGCTGCTGGAGGTCGAGGTCGGCGAGAAGGCAGCCTGGAAAGACCCCGGGCACGTGTTCCGCCAAGCGGCAGGACTTGAACTCACGTGCATTCCAACGCTGATGCGGTGGTCTGGCCACACATGTACATCGAGACTAGATGCAGAGCTAGAGAATGCAAAGACAAGTGAGGAGATAGATTCGCTTGTGAGGATGTTTTGCCAATAGGTTGTGATTGGCCTGTGGACCGATCACTTGGCCGGGGCGGTTAGCGTTGATGAATGCATGACTTCTGTGAGGGCGTAGCCTAGGTTCGTGTCGTCAAATTAATGCCCATAGCGATGCCGGTATTGATAAGGATTCTGTTCTAGTGCTGGGCAGCGTGCTCGACTGAAATGTATCCGCAGATGTAGACCATGTAGCTGGTTCCTGCGCGCAGCCTTGAGATGTACATGCAGTCCACAACGTGCCACCCCTATAGATCAAGCAGTCCCATCTCAAGACTGCTCATCAGATACACTCGTCTGCTGCGTTCTCGCTGCACATGCATCCAACGACACGTCACCAGAACTAGCGCTGCATGGTATGCCACAAGCCAAGCTATTGCTTGCTCGGTCTGCTTCCCTGGGACTGCAAGAAGTGTACACGCGACGTGTGTGCTGGCAGCGAAGTTGTTAGTGAAGGGGCTGGGGGGGGGTCATCATCAGGGCCATCGCCCTGCAGGGCCCCCTGCCGCGATGCAGCGCTGAAGCGGGAGCTCTCTTCACACAGCGACCCAGCGCTGGGCGTGCAGCCAAGGTAAAACGCCAGCTCGTTTGCTGAGAAGCGACCCGTCCGCGAGCAGTTGATGGCCTGGAACGTATCGATGAACTTCTCCAGCGTGCCATCGCCCTGGCGGATGCGCGGCGGCATCTTCAGGAAGTCTGCATACTTCCGGTCTTTCCTGATCTTGGTCAGGTACTCCTTGCGGGTCACCCTGCCGTCCTTGTCCGCATCCACATTCTTCATGATCTCTCTGACCTACAGCCACGGCGACCTCGGCAAAGAAGCAAAAGTGTGAAATCGGGCGTCACGCCTCGCCCGTTTGGACGATGGACTCTGCACCCCGAGGGGCGGCCAGGCATTGCACAGCCTCCACAGGAGCTGCCTTCTGCAGAGTCTGCAAGAGAGCCGCACCAGGCTGAACTTCGGGTCCCGCTTGTCAGGAACAGGGGGCTCGAAGATGAGGTCCAGCCGTTCGCGCAGGTGCTGGCTCTCCGGGAGCAGCTGGAACCGCAGAAGCTGCTGCCAAGGTGACGCGGGGCCCGTGCGCGCGACCACGTCCAGCATGTCCGCCCGCGGTACCACCAGCTCGGCCCAGAACGCCTGCTCACCCTCGTTCCATGGCACGGTGGTTGCACCGCCTATGCCACTGTCATCCACAGCATCCCCCACGTGTGCCGCGGCTGCTGTGAGGTGCTCTGACGTGTGCTGCCACTGCAAGGCGTGGCATCGCGGCACCAGCGCCACTTCGTGGGCGCCAGGCACGCGCAAGGCGAACACTTGTGTTCTGTCTGCTTCAAGCTGCTCTCCAGGCTCGGGCGCTGCCAGATGAGCACCGAGGCGGCACCACGCTGCAGACGCTGCCGGCAGCGCGCTCTGTGGAGTCTCCGCGCACACAACGGGGCAGCCCTGGCTGCTGTTCTGTACCGCCTCCGGCAGCACGTACTGCAGCACACCGCCGCATCACCTCCAGCAGCGCCCGGGTGTCACCAGCTCAGCCACAGGGCAGGCTAGCTGTGGAGCAAGGGCCCCTCTGACATTGACAGGAGACCACAAGCACGTGCCATGCAGCAGGCATGCACAGGCGACACTGCTCCATGACACGCCAAAGCTAGAAGTGTCACCACTGAGCTGCCCCAAGTCGGGGATGCCGGTGTGAGCACGTATGCCACACCTGCGTCCGTAGTGCCAGGAACCTCTCCTGCAGGGTCAACTCGAGAGGGGGTTCGTCGTCCGGGAGTGTGCAGCAGATGGCTCGTGGCAGGTCTCGCACGACGAAAATCTCATGTGTGTAGCTCCCTGGGGCGGGAAGCGCCACAGCCACACGGTGCTCCTGGCAGGGCAGGTCCCCCTGGGGCATGGCCACGGTATGCATGCCGGGCTCCCCAGCCACGACGTCCTGGAAGATTGGAGCTCCCGGCCGGGAATCCCACTCGTTGTCGTGCCGCTCCCAAGTCTGCCGCTGCAGCGGATATAGTTGCCTGCCGTGCGCGTCAAGCAGGCGGTGCTCTAGCCTGCAACTCTCGTGGCCCATAAACCTCACTCCGCGGCACAGTTCACACATCATGCTCTTTGCCTACATTGAAACGGCCAGCGCACCGCGGGAGGCGGGGGTGCGTACCGGTAGCCAGGGGCGACGGCGAAGCACAGCACTGGTGCCGGCAGAGGCAGGCCCTGCATTGGCAGCGGCAGATGCTGCACAGCGCTCAGCGCGTCTGGCGACAGCACACGGCAGCCGAGGTTGAAGAAGCATGTGCGCGCCCAGATTTGCGCAAAGAAGGCGCCATTGCTGATGTAGTCCCGCAGCAACGACCACGGCGCGTTGAGGGGTTGATATGCGAGGCGGAAGTGCTCCGGCAGCGTGAAGAACGCAGCATTGCCACCGAGGCGCGTGCCCGCCGCGCAGTCCACCAGCCGCCACAGCCCGTTCACCTTGACCGCGTTCCAGCAGTGGTTGTGAGCTGTCAGCTCCTGGCCGGGCGCGATGTCGTCATGGCGCCAGTACCCCGGGACCATGACTGCCTCGAGATGGCAGGCCTTGGCCATGGCAACGAAGAGCGCCGCAACACGCTCAGACCATGTGCCTGTGACACCGTACAGCAGCGTCTCCTCAAGCTCCGGGTGGCGCGGGAAAAGGGGCGCGGAAACGCTCTGGCCCCACATGCCGTCCCGCGGAAACACGGCGTTCCGGACAATCCAGCGGTACACTGCCCGCGCCAGCTCCAGGTGTGTCTTCATGCTGTCCTGAGTATTGACACAACACCATCACACACTCCCCAGGCCGGGCCTCAGCTGGTGCGTGCCAACTGAATCCTGCCTAGGAGGGCCCCGCAACATCGCTCACATGCACTCGGCGTGGCCTTGGTTGCCGTGGCGTCTGTCACAGCTGCGGGGCAGGCAAGGCGGGTATACACACAAGACTACAGTGCAGTGCAGCACAGCAACGCAATGGAATTGGGGTCACGAGGGCCCAAAGCAGCGGAGGCCACACACCTGCAGGAAGTCTGCAAAAACGAGAACACCCTCGGCGACGACGCTTTCCGGCAGGGCATCCACAAAGCCGTCGATGCGAGCAAAATCGCCCGGCCCGGAGCTATCAGGGATAGCGCCGGTGCCATCGTCCGGCAGCAGACCCGCGGCGATCGGGGGAATGGCGCCGCCGCCGTCGTCCAGCTCCCCATTGGGGAAGTAGCGGTCGCGGATGCGCTTCAGGCCCTCGGCGTCCGCACCGTGCAAGTTTTGTGCATGCACTTTCTCCTTCTCGTCCACCAGCAGGTTGTCCAAGTTGGTCACCTGGGGTAGGAGAGACACCAAATGAAGGCGATAGTCGGTGCAGCGCTGCGCCGGGTTGCTTGAGAGATTGAGATTGCCAAGGAGTGGGCATGCGGCTGCGTCTGCGACACCAGCGAGGACCTCTATGCAATTGTGGCTGACATCCAGGCGGTTGACAGACTTGCAGCCGGACACGCCGTCGAGAGTTGTGATCTTGTTGCGTGCTGCCACCAACACCCGAAGCCGCGTGAGCTTGTGGAGCGGCTTGATGCTAGAGATGGTGTTGTTGGAGATGTCTATGTGTACCAAACTCTGCAGAGAATGATCAGAGTTGATGTGTTCGGACTGTTGGGCAAATCAGACTGGCCTCCATGCAATTGCCATGGCGAGCCGGAGGGAGCACATCTCCTGCACAGTGTGTCAATGCAGGGGCGCACCGTGAGAGCGTCCAGGCCATGGCAGTGCCTGAGGCAGTTGTTGGTGATGCTGAGGTGCAGCAGGTTGGACAAGGCCGCCAGGCCTGCCGCAGACTCGATGATGTTGTTATCCAGGGCCAGGTCACGCAGGCTGCTGAATGCCTGGAGCTGGTGAGCGACGTCCTTGAACCCTGTGATGCGATTAGTGCGGAAATCTGCGCCTCGAAGGTTGCACGGCCTGGGCTCTGGAATGTCCAGCAGCTGTGTGACCAAATTGTCTGCAGCATGGGGTCCACATGACGGCACAAAGCTTGAGGTTGGATCTAGCTCCTTCGTATATCCATTGACCGTTGCAGTCCAGGTGTTTTCAACACCATGGGAAGTTTCACTCTGCATTGTTGGTCAGTTGCATGCCTGATACGTTGAGGTAAACCAGGTTTTCCATCCCGCTCAGATGGCGCAGGTCACATATCCTGTTCTTGCCGATTTCAAGCTTCTGCAAATGCCTGCGGTTCTTGAGAATGGATACATCTTCAGCTGTAGTATTGTTAAGCTTGAAGGTCAAGTACGCTTGGGATACGCCATCAGCCGTTTTCCCAAGATCCATAAGGCCGTCCCTGACCTACAGAGCCATACATGGCAATCACTTCCACTGCCGTGATGAAGCTTGGGCCACGGTCCATGGGAATTTGTAGGCTGACCAGTTATGCAGGCCGTGCTGCGCGATGTGTGTCACTTCTGGCTGGGCATGCATGGGCAAGCAGATCACACCATTTCCGGAGTAAACGGCAACCTGGGAATCTGCTCTCCAGGCTTACCCCGGCCGCCGCGCCTTGGCATGGATAGGCTTTGTTTGAGGCGCTCTCTGATTGAAGTGCTGTTGGCCGCATTCTGGGCTTTGGGCGGTGACATCTGAGAGTTGCTTGGCCTAGACACAACAATTGTGGCATGACGCCATACTACGAATCAGCTACTGATTTTTTTTTGGTGCCAATATACCTTAAAAGATGCCACGACCTCAGCACACGTTCTCAGCGCACAGACGCTCAGGCAACAAGCTCTCCTCGCCAAAATATATGTAGAGATTGTGGGTTCAAGCGGCTTAAATTCCAGCTTATTCACCTAGATTGTGCATTCTGCCCATTTTTCTCCGTTACAAACGCTCTCTGGCTGCATGATGACAACGACACAACAGGCATTAACAAGCTACGCACTTCCGAACATGGGACTGAGATCTACGACTCTCGGCGAAGTGGCTGTTGCGGAACAGGCACAGTTGCACTCAGTACGTGCGTGACCTTCATAGCATATCAGGTGTGTGGCGTTTCTCACGGTGAGGGCGATGCTAAGTTCAAATGCATGCTTGTTGCTGAAAGCACGATTGAGCAGGTGTCCCTAGGCGTCCAGCAGCCAGCTGTGGCAGGCGAAGACGTAATGTGCCTGGTTCGTCTTGTTCGCTGCATCGTTTGATGTGTTTTGCGCTGCCAGGGACGTCTGTTATGCGATCAGTGAAGTCGCCCGGATGGGCTGTACGATCAAGATTGCTGCGATCAAGAAGCTGAAGCTCTATTGCAGCGCTGCAGTCCTAAACAGTTGTTCAAATGCTCCACTTGTTCCGTAATAGATCATATGCTTTCCGTTTCACCGTGGCGTCCAGCCTCGTGCTTGCGACAAGTGCATGTGCAGTGGCATCCACCACGCGCAATGAGGACATACCAGTTCAAAAGCTTGCATGCCACGTGATGCCAAAGGGCTGTTCAGCTACACAGGGCAAGCCATGCGTTTTGATCGCTTGCGGCAGCTTCAATCCCCCAACCTTGACGCACCTACGGATGTTTGAAGCTGCAAGAGATGAATTAAGGAAGGTGACCCCTCCAGACCCACCTATCTGCTTATTTCGTGCCACAAGCGGCCACTGGACCTGACCTCGGATCTTATTGAAGCATATTGTGTCGATTGATGCCATCTAAGCACGTGTGTGCCGCACAACATCGAGATGGGGTGTGGCATGGACTCAACAATGCACCTGCCGTCGACAATGGCCCTGAACCATACGTTGTGATCTGTTCAGAAAGGCTTTGATGTCCTGGGGGGCTACTTGTCACCCGTACATGATGGATATGGTAAGCCAGAGCTGCTGCCTTTCCCTGCACGTCTACAGCTAGCGAGAGCAGCTGTGCAATCGTCGGACTGGCTGATGGTTGACGACTGGGAAGGCACTCAGGATCAGTATTCTCGCACGGTGCCAGTTCTCAAATCAGCGGAACGCCGCCTTCTGCAAGCACTTGGTCTGCAGCAAGTGTGCCCACCCAGCGCTACACGCTCATGGCGATGAACACCTATGCTGTCGCTGCCTGCATCCTCCATGTTGAGAATCGCTCGTAAATCAGCAACAATGCTGTTCCTGCTCAAGGTGATTCCAGTGATGTGCCGGATGGGGCGTTGTAAGGCTGTGGTGACCTTGTTTGCGATGCTCTATGCATGCGTGATGCAGCATTGAGCAAAGATGCCAACAGCTCTGGCATGTACCTGGCTGGCCTGATTTTACGCACTCTGTGCGATGCAGGACGATGACATGGCTCCACGTGTGATGCTCCTGTGTGGAGAGGACCTGCTGCAGTCGTTCTGCAAACCAGGTGTTTGGAGGGAGCAGGATATTCCCACCATATTCACCAACCACGGCGTGGTATGCGTGGCGCGCCCCAACTCGGCTGGCTCCTCCCTTGTGCTGGACAAGGTGCTCAGCTGGCCCATGCAAGGGCTGATTGCTGCACCACTTGTCTTGCTGATGCAGTGCATGTAAGTGTACCAAACTGGTGTGTGCAACGATGCTGAAACAACGTTGAGTGCCTCGCCTCAAGGCTCTTCAGGCCTGCTAAATGTCTGGCAAATTCTGCTTTTTAGTTGGCTGATTTTGCAGGACGGCCCTTTGCATCAGTATAGCCAACATTTCACTGTAGTGGAAGATGTGGTGGAAAGCTCAATGAGCTCCACTGCAGTCAGGCGGGCGGCAAGAGAGGTGCGACTTTGGCTTCATGCCCTGTGCTCACTCCATGCCTACCCTCACAACTCCACTGTATTTCGCTGCCTATCGCCCTTCGTTGTAAGAGACGTGGATTGCAGGGGCGATCTATTAGATACCTGGTCCCTGATCCGGTGGCAAATCTGATCGAGCTTATGGGGTTGTACAGCGCGAGCTGATGGATGCGAAGAATCTAGCGCAGTAGCAGAGGCATATCTTTCCGCAGTAGCAGAGGCAGATGCTGCTGCTCTGTCTGCGTGATGCACTTGCTGAGCTCACTTGAGGCTCTACATGTATATTTGGTCGACATTGGAACAGGATTGGGCCTGACTGCGGGTCCATGGTTGATAGGCATGCCAGCAAGGTCAGCATCATTCAATGCTGTATGGGCAGACAAGCGACAGGCTGCGCCCATATGGGGAGGCTCGCAGCTAGCCCCCAAGATGTTCCTTTGGAGGTTGTAGCAGGTAATGTACACCGCCACTGTGAAACGCCTGCCTCCTTGCAGCACCTCACTTTCACACGCAAATGTCCTTGCCGAACTTGGTACCTCACTTGGTACCTCTCTTTCACGCGCAAATGTCCTTGCCGAACTTGGTCTATTCACGGTCATCGCCAGCCATTATGTATGCCTGTTCCTTATGCAAATAGCCAACGTACCAGATCTGATTTTGCGGCTCAGGTGAAAACATGATGTGATGATGACAACAAGTACATTGTCGGGCCTCCCTCTCCTGAGCATGTGAACGTCCTTCAGCATCATTGCAGATTGCTGTGCACAAAATGGGCTGCAATGCTGCAGTGCCAGTTCAGGCATTGTATAGGTCAATATCAGCTCTCGTCCACATCAGACGTATACTTGTCGCCAGGGCCGATGCGATCCAGTGCACATTCACCTTTCGGCCACACAGCTCAGGAGAGGGAACGGACGCAGATGCTGCGGAGATGGCACCGTGTGCTGTGCACAACTGTGCACTCAGTGGCTTGGGGGAACAACAGCCGCGCAATCACAGCAGAGCCGAAACAACGCGCGGTCATCACATGGCTGCAACCTGCTGCGTTCTGACATCGATCGTAACCTAGTGGGATCCTTGGCACCTTTGATTTTGAGGTATCTCGCGATGTATCGTCAACCTTTGCGAACCACCGCCTATCACAATGTCTCTGTCTACAGGCATAGCTTAGTTTGCTGGTCAGCCGCGGCCCATCTGTTTATCTGCAGCTGAGGCTCATTTTTGGTCACTGTAAGCTGATGCCTCCGGCGCAACAGTCGCTTGGTCTAGCTTGCTGCGCCAGGACATTCGGTGGTGTTTTCTAAGCGGGTGAATTTATAATGAAATGCACCACAGACTGGACTGAAACGCCTGTACGTGACAACTCATATCCCCTGCTCTTTCGCATGCAAGTAGTGCGCTCATCAGCTCAACATGTTGAGCGTTCGTCGTGTAGAGTACGCATCCGCACACACATACGCACACCCTCACGCTGAGATTGTCCGTATAGCCTGAGAGGGAAAGCGTGCGAACGGTTGTTTACGCGCTTTCATTTCGCCCAGGTGAGCTTCGCGTTGCAAAGCGTTGGATCCGACGAGGGGCGAGCATATGCCTGCGGAGCACCAAATGACGCTTTTCGTTTGCAGATGGACTACAAATCATTGCAGCAGCAGGTGCAAGAGTATTTGTCTACGATCTCAGCGGGAATCCTGTCCACGCATTGAAAGGCCATTCGGTATGTGTAGCGGTCTTGTGCCTGTTCATTCATCATACCTCAATTGGCTGCCCTTGGACGGCACCTTCATTTCCTTTTTTTTTGCAGGACGCTGTTTATTGCCTGGCATATGCTGACGATGGAACCAGATTCGCTTCCGGTGGTGCAGACAAGACGGTGATCATTTGGAGCAGTGCTGGGCAAGGGCTGTTGAAGTTTACACACTCGTCGCCAATACAAGCGCTTTCATATAATCCCGTGACACACCAACTTGCATCCGCAAGTGAAAATGACGTTGGCCTGTGGTCCCCTGAGGTCCGCTCTGTTCCGAAGACAGCGCTGGCATCCAGAGCTCTCTGTGTCGCATGGAGCACTGACGGCCAGCATCTGGCCATCGGCTGTGAAGATGGGAGTGTCCTACTGAAAGACAAGGCTGGCAGGGACCGAACAACCATAAAAAAGAGCGGACCGGTTTGGAGCATAGCGTTCTCTCCCAAGCCACTTGACAAGGTCAAAGCATTGGTAGTGGCGTCATGGGACGGGACATTGTCATACTACAAGGTGGGATCTCGCATTGTGTAGCTGCACTGTATTTCTTTTATCCTTGTCCCATGCAGAGGCTGGAAGTTGTGCAGATGGATGGAGAGCCCCATGGGCTGAAGGATGTTACGTTGGGATACAAGCCGTGCGGTTTGGCAATTTCTCCAAACAGCAATTACATGGTGGTTGGTGGCACTGCCAAAAGGCTGGAGCTGTACACCACAGCGGGAATATTTGTGTCAACATTGTCAACCAAGAGAAGCTGGATCTGGGCTGTTGGCATTCGCCCTGGAGCCTCTTCTGGCTCAATCAATGTTGCATGTGGCACAGAAGATGGGTCCGTGGCCTACGAAAGTGTTTCGATCAGTATTGTTCACGGCCTGTATAAGGTGTGACGCACCCCCAAGCGGTAGATTTGTCTCACAACAGACACAATGTGCCAGGTGGCCGCCGCAACGCTTGCAATAGTTGAGTGCAACAAAGACGCGGCTGTGATTTTGGGGAGACATGCTTGTGTTGCATGATGACAGAGCTTTACTTCCACACATATGCAGGGAAACTATGCATACCGGGATATGCTCACAGATGTAGTCATTGAGACACTAGGTGGAAGCCACCGAGCACGGATCAAGTGCAGGGACTGTGTTCGAAAGATCGCAGTTTTTGAAGCACTAGTTGCTGTGCAGCTGCTTGAAAGCATCATAGTATATGAACGCGTGCCAGCAGATGGCGGTGGAACCGCTTACCATCTCAAGGCCCGCATTTCTTACAGCAAGAATTGTGACTTGCTTGTGGTGTCCAGTGGCCATCTCACAATCTGCGACAAAAACAAACTGAGGTGTTTCAACTTTGATGGTGTACAGTGCGTTTCTTGGCACTCAATTCCACTTGGCCGCACATGCTGTTGTGATGAGGTGCTCACGTTTCCAGCTAGTAAGATGGCAAGAGTTTGCTTCATCTGATGCTTGCGTGTGCACACTTGCAAGCTTGTATTGTGGTTTATAAACTTCCTCACTGTTGTCCTTGTGGCTACCATGCAACGTCAAGGGGTCCCAATGTGCCATAGGGAGATGGAATGGATTTTGGAGGCAAATGTCAGATATGTGAAGTGCCTTGGGGGGGCGTGTGGGCGTGAGGGTATCATGGTGGCATGCCGTGATGGCCGCGTCCTCACAGTTTTTGTGAACAACGCATTCCCATGCCACATCTGGCGGCATCCCCGGCCAATCCGGTATGCAGACATCAGCGCTGGGAGCTCTGGCCTTGCTGTCATCGATGACGACTCGAAGCTCACAGTCATCAATCTGCTGACGGGCGTGGTGTGCACCGCTTTTGGAGACAACTAAAAAGCCCGCATCTGCAATCGACCATCTTGAAAGCGCAGTGCGCACACACACACACACACATCAGTGAACTTGATTCGGTAGACAATCTTGTTCCTGCCATTGGCAAATGGCTGGTATCAGTGGTTCATTATGTAGCAATCGAGGTGTCCTGAGGTCGTGACTGAAGGGTCAATCCTTCCTTCTCTGCAGATTCGATACGAAGAGCCCAACGTCACCAGTGTTGCATTCAACCAGGACCATGAGGAGACATTAGCGTATTCTGGGAAGCAGATGCTGTCTGTGCGGACCGGGTCCCACAGGCCCAGCATGCAACACCTAAACAGCCTAGTCGTGGCTTTTCAGGGTACCACGGTATACTGTCTGCAGAACCAGGAGCTGCAGCAGCATGACGTGGCTATGGGTGGAACCGTGGAGCAACTCATGGATGCAGGGAAGTGGGCAGAAGCCTACAAGGTGGCATGCCTTGGAGTACCCTTGGAAGTGTGGGATGCTCTCGCTAATTCTGCATTGCTTGCACTCGACCTGGACATCGCACAGCGCGCATTCATGAGGACCCACGACTTCTTGATGCTCAACTTGGTCCATCGTCTCAACCTATTGAAACAGGCAGCTGTGCATGATAGCATCCTTGTTGGGGAAGTCTTGGCACATCAGGCACGCCCTCCTGAAGGCATCGTGGCAGGCCCTCACTGCGATTGTATGGCCACTTGCCCATTGATGTAGCAAAGTTCTAGCTCTGCACTCGTTAGAAGGCCTTTTGGCTGGTTTGAGTGTGTCACATCTGCACATAGGGCAAGTACGAGGACGCAGCGCATGCCTTTGCAAAAGCACATGCGGCAGACCGGATCATGGAAATGTGGACAGACTTGCGGCAATTTGACAAGGCCACCAAATGGGCGCACATGGTCGGGCAGGGTGATGCGTCTGTGGATGCACTCCGGGCACAGCAGGCACAGTGGAGCGAGGAAGTCCGTGACTATAAGGCCGCCGCAGAAGTCTATATTGGCAGCGGACAGTTTGAGAAGGCGATTACGCTTCTGGCAAGGAACACCCTGGACTGGTCACACCTCCTTCAAGTCACACGCAAACTGGACAGGTGACTGGTTCCTTCATTTGTGTGCGCGGGCACAAGCATTCAGGAGACCTTGCACGTATTTGTTGTCGTTCTGATGCATAAGGGCGTTGTGCTGTCGCAGTGCCACGGGCAAGAAAGCGCTTCAGATGGCAGCACTCGCTTTTCTGAAACATGATCAGGTGGATTATGCGCAAGAGGTGATGCTCAAGCTGGAGGATTGGCCGGCACTTGTGCAGCTGCATTGCAACGCCGAAGCATGGGACCGGGCTTTCATGACCGTGAAGCGCTGTCCTGATGATGAGCCTGCTCTTTATGAGACATATGCAGAATGGCTAGTCACTCGTGGCAGGTACACGGCTGCAAGTGCATGACGACTACACAATCTCACTGCTCTGTTGCCGACAATGGGGCAATTCATCACCTGTTCTTGCATGTAGGTACGATGAAGCCAGGCAAGCGTTTGCCAAGTCTCCAAAACCATATAAGGCGGCACGAATCCTAGAGGAACTATGCGCAAGTGCAGTCAAGAGGCAGGCTTTCAAGCAGGCTGCTTACTATTGCTATCAAATTGCACAGGAGGTTCTCATGGTACGATTTTCCGAAATCAGATGCAGTGCAGAGGTGCCTGAGTGTTCTGCGGAGTGCCAGCCAACAAATCATCCCCCCCCCCCGACATCACGAGCAGCATCTGTGTGATGTGGTGGAGAGAAGTGGTGGCGCTTCGAAGTTTGAGTCAATCCCATGTGTAGGCTGTCCACAGACCACCGTCCAAACTCAAGGCCTCTGACAAGCGGAGACTAAATTTGTTTTCGGAGATGTACAGCACTGCAGAGCTATACTACGCGTATGAAATCATTCATAGGGCAGTCACGACCCCTGTGGGAAGTGAAAGCCCTAGGGTGGTACTGAACGCAGCATGCTTCTTATGCACCAGGCTTGTGCACGGCTCTCCCCCAGAAGGCATACTGCTCAGCCACGTCCTCTTCGTTCTAGCACAGGCTGCCAACACACAAGGCAACTGGAAACTTGCACGCACTGTATTCCTCAAGTTACAGTCACTGAAGGTGTGAGCATGTCAACCACCGTTCATGCTCAAGATTCACTTCCCTGTCTTGACCCAGGCAGTCCTGATGCGCATGTTACGCGTCATGTCAGGCCCGTAGTGTGCACATCAGTCGGCTTCACGCAACATGATTGTCTTGATGATTGCAGTTTGGTTTGATGATTTGCATGATGTACACACTCCCTGGTGACATGCGTGTCATCTGCATAATCTGATGAACCATAACAAATGCTGTGATGAACTATTGTAGATACCAAAGCCTTGGCAGCAGCGATCAGACATTGAGTGTGTCAACATCAGGGCCCGTCCGTTGGCCAACAGCGAGCAGTTTACGCAGCACTGCTGGAGATGCGCTGCCATCATCCCATTGTTAGCATCGCATGATGCTTGTGCTACCTGTGGGTCCACCATAATTCGGAGCTTTGTGACTTTTGAGCCGTTGCCTGTCATAGAGTTTGAGCTAGCTGATGGAATCAGCGATGAAGAAGCTGCACGGCTGCTGGCAGCCGATCCACATCACTCAGTCGCCAAGTATGCTCGGCCTATGCCCTGCTACCCGGCCTATGCCCTGCTGCCCATACCGTCCACATTAAGCTGTCATGATATAGGACCACAGTGCACCATTGGCCCCCGATAGCTCACATGCTGCCATGAGCAATCTTTGACGGGTTCAATATCTCAGGTGCATATGTCAGTGCAGTCAAAAACCCAGCACATTCAACCTTGAACTTTGTTTGTAATACATATACAGGAGCTCACACCAGCTACGAACAGATGCCACAGCGACCAGCAGCAACGATGCGGATGTCCTTCGGCTAGACGAGCCTGAGGAAACAATCGGAGGAACAGCAGGCGATGATGCAGATCCATTTGCTGCACAGATGAGCATCCCCAATATGCCAATCAAGGCTGACCGGGGGATGCTTCGGAGCCTGTCCCAGGCAGAGGTGCTAATCAGACAGTGGCCCAATCCAGCAATCCCGGCTCAGTACTTTAGGTTGATGGATCCGCTGGCTGACATTCATATTGGCTCTTGTGGGCATTTCTTTGAGGGAGATGAATACGAAATGGTGAGCCTGGTGTACAAAAAAAGGCCATTCAGCTGGGACAAATTAAGTGGTGTATCTCAGCTCGCTGAATAGCCCTTCATATGTTCATGCGTGCCTTGCATTGGAACGCTCCTGGCAACATCCAACACTAGGGGCTCTCTGAATGTGGACTGCGCAGTAATGTGGATAGTGATGGTCCAATGTAGACAAGCTGCAGAGTTCCTTACGAGCCAGATGTATGACGATGCAGATCAGCATCTGCATTGCCGGAAGCACAAAAAACGGCTGCAAAATGCAGCCTGTCTGAGAAGCCAGAATGTTCGACTGTACCATCGATTCTTTGCCAGTGAAATCAGGGAACATGGATCCGAGATGTCCGAACCCAGTTTCTGGACCGACTTCCTGTGGCCAAAATCTCCCTCAGACATGCCCACCAGGATGCAAGGCTGCCAGTCAGGACACACACCTACTTCTAGCCATGTAAACAGAAGAGGGCTGGGGGGATGCTGGTCCCCATCACTGAGGTCTTGTAGCATTCTCGCTCAGGCTGAGGGCGACCGGCACCGGTAGCAGAGTTCCCTGGAGATACATCTCTGGATCAAGCCTAATCAAGGGCTGTTCAGGGGCCAGCGCTACAGGAGGCTGTCCGTGTGACATCGAGGTCTTGGCCTCCTGGCGCTGTTGGTTGCAATGCAGATCCATATTGCATTCGATGTGTGCTATCAGGCGAGGTAGTCCAATGCATTGCCAGGGATGTAGTTGAGTAGGTGTAAATTTTTAGCTCCCTGCCACGGCATGTGCCTCCGCTGTGAGCGCATGAGTGCATACAGTCTTCTTGTCATCCTGCATCGTGTAGTGCAAGGTGTTGCCAGCAGCTCCATGTTATGCCACATCTAGATCCATGCACCAAAACCTTGAGCATCCCTAGAGAGAGCCATGCACATGATAATGTTGTGCAACACTTAATATAGAATGCTCTACATTCCACTACTCTTGGATCGTTGCACGGTTTGGTGCCCTTTAGCAACAGCTAGACGTTGGTACTACCTACTAGTCGGCGTCAAATGCAGCTGCTCTGGCCAAGGCAGATATCAACTCAAAGCGCTCAGCTTTCTCATGCATGCCCAAGAATTTGCTTGCATCGTGTGCCCATGGCGACTGTGTGCGGCGGTGGGTACCTTGGACGCCTCGTTTGGTCCACGGTCTCGGGAAAACTCAACGACCCTACGGATACCGCTACTTAATTATGCATGCATATGTAACGTTTGAGTGCAGACACCGGCAGGTAGTGTTCACGAATACACAGATGGAGCCATGTAACCGCATAACATGCTCGATTTGAAAGCAGTTTCTTATGCTCATGTTCAGGTTCCGGCTGCAAAGACGGTGGCTGGAGACAGCCCACCGGACTGCCGCCGGTACGTCTGTGAACACGTGAATGTTGCGGAGCATGTGGCGAGCACCTCCCACCGCCCTCCCCCAACGCACAGAATCGCCGCACTGTGCCAGTCCTCAGAGCTTAGCTTCACGCCGAAGCGGCTATGCAGCCTAGCATTCATTGCTCACTCATGTGGTGAAGCACCAATCTGGGGAAGCATGTCCACAACGTGCCCAGACGTCGTGGAAGCATCCTTTCCAGATCGTGTTTGTCACTCGCTTGGGTTGCAGAGATTGCAGGCACATGTGCTGTCATGAAGGCGCATAGACACCACTACTGCATGCGCTAGGGCCCCGCGCAAGTGCGTGCTACTTGTGCAACAACAGCCCACTCATAGGCTATGAGTCATAGCGCTACTCTCGAACTCTGGGTGCGCAGTGAAGCCTGCCATGTACTCCCCTGCTACCTGCCCAGTCCCGGCCTCTTGTGCTTGCAGGCCGTCCTAGGGCGAGCATTGCTGCGCACGTGCGTGCTGCGCCCCCTTCCTCCTGCGGGCGCATGCTGAATGGCTATGTGCAGGTAACATGGTATACCCCGTGTGAGTGGTATCTCGGGGTTTGTATGTCGCTTAGCTGACGATCGGTACTGAGACGCTGAGTTGATTTTATGAGTGCATCAATGTTGTGCGGACGGGGTATAAGTATTGTAATGCCTTGACTGTCCATCGAACATTTTAAAATCTACTGGCCTTATGCTTACAGCTAGTTTAGGTAAGCAAAGTCGACGCTTGTTTTTCGGTACACCAAAGGCGTGAGACCACCTGTTCATAGCCTCAAAGGAAAGAGATGAGATGTACACTTCTTGTTGCATCCGTTGAACAATAGAGCTTTCCCTTCTGTCTGTGATTCTTGGGTCCAGCTTGAAGTGGCTAAGGCTGATGCACCCTGAAAATTACACGTGCGTACATCCCCTGCTGCATTGCAATGAATTGCTGCACTGATGCCGGATTGAAGTCGGCCCGGTGCATGTGCCCTTTCGTTTTTAGTGAATGGTATGGTGCAAATAATATTCTGGCTGCCCGTGGACGTCGCGACCACTTGAACTGTGTACGCTGATGAATGGGACGCTCTCGACCCCTCCGCCACCTCTGCACGGGCTGCGGGTTGCCGCGGCGCAGCCGTCGACTTGAGGCCGCATTCGAGTACAACAGCGACGCTAAGATTCAAAAAAAATTTACTGCAATTCTAGGGAAGCTGGACTGCTCAGGCGCAATGCATGGCGTAGACATCACAAATTTTCGGCAAATGCCGTTATGAATCAGTGCAGACAGGCACTGCAATGCTTCGTGCCCGCCAATTTGAAGCGAGCCTCCGTTTGATGTTGAAAAATTTCAATACTTCCCTATCGCAAGGCTTGCACATCGGTGGTAGGATCCAAGGTCGCAGATCGTTTGTCCGACAGGCAGAGCCGCGCCACAGCAGCACTCCTACCTTACGCCAGTTTTCGGACGCGAACAACATGTCAGACATTTCCGATTCCGACTGGAACGATGTGAAGTCCTCTTTGCTCGGTCTGATCAATTCCCAGCGCTCGGACCGGGCGATATGGCAAACTGCATTTCAGATGTCACAACATTACCTCGAGGTGCGCTCTCCATCGCAGCATTATGACGAGCTCGTAGCTTTCAATGCCGCTCCATTGCCAAAGCCTGTGTATTTCAGGCGTTATGCACAAGCGCTTCTGTGACTGGAGGCGTCAAACAGTGTTGACGGTGAAGCCTAGCTCGCCAAGAGCTTCGCTGCTCGCGACCGTGGACCATGCATGCAGCGGCTAGGCTTGGACCAAGACCTGAAGAAAATGAACGTTCTTCACATTGCGGGAACCAAAGGAAAAGGGTCAACAGCAGCCTTCACCAGCGCAATTCTGACCAGCTGTGGCTACAAGGTCGGACTGTTTACATCGCCTCACCTCTGCGATGTTCGAGAGCGCGTGCGCATCAACGGGCACGCTTCCACGCACCTAAGTGACCAGACTGACCTTCAGCGTCGACGTGCAGACTTCCAAGCATGGCCTCGTGTGCAGGAAGATGGTCTCCAAAGCGGATTTCGCCAGAACTTTCTGGCATGTGCATCAGACGTTGGCACAGCGCACGCCTCAAGACCCCGTCCGGCCCGGATACTTCAGGTGCGGGGCACACAAGCCATCTCTCACGCATCGCAGGGTCCACCCCTTCTCCCACACTGCACTCAGCAGTGCCTGTTGACACCGACCTGCCGCCCGGTTTCAATAACATGCTCCAGGGTTGGCGGCGACCCGTCGACCCTGGAGCATCAAACATGTCGCACGGATGCCTGTGTCCCCAGTGGGCCCCCACACGCATGCCAGCCCCCCCCCCCCCCCCCCCCCCCCCCCCCCCGCTTGACCTTACGTGGGGCGTGTGAAGATTCCTGACCTACCTCGCGCTCCACATGTTTGCCGAGGCCGCCGTGGACGTCGTGGTGCTCGAGGTCGGCATCGGCGGCCGCCTCGACTCCACGAACATCATACCCCGCGCAGTTGCCACCGCCGTCACGACGCTCGACTACGACCACGTGGAGATGCTCGGAGACACGCTGACGCTGATCGCGCGCGAAAAGGCCGGCATCTTCCGGCCGGGCGTGCCGGCGCTGACATGCGAGCAAGACCCTGAGGCGATGGCGAGCCTTGAGGCGGCGGCCGCAGAGGTGTGTGGCTCAATGTCGCCACCCTCCCTCCCCGCACGTCTCTCCGCCTGAGCGGCGACCCGGGCGCATGGTGCCCATGCTGCGAGCCGCGTGCTAGCCAGTGGCGGCCGCGTGAATTCCCTCCCTTTCCGCACAGCATTCTGCAGGGGCAGCGAGGGGGGAACGTGAGTGTACTGTGAGCTCCATGCTGGCCGCAGCGCGTCTGAGGCGGCACGGTTCATCTGTGGCCATGTGACCCGCAGCATCCGCCGTGCAGATTGAGTGCCCGTTGGCTGTGGTGGAGCCTCTGGAAGCGTATAGCCGGCCACCGGGCCACATAGCGCTCGGGCTGCAGGGACCTTTTCAAAGGAAGAATGCAAGCATCGCCATCCAGCTGTGCCGCGCCTTTGATGCTCGCATCGCATCGCCGCAGGTATCCGCGCCCGGCCACGCGGCCGCCGCCGCCGCCGCGCGCTGCGCAGAGCTCGACAATGGCACCCTGCCAGACACGTACCGAGACGGCCTCGCCAGCTGCACGCTGTATGGCCGAGCGCAGGTTGCGGTGGTGAGCGCGGAGGCGATACCAGAAGACCTGCAGGACACCGGGCCCTCTGGGTCCAGCGGCGACGCCGCTGCAGTAGACATCACGTTCTTCCTGGATGGCGCGCACTCCCCGGAGAGCTGCGCTGTGTGTGCGGACTGGTTTGCTGGCGCGTCGGGCGCCGCCGCGGACGCGCTGGAGGGTGCACCGGTGGACACGGTGCTCTTGTTCAACTGCGGGAACACGCGGCAGCCGAGCGTGCTCCTGGAGCCGTTCTCGCGGTGTTTAGAGTCAAGTGGGCGAGAGTTTCAGCACGCTGTGTTTGCTCCGGCGGATTCGACGTACCCCCGCAGCCCGAGGAAGGACGGCATGCCAGATGTGTCGTGGCAGCTGAGCATTGCAGATGCATGGGAGGAGCTGACTGCGCAGCGTACTGCTGCACCAGAACATGGGGAGGGGTCTGATCGGGCTCAAGCAATCCTTGGTGCGGCTTGCTCTCGGGTATCCACATTTGCTGTGTTTCTTCTCGATGTGGCTAGAGGTGCATCAGCGCGCTTCAGTCACCGCTGCAGTCGAGCTGATGGTGGTGTGGTGGTTGCAGGGAAGCAGGCGGCACGCAGCCACGCTGGCACGTCGGTGCACTACTCCTTGCCGACGGCGATGGCCAGGGTACGAGAGTTCGTGCTGACGAGGCATGCGCAGGGCAGGCGGGTGCAGGTCCTGGTGACGGGGAGCCTGCACCTCGTCGGCGACGTGATGCAGCTGCTGGGGATCCCTCCAGAATATGGCGCCCAGGGCAGCCACGCGGCCGGCCCGATTCGAGAGCACGCGGCACAGTGTAGAGCATGATGTAAGCACACGCGGGGCGCCGCAGCTGACCGCTCCCCATGTTTGTTCATTCTGCATGAGGACACGTACGATGCCTTACAAACTCAAGCCTCTATGCGTGTTTCAGTCAAACAGCTGAATATGGGTCAACAGCACCAGCCGCTGGTCACAGGCGCATCTGTTTCACAGGCGCATCTGTGGTCAAGCAGTAATTACCAAACACGCCCGCTCCTGCTGGACTCGGGGAGCAGTCATGGCAGTGACGGCTGCTATGCATCTGGTCCCTGCAGTGAGCCAGACGAGGACAGCAGTCCAGATGCTGCGGTTCTGCTTGCCGTCAGCGGCAGTGTGTACGCGCGGTCGTTGCCTGCCACGCCGTCTTCCAGCAGCAGGAACCGCTTCGCTAGGTGCTCGCACACCGACTTCCCCTGCACAGCAGCAGCCCGTTGCCCGCAGTCCCTGTCCACGGTTGACAGCCTGCTAGCGGGTCACGTACACGTCTGTGGGATGTCTCAGATTCGCTACGCCCATATCCCGCGTGAGTGATCGCTGCAAGGCGGAGATCATGAGGCATGATCGGCCTCCGTCCAAACCGTTGCTTTGCAGCACAGCAAATCAGCCGTGAGCACAGCTACGGACCATTCTGTGCTCCGTGACACGGCAGCCGATGTCGCACGCAGCAGAGGGACGCGGAGGCCCGCTGCAGGCTGGGGCACACCTCAAAGTTGAGCCAGCCGCGTGTGACCTGGATGTGGTTGTGGGCAAACGCGCCGAGGCGGGCGTCCCGCCACGCGCAGTCCACGCGCGCCCACCCTAGAGACCGCAGCCGATGCAGCACCACCACAGACTGCGCGGCCCGGGGGCCCTGCATCAGCGCCTCCAGGCCCCCCTGTGCGCCTGCGCCTCCCTGAAACTCATGGTGCAAGGCCTGCGGGACAGCCTCTCAGCTTGACGCAGCATCAGGGATGGCTGTGTAGCAGATGCACCCACCACTGAGAACAGCCAACATGCATGACACTGACGCACGCCCAGGGCACTGCACAGCTGCGACGCTTGGGTTTGTGGGTGTGTGGGTCTGTGCGTGTGTGTGCTGGTGTGTGGGTGTGTGCTTGGCGGTCTGCGGATCTGTGTCGCTTGCTACGCCGGTGATGGGTGAGATGTTCGTGGGTGTCTTGGTGTTTGCTTCGTCTGCTTGCTCCTTTCGCGGTGCTGCCCGACTTGCTGCCTTTGTCCTTGCAACACAGCTGCGACGCTGCACTGTCGTGCCTGTCTGCAAGGATTGCGCAGACCCTCTGAGGGCGATAGTTTCTCATGCACGCAGCAGCACATCGTGGACGCCGAGCACTCGCATTCGTGTCAGCCACACACGCATATCACTTGACGCTCTGCTCCACACGTGGCACCCACCAAGGTGCTGCGGGCGGCAGCCGCAGCATAGCGCCCACAGTGATGTTGCCGCACCTGGCTCACGTGTAGATCCTGCTCTGCGGCCGGCGCCTCCGCCGCCTCGGCGCCACCACCCGCTGCCGCCGGCAGGCTCCCCGCGGCGGCTGCCTGCTGCAGCTTCGGCAGGTCGTCCCCCACACACGCAAACGCTAGGACACCGCCGGCGCCGCTGCGCGGTGCCGAGGCGCTGCGCTGCGCTGCCGTGGGATGCGGGGGGTCCTCCAGCACAACTCCGCTGGCACTGGGCACGGCGGCGCGGTTCCGCAGATCGATCACAGGCAGCTCGTCGGTGAAGCGCAGCGTGGAGTTGGCCCAGCCGACGAGGTGGTCCTTCTCTGCGTTGCCGTAGCACGTGCGGCTGTGGAATGCCCGGAGGGCGCTGAAGAAGTGGCCCTCTCCCGGGACGTCAAACGCCAGGCGCACGAGCAGCGGCGGCCGGCGGGTGTGTGGCTGGGCTGCGTTCTTCCGTGGAGCGCGAGCGTCGGGCTCGGACATGAAGAGCTGCTGGCCTGAGAGGCCGAACATCATGGTGGTGACTGGGACGGAGAGCGTGTCGAGGATGCCGGAAACGAGTTTGGACACCCCAAGCCACTTAACCAAGGGGACCTGCAGGGCGCTGGCATGGCGTTGGCTGCGGGGGGCCGGAGCTGTGGTGTGAGCGGCTGTAACGGGAGCACACTTGATGCTCGCCTTCGCTGGAGTCGCAACCGAGGTGTGGAGTGGCCATGGTAATGAAATGTACCTGCGTGTTGACCGGAGTCAGCTGGGTGGACGCTGCCTGGACGTGTGCGACAAACAAGGTTTGCGGAGATGAGCAGGGGCTTGCAGCGGGGATGAAATGCAGGTCAGTACTCTGCGTAAGCCTCGGTGATATGGCAGGCCAGAGAGCTGCTCTGCGATTCGGCATTCACTTCCAGGCAGGTGTCTGACGTGATGGAGGCCGCACCGGTGTCAGCCCAGCGATCTGTTGCTCATCCTTATCGTACAGATATCCAGCTGCATATCTCAAAACAAGACCACCCATGGAGTGTCCTACCATGGAGATGTACTGCAGCTCGGGGTGGGCTGCTGTGATCTGCTGTATCTCGTCAGCTAGACGCTTGCCACAAGTGTCAATTCCATGGAAGGTCTGCGCGCCATGCCAGTCTGAGCAGGACCAGGACATGCTGCTGATGACAACAACACCATGACAGCTCCTTTGGAACGCACATCCTTCTTCTGATTCACCTTGGATGCATGGATCAAGTAATGATCCATGTCCAAGTGTTCGTACAGATACCGATTGATCACATTCCAGTTGCCCGGATGCCCGAAAACGCCATTTGCCTCCACTATCAGATGCTTGACAGGTGAAGCGGCTGCAGCTGAAGCACTGGCAGGCAGCGCCTTCGCGTGCGCTGGTCCTCCACGCACGCGGGCCCGGGTAGTTGGTACGGCATGCGTGATGCCCATCATAAGCATCAACGACGATGTGACAACGTCGCTGGAAAGACCGTAAGCAACGGCACGTCCTTGACCAGGCAACGGCAAGTCGCGGTCACGATGTGCTGCGCCAGTTGTGAGACAAAACTCAATGTGAACACAGGACGGTATTGGTATTCGGAACACAGCCTTGAGGACACAGAACTATACTGACGCGACCAGAAGGTCTCCCTCCTTTCGAATGAAGCAGGCTAGTTCGAAAGCTCACAGATTTCGGCACGATGTGTGAGGTGGCGCTTGTACACGCGCCAGTCTTGGGAGCTTGACAGCACGGCCGACAGTCAGTATCCTAGCCCGTCTGGCTCGATCCCTATGATCGACTTGTGCAGCTTTTGTTAACCTGGTTGATTGTGATGGTGAACAGGACGTTTGAACGCACGTAGGACACCTTCGTTGCAACACAAAGGACGCCCGGATACGAATTGACGTAAGCCGGGGGTGTGTGACAAGGATAAATGCGGCGAGGCGGGCAGCACCGCGAAAGAAGCAAGCAGAGCAAGCACAAACCCAGACACCCACGCAACACACACAGAACCCACCACGCGCCCAGAAATCGACGTCGCACCCAGAACCTCAGACCGCTACACACCCACACCCACAGCCACACACGCACCCAAACAAACACACACCACCCCACACACACCCGCACACCACCCCACACCACAACGGTGCTACCTGCCTTGCTTGCTTTGTCCTTGTGACATAGCACCCCACACCACAACGCTTGTCCCCGCAGGACAGAGGCGCGCCCGACGAGGCGCCGCCCGAGGCCACATGTCCGCGCCGCCCGACTGCCGGGGGCCGCCCCAGCCCCACAGCCCACCCCACCCCACCGCCAGACCCACAGCGCACCCTGCCAGCCTGGCAGACCGCCACGCAGCCCAGCCGGCCCGTGTCGCAGCGCACCAGGGACAATGCGGTGTGCAGACCGTCCCCACGGGGAGTGCACTGCCCCCGCACGTGCCACCGAAGTCATCCCGGGCACCCGAGGGCCAGATGCCATCGGTCAGTGGCATCAAGCAGGCAGGGCCCCCGGGGGTGCGTCGGGCGCAGAATCCATGCGCCCTCAGTACCTGACACGGCGCACGCGCCACAGTCTGTGCCCTGGCCTGCCCTGGTCTTCTCCACACGGGCCAAGCTACAGAGGCAGGGTGACATTGGTATCGCCAGTGCATGCATGCCGGCCAGCGATATCGATACGACCCCGCATCAACACCAGCAACGCCCGCTGGGCACAGCAACCTGCACAGCGGCACACGTGACACTAGCTTACTCGTATATTCCGTGCCGCCGCCTCGTTGCTGGCGCCTCATGCAGGCGGGTCAGTTCTGATATGTGTCGCAGTCCCGTCAGAAAACCTGTTGACGCTGCTTGGCCATCTGGCCCGAGCGGCAGGTCGCCCGGCTACTTGCGCACAACGCTACCTTCCTGAGGAGGCTGCCTTGCGGGAGCTGATGTGTGGTGCGCGGGGCGGCCGCGGCGGTGGTGTCATTTGTGGTGTTTCGGGACGGTGCGTATACAACTGGTGATGTGGCGTGCACATGCGGTACAAGGAGAAAGCGAGCAAGGCAGACAGCGTGCGCATGTGTGGGGGGTGGGGCAGTGGGGGCGTGGGTCTGGGGCAGGAGGCACCGGCGTGGGATTCGAGCTTGAGGACTGGGAGCCCACACAGCGAGTTGGTGCCTGGCAAGGGGCACGGGGGTGCCTCAGCATGGGGCTGCTGCTGCGTGAGCCCGTTTGGCGCTGTTGCAACCCGGCAGTCGTGTGAAGCGGTTGTTCCGGGAGCTCCCAGCCCCAGGGTGTGTGTCGCAAGGACACAGGGGGGGGCGCACGGGGAGGTGCATGTGGAGATGTGCCAGGGGAGATGTGGGATGGATGTAGCTTGCGGGCTGGTTTCCTGCTGCGTTTTTGGCTCGCCTGCAGTGGAGATGCTGGGAGATGGGGTCGCCTTTCGTTTGTGTTGTGCGTGTTTGCGTCGCCTGCGATGCGCCCTGCCGCTCTGACTTTGTCCTTGTCACACGCGCATGCCACACATGTGTACAGCGCATTTGTTGACGTGCACGGTGCTCGAACGCCTCCCGGACTCTGCCCGGTGTCCGGAGGCCAAAAGGCAGGTCGGATATGAAGCAACGCAGAAGAGTTTGAGTGTGGCGAGGCCCGCAGCCGCCCTTTGGTTTGGCGGCAGGTGGCCGCACATGTATGTGTGCAGTCATGACGTGCCGGCTGCTGTCTACAGAACACAGCCGTGGCCCGCCTCCGACCACATGCGGGAGGTGCAAACGCGCGTCACTGCTGACGTGCCAGTATAAATACATTTGCAGCTGGATGGTGGCAGTACCGCCAGCGGGTGTGCCACGTACCATGGCCAGCTCTGGCAAAGGTGCCGGTGATCTCTCAATTTGCCACGAGTCAGCCGTGGTGATGGCCTTGATGAAATTGTCTGGCTGGGTGGGGGCGGGGGGGGGGCGGAGGGACTGTAGCTCCATGCACTGTGTGCATGCCAGCCAACAGCTGCAGCCCGCCGCGCCGAAGTCATCGGGCCTCTGCGCCACATGTTGTGATCAGCAGATGAGCCGAAGCTGAATGCACGGCCAGGAAGTGGTCACGATCACATGCACTGACAGAAACCGTTGCAGACTCAAATGTGATGTGTATGGATCTAGCGCTGGAGCAGTCCGTTGTATCCGTTGCGTTGCCAACTTGCAAGCGCGGGGTTTGAACGCTGTTGACGCGTGCTACTGCTTGCCAAGCAATATGTACTTCCTCTGACTTGAGACAACACAATACTGGTAGCTTTTGGCGGCACGAGTTCTGGCTTGTGTGTCAGAAGATCTATCCGCCTGGCAGAAGATCTATCGCTCCGGCCTGGACTAAAATATGCGTCGCGCAATTCTGTCCACATGTGTTCAGTCGTACGGAGCTTGCGCTCAGACTTGCACACATCTAAATAGTTTACAGCAAGGCTGCGCTGCACCTGTCCTCGCTGCTCACACACAAGCAAATGGCGTCATCCCCGGAAGGCATACCTCTGTCCCTTCGACGCCTCCACAGGCGGGTGCCGATTCGCCAAAAACATCCGGCAAGCAGAAGCCAAACCGATGGCGAATTGTGGTGCGTGTCGTCCGCAACCTGCTGTCACAGGGGGGGGGGGGGTGTATTACAGGTTGCATGGGGAGCTGCAAAGGGCAACTGGCGAACTTAGATGTATGTATGTAGGATAGCACTGACCTCAGGAATGTCAACGATTCCAGCGGTAAGCTCAAAGGTTTCAGCAGTACCCACAGTATACCTGTGCTGGAAAGCAAACAATGGCCAGCCATGCAAGTGTCGTCACATGCCAACGCGGACGAGGATTTCAGCAAGCCTCTGCCTGGAATCCACGCCAGGATAGTGCTAGCGTCATATCGTGCCTCTGCTGAGATGTTCCTGTCTGAGTGGCGGAACGTCATCACTGAGAGCTTTCAAGAACATGCTGATGTCGAGCTGGTGGAGCTTAATGTTTGTGATCTTGCGGTGCGTCACCTGCCAAGCTCTGTCTCAAGCCACGCCTTCACGTAGAGTGGGGCTATTCTGCAAAATGTGTTGATCTTCAGACGCCATCGCAGCTGTGATTGCTACAACTGCGATCGCTCACATGAGGCACAGTTGGTCCATGGACTTGCTCTGAGGCACACTATTGCAGTATCCGTGAAGCCACCTCTTCGCAGTGCATTTGAACCGCAGAAAACTGTTGCTCTAGCAATGTGCGGAACTTGAGTACATGTGCCCACCATCACCTGCTTGCCCATACAGATCTGCAAGGTTTGGCCGTTCAAGGGAATGCTGCTCAACTCCACAAAGTCATACAACAAGACACACACTGCCTTCAGCAAGATGAGCGCGAGGCGAGTGCACTTCTTCGGGGATGAGAAGCTGGCTACGGACCAGCTCGGCATGAGCAACCGGCTGACTGGTTACGTGTTTGTTGTGGACGAGGATGGCCGTGTCAGGTGGCAGGCCAGTGGCAAGATGGTGGAGGAGGAGGCACACAGCTTCCTGAGGACTGTGCGGGAGCTCCTGGGGACTCACAAGCGCAAGGGCGGCGGGGAAGATGAGGACGGGGAGATGGACAGCTTCTCATGACGATCGAGTGTATATGTGAGCAGACCAGTGGAGTTGTGGAGTCGAGGGAATGTGAGCATGCGCATGATGTGAGATCAGAGATCAGCAAGCTGCGCAACGTGAGTTTCAGTATATATGAGTGATGAGGGCATGGCATGTACATGATGTAATTGGCCGCATGGGGCAGCCAGCACCCACCCAACTTGCAAAGGATGTGATGTGCTGATCATCCCGGGAGCTGGATGTAGACCAGACCGCCCACTGTGAGTCCGACACACCTGGCTGCGCAGCAGCATGACGTCACACAGCATGTTCCCATACCTTACAACACCGCCCACGCCCTGGCAATCCATGCTACATGCTGTCTCCGTCGCTCACCTCAATCTCTCTCCCACCGTCCCAGTGCGGACCTTTCACATCTATGCCAATGACACCCGGATTTCTATCACTGCCCTGAGCACACGCGCCGCTGCGCGCCCGCGTCACCACGGCAGGTGGCGGCCGGAGGTGTGGTACCACTGGCCGTTGAGCTCGCCGCCGCCCTCGAGCACGGCGAGCATGCCGGCGACGCTCTCGTCGACGTCGATGAGGCCGGAGCCGCCGGTCATGTCGGTGCGCACATACCCCGGGTGCAGGATGGTGCTCGTGATGCCGCGGGGCGCGAGGTCGATGGACATCGACTTGGTCGCCATGTTGGCCGCGATCTTGCTGCACCGGTAAGCGTACTGGTTGCCACCCTCGTTCTCCGTGATCGACGCCACCTGCACCCACCTCCCCGGTCTGCGTGCTGCTAGAGTGTGCCCGTCTGATATCTGGGTGAAGCTCAGTCGCCTTTGCAGGCGTGGATGCGTTGGTGATGCACCCCGGTGCGCCTCAATGCAGTCTACCTTGTGTTGCGGTGCCTGCCTTGCAAGCGTAGCCCGTGCAGCACGCGGGCCCGGCTCGCATCGCAGCAGCCCAGACTTCGATGATGGCGGTCGTGAGGAGGGTATGCTGGCTCCACGGAGCGGGCACGTGCACTACAGGGGGGTTGCTGCCATCAGGCTGCTGCAGCCGGTGGAGATGGGAGGGGCGCACGAGGGAGGTGACGTTGGCGATGAGCGCCCCGGGCTGCAACAGCTTCTGCTTGAGCAGGGCCTGCACAGTGAAGAGCGGGCCCATGCAGTTGACGCGGTAGCTGGAGATCATCGCCTCCTCTGACACATCCTCCAGTGTGCACCGCTCCAGCATGCCCGCATTGTTGATCAGCACCTGCAAGCAGCAGCTGCAGTCAGGCACGCCTGCGGTGCATCAGGCGAAGTCGAGGTGTGCGATGCGGTCCGGGGCAGGCCAGTGGCACAGGTAGAGCTGCAGGTAGCACCCCGATTGCGTTGCCTTGGATGTGGCCATGCTGTTTGCCGGTTGTAGAGACCTGAGTTGCTGTGGCTGCGTGCTTGGAGACCAATGATTTGACCTCCATGCAGCGGACGCTCACTGTGCCACACCAGCTGGCTTCAGATGCTGACAGGCGAATGCGCCAGAAGAGCCTGTGCGGGCCGATGCAGATGAACCTGTGCAGGTGAGGGGCACACGTCTACAGAGCTGAAAGACTCCGCCATCTTTGCAGCCCAAGAGGAGATGCTTGATGTGTCTGCCACATCCAGGGAGACGAGGGTGAGGTCTTTTGCGTGGCTGGCTTTCAGCTCCTTCAGGCCTTGAGATGCGTCGGGGTCTCGCACCGCTGCGATGACATGGTTGCCCTTCTCAATGAACTGCTTGGCGAACTGCATAGAAAGCCTACATCTGAGGCTTCCGGCCGCGAACATGGAATTATTTGCGTCCGATCATCCTCACTTGCACAGAGGAAGTGTTACGAATGCGTGTGCATTGGCTTCAGGTTCGGGCGGAACTTTCGACGCGCGCCGAGATCACACGGGCTCAAGGCTGAACGCAACAGGCGCGAGCACAGGACATACTTCCAGCCCAATCCCACGGCTTGCTCCAGTGACGCAGACCGTTTTCCCCTTTAGTTCGAACTTGGACGGGAGGGCTTCCGCCATGACACTATTTGTTCTGCCGACGCGCGTACGCACAACTCGCCAGGCTTGTACTCCGTTCGCGACCGGACAGGTTTTCAACATAATAAGCCGATTCTGCGTTCCGTGTGTGGCCGCCCGAGCCTGGGGCTCCCGAGTCTGCAAAGGTCACGGCAAAGTGCTTTGTGGACTTCTACGGCAGCTCGCAGCCCTAGAATGGACGACAACACGATGCAGGAACTTGTCGACAGGCTGCCTGATTGGATCCACAGCGCATTTTTGTGGTGGGACGCGGGGCTGAGCTGCTCCGCGACGTTGTGGCGCGTTTTGGCGTGGGCTGCATGCGCACGTGTCAGCGTGCAGAGACCAGTTTGGCGCAGGCGTACGATTGTGCGTCAATTCGCGCATGAGCAGCGTGCGTATAGCGAGGGGCACAAATCGCGTGGTCACCAGCCTTTCCATCTCCAAATGACTGAAAGGGGTGATTTTTGCAACAGTGATCTTTGAAGTCCCGGTCTGTCATCGCGTTGGAGCTGGTGATCTGCGCGTCCGTTTGCCGCAGTGGTTTACACTGACGCTGTATATACCTCGATTACATTTTCTCATGGCGTCATGAGCAGCAATTGGCAGGCTGCGCGTCGCACGACTGGTTGAATCTCGGACGCCATGAACAGCCAGCCAAGCACCACCTGGGACACTCTCAAGCAGCTGGGCGTCAGCGGAATCTCTGCGTCCATCGCTGAAGCAGTCACACTGCCACTAGATACAGCTAAGGTACATGCACGAACTGTGCACTGTTGAACTTCCGAACTGCGCACAAGCAGCCAAGGCATCCTTCGGTGCTACGCACGAGCATACAACTTGGCATGTACGCCAGGTTCATGTGAGATCTCGGCGGCTCCACAGCTCTGAGCTCTTGAGCCTGGCGTCTTTGGCGATGGCGGAGTGCGATCGAGTTCGAAGGCAGTTTTGCGGCCCTTGTGCGCTTTCCAGTCTCCGCAGTGCGCCCATATTGCTTGCAGGTTCGACTCCAGCTGCTAAACAAGTCACAGGCAGGATCCACCGCAGTACCGAAGGGCCCGCTGACAACCATTTTCAACATCTACCACAATGAGGGGGCTCCAGCATTGTTTAAGGTGCCGGTCCAATATCCCCCGCCAAGCACTGGCACTGCAGAATGGGCAGAAGCGGCCGTGCAGGGCAAGCCCGCGTTGCTCAGAACACAAACACAATCACAGACCGTCGTGGAAATGTGTGGGTGATGCAAGCACGCTCCATGTGATCACGCTGGCGCGTGCAGGGCCTTGAGGCGGGCATCCACCGCCAGCTCATCTTCACTGGACTCAGGCTGGGCCTATACGGATCGATCCTCGACCGCTTCACAGCCACCTCACGAGACACCGCTCATGTGACTGAGCGGGCTGCTGCAGCCCTCTGCACGTCTGCCATCGGGATAACGCTGGCAAACCCATCAGGTGAGCATGTTGCATGCCCCTAGCGATGGACGTGCAGGTTCCGAGACCACAGCACGTCCCACAGAGCACCAATCATGTGCACTGCCGCTGTCAGGCGTATCATCTGCCAGCAGGCCTGCAGCTGAGTGGCCTGGTGTCGGTACAGATGTGGTGAAGGTCAGGACGCAGGCGTCCGAGGCCCGCAAGGCAGTCTCCACCACCGCCCACTCTCACGCAGGAGCTGCAGGCCCCCGCTCCCAGACCGTTGCACAGGTTGCCAAGAGCTCTGCGGCGGCGGGCGGCAAGCGGAGCTTCGCATCACAGGCCCGCACCCACGCGCCGCCACCGGGGCTGTACAGCGGCCCTGCTTCCGGTGTCTACCGGCACATCATCAGGACAGAAGGAGTACTGGGTGCGCTCCACATGGACTCAGCGACGTTACAACGCTCTCCCCTATGCGGCCACCAGCGTCGCCTCCAGCAGCATTTGGCTGGACTTGCTTGCTACGTCACGCCACTTTCCCGGAATTCACTAGGAGGCAGTCTGCTTTACATTGCGTACAGTTTGTCGCACTTCTTCTGTTCTTACAATACAGCAATTTGTGCATGTACGGGTAGGCGCAGGTGACTCCCCAATATTGCTGGTGGCGCTGCGTTGGGGCCTGATGCATTGGGGACTGCTGTCTGCAGCTGCCACTGGACACGTGCTCAGGCTGCCGCTCCTGCAGGTGGGTTGTACGCGGGATATGTTCCAAACCTCATCAGGAACAGTGTCATCAGCGCAGCAGAGCTGGTGTCGTATGATGTGTCCAAGCGACAGTACCATGCAATGGGTGTGCCTGACGGACCCTTCCTCTACATCATGGCTGGCCTCACTGCAGGCTTGACTGCGGTGCGGGCCACCTACAATGTGGTGCTGTGTTGTCAACATGCACACTATGCCTTTACGCTCGGGGAAGCACCTTGCAACCTTCTTCATGTTGCCGCCATCTTCAGGCTGCACTGCCTGCTGAACATCGTGTTTGCTGCAGACAGCGATTGGCAGCCCGGCGGATGTTGTCAGCACTCGGATCATGGTCAATCGGGCGAAGGGTTATGACCTGGGTATGCTGGCGACGGTCAAGGATATGTATCTGAAAGAAGGCCTGAGCTCATTCTACCAAGGTGTCGATCTCCCACTGCTTGACGTGCCACCGTCTTGATGTTGCCCGTGTTCACAACTGAGCGGGGTTCCGTACTTGCAGGCTGTGTACCGAACCTTCTCCGCATCTCTGCTTTCAATGTAGTGATGTTCAATGTGTACGAGATCATTGCATCTCGGGTCCTGTGAGAGTACCTGAAGTACGTGATGGGAAGGCAGAGTGTGTGTACATGTCGACGTGCTCACCATTAGTCCAGTTGTATGAGCCTCATGCAAAGTGATGTCTGCCATCAGTCTAGACCAGTGGATAGACCCAGTGGAAGCATAGCAGCACCGTACAGTGACATTGCAAGCAAGCACAGCGGCAGAATCATGAGGGCCGCTGACCCAGATCGACCCTCACCGCCAGACCACGAGCCGCAGCCTTCTCGCCAGCGCGCCTGAACACCAGCCTGACAACCATACACACCCTGCCAGACGTAATTCGAGTCCAGAAATCCCTACGCACACACTCGTGCGCACAATTACCGGCTCCCAGCAGGACCACAAGGATGCACAAAAGATCCGAAGAAGAGGAGTCAAAGCACACTGCCACCGGCTCCCACTGAGCAAACTTCGTCGCATGGGGCCTCAGCACTGGGCACCTCTCCCGGAAGGCTCAGCAGCACCCAGCCCTACATCGCTGCGCGCAGCCACAGGCCCAGCGCTTCACATGATGGAACTCCCTCCCCCCCGAAACACAATATTTTGATCCCAGAAACACCAGCCGTCCACAGCACCGCGGGCGGGGAGACACTTGGCGAAAGATGGTGCCAGGCGGGTGGAAGGGCGGCTCACAGCTCAACCCAGGTGGCCACCGAGCGGCGAGAGGTCATCTGATGGAGACCTAGGCCCATCAGGACTGCGTTTCCAGCCAGCCGTGGCAACCATGGGGCAGCAGTACGACCTGGCGAGAGAACGCCAGTGGCAGCATGTGTATCCCTACGGACACCGTTATCTGGTATAGTGGGAACAGCACACACGTATTACATCACTAGAGCCTGAAAATGTTGTGAGTGGCCATGTATGTGCCCATGCTCAAATCCAATGCCCGGCTACAATAGACACAGCGACTGTTCACTGGAGCGTGCTAGTTGAATCGCGCAAGGGCTCCCTTGACTCTATTGTCGATCAGTTTGGCCAAGAGCCCATCAATTCCTGCAGCATAAATATTTTTGTCACGAAGCAGCTGGCATGCTGATCACAGCTTGCAGTGCGTGGACACGAACTTCCCTTCATCATTACTTCATCATGCATTTGGATTGGCATGAGGAAAGCACCTATGGGATCTGCTATCTCAATTGTGACGCCATCGAGCTCCTCAGCTACTTCACTCACAAGTCTTGGGATGTCCTCCACGACGTGTCGTCCAGGGGACAAGAAGTAGGGAGCCACTACGATATGCGAGCACTCTTGGCTATAACACGACTGGATTGCGTCTTTGATGGTAGGCTCAGCCAGCTCCATATGAGCAACTTCAACTATGTCGTAGTTTGTGTACCGCTTGAAAAGGCTCGCGAAGTCTTGAAGGGCCTCGTTGGCCGACGCCTTTCTGCTGCCATGATCAACCAGGACCACACCTACCTGGCGATCTGATCGCAGGTCAGACGCACCTGCATCTTCAAATTTCACTATACTCTGCCAGCTTTGCAGCAACGACCGCGCCGAAGGCCATGTTCTAGCAGAGGCGCGCGGTGATCGATGGAGCGGGTGCCCGCGCGGACGCGCAGCACTGCTCACGATCGTCATGCCCAGACACTACAGCCGCGAACGATCAACCTACGTATGGGATGCGCAGCGCTACATCTTACTTGGTCGGCGTCGTGCCTGTCACCTTTGATGTTGTGTCCCTGAGATGCAGAGCACTCTGTTCGACCTGGTGAGAGTGGCATCGGCGTCACTTCTGACGAAGCGTATGTGGCATCCTGGGACCCGAAAACTGGTCTCCATTGGCGGCACCTGTCTCGTATGTTCACATCATCATTACCGATCTGGAGGAGTTGCATTGCAACGTGGACGCGCTGTCGAGATCCAGGAAGTCATTTCGAAGCGCAGAACAGGCACAATGGCCGAGTTCAGCAAGTGGAAGCTAGACTTTACGTCCAAGGCTATCTCATCAAAGAAGTCCGGCGTAGTGGATCCACCAGGCTATGAGCAACGTGTTTTCAACGAGATCGAGGAAGCGCATTCCAACAGGAAGAATGGGAAGCTGGACTCAGCCTTGCTTGCTCGCAAAGAGCTGGCTTTGCGATCAAGAGCCTTGGAGCCGCTGAAGCAGGTCGGGATGATGTGTTTTATGTTGTACATGAGCGGCAATACCCTGCAGCTGTTTTCCATCATGATGCTTAGCTCTTGCGTATATTCCCCGATTCAAGCCATCTCGAATGTGACGAAGGCCATACCACCCAATAACGACGTGGATGTGATGATTCCTCGATTGCTCTACTGTTTGGTGTACCTGGGCCAGCTGGCGTTTGCAGCTTACAAATTAGATTGCATGGGATTGCTGCCAACATACCCATCAGACTGGAGTTCACAATTGAAGGCCCCGGTGTACCTAGAGAGATCGTATGGGCCAAGGAGTCCGTTGTAAGCAACCACATCACGACTAGCTTTTTGAGCTTAATGCCAAGCTTACATGGCAGAGTCACAGCTGATTGCATGTGTAGGTGCAAACAACTCAGTCCGTGTTACTGGGCTCGTGTAATAAAAACTGTACAAATGTGACCTGAGCATCGACCAGTGCCATGTAAAATACGAAAATGAAGCCTCTGCTGTCGAAGCTCCCGCTATCTCATCCCCGGCATACAAGCTGGGACTCCCAGGCTGGAAGGCGTCTACTTCTTGATCTTAGACTTAGCAGAATCAAGGATATCGTTGACATCTAAGTCCAGGACTTGGATGGCTATGATGGCCAGCACTGCGATGGCTCCAATTGTGAACGCAAACTGCATAATCAGTTTTTGTCAAGGTGGGTCTCTATCAGGCCATACAGCGCTGTCACTGCATCTGCAAAATGGACGAGGGCGCACTGAGAGGACATTCTTCGCTATGGAGAAGATGAGTGTTGCTGCTGCAACTTTCACAAGCAACGCCACCTGCGAACAGGCAAATATATATCATTGCCGCATCCCACAGACATGCACCTGCATCCAGCATCACAGCAGAGGCCACGTTATACGTCCACATATTGTGGTCTCGAATGCTGCAGATGTGCTACCTGAGATTGTCCAGACACGCCATGCAACAAGAGAGACATTGTCAGAACGCCAGACTTCTTGCAGTGCTCTCTTGCAGTTCTTGCAGTGCTCTCATATTGTGGTCTCCGTGCTCAGAGCATGGCGAGTTTCGGTGCGCGTGCAGACTTCTGTCCAGGCATGACAAAACACTACATCGCCGACAATGGACGAGCGCATTTCAGATGCCATGGGCATTGTGAAGTACTTATGCATGCCAGCGAACCAATAACACCCTTCTGTTCGTGTGCTTGGGTGACGATATTGCGGCTGCAGGTGTCCAGTATTGCAACACCAAGCTGCTGTCAGTACGACACGGCCCGTCCCCATCAGGATTCCCTCACACATTCCGCGAGAAAGTGCACAATGCAAAGCTCTGCACCAACCGTACGCATGATGCCATACTGGGTAGCAGAAGAAATTCGGTGCGCACTGTGGACTTTTCCCAGGTGTCAGGTGCGATCTTGTACGCCAAATCTGTCGCTTGATCGATGCTCCAAGCAACACCGCGGACACCAGTCTTCAAGAGGCCAGCAACTTGTTCTTTGGTCTCCTGCACACTATTTGAAGTAACGCTGAATGCACTGCAGGTCGGAGCAGTTCATCTTTTTTATGTCAGTCACAGCTTCAGCTACAATCCTGCTGACCGTGGTCTCACAGGTCCTCATCTTCCAATACCCGCTTCAGGAAAGACAGGCATAGAGAGGCTGTGCATGAATCAATCCTTCACTAGCGTGACTGCTTTCCCTCGGACGGGGCTCAACGACGGTGCACTCCTGTCAAGCAGGTCAAAGCACACGTGTTAGCTTCGCTCTCAGCAGCTCTGGGCCTGAGCAAACAGCACAGGTAAGCAATGTTTCGTGATCTTGATGGTGTACACAACATACACCGCTAGTTGTTCTTGTTGTGTGATGTACGCAATTTTGAAAAGATTCGCGTGCTCGTGTCGGAGGCAGAAAGCCGTTACGGGACAGCAAACAACGCGCAAAAAGTGCCCACAACGATCGGCAAGCGAAACTCAAACATGCAGGTGCGATCAACATGGGAAATACCTCGTCCTGGGCCCTGGCGATCACCTGACGTTGCGGAGCGCTGCTCGACAGCACACAAGGCTTGGAGAATGCATGGGGTGTACAGGAGGCCACACGGTGAGGGAGCATCTTGCAAGTGCTGGCAGGAGATACGCAAGTCGAAAGTGACATAACCATCTCTTCAACGCGGCAGAGACCAACCCAGAGCACAGCGGTGATATAGCGTGTTGACCGGATGCGAAAGTTCCCGGGACAAAGACCGTTGTTGCCCTACGATACACCTACATCCCCAATCGATGTCACTCGTGGAAGAATCGGATGTGATTCTCATTGTCACAAATTGCAGCAAGCGGGCATGCGTTTGTGTCAAAAATGCATGCATGTCAAAAATGCATGCGTCCAATTTGAACTTGGCACAAAACGTAAAGTAAAGTCAATCTGAATTTACTGAGCCGTATCCTATTGGACATTAACGTTGGACAGGTAGGCTGTGTGCTGTCCATCGAGATGGGGCGTCTCGCCACAGCAACATCGAGTAGATCGTGGTACCTGCTTCGTCTTGAACATGTACAAAGCGATTTGCTCCGCGCAAGCTGTCCACTCACAGATGCTTGCAGCATGTAACTGGCAGCACGCACCAATGGCACCAAATCAGGATGTCAGATCATATCTGCACAACATTGGTCGACGAGCATGTCGAGAACCCAGGTACCATAGCTAGTGGGATGGTTCAGGACGTTCAACCTGAACGCAGGGTAATAGTTCCGCACACATACTGACAAAGGTGGTCGAAAGCTCTGAATTCTTGCACAGCTGCTGAGCGGCTGTCCCTGACGCCTCCAGATGCTAGCTTGAGGGCCAATGCAGCACACAGCAAACGCAACGGTGCGGGTGGAAGGCTCCCCACTAGCTTTGTCTACCTGCTGCAACACTGTGCGCAGTTGGAGACAGGCTCACGCCCGAGGCCGCCCACTGGCATCTCCTGGGCACCCCAAGCTGTTGCCCCTTGCCATCCATGCCTCCAGACCAGCAAGCAAGCTCTGCACCGGTAGTGAACAATACCATGGCTGCGTATGCCCGGATTGTACCCGGCCGGAGTTGTCTTGCCAGATGCAGCTGTGGTCACGGCCGTCCTGCGCTGGTAGGGGCGGTCATCAGCCCTCGCAGGCGCTCTGCTTCCGCCGCCATCTCGCCAGCAGTCCGAGCCGTCCGGTCCCCGTCGACGTTCCCAAGAGGCTCCCTGCAGAGCCACCCCGCCAGGGTCACAGCGGCGCAGGGTGGCCGCACACAGCACAGAAAACAATTAAAATCTTGCTTTTGGGGGGTGACCACGACAGCAGGCCAGCTAGTGCTGCTCCAAGCACACTCTCCCTACAGACCAGGATCTCGCCACCACTTACACTGCAGTCCAGCCACACCAGCGGACGGCATCAGTGTGGGTCTCAGGCTGCTATGCGCACCGCTGCCGCGCTGAGAGCTCGCGCTGCTCCGCGTCGTCAATGCGGTCGTAGACCTCGTCGTTGCGCTCCAGGTCCTTGAAGTGTCGGGGCACGCAGTGGATGTGGACGTGTGGGATGGTCTGCCCTGCCGCCGGTCCATCCTGCAGCACTGCCAAACGGGTGCTGCTGCAGCCTCTGCAATGGCCGCTGCCTGATACCCTCAGCAAGTAACACGGCGATCTGGTGCGCGGCAGGCTCAGACAGCATGCAGCCTGGTCTGGGAAGGTAGGTGCTGGGGGCGTGTGCACGACCGTGCAATGCATACTTCGCCCAGCAAAGAGGGAAGTTCTCGGTGCTCATCAAGGAAGACCATGGCCAGCCCTCTCGCGCTGGAGCGATTGCTGAGGGCTGAAGGGCTACATGGGGACAGATGATGGAGCTGAAGCAAGTGCCGTGTCTGCTTCTGGAGAGACCGCCTTTTGGAGGGAACAAGCGTTGCAGTGTAGCTGGGAGGGCGCACCTGGATTGCCAGGGTCAGAGCGTCTGCCTTGAACTCTTGCTCTATGCATGTGGCCACAGCCTGAGCAAGCTGCCACAGGTCGGCGATTTCTTCAGCGGAGAGGTCCCGCACTCGGGCAGCGACTCTCTGGGGGCTGATGAGGACGTGGCCTGCACGGGCTCCAGTTCGTGAGTGTCAATCGGCTGGGGTGGAACATCGCTGGATGGCAACCATGCAGCACAGCTTCGCACCAAGGGGTGTGTGAGCCCTCAGCGCACTTGATGCTGGGTTCAAGCGTTCGTGATGTTGAGTTCAGTGATAGCTCGATCTACAGCTAATATGTGGGAAGGGGCGGCCATTGATGCACACCGGTAGAGACCCAGAAAGAGCGGTGACCGCACCTGGAACCAGCGGCTTCAAGTTCACCAGTGCGAACGATGATTGTGAGACGGCAAAGACCTGAGAGCTGGGAATTTGGAGCGGCCCAAACTTGAATTCCTGGAACAGTATTTGTGTGTGACGATCAGCTCATGCAAGGAGAGGCCAACTGAGGAGCGGATCCCGCACAGCACTGCCAGCAACGGGGCAGCATACAAGCCGCAGAAAACTTTTTATAGAGGAGCAGGCTGCCCTAATAGCATGTGCAGTATGCTGCAAAGAGCGTTGTGCCTGAGGAAAGCAGTGGCAGGTAGATTGTCATGAGGAGCATCCTGCTGTGCACAGGAAGGCGATCGCAGGCGGGTGAGGAACACACTTCGGAGCAGTCCATGGTGCTTGCTTGCTGAGACGTCGACATGCTCCGCCAGGCATCACGCGCCGATCTGACAGACCTGAGCGCGCCCCATGGTCGAAACGAAGCCAGTGCTGCCCGCATGCCCTGATCCGGGAGAAGGGACAAAATGTTGCGCATGCGCTCATGCTAGATCCTACGCGAAGCTGAATCGATAGTTTATCGTAACACTTTATGCACACTACCTCTTGTTACGAGGGTGGCGAGTAGACAGCAAAACGGGCGCAGCACCTACACCACTTTCGGTGTGTTGCCATACGCTGACAACGTGCTTCTTGCGTACACTCGCACACAACAGAGGGGCTGGGCGAGATATTGGGGCATTCGGTATCGTGTTGAGAGCGATATGGCTCCCCGGACACGAAATGAGACGGTGCGGTGTTTCAGGTAATCAAGTCAGCGTTAGCGAGGTACATGCACGGCGATCATCCTATAGAAACTTCTGCACTATACTGTCAACGGTTTGTCTCTGGTGACGCCATCAATCACTTTGACTCATCGCTGCCGTGAGCATGGCAAACGTTCCGGGGGACATAGAGGATCCATTCGGTGTACCTCCACGGCAGCAGGACTCCGACCGCGGCAATGCAGTTGCGCAGTGGTATGATAGCGTCAGAGAGGCTCCGGAGTGGCGATACATCTTCACGGACATCGTGCTGAAGGTAAGGACGCAGCTGTCGTTTGCTTGCCCAACACGCACACCTGACACCAGACAGCGGACAGCGTCTCACCAGCGCACAATTGCATATAGGGCGCCTGTGCATTGTATTACTTCTTTTGCACGTGGATTACCAAGAGCTTCATCATAAACTTCGTCGTCACAACGGTCTTAATAGTGACCGAGTTCTGGTTCACCAAAAACATCGGGGGGCGCCGGCTGACAGGCATGCGGTGGTGGCAAGTTCCCTCCAGCACTGGCTCCGAGTCAACGTGGAGGTTTGAGCATCGGGCCCTGGAACAGGTGCGACCGGCCACGTCGTGCATTGTAGCAGGCTCTGCCTCCATTCACCTGTCCGAACGGCCTCGGTGTGCAGCCCAACTTCCAGGCATCCAAAATCGCGATCACACAGTTCTGGATGGGCATGATCGCTCTGGAGATCTTCTGGATGCTGATGGCAATCTTCACGCTGCAGCACCCTGGATACCTCATCCTATGTGGCATGGCGTTTTCTTTCATCGGAATGAACCTGCTTGGGTACTACAAGTGCCGCAGCTGGAGCAGCCAGCAGCTGAAGCAGGCAGCGCCTGAGTCAAACTTCATGGCAAACATGCCTGGCATGTCTGGCCTCCCCACTGGAGCTGCATCAGCGCTCTTCCAGGCATGCCCAGCTGTGCCCCTGCATGCCTCCTGCCCATCGCTGTGCTCTCACGCCTTGCTTCCATACCGTGCCAGCTACGCAGCGTGACGTTTGACAGCGGTGCTCATGCAGAATGCCTTGGGGAGAGTTTGATGATGTTAGAGTCGCACAGCATGGACGGCCCCCCAGAAGCCTCGGCTTGCACATGGCCTCCACCATGAGGGACAGTGTTCAAGCATGTCTTTGGGATGTGCGCAGTGTTATCAACACCCGAACTTTAGTTGTAGTTGTAGTGCGCACCGACAGCAGTGTCAATGAGAACGTGCATGCCTGCGCCTGACATTGCACCTTACAAAACAGGTGAGCAGCAGGCACAAACGCCCCTGGCAGCTGCTGTAAACGCATGTCACAGCACAGCGCCTGCAGCAGCCAAACCATAGCACCCCGCGCAGTGTACAACATCCGTGCAAACAGACCACCCCGTGTGCCCCAACGCCCATCCGCACGCTTACTTCTGTCCCCACACGGCCTGATCGCCTAGCTCCTGCCCGTCAAGGCCCTCCTTGAGAACCCGGTCGAAGAACATCTCCAGCGTCTCCTTGCCGTACGATGGCGTCGCCTCCGCATCATACTGCCCCGTGCCCTCGTTGTACACCAGCATGCTCTCTGTCGCGTAGTACTTGCCGATCCGGCCAAACTCCGCAGCCTCCTTGAGGTTGGGGAACACCTTGCCGAGGCCGTCGAGGGTGCCGATGACGAAGTCCATGATGCCGACTGGCACCTTGAGTGTCTTGGGCTCGGAGCCGATGAGCCGGAAGAGCACGTCCGCCTGCTGCACTGGGTCCAGCGCCTCCCCCGGCCCCCCGATTGGCAGCACCTGCATCTCCACGCTCGCGTCAGCGCGGCCGCCTGCCGCTCTATCCGGCCCGGAATCACAAGCACCCGGGCGCCGGGTCTGGTTGCTGCTCGCAGCGGTCTGTTCCACAATGTATGCAAACAACACAAACCATGACTTGCATGCACGGGAAAATTGTAAGACACAAACGGCGACTTCTGCCGCACATTCCGCGGCAGCATGTAGGCGCACCGCCCCCTGTGGACGCACTGGTCCGCATGAACTGAGGCGAGAAGGGTGGGTGTGAGCATGATTTCAGGGGTGGGGTGGAGGCGCGCCTGGTTGACCTTGTCCTCTTGCATCACGCAGTCGCCCATGAAGCACGCCAGATCCTCCTCCGAGATGGGCTTGCACGACGCGAGGTGGCCATCCCCGAACATGACGTACGGGCCGCCCTTCTTCACCGACTCCACCTGGCCCGCCAGCGACTTGAAGAACGCCGTCGGCCGCACGATGGAATGCGTCAGCGCGTCGGTCGCCTGCAGCTCCGCCTCGAACTTGAGCTTGGCGCGCTGGAACTCCAGGAGCGGCTTCTGCACGCAGATCGCGGACAGCAGCACATAGTGGCTTGTGCCGCTGGCGACGGCCGCGTCCATGCAGTTCCTGGACGCCTGCACCCCCACCGCGCTCGTCAGTACAGCTGCCTTGCACCCACGCATGGCACACCTTGCCGCGCGTGAGGAAGCTGCAAGCTTGATAGAGCTCACACAGCTCAGCTGCCACAGAACGCACAAACTGTGCTGCCTTGTTCCACAACAAACGATGCCTTGCGCTCATACCACAGGTGCCCACACAGATTTTCAGTGCTGCCAGGCGATAGTTGTTTACGGTCAAGATGGACACATGCATGGGCAAAACGCCCGGTCATCACAGTCACTTGTATGCGATACAGGGCTCCGCTGCAACAGTGCGATGTCACGGTTGCAGCAGCATGGCTGAGATGCACAGTGCGCGGCACACTACAACGCTCGCCGGAACGGCACGTGCCCAGCATGATGTTGGTCTGTTATTGCTGCCCCGTGCTGTGCTGTGCTGTGGGAGGTGCACCTGGTAGTCCACCATCCACGAGTCCTTGATCCCGCCGGTGCGGGACGCAAGGCAGCACACGACCACGTCCACGGGCGTGTCAAACACGTCCCGCTTCAGCTTGTCCACGTCTGTCACGTCTGAGAGCTTCACGGTGGCTTCAGGGAACATCGCCTCGACGTCGGCGCGGCCCTGCTTGCCGCCGATGCCGCTCTGCTCCCGAGCCACGGCGACAACGTTGAACCCCCGGCTGATCATCTCCTCCGTCACCTTCCTGCCGATGTATCCCGTGCTCCCAAACACGGCCACGGTCACGTCCTTCGGATCCTTTGACCGGTAGTCTTGCCCGGCTGCGTGGGGCACCACCCTGCCTGCCCGCTGCGCCCTCGGAGCACGGACCACCACCGAAGCCCTCCCGGTAGCTTGTGCAGAGACCTACGAGCAATGAGGTGTGCTGTCGTGCGTCGATGGGTGGGGCTGACTGTGGTGTCGGGTGCGGGCAGTTGTGGTCGACGCGGTCCACCTGGTCGTCCCTCCATGCATGCAGTGGAGGTGAACCCACAAGGGTGAACAGTGCAGTTCATTCGGGTGGTCGAAAGTACTGACAGCTGTGCGAATCTGCTTCCATGAAGCTATGGGACCGTGCGTGAGGCGCTGTCGATGTAGGTGGACGTGCAGTCGTGGCAACCTCGGGCTCAGAACCTGAGTGCCGAACAGGCCGGCTGAGGCTGGTGGACACCTCTGCGGAATCAAGCAGCAGCCATGTTGCCCACATGAACTCAAGATGGTGCGTGTGCTGCCACAGCATGGCGAGGGCGCACCGGGGCGCCTTGCGCGTGCCTAGATTGCGCCCGTGCCTTGGCGAATCTCCGACCTGGGCACGGCGCTTGTCGGGCTGCACCCTGCGCAGCGGGCACCGAAGCCATATCTAAGGATCGGGAGTGAACCTCGCACGATGTGTGATGAGCTGGAGTGGTCGCTGGCGGGCGTGCACTGTCTTCGTGTGACAGCTAGATGCACTACTGTGTATCACCAAAGAGCCGGCAGTAAAGGGGTCAGGCACTTGCGGACGGCATCTTAGCTTTATGGCAGGGATGAGCACGATGCTGCAGTGATGTGGAGCAGAGACGTGCACGGAAACACGATGCATGATCAATGCATGGGTGTCGGGCCCCGCAGGCATCTCCAGAGACAGCTCTTGTTCGAAGCCAATGCAGCGAACCTCGGCCAACTGCCACAAACGGGGCGATCATACGCCGATACACCATGAATTTCACGCTTGCAAATATGTGAAAGCTTTTCGGACCGCTGGAAGGTCTGAAGGTCCGTCTTTACCGTGATTGGTCTAGCGACGCACGTCGACAAGCACACACAATTCTTGTTGCACCAATGTGACGCCGGGCCCTGAAGAGGGACGCCTAAGTGCTACTGTGATGCTGAAATGAAAGTGCTGCACTGGCGTGCATGCTGTTGCGCAGACGTCTGTGTCAATTCCGGCCGTGCGGACGATCATGCACAAAATGGCGTCAGTGCGATCTGGTCACTAACAGCGGGTCCAGCTATGACGGTGTCGTCGCTCCACATGGACATCAGCAGACTCAATGAATCTTCACCAACGCAAGCACTGAAATGTTACTTCTTGCGGTAGGCGCGTGCGGTCTGTGAGATCCGGCGACAAGCGCACCACCGGGATTGCTCAAGAAGCCTTGAAACTGGGGCAATTCCAGGCGTACGTTGGAGGCTTGTGAGCGCAATTGCGTATTTACCATCAACATGGGTTCTCTCGGTATGGCATATGGGCTGCGACGGGGTGTAGGATTGCCTTCCACAGCATCCCGACCCTTGCGAAGAGAAAGGCTTACCTGGACATTCAAACCCGTCCTCGTGTGTTACCTCTTGCGCTAGAGTCTGCTTTCATGACTGGCGACACATCATGTTGCCTGGGACTGCATTGATGGTCAGATGTGACATTGGCGGTCTTCATCTCGGAGCACTGACTCCTGCCTCCGTGCAGAGCGACATGGCAGTGCAAACCTCCGCAGCTGCTGGAGATGCGCAGTCAGCACCGGGAGAGTATGCTCTCACTGACGATCAAAGAAGGTCGTTACAGTATAGCGCCTTCGCCCTGAAGCGTTGGGGCTGGGCATCGTTCTGGATTCAGTTGGCATTGTCTTTGACGTCCACCGGAATCCTTTTGTTCAGCGTTGCTTTTACAGCGTCGGTGCGCGCCTGAATGATCTCCGAAGGGCACCACGAACGTTAATTGGTGCTGCTGCATGCACCAGGTCAGTGTTGCTATTCTCAAATGGCAGCTTAAGCATCATTGCTTATCATGGATTACCGTATGCCTGATCAATGTTCTGGTGTGAAGTTTACCATTTGTTCGTGTTGAGCTCTGCACGGCAGGACAGAACCGTGCAGAGGTCAGGTCTGCATCTGCTGGGAACACATGCGGAAAATGTCATCTCAGTTACCATTCACGTTGACAGTGATTCAGCCTCTTTGATGTCATGCAGACATCAACGTACATAGCTTGACTGTTTTCATAATCATGCCCCAATGGTGTTGCGTTCCAATTGTGAATTCCCATGTTGTGCAGAATGGCCCTCGAATCTCTCTCTACATGGTATTGCTATCCATCATTGCCTCTTACTTCTCTACATTCTGGTCGTATGGGTACACCCGTCTGTCACGTAAACTTGTGTCCTTCTCAGATGCAATGAAAGGCACCGATGTCACAAGCAAGGGAGTCAAAAAGAAGGATGTTAAGCAGACTCTGCGGAATGGACTGACAGTCAATGTTGTTGGCATGGGTGCAGCACTCCTGGGACTGCAGGCAATGGTGGGAATGCTGGTACGCGCCATCTGCACCATGACGGTGCTGGTGCCTCCGTGCCTCCACTGTATTTGTGCCCATTGCAGATCTTATTGATACGCCATTATTGTTGGTGTGCTGTTGTCGTGTTGCGTTTTGCGCACCACATGCTGCACTCAGGCTGGAGGGTGGTGATTGCAGGTTGCCAAGACATTGACCAGTGCCTCCGCAAATCCTTTTTTTGCCAACACAGCATCAAGCCAATTTAACCCCGTCCTTGCCATAGATGTGTTTCTCGTTCAGGCTGCTACAAACACGCTGCTGTCGCATTTCACATCTCTTGTGATCTGCTTCCTGTTGCTGCGTGCGGTTGACAGGTAAATGTACCAATTTCTATGCTGATTTAAGGCCGCTGCTTTCGAAGATGTAAAGAATCCTTCCGTGCACACCAGCTCTACGCACGATAAGCTGTACTTGTGACTTTCATCGAAGCTTACTTATCTGTTCAGCATGTAGAGCACAGTCCGTACAAAAACTGGCCATGTGACCTTCCCGTGAGGCAGTGCACATCTACCTGCGTTCTCAGAGAATCGGTTTGGTTCCAAGACAACTTTCACATCATCCATGAGAACTCCCCAGCCTTTGGCTGGATCTCGGACTTCTTCGTACAGAAGATCATACACATCTTCAATGTCGATTGCAACGAACGCCATAGGTGGAGTACTAGGATCTGCACCGTGCGGGTCGGGCAGTGCTCCGACATGCAGGGAAGCGGTGACCTGACCCATTGCACACTCCAAAACGATGTATACCTTCTCTGGATGCTGCGCCACGTTGGCATCAGTCTCACTTGGAGCCGGTTGTTGACCTGCTGCGGCCGGGGCATGGGACATGTTATGTTTGCTGCCATGCACTGGGTCTTCAGCATTCCCGCCCAAACTTAGACGGTGGTGAGGTTGATGCCAGGGGTCCACGAGAGAGTAAGTGTGCACCAGTTCAGGTGTCTCCGACAATCCCTGGGAGGGGTGGAAACTGTGTGGTGTCCAGCCTTCTGCGGCATCCTGCATCACAGCAGTACATGAAAGAGTGTGTCACTCTTTAACGCCGCGAATGCAGACAGAAGCATGCTGCACCGCCGGTGCATGACACCGACATGCACAATTCCAGTGAGTCGGTGCCTGATACCTGCGCGTCAGAGTCACCCACACATGGAATGCCTGATGCACTGGCGCGGACGTAGAACTGTTTCTTGACCTCTGCGAGGTGCAGCTGAATCGTACGGCAGACCCGCTTTTCCACAGCGCGGCCATCGAGTGCCACCAGAAATTCACCACGGGACAGCATCAATTCCCCTGACGCGTCCTTAGTGATTGTATTTTCTGATGTGAGGAATCCCTCTGGTAGCAGCAGCCCCTTGACCGTATCAGGCTCCAAGCCCCAGCCTCCTGCCACATTGGCAACAGCAGTCTGCAGCTTTCGCAATGGTACATGGCCATTGCCATCCATGAGCTCTGTGAACAGGATTCGCAATTCATGCAGATGTTCATGGAGAATCCTCATGGCGACAGCTGACGCAGTCTCTGCATGATCCTGTGTACATGAGACACCTGGTTGATGTCTGGCTTTGATGCAGTTGTATACGGACAAATTACGTAACTGTGTGTTACCGCACCTGATTTTGCTTGAGAAGTCGCTGCAGCTCATCCACTGCTTCAGCGTCAGGGAAATTCCCCATATGGTGATGAACACATGAGAACCCCCTTTGACAGATGTTGCCTCTCACATCTAGCACCACAATCGCCCTGTTGCGATGAAGCATTTGTGACAGTGCCCGGAATCCACCAGCCGAGATCCGATTGTTACATAGTCGTATTTCCTTAATTGCCTGAACGGCCCAATGCACTGTCAGCAAGGGCTGCAGTGACAATTTCATTAAGGGAGATTGGCGACAACGGGCGCACAGGATGAGGGGCCAGAAGCTCAGATAATAACTCTGCACCATCATTGTCAATGTTGCAGCCGCTGAGATCCAGGCTTTCAAAGGTGTGATCATATGAAAGTGCTGTGAGCAGTGGGAGCACTCCACGAGGTCCACAGTAAGATTCAGAGAAGTCGTAATGAAATCTTCCTGCCAGCCGCCCCTCCACTAGGACATGGATCCGCTTATCCACAACGTTGTCTGGAATCCCATCCACAGCTTTCGCCATAAACGAAAGAAACTCTGGCATATCAATTTGATGGTCGCCGTTCGCGTCCATGCTCCGAAGAAGGTCCCTTGCTGACTTGTAGCTACTCGAGTCAGTTCTGCAAAGACCATGCATAGATGCATAAACCTTTCAACCTCCTGTGTATGCCAACCTCTCACCTCACGATTTTGACCATGGCCGAGCACAGAATCCGTCTGCTTGCGCAGATTGCTAAGCACAGTTCATGTACTTGCCAGAGACACAGCAGCTATGCAAGCTTGGTGGGAGCAAACTCTGGGACCAGCCATGACAGCAGACCATGGACTTCAGACATGTCTAGACAGCCAGAATGGTCAACGTCAAGCAAACGAAAAGCTGCACGAAATTTTGATGTCCGAGGCAGCAATTCAAACTGTGGGATTGTTGATAAGACTTCAAGCAAACTTTGGTCTGCTTCAACAGGAGGCACGACTCGGAGAATTCGACCCTGCGGCAATGAACATGATCAATGCATCAGCATGACTCGAGTTTTATTTTAGCCTTCGTCACCATTTCGAATTCGGCTGATGATTGGAAACGCACGATTATGTGTTGACAGTCTACCAACGGCAGGCAAGGTGTCTTTTGACAGTATGAAACGAGCTCCTCATCCGTCATCAGAGGGGCAATAATGGCTACAATCTGCCGAAATGTCATCCACGAAAGCTGATCTTCACATCCAAAATCAGACCAAGAAAGTACGTATCGGATTTTTCCTGCCTTTTCGAGGCCCGCGAGCACATGATAAGGCAGGGGGGACATCAGGCACTTTCTTCTGTTCAAAATCTCGATCACGCCGCTAGTTGCACTTACCCTCAACTTCTGACATGCAGCCAGGTATGTAGAGAGAATGTTGCCCGGGGGAACACTCCACCTGCACAACTGGACTGCTCAATGTACATCACAGGCAGACAATGTGTGGATGTTGCACCAGTTCATGCCCTTGCATGCAGTATCGGTCTGAAATCAGCGGTTTAGATGCAGAATTCAGGTCATACGCATGGCTGTTGGCAACCATTACAAACAGATTGAATCCCTGCAGCCACACTGAAGCAGATGGAGCACCCTTTGGGAAGCAGCTTTTGACGAGTCCATGCTTTGTCAGCGACTTTGAAGTCCCCAGGCACAACGACCATCTTGAAGCCTATAGGTCAGCAGGTTACACCGGAAGGGCTACACATATTTTTTGGCGCAATTAGCTGGTGAAACGAAACACCAGCAAACTCAACTAACACCGCACGAGAGAAAAGCATAAAGCAAGACATTAAATATGCTGATGGTCTTCCAGAGCGGGTAGTATACATCCCGGTTCCTGCAATGACAGCGATTCCGTCGCGAACGCACACATGCATAGGTAGGTATGCGCGGGAGGGAGCCCGTGCTACTCTGGACAAGTGTGTGCATGGGAATTCTTCTGCAGGACGTTCAGCCACTTCTCGAGAATATCGTATGAAATGCCAGACATTTTTTAGCATGGCCCAGAACAGCCGTACCAGCGACGCAATGCATCGCAATGCAACGAAATACTTCCTTTACGATCCTGTTGTGGGTGCAGAGGAAGGCATTCGCAAACGTATAGTAATATAATTTGCTGATAAGGTGGTCACTATCAGGGTTGTGTGGCACATGTGTTGAAAGGAGGCAGTCCACACACCTTGTGATGGAGTCCGAGCTTGGTCTCACCCAGCTCAAGCTACTGAAGAAATTTTTTGAGGTACAATGCATAAGCATGCAGTCTTAGACGTGAATCCAGTCCCAAATTGTCAAAGCAACCATTTGTGTTCATCAACTCATGCATTGCGTTACAGGATGCCGATGACGATGGCTCCGGCGAGCTGGACATCGATGAGTTCTGTGAGCAATTGGGGCCCTACCTCGGCAAGGATCTCACACAGCAACAAATCATGCAGCTCTTCATGAAAATTGATGCAGATGCTGGTGGAACAGTTGACTGGGATGAATTCTCAAATTACATGTTCTTGAAGCGAGCCGAAAATGATGAAGACAGCGCAGAAAGCTGGAAGCTATTCCCAGTGGTATCGCCTGGTGTCAGCTGATCATCTACGGTTTCTTGCGTGCATGCCTGAGTAGGGTGAACGTGGACTGCAGGAGACACCTAGAAGCCATGACAACGCATCGATGCACAGTGACGTTGTAGAGAAGGTCATGTACTTTCAAGAAATCGACAAATACATAACTTGTGCCCGTGATGCTACCTTCAGAGTATGGAATACCAGTGATTTGAAACACAACCGAACTCTGAACAATGGGCTCCGTTGGGTTTCAGATGCGGTGTACTTGAAAGATCATCGAAAGCTATGCGTTGCATCTATGGATCGATCTCTGACCTGGTATGACGTGAATAGAGGCTCTTACGAGTGTATTGGAAAGTGCGTTGTTCAACCAGATGCATAAATTGTGGCTGACTTCATAGCACCAGCTGCTACTTGGCACTCAGCATTTGCAGGTAGACACACAGCGCGTACCTTCTCTGCAGTCGTCGACCCTCGCATAGTCCACACAGGATTACTCACATTGCACGGAAGTCAATTTGCAGGCTACACACCTCAGGCACAATGGGGACCCCAACGTGTGTCAACCGGATTGTCCTCAACGAGACAGAGCAGGTGATGTATGGAGATAGCCTTGGCATGGTCAACATGATCCTGGCAGATACCAGTGAGCCTTTCAAAAGCCGTGATCTGCTATACACTGAGCACACACAGGACTATGTGTGCCTACATGACAAACACGAAGACTGGGTGACAAAGGTTCGTCCCACCATCCACACAAGCAAGCCACATAGAGGAGGCTAAGTAATTCCAGATTTGCTTTACTTTGCATAGTCATGAGCTCAGAGATTTTAGACTTTCCATCTGACTCAATGTTTGAATTGGACACATCAGAGTGCTGGAGAGCTGTGTCCACATTTGGTCTAGCTACGTGACCTGAAGCGTGCTGTCAATCTCTGGCAATCCTGTCTGAGTGATTTATACAGCCTGGAGTTGGATTGGTCTGCTTCAGCACGATCATTGTGACAGCAGCTGACGCAAGCATGTGATTAGCTCTCAAGAGAGACGACAATGCAATCCAGGTTGAGCATATCGAAGAAGTGGGGCTTGTCACCGCCAGCATGGACTCGCAAATTTATATATTCGATGTCAACCGTGATGGTGTCATGCACCAGGTGAAGCACCACCGCAAAGGAGTGCTTGACTTCTCATACTGTAAGCCATACAGCCTGTTTGCAAGTTGCGGTGAGCGAAGCATCATGCTCTGGCAGGCCCAGAACGGCCGGCTTGTGGGTGAGCTCACTGGTCATACTGCCGTGGTGTCTCGGCTTGCCATTGATGATGAGTGTGCTTCCATTTCATAAATTCTATGCCCCTTAAGGAGCTTGCAAACTGCTCGGACTCCCTTGTACTGATTCTTCACCATGCAATGGCAAAGGGTGAGGAGCGCTTGCCAAATTGCCATAACATGGATGATGCAATTCCCTGATACTGCCTTTCATCACATGTGTAGATCAGGAACTCATGCAGATGTCAAATCAACTTTTGACCCCAGAAAAATTGTGCAGGCAGTGCCAGCTCTTCTCCATGAGTGTGGACAATGTCATCAAGGTCTGGGATCTGCGCACAAATAAGTGCACCCAGACTATCACGCATGACGAGTGGCCATCAAGTGAGGACGCACAGCCATTAAGCATGGTGTATGACTCTGACAGGAAGCGTCTGATCACTGCAACACGTCGTCCCTTCATGTGGCAGCACAAGCTGATCATGAAGGACCGCACTGGTCACCGAAGCTCGTGCGTGAAAGCTGTTTATAACAGCACCTTCTTTGTTGTGGTCTCAGTTGATGACAGTGCGCCCTCCCCTGTTGTACACCACACCTGCATCCCAGTGTCGGGCATTGGGCCACATATGCCAGGCTACTTCGATGCGTCCACTGCATGGAGATCTGCATGAAATGCTGCACCTGAAGAGCTTGCAATTGTACTGACTTTACTTGATCCAAGGGCTTAGGTTGCAGAGGTCATCTGATATGTCATGAATGGCTGCCATTGTTGTTTCTAGCAAAGTAGGTTTGCTATGTAGCTGGCTGCATAATTTCTTGGAACATCCATACTGGCGCGAGGGAAAGCCGCTTCTTCAATGCCCACGGAGGTAGCAAAGTCACTTGCATTGCGTTTGATGCGAATGAGCGGCGCCTGCTTTCAGCAGCAAACGATGGGCTTGTCAAAATTTGGAACTTCAACAATGGGAGCATGTTACGTATGTATACCCATGACGAGGAGCAGCCGAAAGAGATCAGCCGGGTGTTCTATGTCCAAGATGAGAAGCGGGGGCAGGAGTGTGTGTATGCAGCCGGATGGAATCGAAAAATTTACATCTGGGAAGACATGGACGAGGTGCATTGCTACAGCAGAGGATTGTCTGTACTTCATCTTGTTACCGAGTTCAACCCGCATGGGCATGACATAAGCCTGCCTTGTGTGAGCCACATTACAGATTGGGCAAGGTAGGGTGAGGTCGCCAATGACAAGGGTTCTCACCTCAGAAATGCTTGCATGTTCTGGCGCGTATGTAGGATGTAGTCGAGGACTTCAAGATGATGGAGGGCCATGATGATGACATTCTTAGTATGGACATCTGGACAGAACACAGCGCGCTGGCCACTGGAGATTACGAAGGGCGCATCAACATATGGAATGTGAACTCGGGCGAAAGGCGCATGTCATTGTATCACCGATCAGACAGGTAGACAGCATGTCGCTCCTGCACGTTTCACACCAATGCTGTGGTGGAACGGTGTCATGTGTCATCTGTGCGCTGCTGAGCACGCATGTGATGCTAACCTTACCCCAAGGCAGGACTGCACGTTGGTCTTTTCAAGCATCTCTTTGCCTGGGTTCAGGTATGAGAACAGTGTGGACTGTTTGCAATGGCTACCTTTGGGAGAAGAACAGCGAACAATGCTGTTGGTCTCAGCTGGTGGGGATGGGGTGCTCCGTGTCTGGAGTGTGGGGGCCACTGGGCATCTGATGTGCACGCTGCAAGGAGCGACTGGGCACCTAGAGACAGTGAAGGACCTTTGCATCGACGAGGAGCTTCGGCACCTGGTCATTGCAGATAGCAGCGGCCACATTCGCATGCTGGACATCTCACAACTTGATGCGTCATCTCCTGACGCCCTAACTAGGTCATTCAAGCAGGTTTTTCCTTTTCATGAAATACTTGCTCCGTGCAGTCAACGTATACTGGGGGGCACATGAATCTCACATGTTTGGCTCTGAGAATGTCGAATCATTGGCACAGGTTTTACATTTCCGCGTGAGCGAGGTGGCTGTGAATGGCGTCACATGTGTCAAGGGACACGAGCTCATTCTGGCAGCATCTGTTGACACAAGTGTTCACATGTTCAACTACAAGGGTGGCCTGGTAGGCACTTTCGGATTGCACGAGTGGGTGTTGGACGACATCTCCACACACCAGGACCCAGAAGCACAAAAGGGCATTCCAGTCCTGGACGCTGTCGAGGCGTTGTGCAGCGTGGCGGCTGTACGCGAAGCAGCTCCAGGTATGGCTCTATGGCAGGGTGTTATATCCGTATTCACCACGCCGCATTTGCATTTTGTACTGGCTCATCTCTAAGCCCAAAGCAGCACGAGAGCAAGTGGTGGCGCAGCTCCTGCTCACGGCCACATTGATTGGTCGGCATTGGAGGTGACCTTGTCCCTTATTGATGTCCTGAGCTGGACCCCGGCTTCATGATTCTCATGTTGGTGCAGACATGCCTGAAACGGACGAGAAGGAGCCGCTTCCTTGGGAAGGTGTTGACCCAGCATCATACTACATAAAGGCAAGACGTGAGAGGATACAAGCTGCGGTGACACAGAAGCCACGGGACGCCGTGCATGGGATGCTGAAGGTCTTGCCAGCTCAAGAACTGCCACGAACAATCGATGAAGTCCTGGGTCGGGCTCCGAAGAAGAAAGTTGTCAAGCTAAAAGCCGCGCAAATGCATGCCCGCCAACCGCACTGACGTTTCAGCCAGCGCAGCTCAAGTTCCCTTTGTTCAGGAAGTAGAAGTCAATGATCGAGCTAGAATTTCATGAAACGTGCTTGGCTATCATGGATTCTGTCGTCTGTCGCTACATACAGATGGCACCATGTATCATAGTGAAAACATGACTTGTTTGCTGGCATCTTGCAGATCTGTTGCACCAGATTAAAGCTCGACTCCTTGCATGGAGTCTCAGCGCATCAATTGATTAGTGACTGCTCTTACACGGCCGGTCAAATTACTCCGGTTGACAACAATTTGCAATTCGAATTCCACACCAACCAGAAGCACAGTTCAACGACCGGCTATCGGAACAACTAAATATAAGTAGAGCCTTCGTCCCGGTGGCATGATACCTGCCTGGGCGGAAAGCGTCCTGTCGAAACACGTCCAGCCTCAATGAAATGGCTTGATTGGCTCCGCTTGAATTCTTTCCAGGTTGATTGTCTTGTCTAAGTCATCATCTATTTCACCAACACTTACCCTACAAGAAAAATGTGTCAGTTGTTGGCGACAATGTCTATGCTAGCGACAGCGACGGTGCACTGTGTTCCAGGAGACGTACACATGATCTCCTCGCAAAACATACAGCCCAATTTGCTGTGACTTCACTCCTTCCTGCATGGCGACTATGTCTTGAATACACATAGAAGTTCGCTGCTGTAAGTTATCGCATATCAGCGACGCTACTGGGACGCACATCGCTTGAATAAACCCTTTCAATGGTTTGGTCCAGGACCAGGTTCGTGGCCTGATCACAGGCCTTCAGCACGCCCACGTAGATGCGACCATCTGATGTCATCACTAGAACTCTACCTGAAGCGGCATTTCAGCCTGTGAAAACATGGGAACAGGAGCACTGCAGTGCAGCTACCAGGGGAGGGCAGGCAGCTCTCCTCCACGACACGGACACAAAACAGCGTCTGGGGACTGCATGTATGTAAGGTTTCAGAGTCTTACTATCTATGTATCCTTTGATGGACTGGACCTGATCGGACATGCTGTACTGCAGCACGGATTCGCAAGAAGCCGTTACGATAGGGCAGTTCGCCTGTCACTCTATCATCATGATCTTCGAGCGATCAGCGTATTGCTTGCCTGGCTATTCTGTTCAATGCGCTAGTAGAAGTACAACGTGTGCGATACTACCTGGCATACATTCAAACGCTCAATTTACGACTTCTCGTGAACTGTTCTCAACAGGAGCAAGGTATCTGTGCGTAGTCCCGGCGCCATGTCCACGGGAGTACACAATGTACATGGCGCTGGCCTTTGGCTTGAGGTTTGCTGTGTTTAATCTGCCACAATTCCTTCACGATGCATGCTGGATCGCCTCCTAGCTGCTGCGGCCAGCACCTGTGACGCAGAGATGTGTTGCCCCCAATTCGCCACACCCCCGCCATCCCGCAAGCTGCTACACGCGCAGCTGGCAAGGTTTTGCTGTCTGGGCCGAAGTGTGCGCTCTGAGGTTGGGGGAGGGGGGGAAGGCCACTACGAAGGATGGCTACCAGCGCGCAGGCGTCCGGAAGGCTTTGCAGCCAGTGGAAATCAGGACAGATGTGTGTGTGACTGTCGTACTCTCAAATACGTATGGTGGGCATGGGCTCTGAGATTGGGTGAGCATGGTTGTGCATGTGTGGAGGTACCTGTGCAGATCTGTGATCACAGATCGAGGAGGACCCCCTAGCAGGTGGTGCTAGGTCCAGTGCAAGGCGGTGCCACCGGCCGCACGAGCCATGTGCTTGCAGCATGGGGCATGTGTGAGCGATGCAAAGCATGATTTCGAACAAGAGAGATCCATCGCAAGCTTGTTCCAGCCTAGCAGGCAATGTGGAAACTAGATCGCGGACGGCATAATATTACGACTCCCGGGGCCTTCAGGCACGTCTGCTGCCAGTGCTGCATCCGCAGAGGAGCCATAGGGGCTTTGGATGTGTGAGGGCAGGCAATTCTTGCAAAGGGCAAGTCCCAACGGCTTGGGGAGGCGGGTCCCCTGACTGGCCAGGGACTGCGCAGTCCCCTGATGCGTCCAACTGAGACCGCCAACCCTCGAATGGCGTTGCCGCTACCTAACGCAGCTTGTTTGTGCTGCGACGGTTTGGTGTGTGTTTTGATCAGCTTCTGTATTGGCTACATGATGATCCGTGTGATACTCATGGAGTGCATCAGTCAGGGAACACACAGTGTGTGGGTGTCGAGAGGTGAGTGGTGAAGGGTCTTGCTCAGGACAGAGTTGTGCAACTATCACAGATGCAGCCGCAGAATGGGAAATACACACTCGGCGTGGACGTCTTGCGAAGGCCCCCATCACTGTACATACCCACGTCTGTGAAGGTCACAGCAGCCTCCTCCAGGCTGCATCGTGGCGCTCGCACACAAAAAGTGCAGCAGGTGCTACACGTTCGTCGATCGAAACACTCTTGTTCTCCTCAAAATAAGCACTGATAAATTAGCGGCCGTGTGCGCAAGCAGACCAGAGAATGCTAGACACCTTGCAATGGCCTGGGTAGTCAGTGCGGGAGGGACGATGAAAGGTGCGACACTGTACAGTGTCACTTCTCCGGGCTCGGAGACTTCATAGATCCCCCTGTTCAAGGCAGCGCTATCACAAATGATACAACCCAGCGTCACCCACAGAGCAGCTGGACCCATCAACAGCATCGTCACACGCGGCAGCAGTGCACATGTGTTGTTGATGAGCGATGTGGCCACCAGCGTGCCATGCTTGGTCTTGCTCTTGGATTTCAGGTGCTTTGCTAGATACCAGCGTTCCAGAGCTGTGTTCAGATGTGTTTGCAGGAACAGCTTCACTGTGAACAGCTGAAGCACACCTGCAGTGCGGACATGATTCAGCACGAGCCTGCCAGGTGCCAGCAGGGGCGCCTGACCCCCACAGCGCCAAGAGAACTACTATGGCCGTAATTATGCACGCGCCCATAGTCTACTGCACAAGGGAGAGGAGCAGGGCAGCCCCACCTGAAAAGAGAACCGCACAACCTTGCACCATCGCCCGCTGTTGCTCATTCAATCCAAAAAGGCCCTCGGAGATGGGAGTGGCCCATAGCAACAAAGAGAAAACAGGAACTGCTCCAGCTAGGAGAGAGAACGCGGCCTTCAAGGAGCCACAGTATATTGGCATGTAAAGGGCCCGCATTGACCCACCCGAAGACAGGCAAGGGGATGGGTGAAGAGTGCCTGCCAAAGAAACAGCCATGCGCTGGCCTGAAATGACCATCGCAGGCACAACCAGCCCCGACAGTGCAGATGCCATGCCTAGAGCTCCCCAGTGTAGAAATTGGGGTACAGGCGCATCATCCTGAACTCAGTTCAAATAGCCTTGCTGTCACGTCGGTTACGCGCTGCACCGCAGCAGCTTGCACCTTGTTCTGTGTACATGAAGCTTGGCTCCTTCAGAGCTGGTGATCGCAAGACAACAGGAATGCAGCAGTGCTGCTTTATGCACATCCGTGGTGCGGTGGCATGCCAGGCAGACAGCACAATCTTTGGCAAGCTCAGAGCGCTGTGCAGGGTCATGCACACCTTCCAAGAGCCAGTCTCGGTCATTTGACTCTCCAGCGGATGCGTGCTTGCTGGTTCATGGTCTATTTGCAACAGGTTGCTGACGTTGTCCCAGGCACCCCTTATGACAGTGTACCCATGCATGATTCCACGCCCTGCTTGGTCGGTGTCGATGTCAAGCCATCCAGCTGGAAGAAGCGCCAACAACAATATAAGCAGTATGCAAAAGGTCGGGAATAGGAGCAGCAGGATTGTTCCTTGAGTTGGGTGGGTGCGTCCATCCAGAGTCATGGGTAGCCGAGCAAACGTGAGGAGCGTGTGCAGCGTGTAGACAGCACACATTGAGGCCGTGATGAAAATGAAAGGAGATGGTTCACGGCCAAAAACACGGCAAAGGATCTCTGAGCCTACAAACTGCAGCAGGCAGACCTCAAGCAGTTTGCCCTGCAGCAGTTCACATCCCATCTGAAGCTCATTGATATATCATATGGCGGCGAGATCAGCCACACATCACATGCAGCCAAATCTATTTGAAAGGTGGGGACCATACACATGTGTTTACATGTTCCAGCGCACGTTGAAGAACCTTCAAGTCATGGACGTTCAGCTTCCGCACAACAGCTTGCGCTGCATCCAGGTCCACCGCCTCGTCAGAGTTGATAGCTTCTGATTTCTTCCCAGCTTTGGAAGGCTTACTTCGTGTCTGCTCAGCCGCCCCGCCTGGGAGAATCTCCAGGTGGTACAAGCCATGTATCAACATATCATCACACAGCAGCCTGCACAGCACGTGGCTTCCGTTTGCGAGGCGCAATGATACGAAATAAGAGAGCAGTGTTCAGCTGGCTTGTCATGCTATCCATGCTGAAGCCTGATGCGTACAGTTTTTCAGGCCTCGTGACCCTCGCAACCTGCATGTATGTAGACTGTCATGCTCCAGCATGCGTCCATTGAAACCAATATGTAAGCCATCTACATAATACCTTTTGTGCATGAGATTCTGTATCGATTTTTCCATGGCATCGTAGAGTTCTGCACCAGTTGTGACCTTGTGTTCAAGTGATGGCAACGGTCGGATTTCGCACCAGCATCATCGTGTACATAAGACTGGATGGTATGACTGGCATGTTTAAATTGTAGAGCTAGTCCAAGCACTATTTACTACAAAACTATTCAAACTTGACCTTTGAGCAGGCCGACAATCACTGAGCCATGTCGGGGCGATCTGGGAACACAGTCGCGTATGTAAATTCGCTCTCGAATGTGTTAGAGCTCACTTTGATTACATCAAGGCCTTCTCGTGTGACCGTTCACCCAAGATTGGCCAAGGCGCAGCAAACGTGCTGAATATTGCAAGAGCTGCATCGCATGATGAATCGCATGCATGTGACCGTGTGTCTCCGGAATACGCATGCTACTCTGTCTGACGCAGCCTTAAGGCATGGGGAAGCCATCGATGAAGACTGTCAAATCGTTGCAGGATCAAGCACGCCTACTTCTTCAGCGCGCCGCACGCAGTTCGGGGTCGTGTTCCGGACGCGCTACATCCCAGGAGCCTATTGTGGAATACAGATCTTGAAGGATTACAATGGCGAAGGGAAAGAGGAAAAAAAAGGCTGAAAAAGCGAAGCTGGGAGTAGCAAGTGTGATCACGCCCTGTGTGAACACACGGACCATTCATGCCGCCCTTGCATCTTCTACCAGTGTCATGCCTTGCGCTCACCCGCGTTGTTCAAGGCTGTGTTGTGCTCTTGCAGCCGATGTACAGATGAAAACATACACTGACAAGGTGGAGCCCCCGAAGAGCGACCCAAAGGCATTGGACGAATTGATTGAACTAGCACAGAAGAATGGAAATCGGCAACCTCAACCACAAAAGTGCGAAATCCAAGGTTCCGGCCAAAATTACTCGTAGCTGTGTAGGATGATTTGCCGCTACTAAAGCTTGCCATAATGTCTCAGGACAAAGCAAGCTCCCCGAGGGAAAAGATCAAAAGCACAGAAGCAACGAAGAGTCGATCTGCTTGAGAAAGTGCGACAACCCTGAGAAACATGATGTAGTCCACCAGGCTTGACAGACCTCGTGTACAATGATCCCTGTCTGTGTTTTTAGGCTCTTGCCGCGGGAGACAAGGTTGATGCAAAGGTGGACAAACTGAAGATGAAAGCCAGAAAGAAAGCGAACCTAACAAAACTGTGGTAGCATATGGCACAGAAGAACGGAAAAGGTGTCTTAATACTTGTTGATGCGTGCGGGATGGTCTGGGTGACGATCATCAGCAACAGCATATTAGCACAGCGTTTGGAAGTGCGTGAGAGCAGAATCTGATGCGGAAACAAGCTATATGCGAACAATTGTATGTCACAGGCTTGCTGCGTGTCGTTCAGAACGTTATGCGTAGAGGCTCTTGTTCCAGGGCAACAAGATCTACTGCTGCGGCAAGGTGGTATGGTTATGTGGCAGCTTATGATCCACGGCATGGGCACCACGAACGTCCACTGCCACACCAAGTGTTCCTGCAAGCGCTTGCGTGATCATCTGCAAAGCATTGCATTGATCACATCCACACCCTCAGTTTGCAATGAGTACTGTACCGCATCTCCTCCTGCAACAGTGCATTGTCAGCAATATCATCGACGCCTCCAGAAAAGAGCAAATACAGCTGCATGTTCATGTTGAGCATAGCCGCGGCCATTTGAACACTGCCATAGATCGGGAACGCGTGATGGCACCATGCATCGTGCTGCCACGATCCGTGCACTAGGTGCAGCCAAAATGAAGAGCTCGATTTTGTAGCAACATAAGCCTGCACTGTGTTCAAAACACCGCGTCTGCCGCAGTCCAGCACCACATGTCAAAGGTGTGGCAGTGCAGTCTGCTGCACCAGGCTTGTGTGCCGCCACCTCTCTCTAGCTACCAGGGTGACCTCCAATGTCCTGCTGGTCTCCTGGCAGCACGGCCACATGCCGCAAGTGCTGCATCCAGCCAAACCATCACCTGGGTGTTATCCAGCTTCTGCGCACAGATTGTTGTATTAATCCTGCTGTCTGTGCAAGCGGCCCCGCGGTCGACGAATGTGCCATGCGTCCGCCGCACAGATGTTGCTGTCCTGGTGGATCACAGATGCTTCTCTGAGGTCCCTCCTCCAACGCGCAATCCCTTGGCGGTTACTGTGTGTCTACATGATTCAAAACCATCTCTTCACATTCCCCTTACACAAGAGTTCACTGCACGCCTCCAGTTCCTGACAGTTTGTAAAGCATTTCCTTGGGAACCTGTGGGAGTATGCCACATGGTGCACCAAAAGTCTGAACCAATTCTGAACCGATGTCCAGAAAGTGCGGTGCCACGCCACAATGCATGCCCCATGCGAGTCAACGGAGGCAGCAGTGACTTCACACGCTGTGATGGCAGCCTTGAACCTGATGTTGTGTTCATGTGACATAAATCAAACACTCGGAAAGGCTGGAAACGGCCGGAGTGTGTCCTCCAGAGCAACAGCCCCTGGCCCTGTGGCCACCGTATCCTGAAACGCCGCCGCCGCTTCCTGCTGTGATCCTGCACGCTTGTGCGCGCCCATTTGTCATAGTCAGGAATGCAGCGTTGGGGACCACAAGGCTATAAAATAGGCCTGGGTTAGCAGCAGTTGGGGTTTGGGCGAGACGGCGCCAGATCTGAGGCGTTGCTATAGAGGCTGCTTGTGTTACAAGGACGAAGTCGGAGCAGCCGGTAGCACCGCCAGGGCAACGAACAAGGACGCCAACGGGCCAATGCATGCACGTCAGGGGACTGTCACCCACGTCGAACCCGAACACGGCGCCCAATCACAGCATGACAGCCACTCACACACACACACACACACACACACACACACACACACACACACACACACACACACACACACACACACACACACACACACACACACACACACACACACACACACACACACACACACACACACACGTGCATACATTGGGCCATTGGTGTGCTTGTTTGTTGCCCTGGGGGTGCTACCGGCCACTCCGACCTTGTCCTTGTAACACAGCACACCACACCTGCGCACCCGCCCCAAACACCGGCAGCCCCGGGCCCTCACGCAAACGACCCCCCCCGGCAGCGCGGCTGCTTATGTGGCTGATGTTGTGGAGGGATACGGTTCCTGGAACGCACATAGTGTGTTTCAAGGACAAAGTCGGAGGCAGGTAGCACCGCAGGAACCTCGCTCACCACAAGCACCGGAACACGGTACACCCAAGCCACCGCCGTAGTGTTCATCAAAGATGTCAGTGTGCACGTGTGCATGGAGGGGCCGCGGCAGTACTGTGCGTCGATACTGACCAAGTTGTCGACGTGCGTCGCCACCGCTTCGTTAGGCAAAATTCGGCTCGATCGCGATCCTTCTCTCGGGCATAGGGAGAGTCCCTGCGGATCTCCGTATACGTGGACAACCAAACACGTCCCGCTGTGCCTGTAGCCTGCGCAATGTCGTTTGCCGTAAGCGATCGCTAAGACAAATAATAATCCCTGCGCCTTTGTGATCGCTTCTACGTGGGTGCCGTCCGAAAGCCATTTTCGAGGCGCCATCATGCCGTTGCTGTGGAGCTCGTGGGCTCGTTGAAAATGGACAGCGACAGGTCATTTTTGGCTCGATACCTTGAGTTACCTATCAATTATGGCCAGGCGTCTCTGTCACATATACACGACTCGTTGGGACTGCCATGGTGGGCAACCATTGTTGCCACTGGTATTGGCATGAGGGCTGCACTCCTTCCTGTGTCTGCAAGAGCCTCAGCTGCGGCTGGAAACTTCGTCAGAAGTAAACGACTGGTGTACCAGTCAACATATAAGCTTCTGGGGGATTCCAGTTTCAATTCATGCCAACCTGTTCTCGACAGTCATGGTGCTCGAGCATCCAGACTCATTGCCAAGGTTGCTCAACGCCCCTACAGCAGACTATGGTTGGCCGCGCCGCTACTACAGGTGCAGTTGCTACAATCTTCGTGGCCATGCTATGAACATGCCATGTATTCATTGGAGGAGAGAAGGACGTTCTGCAGATTCCGCTATTCATCACCGGTGCCGTGTCTGTGTCCACTCTGCAAGATCCAGGACTTGTTCATGAAGGGATGCTGTGGTTCCCAGATCTGACAAAGTCAGGATTCGATTTCCATGCAGCAATCAATGAGCTTTCCCGTGGGTTGAGCGCGTCAGACCTGACCCACGAGCAGCTGGACGCCATGAAAGAGGCAATCGCCCCAATGGGCAAATCGGGGATTCTGCTGCCGACTGCATACTTCCTGCTTTGGAGACAAAACATCAGATCCACAGTGGAAAATCTGTCCCTGATGTATTCTAGTATTTTTGGAAGCAAGTCATCCTTCTCGCGGAGCATTCTGAGGACTGCACCAGCAGCAAAATTGTCCGCCAGCAGAGCAGCAGTATGCTTCCAGGCACAGCAGTCCTTGAGTTCTTGTAGCTTTGCTGCGTGTCGTGTGGGCCAGTGACCGTTGACGTTTGTGCAGAACTTGGTAGACCTTGTAGCGGTCGGGATATTTCCAGTGCTGATCAGCATTCCACACACAACACTGTTATATTTGTTTTGCTCCAGTGCCTTTCTGAAAACCATGTACCATTTGAATCGACTAGTTGACAGCCGTTCTGATGCTCGGACTACTGCAAACCAACCGACAAAGAAAAAGGCAAGAAGCACAGATGAAGAAGCAGTGGACAAGCATTCTCGCCCAACACATGTGTCTGTCAAAACAATGTCAGATAATGTCAAGGCTCCTGAAAACGCAGATGTGAACGTCCTTCTTGATCGAGCAGTAGTTGCATATGCTAAACAAAACAGAGGTGTGACACTCATTATTGACGTGAGTGTGCCCAGGAAATTCTGCCTGTCAGCAATGTTTTGCCAGCACTGCAACATAGTCTGCGTGGTGCTGTTGTAGCCGAGGCTCATATGGCTCTGAAGCAGGCGGCAGCGGTGTGCCCGGAACATCCCCGGGTAGCTTTTGCGTTGGCACAGGTTCAAAGGGAACTGCGACAGTGGGGAGGAGCGTTGGGACTTTATCACAAAAGCTTGAAACTTGAAAGCACAGCTAATTATGCCCATCGTGCAAGGTGAGCGACAGGTTTCAGGCCTAACAGACTCCGTGAACCATCACTTGGATCTCATCAGGGTTGGTGCATGCAGAATACATTGTGCAATCAGCACATGTTTGCTCAGTTCGAAAGACACCAGATCAGCCTTGATTGAGGCCAACAAGGCGGTCGAAATCGATGCCCAGGAACCAATGTGTTGGATGGCAAAAATGCATGCAGAGCGCGCTAATGGTAACATTGCAGCAGCTATACGAGATGCCCAACAAATTGCTGACTTGGATCCTGACCTTGGCAAAGACCTGCCACGTGTGCTGCAACAGTTACAAGCAGCCCTTCCTTTGCCTGGAAGTAACGCGAAGGCACTTTAGTGTTGATATTGATCAGGTACATGTAACGATTGATCCTGAAACTCACATCTCCATGCCAAGTGGCGTTGTCAAACCACTGCGTAGTCAAGATGTATCTTGTGAACGAGTCGCTCGCCGGGTTACTCTTCGGGGTGCCTCTTCAACAGGCTCTATCACGGTTTCCTTGACTGGCCTCTTTCGTTTCGCCCCTGACTTCCCTGCATGAAAAACTCTGTCATCACTGTGTTCCTGCATGTTGCTATCTGCAGCGTTTTCCTCTCGTAATTCGCACCCTTTGCTACATTCGCAACCACTTCTTCTGGGATCGGGGACAGCATTGCCACAAACTTTGCGGGAGAGCACTCATCCTCCTCTACCGGCTGAAGTTGTGATGTCGCCAGGTTGTCAGTCGCCCGGTTCTCGCAGTCTGAAGCACCCCCGGTGTCCACGCTAGTGCTGGCGACCGTGACTGCGCTGGACGCCCGTGTGCGCCTGCGCAGGACCGGCCCCTCACTCGATGACGCCGGGCCTGCCGACACGGAGATATCACCATCTTCGTTCCGACCCCGCCGGTTCCTCTGCTTGCGTGGCACAGGAGCCACAGGCACGGATGGCGTGTCTGCTGGCTCCGAGGCAACACTCGTGGAGGATCGAGCACGCGTGCGACGGGCGGGGCCAGCTTCTCTGTCCACTTTGGCAGCTTTCGGTGCTGCTGTTCTTCTGCCCGAACGCGTTTGCCGAGACGACGCGCCCCCCTCCTCATCGCAGCTGGATGCCGTTGCAGGAACTTCACCGCCATGCACAGCTGCAGTGGCATCCTCTGCACCACCGCCTTCTGGCCCATCGGCCGTGGCGCGTGCGGCCGTGGCGTGCGATGTGCTGCCCCCAGAGACACCGGAGGTGCAACGCGTAGTCTGCGATCTCGCCCGTGTTACCCTCCACCTTGGGAACAATGCGCATTTGCCCAGCGCATCATCCGCAGCACCAGCCTCGCTGCACACCGGCGGCTGTTCATCCGCCCCGACTTCTTCACAATCCTTGGCATCAGGGCCGCTATGTGAGCTCTGCTGTGCATCATCTTGCCGTGAAGCAGACTCAGGTGCTGCTGCCGCTGCCTCATCTGGTGACAACCCTTCCAGGACGGACCCAGCTGGCCCATTCGCGTTCTGAGCTTCTTCTGGCGCCTGCTTCTCGTCTTGCTCTTGCGCCAGCGCCTCTTGTACTGCAGGTGCTGCAGGGTCTTCTTGGCTGCCTGATCCACAAACTGGACCGTTAGAACCTACACAAACACTGCACAATTAGGACAGGCCTCGTGATGACATGGCATCTGCAATGGGGCGATGCATCAGCGGGGCGCTCGCACCATCGTCTCCTCTGCCATGCCTAACAACTGGCGTAAGTGCATCTCCTACATGATCGCCTCCATCATGGCATCGAGTGCTGTCATCACCTACAGCAGGCTGCTCACTTGTCTCGCGAGCCTCCGCCGCTGTCTCTGGCTTTGCGGAGGCGTCCCTTGCAGCTTGAACTTCTGCGGAGCCCTTGGAGCCGCGGCTTACACAGTCGCTCTGATCCCCTGGCGGAAGCACGCATGTGCCATCTGCAAAAGCCAACACATTGGGCTCAAAGCAGGGTAAAAGGAGATGCAGACACTACAATGCCCTCCAGTACGGGCGGCCCTGCATGCCACATTCTCATGCTGTAGCTGCGCACCATCTGGGACCATCTCCGCCAGCGCAATTGCAGGACCAGGCGTGCTGTCTACTGGCGCCTGCAGTGATGAGCTCTGCTGGTGCAGTGCAGCAGTGGGTGTCCCCAAGGCGTCAGATGGGATGCCGCTAGGGCGTTCATCTGTCACCACAGCACTGACCGAGCTCACAGCAGCAGCAGCAGGTGATTCCTGAATTGCAAACATTGCAGAGGCAGGCGCAGCAGCCGGTGCAAGAAGTTCTGTGGCACTTGGTGTCGGATGCTCATTCGCAGCAGCCGAGCGAGACGGCGGTTGACAATGCCCGTTGGCGGGGGAAGCGGCACCCACAGGGCTGCCTTTCGATACCATTCCTGTGCGCTGCATAACGTCATGCAGCGCAGACATCGACACCACCGCTTGTGCGGGTGCAGGCACGCTTGCCATGTCTGTCGCTGTGGGTGTGGGGTGAGGGGTGCGTGCGCCCACAAGCTCGGAGCATGGCGGCAGCTCAAGCACAGACATGCCCAGCATGACTGGGCACTGCGCACACGGCAATGTTCCATCAGCCCCAGGCGGAGTCGCCTGTCGCGCCACAGCTTCTGGACGCGGTGTACACGACACATCGCCGCTGCTGCCCAGAGTGGCATGTGTTGGAGTGGCCGCAGCGCGGGCAGGCTCTGCATTCTGGACAGTCGGGCTCATTGGTGGCAGGGAGGCAGGCAACTGCTCGGTCGGCAGAGGCAAAGGGAGCGGGCTGCTCTGCAGTGGCAGAGCTGCGCCGACCGATCTGGGAGATGCGGAAAAGACTGGCGATGGACCAGTGCTCTCGTCAGCATCAGCAAAGTGCGATGGGACCATGCTGATGCTGCCAGTGGAGGGAGCGTCTGGGATCCCCTGCGCCAGTGCACCACATACAGGGATGCTGTGTGCAGCGGCAGGGCGGTGGAGACTGCTCGTGCCTTCCGGCACTGCTCCCGCTGGCGTCAAGTCCTCCACTGCAACGCCTGGCGCCACAGCCTCTATGATCGGGTGGGAGGGGGGCTGCGCAGCCGAGGCAGCAGCCAACTTGGAAGCGATGCTGTCCTGGGCTGTTGCATCGGCCGCAGGGTCTGCAGCAAGCCCCGCTGATGCTGGCAGGTGAAGCTCCTGATTGGGAACAGGTTCCGAGACAACATGACCCTCTGCGCCACTCTGCTCTCTGTCACTGACTTGATCAGGTGCAGTGACTGTAGACAACGGGGCGGACATGGCTGCCTCTGTCGCAATACTATCCTGGAACTGAAGAGCCGCTGTGATCTCCGGCTGCGGGCTGAGCGTGGCAGCAGGAGCCTGGGCTGGCGTCATGCCTGCGTCCTGGTTCATCTGCCAGACAGCACCTTGCATCGTTGGCTCTGGACTTGCGTGCATGTGCACGTCCAGCTGCGAAACGTGGGCTGCCGTGCTATGGCTTGTGTTGTGTGATGTAGCCTCACCGCCTGTGCCACAGTCTGTGGACGCAAGTGGCACGCCCAGCACGCTGAGGGGAGAGACGGGTCGTCCACCGTCAGTGATGGGCGGCATACCCAGCGATGGGCTGGGTGTCGGCTCTGATGATTTGTTCTCCTGTTGCATGGGGCTCCCAAGAGCTTGGGTGCCATGCTGCCGCAGCAGGGGTGAGGGGCCAGGAGGCGGCTGTGCTGCACAGACGCCCTGCTGAAGAGTCACGGGGGTGCGAGATGGCTCTGCAGCACTCAGCCCCTGCTGCTGAAACATGGGGCTGGGCGGTTGCAACGCAACACTGACCTCCTGCCGCGGCGATGCTGGGCTGGCCAGTGCCGGTGCAACATCGACCTTCTGCTGCTGAAACACTGGGCTGGGAGGCAGTGGTGCAGCACTGACACCCTGTGGCAGAGCTATAGGACTGCGAAGAAGCGGCTTTGCAAGACTGGTCCCCTGCTGCAGAGATACAGGTGTAGGAGGCAGCTGTTCGCTGATGCGCCCTTGCTGCAGAGACACATGGCTGGGAGACAGCAGTGCAGCAGTGAGCTGCTGTTGCACAGACGCTGGGCTGGGAGGCAGAGCGGGGCCAGAAGGTGGCTCTGCAGCATTGGGCACCTGCTGCTGAACCGCAGGGCTCAGGGGTGGCTGTGCAGCAGTGATCCCCTGTTGCAGAGACACAGGGCTGGCCGCCTGCGGCTGAATCATCGGACTCGGAAGTGGCTGTGCAGCAGTGATTCCCTTTTGCAGAGATGCAGGCGTGGCCGCGTGCGGCTGATTTAAGGGGCTCGGAGGTGGCTGCCCAGCAGTGATCCCGTGTTGCAAAGACACAGGGCTGGCCGCTTGTGGCTGGCTCATGGGGCTCGGAGGTGGTCGAGCAGCGGTGATATCCTGAGGCGGGAAGCCAGGGCTCGGGATCGGCTGTGCAGCACAAGCCTCCTGCACATGTGCCAGCTTTGCGGCGTCTTCTGGAACAGCAGGAGAAAATTTGACAGCCTGTTCACCCTGCGGAGCCATCACGACATCCATTGATGCGGGAGCTGCGACGCAAGACATCTCCACGTTCTCAGCGACTGTGCTGGCGTGCTCTCTAACGGAGGCAGCGGTCAGGCCATCTTTTGCGTCTGTGGCCTGTGGCGCCAGCGGCGTGCTCGAAACATAGTGAGATTCCTGGTTGAGCCACCCAAAACCTGTCGGCTGATGCCCCTCAGTGTGCCAGACCGGTGGCGACAGAGGCTCTGAGAATTCCGCATTCGGATCTGTGAGAGTGCACTGCGCGGACCGGATAGCACTGCCAAGTGCAAAGCGAATGCCAGGAGACAGCGAATGTGCCTCAGGGGTGGTCAACATGTTGAGCAGCACGTCGCCACACTCCTGCGGAGTGCCGCTCAGGCCGTTTAGCCACTCCGACGCAGGCGTTGATGGGGCGGGGATGTGAGACGCCTGAGGGGTTGGCTGCCAGACGTGAAGCAGCTGCTGCCCGGCCAGGGGCGACCACACAGGGCTGGCTGGCACGTCCTGTGCTGCAGCATTGGCAGGGGGCCAGAAAGAGAAATGCGGCGCTGGAACGCGTGGCTGCGGGGAGTTGGTGCAGGAAGCATGCGGTGACACCGTTGGAGAGACCTGCCCCTGCACACGGCAGTGACTTTTGCACAAGACACGCCGTAGGAAGCTGGGGTCAGATATGCATGCATTCCTCCAACGTTTGCCTGCGTGCGTGCGACGAGTGTTCCGGCAGATATGCTGCATCTTGCACGACATGCCACCGAGACTCAAGCTCAGGCACATGCATGGTATAGCACGCGCTGCACCTGGCACATGGCCAAGCAGTGATACATCAACACATTATCAGTCGCACGCATTTGTGATCGGGCTGGGCTGGTCCGAACGAGCAGTCCAGGATCGCACATGGCTTGACGCCGGGTGTGTTGGCATCGGACTTCGCTCGACCCGTGCGACCTTCGTTGCTGGGTCACGCCAGGAAATCATCGCACGCAGCTGGCCTTGCTCGAGGTTGACAAATTCGCTGAATTCCGCGTGCGTGCCCGGGTTATACACGATAGTGTGCACGCGCGAATACGGCTGCCACTCGAAGACGCTACCCTTGGCCCAGCCGCCGTTCTCGAAGTGCCGCCACACACTGAGGCCAACCATCTTGTCGGGATCGTCCACCGGGCACACAAAGTCGGGGCCCTGGGCCTCCCACACACTCTACATGCACAGCGAGACAGTCCATACCAGCCATGGACATCACGGCACCACGCAGCACACAGATACAGCACAGCATGACCGGGCATCGAAATCACACACCTTGGTCTGTGAATGGCGAATGCTTGTAGCGGAGGCTGTGGCGGTGGTCGCAGACGGCATGCCAGATGCTGCAGGGGTAGACCCCGACGAGCATGCTGAGCTGGAGCGACCGCCAAAAAGGCACAGGCCCTTGCCCTTCCCCAGACCGCGGCCTCCCAGGCCCTGGAGCAGCGACATCGAACCTGGAGCGGACGCAGAGCGCGTGCCCGGCGGCGTCAGGTGAGGCAGGCCAATTGGCTTGGCTTGCATCTGCTGCCTCACTTCTGCCACAAACGATTGCACGTCTACCAGAGCCTGCGGGGCATCGGGCTGCGGCAGCAGCTGCTGCACTTCGGCAACAACTGCGAGCAGCCTCTTGACCTCTGCCAGTGCCACCGCCAGCTCTGAAGCTTCACAGGGGGCCCGTGCTGCCCTGGAGGCTTGCGCAGAGTCTGCAGCATGCAGAGCGGAGCTCTGTGGGCCAGGAGATTGCATTGTATGAGTGTTTACAGCCAGCGGGGACTGCCGCACAGGCACGTCTGGAGAAGGGCCCTGATGCACTGAATCGGAATCCGCGCCGCCGCCTGGTGACTCGCTGGTAGGTGTGCTAGTCACGAGAGCTGGTCCGAACGAGAAGCTGATGTCTCCTTTCGCTTGCTCACCACAAGGAACTTGAGCCTCTGACACAGGCTGCGTCGGCACATGTGAGATGCGCGGTGCTGGTATATCTGCCGGACTGCAGCTGGCATGCTCAGCCTTGGCCTCTGCGGCAACTACTGCTGCCATGAATTCCTCTCCAGCTGGTGAGCGAATCCACGCATCTGCCAGCTCAGCACCGTTCAGGGGTAGTCCCTGAGCTGGCGACAGGAACTCTGCTGACCTTGACGATGGCTTTGCTGTGGCCGGAGGTGTGCTAATCAAGTCAGAGCCAGATAGCGAGGCACTCACAGTTCCCGTGCTGGCAGGAATAGGCAGCATCACGTTCTGGCATGACCAATGCTTATGCTGCGGTGGGGAGTCTGACCAGACAGATGATGCGCGTGTGGCGTCGTCAGGTGCGTCTGCTGCAATGCTGGCCGAGTTCCAAATGCTGCGGCGTGGGGCCTCTGCATCCTTCGCCACCATCGTCTGGCGCAGGGCCGCTCGTGCGACCCGGAGTTCATCTTCAGTAGGCACTGTGGAGCCTTGCTGCGCTGGTGCTGGCTTCTGAGGCTTAAAGAGGGACACACATGTCAGCGGTTGTTGGCGAAGACGCTCCTTGACTTCGGTTGAACGTGCAACAAGCTGCTCCAAGAATTCCTGGCGACCTGCAGCTTCGGATGGCCCATATAACGCTCCGATTCACGAAGCATTGTATGCGTACAGCAGCAGCATCCCTGTCTATGATTCATACTGATGCTGCACAACGGCACCACTACATGCGGCTATATTTTTCTGCTCTGGTGAATTTTAGCAAGTGTGGCTTACATGGCATCGCCATCCGCCTCAGACGGCCATATAGCGAGCAGGACAGGTCTCGCACTTGCAACTCCCATGCTTTGTACGAGAGGGACTGCCATGGCTTGCTGCCGCTGCAGGTCAGCACTTTCTGCCACCTTCTGGGCGCTTGAAATGCCTGCCAGCATACGACTTGGCGGTGGGGGAGGAGCAGGGGGAGGAGCAGGGCCTGGGGCACGCCCTTGTACCAGCTTCTGCTGGGGAGGAAGTGGAGGTGGCGGAGGGGCAGGTGCAGGCTTTCCTTTATTCGGGAACTTCTGGGCCGGAAGTGGAGGTGCTGGCGGTGCAGGTGCGGGTGCATCTGCTACGAAAGTTGTGGATGCGGCGAGGGGCGCAGGATGCTGTGCTGGTTGCACAGATCGCTGGGTCGCTGCGGAGTGCACCGGCTGCAGAGGAAGGCTACATGAATGTGCCCCTACTCCATGCATCACAGGCTGCTCTAGCTCCTGCATTGCATTGCTTGGTTCAAGAGCTCCTGTCTGGGCGCTCTTGTGGGGCACCTGCGTATTAACTTGCCAGGACACCCCCGTACCTTCAGCTTGGCCTTCATCTCTCCTGAGATTGGAGAAAGTGTGCCATCCTCTGTGGTTTCATCCCCCTCGCCCGCTTGGTGCCCCACTGGAGCGATCGGCGCGTACTTGAATTGCTTCAATGCGTTTTCGAGACCAACCTGGACTTTTGTGTGTGTCAGACCACCTGAGCATACACACGCATACATCGTGATCAATTTTGCAACAGGAACGGACCTGCACGATGTCGCCCGGCTTCATTCGGAGAGGTATGCCGACCTCGCATCTCTCGCCAGCAAGGGAACAATGCGCTCTCGCCTGCCCCACGTTGATGATCCACGGATGATCATCGCCATCGAGATAGAACTTGATCTGCTTTCTTGACAGTTTGCCGTGTGCACACTCCATTCTTATGTTGCACTCGCCGGACCTGCGTCAACCGGATGTCAACAACCAGCGACATGATTGCCCTTCCCTGCGCATTGAACGCAGGCGCGAGCAAACAATTTATTCAACGCATGCTTTGATCAGGAGACGATCATTTTTTGCACACAAACAAGCAAGCAGATACAGCGGCAGACACACCTGCCAAGAAGACCATCCCTCTCATGGATGACAAAGTGCTGGCCGGTATCAACGTCTTCAAATATTCCAAATGAAGCTTTCATGTTGAATTCATCACTGAGTGAAATCGGGGCAAGAACGTCTAGGTCTGCCTTCAGTAGGCGTACACTGGCAGCAACAAGAAAATCACGCTTCGCCGGCCACAAATCAAAATTTTCGTGCTGATAGTAGTGTATCAAGGCAGTGTTTCGATCGTGCTTGTAGCCAAGCCGTAAAAGTGAGGCTCGAGCACATGTTTGAACGTTCAACATGTCGCGACATTTTACAATTATCGTACAGGGTTATGCATGCTCCTAGGTCGAGTATTTTCGCGTTAGGTAGGGTGGCATGAGCCCTGCAGGCATCGCGATGCATCGACGACGCTGTTGATACGAGTGGAACAATGTACCAAAACAAACTTGACATTGTGTTGATACATCCGTGGCGATCACAATATAACCATATCAGCACCAATGCGTGGCTACTCACAGCATGCGGTTGTGCGTCAGCCTCGCTCCATAGAACGGGCAAGGCCTGTGTAATGATTGGACAAACTTCGCCTCGCGAGTATGTGCTCCGTGCGGGGCTCCGATCCTTGGCTGGCATTACCGGCAGGGCGATGGTGCGCGCTCGTGCACGGCCTTGTGCCATGACTGAGTGGATTTGCGAGTGGGTTCCTAGACACGGCTTGATGCCCGGCCTCTGTCCTTTGTAACTACAAACTTCGCCTCGCTAGTATGTACTGTGGCAGCGTGATGTCGATCGACGCATGCAATTCTGGGGCATCGTGTATGGCTTTGCTCTGCTGCAGCGCCCCGTTGGCGAGCAAAACGCTTACGTTCTTGCAATTGACCAGCGCTGCAACTTGCGCGGTGATGACAACTAGCAGCTTCTCGCCGTACCTGCAGCCTCTGCAAGCTTGTCATCCTGTCACGCTGGACGCACAGCTCCGCGATTCAATAAATTGACTTTGTGGTAGCATCGTATTGGCTTGAACGAGTGCTGAACTGCGCATACTTGCTTCGCAATTGCCGGATGCTGGCATTTGCGTCCGCCTTACACAAAAGGACCGGCACCGTTATTGTTTGCATCGCTTAGGTCAGCAGCGTTGCGGAGGCAGACTGGTTTGGTACCCAGGTTTGGTTTTGGGCTGCTGTCCCAAGACAGCAGGCAGCCCGACTGGGGACATGCTAAAAGTGTTTATTTTTCAGAGGGTATGCTATGCCCTCGCAATATATTTGACCTGTTTGCACAGGTCCAATGTTTAGAGTTCCTGCAGACCAGTGGTCCAATCACTGAGCCATGTGTGGCGAATATTCCAGTAACCAAATGTCTCAGTAAGTCACGGTCTTGTGGTACATGGGCTCGTTACGCACAGAAGGCAATGGGACTAAATCCTATGATATGTGGACTGGACTCAATGCAGCAGACCTGCACCCAGAGGCACACGATCCAAGCCTGTGTGGGAGGTTGGCATGCGCGGGTGGTGCTGGTGGACAGGGGTGTCTGGGCGAACTTGTGCGTGGAGTGACTGCGTGTGCTCTTGTCGTGTGCAGGGGCAGAGTCGTGTTGCACACGTGACATGTGGTGCTACCTGCCCCTCGGAGGCTGTCCTGACAACACATTCTAAGGCAGCTTGCACCCGGACCCATAGAGCCGGCTCCAACTTGTTCCAGGCAAGACCATTCAAGTCGTGTTGTTATGTAATCTAAGGCGTACTATAAGTTGTTTATGTTTTCAGTAGAGGTGCGTGGTCGCTTGCGTTTGATCAATGGGTTCACTGCCAGGTCATCTCCGTGTAGCAGTTGTGCACATGCTGGCACATCATCAGCGTTGAGCATGCAAGCTGGGAATCTAGCAAGTACATACGCTCATGCACGTGTCCAACAATGAACTGAACTGCGTTACGCTTCTGTGACATACTGAAACATCACAAGCGCCGCTCTCTGTGGCATTGGCTCCGATATAGAGCGATTCTCAACTACAGATATTAGATATTCAAGACATATTGGAAGGACGATGAGCGCATTGTTCGCCGAGGACACAATGCAGCATAGCTAGGTACTGAAGCCATACACTGCGCCAGAACCGCATGCGTCAACTGATCGCGCTGCCACAAATAATTGTATTCGTCACAGACGAGGTGTCCTCAACCTTTGTACAGGCCTTGCAGACTCCACGGAGCGATGTCAAGGAACGACCGCGCCTTTGCCGCGATATGGTCACTGTTCACAGTTCATTGAACTAGCAAAGAGAAATATTTTATTATTTCTCGCTGTCAAGCATACTATTTGTTCGGCTCGTGTCGGTAGCCATGCCAAGGCCTGCTTGCGGAGACGGATCCAGGGTTGCGAGTAGCCGCGACTTGATCACGATCAGCATCTCATTGCCTCGAATACATAAGTTGACATCTGCACCATGCGGCCTCTCTCTCGCTGGTCAGCGCTCACATTGCCCTACTTAACGCGAAGCACCTCCTCCTCGTGGCCGCACCAAGTTGACATGTCGCGTTATGATGATGCTGCTGACATGGATGGGAAGACGGTGGAATCTCCTCGACTGAGCCACGCCGACGACGACTGCCAGTGAAGGTGGCCCGGCTTACGTGTTACATCATCTTCTGCGTGTTCAGCCCGTGCTTTCTGAGCACTCGCAAGCAGCATTTGGGACTGCAGTACATCCGTTCGGCTGCAGCTCGTGATCTGACATTGTTTCGCAACAGCTGATACATAGCTCCCAATTTCATTTGATGAGCATTCATACATTCTCCAATAGGTGCGATGACGGACTCCCGTTGTTGTCGCGTATGATCGCTGCTTCATGTATCGCCTGCAGGATGCGACATAGCTGTCGCCACTATAGCCTCAGTGGATTGGTGTTTATGCAGATGTACTTCGGAATGTCGCGTATTTCAAGGAGCTGGCACAGCAAAACCCCCTGTGGGTTCGCGGTCGGTGCGTATCGCCGTGCAGCACACGGAACAGTTGTCGGCCTCGCGGCATGTCTAGCAGATCAATCATTCGCGCACACCGTAACGCATGCGTCATGATCGGTTCCTTAAACGCTGGGTGGGTGCGGCTGCGTGACAGGGCTGTGCACGTCCGTGTTCGCAGTTATTCACCAAGGACGGGGCGTCTCACCACAACGCACTGCGCGTTCACATCGCACTTGGTGCCATAGTGTGGCTGTTGCTGGGGGCGGTGCTGTGAGGCTGCGCAGTTGGTGATCACATCCTCACTCTTCCATACCGATTGTGCGTGTTTTCCGGAATGCTGCAGATATGTCGTGCACCCGAGTCCCTGATTACACAAACTACGCCCGCAGACTGGATCAACAGAACAGCCTTTAATTGTCAATTAATGCACATGTCTGCATTTCGCATGGTGTGCAGATTCTCGTGCGCGGCTTCCAAGATCCGCATAAAGTCCTGGGAGTCGAGCCAGGCGCGGATGACAAACAGGTGAAAAAGGCATACAAAAAATTAGCTCTCAAGTACGCATCGTCTGCAATATCGTTTAATCTGGTCGCATGATTCGGTCGCATGATTCGTGTTCATGTATGTGACGACCACCCTCGATGCAGGTTTCATCCGGATGTCAGCCAAGATGAACTCGCTGAGGCCAAGTTCAGGGGCCTGCGGGAGGCATACGAGCTCCTCATGGGTAAAGGGGATCCAGATAGGGAGAGCAGGGCTCCCTTCGGAGGCAATTGGGAATTTCATGACTGGTATGAGCTGGTCAAGTTTGTGCAGTATCCTCACCAACTTGTGGCGACTGCTGGCCTTGTCGCGACTGCCGGGCATCCCCATAATGCTCCACCCACCACAGCATATGGCCTGCAGGTACTGGTCGTTCAGCATGCGACAGAGGCAACGAAGGCAGAACTCTGAAGCAACCCCACAACAACACTCTGCAGCCGCTGCACAAAAGCACAAGCCCAACGTCATGAACCAGCTGCATGGCCTCAAAGCAAGAGCAGCTAAACGGTCGTCTCGTGAAGCAATGTGCGTTGCATTCTGCTAAACGCATGTTGCTAACCACTACCATACGGAAGTGCGCTGTGCATCCACTTCAGTCATGGGTCAGCGGCCTGATTGTTTCTGGTTGCAGGCCAGTTTCTTTCGTTCAAGAAGAGGATGTAGCAACCTCCGCTGTGCCAGATGTGACGGTTGAAGCACCCGCAGCAGCCACACACTTCTCCCCGGGGCCTCCTCATCGCTACCCGAACACAGTCGGGAATGATATCGAGCAAGATCAAGCATCTGTCAGTGATGATGACAACATGTCTGACTCAGGCCGCTCCTGGAGCGACCTGCTACAGGCGTTGGAGGCGCACATGTCGAGGCATGAAGCGCTGGAGGCTGCTCTGTTTAGGCACCATGAGGCAGTTGCACACTGCAAGGGCCACTTTGAGGCTCTGCAGCAGTGGGCGCAGTCTCGTTGGGGCTTCAGGGGAGCCACTACAGGCCGCGTTGCGTCCGAACCACACACCGGGCCGTCCGCTCAAGCCCATGTTCCGTTCCAGCGCTATAGCAGCCCTCACACTGCATCCCCCAGGCATCATGCCGACGCCTCCACGCCACTGCATGCCACAGCTGACCAGCATGCGGCCAGAGTTGAAAATCATCTGAGTGGTGTCGCTGAGCGGTCGCCGGTGTCTGTGCTGGTTGCTGAAGAGGTTGCACAGGAGCCTGAGGATGCACAAGAGCCAGAGGAACAGCCCGCTGCGGGCCGTGGCAACAGATTCCAATCCTCAGAGGAAGCCCGCTCCACAATCAGCGCTCAGCTGGCGGGCCTTCGCCGGAAAGCCAATCTGCAAGAGCGTGTGTAAGCTGCAGCAATGGTGAGCAGGTGATTCTTATGTACAGCGGGCGGGCAAGAGATGTGCGGGGAGGTTGCCAGCTGGCAGTGTGCTCGGACACTACAGCTGTGAGCCACGCCCCTGCAGGCTCACGCGTCAACGTGGCTGCTATCGAATTGAATAGAGTGTAGAAGTGTTTCGCAGCAAGGATAAGCCATTGTTTCATGAGTCGTACAATTATGCTGCATATTCCCAGGGTCACCTGAACCAGAGTGGTGGTGCATGTTCCAAACATTGCATGCAAGTAGGCGTATGCTGTGTAATATATATGTTCTCTTGCTCACTGTGAGCAAAATCTGCTACAGCCTGAGCTGCGGCTTGCCAGGCCTGAGAGGTCTGTGCCACATCTGGATGGTCCTCCTCAGCCCATCAAAGGGGCGCCGTCAGTTCAAGCTGACAACTTGTGTAGTTTATGTGGCATCAAGAAGATCCCTTGATTTTTCGTCGCTTGGCACCCAGTGCAGCTGCTTGGTCCACAACGAAACCCAGCACCTCTGCCGCATGTGGTCAGGTGTGGCGCTGCCTTCTCTGAGACAATCGAACATAGCATGACTCAGAAAATACACCCAGCCAGTACCGTAAATAAAGATATTGATCAGGTGACATGTGGAGTTGGGATAGGAGGTGGTGACAAAAGGCAGGTTCAGAACACTGCCGGAAGCCCAACTGAAGAGAGTCCCCAGACCCTATGGGGCTCGATGCGCACAAAGAATTCAGAGAATTAACGTGATAGAGCATAGTGATAGCCACAGCAGAGCCTCCGCCGATGCAAGGATGGTTAATCAAGAATGCACGATATGGGCACCTGTTCAGCATGAACCCATACATGTGAGATGCAGGTTGGGTCCTCTCTGATTGTGTTACCACTTGGTGAACATGGGCTTATGAGCCATATGACTATGTGCATGGGGAACTTGGGTGATGGTCTGCTTGGGACATTGCTTGATGGAAGGTGGGTGAGTGGGGACATGAAAGCTGATCTGATCACGTGATGTTACCCACTCGCGATCAACATGCTCGATACAAACCTACTGAAGAGACCCCAACGGCAGACACAGTCCACTGAGCATGGAGCGACGCCGGGGCAGTGCACCCCTGCTTCTGTGTAATCGGTACATGTGACACATATTACGACAATCTTAACGGCAAGCTCAGAGCCTCTGAAAGCACTGATGCAGCCCCCAACACCCAGGCCACACAGCCACTTCGCGCCATGCCAGAACAGCGCCATGCACGGCTAGCAGCTTCAGTCCTGGGCACGTCAGGGCAGCGTTCATGGCAGCCAGTGTGCTGCCGCCGTGAGCTGCGGCAGTCCCCGCCTCCACTACCACTTATGTGATGACAGTTGGCTCGTCCCGGCCAGTCAGCTCTTGGAGCTTGGACACCTTGAGGGCTGTCTGAATGATGGGCCCAAGAGCCTCCTGTGCATCCATCTCAAACTTGCTGCTGTCCGTTGAGTACTGCTCAATGTACATGCGGATCGTTGCTCCAGATGAGCCTGTGCCGGACAGCCTGCACACAGAGAGCAGAAGCTGAGAATCCACCCCCAGCACAGCCGTGGTCAAGCCACACACGGCATCAGTGGGCGTGACCGCCCTGCAGCCGCTGCAAGTCTGCGACCTGATTTCTGCCAGGGAGCTGACTCGTGGAAGGTCCAACCCCACACATCCCTCCCAGTGTAGCCACACGCATGCCCCTGAAGAGTGAGGCCAGGGGCTGCTGCAATCGTCAGCTCGCCACACATGGGCTGAGGCACACCTGAAGACGATGCGTGAGCCGTCGGCAAACACGATGCGCAGGCCCTGACCTTCGGCCACGGAGCCATCAACCGGGTCGGTGTAGGCAAAGTCGTCCGCAAAGTCGACCTCGAAGTCCCCGAGCTTGTCGCCCTTGTTCGCGCCGTCCACAAACGAGCGCACCTCAGCGATGACCTTCTCCGCCTTGTCCGATTCGACGCCCTCGTAGTCGTACCGCGAGAAGAAGTTGCGGCCGAACTTGTTCCAGTGCTCCATGGCGATGTCCTTCACCGTCACCAGGTCCCCGCCCTCAGGCACGTCCTTGTTTTTCTGCGCAAGGATCGACAGCCACGCGAGCACGGCCCACAGGCCATCCTTCTCCCGGACCTGTACACCATGCCACGCACTCCCCATATGCGCATGACCACTCCATGCCAGTCCCTCAAGAACACATGCACATGTGCCTTTTCATCAAGAAGCGCGGGCAGGACAAGGTGCGCTGCAGGAGCAGCTTTGCAAGGCCGCTAGTGGGGAAACTGCAAACAAATACACGAGGACAGGCCATTGCATGACAGAGCACACGAGTGGGTTGACCCAGGAGCAACGTCGATCTCTGACAACGTGGACGCTGGACTGGGTAGCTCTCCCACGAACAGCTCCCGCAGAGCAGGAGTCGCGGGAGGGGAGGGCGCGCACATGGTCGGCGCCAGTGCCGAAGGACTCCTCGCCGCAGATGGAGCACTGATCAGAGTCCATCAGGTTGCCGAAGAACTTCCAGCCGGTGGGCACCTCGAAGTACTTCAGGCCGAGACCCTCCGCAACCTTGTCGACCGCCGTCGACGTCGGCATCGATCGCGCCACGCCCTTCAGGCCATCCTTGAAGAACGGGATCGATTCCTGCACATCCGACCCTCTCAGCGAGCCTGCTGCTGGTAACCTGACCAAACAGTCCAGTCCACTGGGACTCAGCCCCTTGAGATCGCGCTGTGTGTTGATCGCCTCCCCTGGTGACAACCAAGGTGTAAGTTCAGCATGTATCATCAGACGTTGGCTTTGGACACGGCCGCCAGCTGGCTCTGGTGCGAAAGTCTACTGACAAAGCCACTGTGTTATCACGCACTGAAGTAGTGGCGATGTGACATGCTTGCAAGAGGCCGGACCTGGGCATTGGCGGCAATCATTGCGACAGAGTCAGAGGGCGTGACGAAGAACTTGTTCCCGAGGATCATGTTTCGGTCGCCATCGCCGTCCGAGGCCGCACCGAAGTGGGGCCCGTCGTCGGCCCACATGATGTCCACGAGCTCCTTGGCGTACGTGAGGTTGGGGTCTGGGTGGCCGCCGTTGAAGTCCTCCTTCGCCTCGCACTGCCGCAGCATGGAGGCGTCACAGCCGAGCTCGTCGACAAACAGTGGCGCGGCGTACGCGGCCGTGATGGCGTACAGTGCGTCGTAAGTCATCTTGAAATCCGAACGCGACACAAACGCCTTGATCGCCTCGAAGTCAAACACCTACGCAGGGGGCGTGGGCTGTGAGGTGCTGGCAATGGCAGCTGCACACCGTCTGGGACTGGTGGCAGTGGAGGAGCGCTGTGCATGCAGACCCCAGCTCACGCCGTGGCTGGTGTGATCTGGAGGCCACAGTGTGGACTACCCCAACGCCCTCAATCCTCCATGGCATCGTCGCTCAGATTCACTCCTCGTCGGCGCGGTTGTAGCAATCACGGCAAACCCACATCTGTGCATCACAGTGTTCGACCTGCCACCGTAGTGCCAATCAATTGGCCAAGCATGCAAAAACCACAGGTATTGCAGCGAGGGATATGTGGGGGGCGGGGGGGCACCTCCTTAAGGGTTGCGAAGTAGTCTTCTGTGGGGGAGACGACTTCGACCTCAAAGTCCCCAAAGGTGCTGACGCCGATGGCGCCCAGGTCGACGTCCGGGATGTCTGCCATCTTGAGCTCCGACACGGTTTCCGTGTACTTGAAGATCTCGTCTGTGATCTTCGCCGGGGCGGGCTCACCGGAAGAGTAGTTGAACTTGATGCCCCAGTCCTCCTTCGGGCCAGCGGGGTTGTGGGAAGCAGACATGATCAGCCCGCCGTAAAGGCTGCGGCGGCGAATGAGAGCAGACATGGCGGGTGTGGCCATGAAGGCGTTCTGGCCGACGATGACCTTGCGGACACCGTTACCTGAAAGTGATAGGGGAATTGTCAACATGAAGTGCTTCAGCCACAGGCTCAAACTGGGATCGCAGGGTTTGGAAAAACGGCAGGCAGTGTATTTCATGGAAATAGCACAAACCATAGAGGATTCACCTGCTGCAAGCTTGAGGATGATCTGAACAGCCTCCTTATTGAAGTAGCGACCGTCCCCTCCCAGGCCCATCGTGGTGCCCTTGCACTCATCTCCCAGGGATAGGAATAGCGACTGAATCCAGTTTGCTAAGTAGTTTTCTTGCATGAACACATCGGTCTTCTTACGCAGACCCGAAGTGCCCGTCTTCTGCCCAGAGAACGGCTCAGTGGGCTTCGAGACGACCTCGAATCCCTGCAACCGGCTTTCGTGATCCGTGCTCCAAGGACACACACCCACACCGAACGCTGCTGAGACACGTACCGTCGCACTCATTTTCACTGTGCTGCGGGCGGATTCTCTGAAACCGGAGCGAACAGCCCTTCGTTGGATGCCCCTGCGTACGCAGCGATGAGTAAAACAGCAATCAAGAGCCAGTATGCACCGCAATACGTAAACCGCAGGTAAGGTCTCCACAAGCATACGGAATTCTTGGATCCGTGAGATACAGCATATGCGATGCCAGTCAACAGACCAGCCACGCCACATGAGGATCACATTCGTGGCAATTAGAGCGACAGCCATGAAACAGAAACATGCGTGCATAGATCCCACAAATCGTGGATTGAAGAAGTGATCACGTGGATAGCGAATGGAGCATGACGGTCTCACCGCTGCTTTGTGTCCTTCTTCGAGGACAAGTGAGCTGTGTGGATCGGAACCGGAAAAGATCAATACTCGAGTCAGAATTGCCGGCAAGCAAACGCGCACAGATGATATATAAGCTCAGCGCGCTGTACTCAACGAAATAGCACAGCCGATACGCCCGGGCAGTGTTCTGCAGCTCTCGACGCGTGGTGAAGATTCGCGAGGACCTGGAGGACACAGCATGCCTGAAAACACACTGTTGATCAAAATCCGTTATTCAATTTCATATCTCTCAGACTAAACTGGTGACGTGATTGATAGTGTCGCCACGCGCACGCCGGCGATGCAGGTCGCAATTTAAACGCACGCAACTCGGCAGGACTCGCATGTGGCAGAATTTTGCCAAACTCACCCATGCAGCGATGCGTGCCTCGCAATGCAGATACATCAGTATTGCCGACTCGATGATGGAATACTGGTCGTGCACGACGCTAAGCAAAACGTTCGGCATGCGCCTCCGAGAGCAGCCTCGCGTTGATCAGCACTAGTAGCCAATAAGGAACACCTAACCCCAAAGCTAAATTGGATAACATCAATAGGTGTTACCTCTGCGATGGAGTGCGGATTCTGAGGTAGCTGCGGCCCACACCTGGATGCCTTGGCGCTGTTCAGACCAACGGTGACGAGAGCCATATTGCTGTTGCTATGAGTTGAGCAAATGTTGCTTCACGAAGTCATTCTATCCATCATTGACCGCGTTTTGTTGTGATTTTCGGGTTCCACCATGTCTACCTTTCCTGCTCAGAGAACAGGCGCAGCTCAGGGTGCTGCTTGCGGTCACAATGGAAAGCCCTCATAGACACTGCATGCAATCGCATGGCTGGCCCCTTGCGGGCCTCAGCAAGCCATGCAAAAGAGCGGCCAACGCGTGGAGCAGATGCAGACTTGGTAGCCTCTGAGTTGTTTTACGGGAAGAAGTTGTTGATGCCATGGCATGATAGACCGTACTGGTAGAAGTGAAGTAACTATACAACTGCATGAGCCTCAAAGCCCACTGAGGTGCACAGATCACTTTAACTCAGCGAACAAACACAGGCTACATCAACTTGGTACGGGCTGCACACAGGTGATCATCGCGTAAGTATTCTCTTTGCAACTGGAGTTGTACGTTACACGGGGAATGATGTGTCACTGTACATAGGCGATAAAGAAGGACTACATACATATCATCGAGATTGTGCATCTGTATTGTCTGTCTTGGTTCTCAGACGTGCAAACGACAGTCTTATCACTGCATAGGCACGTTGATGTGCCCAGGGATTTACGTTAGTGCCAGCATCCAGTTCGCCTGCTACTGTCGCAGTAGATACTGGTCGGAGAAGCTGCACCATGTTGACTGCTACACAGGCATCATGGCACGAGCCTGCGTACATGAATAGCCAGGTGCAGCTCCATGGTGTGCTCATGCTGCCATCGGGGGCTCACTGGAACCACTGGGTACATAACAGCAGACCCTGCCCAGCCCTTTATCTACTGCGGGGCCGTTTCACTTGAGCATGGCGTACAGCTTTGGGACAAAGTGGCACCACCACGTCCACATTGTCTGCCTTCTTCATACTTGCGCAACCATCTGAGAGTGTTGCATGGTGAAAGACTGCACTTGGTGCATGGCCTTTTGCTGCACATTCAGCCTCTTGCTGCACATCACCTGCGTGTGTCAGCATGTAGACCCAGCAGTCTACATTACGGCGTTGGAATGTTGTGAGAAGTACCAGCGTGTGCACAGGCGGAATGGCATGAGTACTTCATGTACATCTCCGGACTGCAGCTTGCAGCTTGTGCTTGCCGTAGCGCCGCTGTTCAGGGTAGTTCCATGTCATGCTCAGCCGAGTTCAATTGCGCTTTGTTTTCTTTCCCGCTTTGATATAGGCTTTGATGATGGTCCGGATCTGGGCGGAGGTCCCATGGCCAAGTGCAAGTGGGTGGTGAGTGCCTTGATGGGGTCAGCTTGGAACTCCTTAGCCTGGAGCACTGCTGTGATGTCCTCCTGTGCTTGCAGCCTGCACGAGTTCATGCTCTCAAACACGCTGTGACAGACAACCTGCTCTACAACACAGAACTTACGAGATCATACTGCAAATGACTTCTTGCACCCGAGCGCTTGAATTTTGGGGCATTAGCACTTGCTGTAGACTTCGCTTGTGCTTGGCTCTGAATCATTGGCATCAGGTCTTGTAGGGCATGATTCAGCCCGGCAAGATCATTAAGAGGTTTGTTGGCCCCATTCTTGCGCTGCAGCACTTATTAGCTCAGAAGACACTACGTCGGAAACTACAGCCAAGATGGTGCATCTCTGTCAAGTGACTACACGGCAGCGAGTCAGACCTTGGCGGCCTTTGCCTTGTGCCTTGATGTGGATGCCGCAGACTCTTGTACTTCTACATGTTCAATTCTCGTTACATGGTCAAGTATATTGCTTGTGAGAATCACCGCGACCTGACTCGGTGCGTGGTCAACGTGACCCCGCACGATGAACTGTCAGTACAGCATTTGCTGCCTTCTGACTTTGCATCTGAAGCTGCGTCACGAAACAAGGTGAACTATTGACAAGCACGTCCCTTGCTGATGTCCACTAACGCAGCCCAGGCGATTCAGAGGTAAGCAATTGAAAGCGACATACTCTGGAGGAATTGGACCTTGTTCGCCACCTTTTTCTTGGTTCTAGCAGATACTTTGCCTGCTTTCTTCTCAGTCGAGGGCGCATCACCGAATGCCAGAGCCTGGACACCCACAGCTGACTTTGGGGCAGCCGGACAGAGTTTCCTGGCTAGTGAGGGTGCACCTAGTTCATGATCAGCTGCACACCTTCGCAGCTGCCTCCTCGGCAGCCACTTTAGCTCTTCCCCGCGCAACCTTCTTTCCCTGCATCACGCGTTAGCATCATGAATATGTGTCGCTCTGTAGAGCATAGAATTGCACTGGGACAGTTCTCTCTCGAGTTCCAAACTGGGGCTCACCATGGTACCAACAGCTCAAGCTGTCTCTTGAAGGAAGGTTACAACGTCGATTGTCCTGCAAGCGCCACGCGAGCGCCAATATTCATTAAGCGTGTGCTCGCGGTAGTGTTTCTATAGCAACTCCTTGCCCGCGTTACACGCATGATGCGGACCAGCGGCAGTAACGCCGGTTCCACACTCCATCCATCTTCAAGCGGAGTTATAGCTTCAGGAACTTATCGGAAATCTCGTAGTGCGCAATTGCGCCTCTGATCGTGTTGCCATTGTCGTTGCTGCAGCGCGACGGACCGTGTAATATCAGTAAATGCGAGAGCTTGCTTGCGACGCCCGGGGGAAACCATGCTGCAAGCCTGCCCCGGATGTAAAACATGCAGAAGACAACATCCACATGGAGCTGCGACGTACACACATCATGAACAGTAACACCGTGCGATGCGATCGAGCCTGCGCCATTCTAAGCTGCGGATGTGGAAACGCACCGCCGACTCGCGGGCAGCAGCATGTCATGATCTTGAGTGCCCTAAGCTGCAGAAGCTTTGACAGCTCCTGGCGCTGGTTTGTGTTTTGACGCGCGGTCGGGTCTTTGACACGTAAAGTCTAGCCTGCAGAGCGTCCGACACTGACTGAGTAGAACACTGATGTAATACATCATGGCCGGCCACTTGCCGATACATTTGCTGAGAGTAGGAAGTAGATGGGAAGGCGTTGTGCGCATGTCCTGCTGCATGGCTTTGATGTTGGCTGTCTTATCTACAGGACTTGTGAGTGTCCTATACGAACTCTTGATGTACAATGTTCAAGACCGCGACTTCCGTGACATTTTGTTTGATCATCGGGTCACCCACGCTGGCCGATCGTACGATTCCGTTGATTCTGTGACACCTGCCGATGCTGCCAGCTGTAGAAGCTGACGCAGTACTGGAGACTGCAGGGCCAGCCACGTCTACTTCAGGGAGACGTTGGCTGGGCTGGAATTCCTGCCAGAATCAGCTGCATCTGTATCATCAAGCGGGGTTCCCGTGATGGTTCAATACTGCAGTTCAAGCCAATCTGATGCGTGCCGTGTCCTGTTTCAGCATGTCCAAGCCGCTGTGGGAAATGTGCCACAGAATTGTTCAAGACGTGGACAGTTGGTGCGCACTTCGCTTTCCATGCATCACAGTTGCTATCAATTGGCAGTAACAAGAACGCCAGGGGGCGTGAGCTGTGTGTCAGTGAAAAAGCATGAAGTGTGTGAAGACGCTTTTGCGATCTGCTGCGTATGAGGGCTCCTGTTGTGAGCAGGTCTGGAGTGACAAAACACACCTGACAGATTCATTGAATGCTGATGAAGCAATGCTGGCTGTGAGTGCACTTGGAGATTCGAGTGCGCATACACAACTAAGGGCCGACAACAATAACATCCCGTATGTTTCTTCGAACGACGTGTCACATTGGTTTGTCAACTCAGTTCTCTTGAAGAATTGACTGCCTACCATTGCAGCTGGAAACTGGCTCATGCAGCAAGCATTCATGCAGATCTGCAGACGAGGTACTTGCATATGTGGAGTCAATCAAAGCTGCGCATGGAAACAGTCGGTGGGTGTCTCCGGAAGGGTTGGCGATGCCGTATGTAAATGGATATCCAGTGAGATACACTCGTCGGAGTGTGGTCGGCGGAATTCGTACGAAGTGGGGAATCGAGGAAGACATTAGCTGGTTTGGCGCCTGTTCCGACACAGAATGGCGCTCATCATCCTTCATTGCGGTTGTGGTGCTGTACCAGGACCTCCTGCACAAATAAAGCGCATGTGATGGAGGTACTCGATATCAGTACGACATAGCAATTCTACATGGCGAATATGTTGGTGCAGAGGGTGGCCTTTCCGGCCCTGGCTCCAGGCGCTCCTCCAAACCTGGAAATACTTTTCAACAACCGTCATTACAATATTCCCTTTTACAATGCAACCTTTGGAACTGGGCAGGATTTCGGTCGGCTTGAACATGTCACATTGGAGCTGTCCATGGTGTGAAAATCTGATGGCTTTCAAGGCAGGCCTGACAGAACATGCTGTTGACTGACAGCGTCCTAGCTTATGGTTTGATGCACTACAGGTTTCTGCATCGCCCTGTAACGCATGGCGGATTTCCAACATCTCCACGACCTACGTCCATGAAATCGGCCTGGACATGGACGCAGTCCGACAGGCATGTTGACACCGATATTTGCATTGCTGTGCAGAATCATGAGCTATTGCAAGACGCGTCAAACGCATCCAAATGTCATACAATATCGATCACAATTCGAAATGCTTGCAGTTTGAGGCTGAGTCTGTGCAGGTGACTTTGACTGTGAAGGACTTGACACAACCCGACGCTGTACATGTACCGGTCTATGGTGGGCAATTTTACATCATATTTGGCCTGTTCTGTGGGTGCTTCTTCGTGGCAGGAATGGTGCTGCTGTTCGCTGCATGGATCACTGTGACATGGAATTTGCATGCAACAAGTGGCCAAGATGCTCCCTGGTGGGCCTTCAGCCTGGATAGGGGATGGTGACAGGTTGAGTGATTATCCAGGAGTTGGTCGCTGTCCATGGGTTGCGGTGGGGACCGTGCCTTCAAGCAGTTTGTTTATCAAAAGGTTGACATGACAAAGCACCACGCATGCTTGACTTAGCCCAAAGAATAGCAGCATGTCGAGGCAAGATCCCGGGAGCGATTCAATATCTTTCAGTGGCTAAGTCAGTGGGTCTCGGCTCGTGCATCTATTCGATCCCGCCGTTAAGGCTGTACGCATCCGCACATCCGCACCCCGTGGGCCCGGTTGCAGCAGGGAATCGCGCTCGTCTGTATGGGATGCTAGACCGTACGCTATGACGACCGAGGCACATCGCTTATGTATGTAGGTTCTACAGGCTGATGCACTCGAAGTAATGCTTGCAATGCTTGCCCGTGGTACAGGATGACTCCGCGGAGCTCAGCTGCTTTCGAATACGTGGCTACAGGCAGAAAATTTGGGCGTACAGGAGTCAATTGGCTTGACGTCTTTCATGGCCAACAAGTCGCCACCAATTAGTATGCAGTACAGTCGCGTGGCTTACAAATTGGGGGATTTGTATGCCACTCATGTCAGAAATCAACGGCACGCGATGTTGTTCTGCTCGCATCAGTAGGAAATGGAGCATACATGGGCGTGTCATCGTCCACACTCAAAAAGTTGGTCAGTGCGGAATTTCATCGGCTTGCGAAGGGTAGGGCGTATATCACCTTGGACGAGGTGCTGGAGTTCCGCTTGCAGTCTGGTGGTTGGGATATAAGCACAGATTGCATCGGTGTCTTGTTTTCCATCGATCGGTGCGTCCTTCTTCCGTGCCATGTGATATGGTGCATTTCATGTCGATCATTTCACCGCCATGGACTTCAATGCTCTTGTTGCAGAGACAGAGACGGCACGTTCCAGCTGAGCGAACTGCGAAAGTTCGCCACGGATTGGAACTTCCTAGGCAGCAATACACCACATCACGAACTTGAAAGCGTTGTTCACAGTTTATGTATGGCGCAATTCTGGCGCCACATCATCACGGATGAAGGGCTGTCGCAGGCATCACAATGGTGTGGTCGCGCACCTATGACAGATGTGCTGTAATTGGATTTAATAGCTCTCAGATTCCTGCTATCATTGATTGCTGTCTTCGTGCATGCAGGCTTGTGGCGTTAGGAACACAAAACTATGTGCCGATCAATCATGTGGCGGAGCCAACTGAGGTCGAGACTGTCCCCCTTTCATCTTTGACACCCGAATCTGCCAATTTACCGACGGTATTGTCAGGAATGGTAGAGCACGGGGACTCACAGGATTATTCACCAAGGATGTTTGACAAGTACCCAGGTATTCTGTATGTGCATCAGCAGAATCTTCCAGGCTTATATCGTATCCTTTGCCACCAGGTACAGTGCCACGTCAAAGCGATTGCTGTTGCCTGGATCACATGCGCATGTGCACTTGCTCCAGTTTGACATGTATTTGCGGCTGCTTTGACTTCATATTTACTGCAGGGCGCCCATAAGCATGACATGATGTCGTTCACAAACACACTGCAGCGAGATGCAGAGGAACGCGGAATGATGGATATTCAAGACAAAGAGCTAGATGATTGGGTTCCAGAGCCTGTGATCAAAGACTACGTCGTAGAAGTTCTGCAAAACTGTAGGCAGCTTGTGGAAGAGATGGACGCCCTGCGGCATGTTACTAGGTCTGATGGGAGCCGGCGGCGACAAACAGTGTTGGAAGAGGCGCACGATGACCTCTCAAGCAGCATTGGAAACATGTCAGTTGCAGACAGTGCGCGTTGAGCATGCACAGGGGGTCTGCATCTACATGGAACAGCTCCGCATGTGATTTATTACAATTCGATTCCATATGTCGTGATATTTACATGTTGGGGCCCTAATAAGCGCTCCGATCGAGCCTGTGTACTGCTGTTGTGCAATTTTCCAACTCTGCCACATGTTCATGTGTAACAGTATGGGCTTCGTGCTTACACCATGGATCCGTACACCATAAACAGATAACAATGCACAATCCTTAACGCAATTTGCCACACGCTGTGCCGGTGAATTTGTGTCATGCATCCCCTGCTTTCGTTGTGCACATGTGTTACTGTGCTGTCATTCTTCGTGCTCATTCACTTCAGTAAGCCATGTCATCTGCATGTTTCCAGGGAATCGGGACGTATGGTCGTCGTCTTCATCACATGATGTGCATGTCCCTCCCTGTTGGATTCACACATCTTTTTGATCTGAGCGCAGTGAAGCATAAGTTGCTCTCTCTGTCTGAAAGCACATTCACTCGGGGACATTGCGTTCATTCATGCGCCCATCATTCTGCTGCGCACTGCCGGCGTGCTCGGCATCCCCTCTTCTTAAAAGACGCGTTTGGGGGGTGGGGGCAGGGCAGGGGGTGAGGAACGTGGCCCCCTGGATCATAGGCTATGCAAGTTGGTCTGGTTGGCTCTGTGGCGCGTGGTGAAAATGCAGGTCGCTTCTCATTTCGTGGATTCTGAGCAATGCGGCTGCTGTGCCTCGTGGGAGTTCTCGATCCTGTGCTTGTATGGATGCCTGGGTTGGTGCCGGGGCGGGATGCCACCATGTGCACGGCGATGCTAGCTGGTGCGGGCTGTCCGTGTGACACAGGCTATTATATAACAGCGTGGACTTTGTGAATGTGTGCTTGTGCAGACAGAAGTAGCTATTTGCGCATTTGCCCGCGCACATGCTCCATTCCAGTGGCAGTCAAATAAACGACAGTCTCACACTGTGGCTGACTGGTAGTGGAAGCGTCGTTGCCTCGTTGCCTTGCTGCTTGTGCAGCCCCCTGCACACCCCTGAGTGCTGCTGTGGTGATCAGCAGCTTCTATTCTGTGCATAGCTGTGCTTAATATGCCCGACCAATCATTCCGGCAGTGTCAAGTGTACGATATGCGCTAAGGCCCATGCATGAGGCAGGCATCTTGCCCACCACGCAAGCGAAACACGAGTCCGGTTGTGCGCATGCAATGGCTCCTGAAAGCGTACGATCTGGATTGTAGAGAACATGGACTCTTCACGCAGGCTCCTGTGCAAGCTTGTGCTAAAGCAGCTTCATGCGCCTGGGCTGAACACTTCGCCCGTGTCGCGTCATTGTTCAGGGAACAAACTTCGAGCACGCGCAGAGGGATACGTAGCTGAAGTTGCGGCATTGACCGCCATTAAACTTCACATTGTGCTACTGTAGAGATCAATTCCTCTCGCAATCAGCTGCGGAGTCAACACCAGGTTGGCACACCAGCTGCGTGCCAGACATGTTGGCTGCTCGCTTGAATACATCCACATTTTTCGCATGCATTCCTACCTTTTCCAGGTTTGTATTTCCTTGCATCGTCCCGCATTATGCCTTTGTAGCATGAAGCGAATATAACGACGCCAGTCACTTGTAGACAACTCAGTTCAGAAGGCATCTTGTGGCATGAGAAGTTTCAAAGCGACAGCAAGGCTCCTGCTGTATGTCCTTAATCACTTCATCAGTCATTTCTATCTTGCAAATATGCTCTGTGCAAATCTGCACTTCCGTTGTTGCCTCCTGTAACTGCTGCCTGAAGCTTAAGAGCCTTCTCACAATCAGCAACCTTCGACTATGCAGCGACACTCTCGGCATGAAAATTAGTTGCGTAACAGCATGAAGTGCATGTGGCTTCGCTTGCAGAATCATACAGCGGTGATTCTGCATGGTCTGCTCGGGCAAGGGAGGAATTGGCGTAGCTTCGGCAAAACCCTTGCACAAGATGCTCAGCGAAAGACAGGCTCAGCATGGCGAGTGTTTAACCTAGATCTTCGTTGTCATGGGAACAGCTCCCAACTGCCAGGCTTCAACCCGCCGCATACGATGCAAGAATGTGCGAGAGATGTGGTGCGATTTGTTGATCGCCACCTGAGGTGCGGCATTTCCGAGAATCCACATTTGCAGTTAGTCAGCTGTACTTATCTCACGATCATGCAAGGTAGAGGACTGGACCGTACATGCAGGGGTGTGCGGCCCAATTTGGTCATCGGACATTCCATGGGGGGAAAGGTTGCTCTTGAATATGGTGTGTTTGCACCGTGTTGCTGCACAGGCCGTGCTGACCGTTTCCGGGGCTTGGCTATGATGTCATTCATGAACGGGTGCGCTGTGCTGTGCAGTACGGATGCTTGCTGATAGGGATACCTCTGCATGCCCCGTTTGGGTGCTGGACTCGCAGCCAGGCCTTGTTGGACCGGGCCAGGTTCCAGATGTGGAAAGAGTACTGAAAGCTGTTGAGGTGTGGATGTGATTCCGCTTCAGCTTGTGATCAGCCAGCAGTGATCGTCGGTGCATGTCGCCATGGTTGGGCCCTGCAGGGCAACCAAAGTGCATTAAGCTGCATATGTACGGCTACCTAGGGTAGCAGTGACCCTTTCCAATTGCTCATTGACAGTTCCAGCTCCCGCGCATGCAGCAAGTGCCTCTTCCAGTGGCGAACCGGGCACAGTTCTCTGTGGATCTGAAAAAGCAAGGTTTCAGTGATGCCCTGGTCCAGTGGATGGCGTCAAACTTGGTGCCCGATCCTCGACATGGCGGGTCAAACGCAAGCAGCACAGGCGACCACCGGTTAGCTTGGGCGTTTGATGTGCATGGGGCGATCAGTTTGTACTCCTCGTATAGGTCTCTCGACGCATGGGACGTGGTAGCGGCTCCTCCGACCAATACAAGGCTTCATGTGCTGAGAGCTGCAAACTCTGATAGATGGACAAGTGACATGGTTTCAAAGCTACGGGAGTGCGAATTGGAGGCCGCCGCTCGGCATGCGGAGGTAGGGATTGATGCTGGCTTCTCAAATGCCTCTGTTCTGCACAAAAACCGACTCTTCATTGTCTGACTAGATGTGTTGCGCTGCAGGGAACGTGTGGCAAAACAATAAGTCATGTGTTAGACAAAGCTGGACACTGGGTACACATGGACCAACCAAAGCTTCTGAGAACCATGATCGTACAAGACATTTGAGCCCCTGGAGTGTGCGATCAGCCACATTCCAGGCCATGAAAGGTATCTTGATGCCAGTTAATGATTAGAAAGATGTTGACACAGCTCATGTGTACATGTGACAGCCTCCAGCATCCTATGCCTGTTGCATGCCAATCCTCGACAGTCTATCAGTATGTCAATAACATCCTCAGGCTCATGATACTGTTGTGTAGCTGCCATCAGTTCGTTCCATTCAAAACAAGCTGTCGGGTTTGAACCTGTCTCCTGGATTTGTCGTTGCATGCTTTGGTGCTCTGCCATGCAATGGCTCGAGCCCTCGTACTTGTTCATCGATTATGCAGACAGCTGGCACACCTGTCTGTATGCAGCATGTCTAGGGCAGACTGCTGCAGGGCAATGTTGAATGATTTTGAGGCGAAGTGTCATGGTACCCGTACAGTGTGTGTTTCAAGTTTACTTGGGACATATGTCACTGTATTGGACTGCTATGTCCACATAGAGACAGCTGGATGTGTGCACTGCTCTGTGCGTGTGGCGTACAGTGTTTTCACTGCCTGCACTCCGGTTATGACAATGATGTGTACCGGATGTGACTTGATGACAGGAGCATATCAGCAGTTTCATGCCAGTGTCGGAGTTGCGGACGCCTTGTCAGCAGTTGGGCCAGTCTGGACCCGAGGTATGAAAGTATCACCGGGTAGATTGCAGCAGTATAACAGCAACTCCATTGGTATGGAATGGAACCACTTCATCAAACTACTTCGGGTTGGGTCCATGCAAATTTGCCATAGACGTCTCGTTCTTTCGCACGCACTGATACATCTCCAGGTCACATGTACAGGAAGCTCCTCACATCCACATTTCAGCCAGCAACACAATAGCATGTGCGAGGCAGGCACAGGCCACATGGTCATCAATCTTGGAACATGAGGTGGCACGTATGACAAGTGTTCGCGACGGATGTCATCACGGAAATGCTGTTACCTGTCCACAGCGGTGCTGCCATCTGACCACATTGGTCTTCAGAAACCTTCGCAGCTGATGACTTCCACAGGCTACTGCTATCATGGACTGGATAATATAGCAGGAGTTGTATACAGGGTGGTAATGGCTTTGCAGGCACAGGAAGAAGTCACCTGTAACCAGCTGCCTAATTGCAGCTCGCAGACATGCACACACATGGAATCAATGTCTTCGGAAAAAACTTGTAATACTATGCTGGCCAACTGCAGGAGATTGCGCGGCCTTGGTGCCGGGCTTCGGAGTGCCGGCTTTCGTCTGCTTCTTGTGTTTCTCACTCAAAGCCTTCAAGGACTGGCTGATAGCCAGCGCATGCCGGCTCGTTGTGTTTGCATTTGTACAGCCAGGCCTTATGCTGCAACTATCTTCGCAGCATTTGTCGACCTTATTGATGACATTTAGATTGTTCTCTGCTTCACGACATGCCGTTGCAGGTGGCGTCTGGGCTATTGGGATCGGAGGCTTTCCTGCAGCAGATGTCACAGCATCAGCGCCTGCTCGAAAGAGGATGTACTTTAAAGTGAGTATCCACACACAGCTCGATTGCACTGGTCGTGACCGCACAATGTATCATTCAAGCAAGTTCATCTGGACATACCATGGCCTGTTGTGCCCTGCTTTCCACCAACAGAGCGGTGCTGCCGCAAGACAGCTTGCGCAGATGGAGGCCAGGGCGCGCCGCCGGTGCTAATCTGTGTTGGGGTGATGCGCCGCCGCTTCCCTGCCTTCGCCGCAATGATCGGGTGCGGTGGTTGGCTACACAATGGGGGCCTGAACGTGCTGTGCCCAGCAGACTGGCAATCACCGCTGCGCGCCTCCGGGGGCTGCGCCGCGGTGTCTGCGCCTGATGTGGTGCCAGAGCGAGACCGCCGCTTTCGCGTGCCGCGCGCTGCCGAGTGCACGCCCCGCCTGCCGGCCATGGTGCGCTCTCTCACCGACTGCCCACCGCTCCCCTGCTGGGACGCTCGCTGCGCGAGCTCTCGATCACAAGCCGCACCTCCACCATCAGATGCGGGCGCTTCACCCACGCCCCCATGCTGTGCAGGCGTACACCTCTGGCGCGGCCGTGCCTCAGCGTCACAAGCTGCACGGCCCTCCGCTGCCTGTGGCGACATGGCCAAGCTGCAGGACCGCCTCGCCGCCTTCGCACTGGCCGACTCTGACAGCACCAGGCTCTGAGAGCGCCGGCGGTGCAGCTCTGCGTCAGCCTCAGCCTCGCCCGGGCCGGCATCAATGCGCTGAAGGCGAGGGACGACGCTGACGCCTCGAGTTGCGCGTGCTGCGTTGATCCCACTGGTCTGCGTTGGCAGCACCTCCAGGGTACCGGCGCACAGGGGGGACTCGTCCATAGACTGCGTCTCAGGGATGACCCTCAGGTGGCCGGGCGCATCCATTTCCAGCGGCCCGGTGCGCTGGGACAGCTGCGCATGGCGCCAAGGCTCCTGCGACAGCTGCGTTCGCAGCGGCTGCGGTCGGTTTGGCGAAAGCAGCCTCTGGGCAAGCTGGGCCGCGTGGTCTGGGCTGACGTTCGAAGGGCAATGCCAGGGGCCCGAGGGCGCCTGCAGGCTGCGGCGTGCGGGAGACTGATGCAGCGCCTGGGGCGTAGAGCGCCCAGCCCCCGTCTGAGGCTGTGACGGCATCAGGACAGCGCTCGGAGATCTCGGCGTGGGCGTGTGCGACACATCCATTGCAAACGATTGCTGCAGCGACCTGTAGCGGCACATAGCGTTGTGGATGGTCTCACACCAAATGGCAAAGCAGAAGCGCACTAGGCTGCGCCTCTTAGTACAGAAGCAGCCGCTGAGCTGCGGCAAGTCATTGGCATACAGCACGTGCGCCAAGAGAAGCAGGATCTCACCTCGCAGGACGCTCGATACGGCCAGGTGAGGACAGAGACATGAATAGGTTCTCCAGCCCGTGCTGTGAGGGTTTGTCTGCCTGAATCCCAAGAGGGCCATCGTCGTCCGTGGCATCAGTCGCAGCTGCAGTGCTCACGGGGCCACTCGTGCCGACTGGAGTAGCATCCTGCAAGAGGGGCGTCCGGTTCGCCGCAGCGGCAGGGTCGCTTCCATTTCCGGACCGGGGTCCCAGCATAGCCTGAGCCTGGCTGCTGCCGTCCACAGCTGCAGGCGTGGCTAGCACCGCAGCCACAGCAGCACCGACTGCAGGCCCCGGGCCGACCGGAGACTGGAGCATGGCTGCGCTTAGAGGGACACTCCCCGGAGGCCAGCGGGTGGAGGGGGTGAGAGAGGGGGTGATAGCCAGGGCACTGCTGCGCAGCGTGGACGTGCCAGTCAGTGCCGCCTCCCGGACGAGAGGGCTGGGGGCGGCCTCAGCAATGGTGCTGAGTCGGCGAGCAGCAGCCACGGGCTGCTCAAGAGGAGGAGCTGCGGTTGCAGCCGAGGCCTTGTGTCGCAGCGGCTGCCGGCTCGCGAGGCTGGTGCCCTCTGTGAGCGCTGGCCACCTCATTGCGTTGACAAGGTTTCTGATCGGCTGGGCCTCGTGCTCTGCGCCTTCAGCGCGCCACATGGCATAAGCGTGATTGCCGCATGTCACAAGCTCCCCACTGCCACATGGCCCCCACGCAACCTTGCCCATCTCAGATGGCCAGGGACACTTCAGCTGCGCTGGCATGACTTCCAGCTCATCCACCTGAATGCAACCAGCCTGTCAACAGAGTCAAAGCCCGCAGAGAACAGCCAATCATGTACGACTCGTGCTGGCATCGGGTGGTGGCATCCACAGCATACCAGGCCGCGATCACCTGTCATGCCTGCGACGTATCTAAGAACGTTTCAAACAGCACAGTGTGACACACCGGGTACAGGTACGTTGAACCACTTGCACTGGTCACGGCTATACGATCGCCGGTCGCAGAGAACGCAGTGGAGGACTTGAAGGTGATGCCATCTGGCACCTCAAGCTGCCGCACTGCGGGGATGCCGCAGTCGATGCGCAGCGTGTCGTACAGCTGCAGGGTATTGTTCCGCCTGAGCACCGCAAGCCACTGCCCTGCACGTGCCACCATCAATCACACAACGCGCCTCGCGGCTCCTGTGCCCGAGTACACCGAGCATGTGCATATCGGGCTTGGATCCAGTGCTGGTCTCGTAGGATGCACGAGCCATCGCTTGAGCCCGAGATGGTTGGTGTCAGTTACCGCAACTGAAATGGCGCAGCAGATGGCGGTGAATGAGCCAGCGGGGCACACCTTCAGGGTCACAGCTGAGGTGCACAACAGCGCTGGACGTGTTCACTGACAGCTCATGACCGAACGGAACGATGTTGAGTTGCGGCGGCTTTTCTGACTCTGGCAGGCTCGCAGGCATGAAGGCGACGGGGTCCTGCAGCATGCGCACATCCCACAGCTTGACACTGCCGCTCGTATCGGCGCCGCTGGCCAGCAGGCAGGAGTGCTTCAGAAATTGCAGTGTTGTCACGTTGCCACGAGTGGCTCTGAGAGGCTGCAGGCCCCCGCACTTGCGCGCCGGGTGCGCGTCCTGCATGCCAGCACCCATGTAGGATGTTACCTATTGAGAGAATTGTGACGATGGAGGCCCGTTCTTGCTGCTCTGCAATGCCATGGAGCCTCTGGCAGGGATCTAACATTGCACCGCTTCATGGCAGCCGGCGTGCACAGCGAGGCGTTGGCCAATTGGGGCTTGTCACGTGCTGATGCCTGTCAGCAGGGATGCGGGCTGCATTGGCTCGATTCGATGCCTCCTTAAAGACATTCCTATAAGGACTACCAGTGAAAGGGGCCATAGATTGCCTTGAAAGCCATTGTGTGATGCCGCGCACGCAGCTTGAAGATACTGGAAGATCAGGAATTGCTCACATCGGAAGCTGCAGGAATCGTGTGTGACAGAGCACAGTCAGACAGTGGTGTCAATGCACGGTGCAGCAGTCAAAACGATGAACACATCAGCGAGTGGCAGATCCATCAACACCAGGAGGCGCAATAGTGCGGGTAGCAACCTAGAACCAGATGCACTCATGCAGCGTGTTCTCATATGCGCCTCAGCAGCGCACCTCCACTTTCACGAGGGCTCCTAGCACGGACAGTGTATCTGTTGGCCTGCCAGGGATTCGCAGATCCCAGAGCATGATGGTTCCATCTTTCGCACCTGCAGGACAGCGTCTGCTTGTTGACCAACATTGAGACTAATTTGTCAAACACAGCGGCCGGTGCTGTGCTCTCAATTCACATGGCATGAGAATCCCTGGACAGTTCTGATCGAAACGGCATGCCTTTCTCCTATGCGACCGTGACTCAGTGAGGCATGTTCAATGACTCATGCATGACATCCTAATCTCAACCAGCAGGAAACATCCGTACCTGAGGCCAGAACATCACTGCAGACAGGGTGGACGGCAATGCACTTCACGGCACTGGTGGTGCCATGCAGGCATGATATGTTTTCAGCTTGCAGTGTATCCCACTGTCGGATTGTGAAATCTGCTGATCCGGTAATCATCTGCATGTCCCCCTGCACACAGCATACTGTGAGCGTGTGCACGTGCAGAAGCCTACCACGAGAGAAACCTGTGCCAATCGCACCTTGATCCAGTGCAGTTCGGTGATAGCCAGCTCATGAGCTCTCCACTGCGCCTTGAGATTGTTACCTTGTCCCTCTGTGAAGTCAACGCCGCATGGCAGGGGATCAGCTGTGTCAATCATACTGACAAACCCTTGGCCATCGGACACTGCCAGCAGCTGCTGCCCTTTCAAGCAGCGACTGTACTCAGCAGACTGTGCATTCGATACCAGCCCATCCGGGTTGCATAGTATTGTAGTGGGCCGATTGTCGAACGCTGGCGTGTTCAGGCCCCATGGAGGGGTCCCTGCATCGGAAATGCCATATTTCTTCATCCTTGCCTGGGGCACCACCTTGAGCAACGTGCACACAGAGATTTCTTTGCATAGCCGGCTGGGCATCGTGGTCGCCAAATAGAAGCGCATACCGCCGAGTCCCAGCTCTCGTGAGACTACACTGGAGAAACGATTCGGCATCTTGCCCCAAATTCGCAGATCTACACAGCAGACAGTACAGGTACTGTATCAGTGCTACATGAATATCACGTATCCCCTCTTACTCGCTACTTTGGGCAGGCGCCTTGATGCACTAACTGGGTGATCGCGACACTTCAGCACGTCACTTCAGCACGTCTTCAAACGCGACGGAGGTACTTCTGTCCGATGCTGCATTGCGATGGTGAGGTCCTGCCTTGACATGAAATCGATGCAGTGTACATGGTCATACACCACTTGTAGAATTCGATGCTCCTCGTCGCCATCGCGCAAGCGTGTGGGCATTTTGTGGGGCACGCTACCCCGTTATATCAGAGGATGTGTATAATCCGGCCAATCGTAAGCCCGAAATTGATCTGACGCACAGCAGGCACACGGGATCAGCTCTAATGTATGGCATCGGATGGCATATGTCGAGGACTCAGGTCACTGCGTCTCTGAGAGCCTCAGGACGGGCCGGGCTCAGGGCACCCAGAACGAGCCATGGCTGCACGGTGCACAGATGTGCGCGCATGCAACCAGGACTGCGCATGGCATGCAGGATTCAGGAAAATTCAGTGTCAACACAGGCGCAAGATCTGACAGGCACCACGCCGTGCCCACACGGGCATTGGCGTCAGCACCCTGGGGGGCAGGTAGATCACAAGCACACTCATTGTTTATCAGTGAATGTCCAGCCCCCTCGACATCCTGAGGAAGGCTATGCACAGCACCAGAGGGCCGTAGCTCAATGACATCTCGGCGCCAGTGCATGTCGAAGGATGATGTCAACCGAAACAGCGGCGGCAGGACTCCCACGCGCTCCTGCGCAGAAAGATGAAGGCCCACAGAGGCATCCTCCACATGGCGAATACACAGAGTGCATGTTCCCTGTGGCTGCGGCCGCACTTCCTGCGGATTATGGCACAATCAGGGCGCCCTCCAGCGCTCTAAGAATCTTCAAACCGCTCGGCCATTACGCCATGCAAATAGTGGCATCGGCGTCAGCACCCCCGAGGGCAGACATACTCGCCATCATACACGGGGACCCAGCTGCACAATGATCTTTAGTGGCGGTGCGCGTGAACCCAAGAGTGGACCTCACCCCACCCCCGCCGGCAACGCCTGCATGTGCGTGGCATCAGCGGGCATACGCTCGGCACCGCCATGGAGCATATACCCGCGCTGAGATACCCAGGACCCCCCCAGGCGAGCAAACGGACGCCTAAGGCACATATCCCCAGCCGTACACTCCCCCCCGCACGCAATGCCAATGCCGGATCCAGCATCGGAACACAGCGCACCAGCGTACTCTCACCGCGTGACGGCCCGCCCGGGATGCCTGCTACACTGCCCGCACTGCAGCCGGCCGTGCCAAGGTCGCAGCAGCAAGACGAGGACATCTTGCACGCAGCACTATCTCTCACCACAGAGCAAAGTCCCTGGCAGTGTCACCGGCGGGGGCCCCCAGAGGCAACTGGTGCTCAACGTGCCGCCAGCGGACTACATCATGGGAATGCACTTCATGTGTACGCAGCAAACACTGGTGCCGGCAGCTGACCACCCCTGGACCGTGTTAGCAGCCACTCAGAAGGCGCGCGGCCGTGTGAGCCGCGCGGGACTCCCCCACGGTGATCCTCACAACGCCTTCCCGGGTACCAACCATATTGCAGGCACATGCTCGTCAGTCGGCGTCTGTGCTCCGAGGGCCAATCAGGGGTGGCCAGCCTGCGCTGCGTGACCCGCGCGCCCCTGCATGCCACTCCAATGGGTCCAATGGGTTGAGGACGGATTAAAAGCTACCCCCTCCGTTTCAGGAGGTCGTGGGTTCGATTCTGCGTGCGCTTTGGGGAATCGAAACGGCCGTACGTGACCACCTCGCTTAGCACAGGAGGAGGCCCTGTGAGTTACGTACTGTCGTCTGAGGGGGGTTTCCAGGTGGTTTACCCCTTCGGCATATGTGGTCCCGTTAATTCGGAGTTGTCAATGTCCAATAGGATACGGCTCAGTAAATTTAGATTTACTTTACTTTACTTTACTCCGCCACTCTGCCGATGTCATTGCAGCACACTGGTACAGAAGGCCCGCAAGTGCGGCAGGTGCCCAGGGGCTAGAAGCTCCATGTGAACAAGGCGTAGGGGACAACCAGAAAATATGTGGCGATGCACCAATGGTGTTCAGCATGCTCTGTATGCTTGCATCTGCTCAAACATCGCGCCACTCGCACGTGAGCGGTACGGGTGTGATGGCAGACACGAGCACATGGTGCCAGGCCTAAAGTGTTAGACGTGTACCTGGATTGCCTCGAGCTGAGCACACGGAGTGTCCACTCACTGCGTTCCTGAGTATTGTGCGGCAATTTGCGCCGGTACATCGGGCGTTTGCAGCCCTGGCCGGCACAGAAGCTTCAATTTTAGCTGCGGTGTGGCTGCCTCATCTCAACTCAGGACGACGGCCGTATTCTTGGATGATGTGTTGTGCCGGAGAGCCGAAGGGCGTGGATAGACAAGAGTGTCGGGCTCGTGGCCATGAGCTGCGGGATCTGACTCACCACAACGATTGTGGCTCAAGTCACTCCCGCAATAACGACTCAGTCATACAGCAAGATCACGACCAAACAACGGCCGCATGTGCTGATAGCTATAAAGTTGTTGTGTTGCTCGGTCGCGCCGAGCTACTTCTGCAAATGCTGTTGCATCTCGTTGACGAAACGTCGCGTTCAAAAACCACCTTCGGAGCCAATTGCTCTGCCCCCGCCGAGATCTGCTAGAGCCAGCACAGTACGATGACATCACTGATGGCCCTTCGACGTACAATTCCGGGTCAGTATTCGTCTCTGTCGTGACGTGTGAAGGTTGAACGATCAGCAATTTCAGCATTGTGCACAAAGCCAGCTGATGGGCATAGATAGTTTCCAATGTGACACGTTTTAGGACTATCACTGACGAGCTCCATAGTGTTGATATTGACAGCCTTGTACAGGCTTCATTGCATGTACACGGCGCCAAGCTGCTGGCGATGACGATAAGCCTGCATGCTCAGCGTCAAGTTCTGCATGATCGTTTGAGAACATCGCGAGCCTCAGCCTTGCAGTTCCGTCCTTAAATTGAGGTGCTTCTGCAGGAGCTGCTTTGCATCGCCTGCCTCTCAGGTCTGATGCTAAGTCCACTCAGACCGTGGCCCGGCGCCAGTGCCGGGCACGTTCGCAGTCCGACGAGAACGGGAAATCTCCGAAAGGAGAACCTGCCGACAAAGTCCGTAAGGCTGTTGATGCGATGAGGCGCGATGGTGTTGACGAGAAAGTAGCTCGCAAGGTCCGCATCCGGAGCACGCATCTGGCTGTGTACTGAGTTCTAATCCAAACGAGTGGGACTCATTGACGCAAACAAAGATTCAGGACAGCAGCATAGCATCCCTTATTGCATATGCTGACGTGTATGCGGATGCCTGTAGCTAGTCCTTGCGCTTGCCGTGGAAACAGCAAATTCAAGTACACCAAACACACGAAACACATTTAACGACGGGGGGGACATGATTACGTCCCACGTCCAGCCTCTGTAAAGACAGTCTCTGCAAACATGGATTTCTCAAGAGTGTACACGCAGCTGCAGACCAGGGCCCAGCTGCAGAGGCACAACCTGATGACGGTGCAGCAATCTCAAGAACACGACGCCAACGATTCCCACTCCTGTGTCAATGGCAAATCTGCATTGTCTTAGCCGAGGACTCGCTGCAGCTCATGCCATCACAACCGTCCCACACCGGCCAGCGCGCCTCCTGCAGCGCCGCCTGGGTGTGCATTTTCGCACGTGGCTCGCCCCCCCCCCCCACAAACAGCCAACACCGCACAACACAGACCCCGCGCAGCAGTGCAGGTCCTGCAAGCCTGGGAGGAGGAGGGCATCGACAGCAAGGCCCTGAAGCGGCGCCTGCTCGGTGTCGGGCTGTCCGTCGTCGGGCTCGCGGCCTTCCAGCTCCTCACCGACATCCTCGCCGCCTACTGCTCCACCACCACCGCCACCATCTTCGAGAACTCCACCTTCTTTGGCGCCGGCTTCCTCGCCATCGCCTTCCAGACGCTGTACTACTACTTCGCCATCGGCGCGGCATTTGACACGTTTCGCCTTGGGGCCGTCATCGGCGGCGCGGCGACGCTCGGGGCCAGCTCGGAGACGCTGTACGGCGCAATTGAGGAGCTCGCCGGGGACCAGTCGGGCATTGCGATCATCGATAAAGCTCAGGCGGCCGTCAGCACGACCAAGGTTGTGCTGGCGCTGAACAGCGTCCGGCGGGCGGTCAAGGTGCGCTGCACGGCACAGGGAACAGGTCCCCGCCAGCACGATCCCTAGCCAAGCAGCGCTTCGCAGGCTGTGCTGTGAGAGCACTTGCCAATGATGGCTGCACCTGCCTGGGTGCGGACGATTCAGTTGCGTGTGGTCATGAGAGATGCGGTGCAGGAAGAGATGGGAACTTCGGATGTGACCAAGGGCACGCTGTCGAACCTGAACGCGTACTTTGTACTCCAACAGGCTGAGAAGGAGTACAAATTCAAGGTGGAGGATGTGGAGGGCCTCACTCGTGATGATGCCATGACCGCTGCAGGTGGGCATCCCGGTCCCCCACTGCTGTGTCTACATTTGGCAACGCTGAGTGTGCACGAATGCGATTGTGCCCGCATGTGAATAGATACAACATGGACTCATTTGTGCAGCACTGTTCGCGCGCTTTGACACCAATGATGATGGCCGGTTGGAGATGAGCGAGTTCAAGCGGCTCTGCGATGAAGCTGACTTTGGTCTGACCACTGAGGAGGTGAAGGCAGCAATATCGTTGCTTGACAAGCGCGGCAGTGGCTACGTCGAGTTCGATGAGTTTGTGGGCTGGTGGAGTGGTGTCAATCAGCCGGTTGCTCCCAAAGCCAACGCGGTCAAGTCAGCATGAGACCTTGGACCGCCCTGGCAGCAATGCATGCCAGCAAGCTACATCACATTCGCGATCGTGATGGGTTCCCCACTGCTGTATATACGTGCATGAGTAGCTTGGAAGCAAAACATATCTGTCGTTATCAGATGTAAGAATGAAAGCTTTGCATGCGGTCTCTTGCCCTACATCGATCACAGCAGGTGTGAAGTGCAATGCACCGAACTTGCGCCCATACAGACGGAGGATGGTTGTAGGCCGTGTCCATAGGAAAACAGAGAGTGTCGTCGAGGTGAAGTTGATCAACTCATCCCTCGGCCGGGCCTGGCTATCTAAGAGGTATATCATATACAGCTACACACGGCACATATTAATGGCATATGATGCAGATCACATCGCATATCCTGTCACACCTTTGAAAGTGCACACCAACGCAACTGTTGTATATAAGCCACAAGGTACATCTGCTGACTGGGTAGGCAGAGTTCAGCCATGCTACCGCAATCGCAAGGTAACATGAGTTCGGGCGCTGACAGAGGTATGTTGATATCAGCAATATATCGATTACTGAACAACGGCTGTGAGCATGAAATGACTGTGCGCATCGTCAGTGTTTCTCCACTTCACAGGGATGCATACTAGCATGATGGGTGAGATCGGGAAAATCAGATTACATATCCTGAATAACAAGCCTCATTCAGTAAAGACACTCATTTCTTGAAAGGGCACGGTGTGCCAGCGCGCACATGGGTCACACTTGCTGCGTGTCGATCACATCCCCTGGGCTCCCCCTCCCTTGCCCCGCTTGTCCATGAACGATTCTATCCTATACTCGTCGTACTGTTGCTCGCGTGAAAGACCGCCACTCTCTTCGTGGGCGTTTATTTGATCTGGGGTGGTCCCTTGCAGACCTGGTGCATTTCCCTTTTTCGACGCGCCCTTTGTGGCGGGCGTGAGGGCGCTCCCAGACATCAGGTCCAGCACCGCCCCAGTGTCCATCGTGTCCATCGCCACATTGTCCGCATTGACCACGGATCCGGCCACATCCTTCTTGAACTGCTGCAGGTTCATAATGTACTCCTCCAGGGTGCCCTTGGTCAGCAGGCGATACACCGTCACCGCCTTCCGCTGCCCGAGGCGATGCGCCCGATCCATCGCCTGCATGCACACGCTTTGATATCACCTCCCCGTACGCCCAATACCCTGCTGCTCACATCACGCGGCCTTACATCACAGAGCCTCAGCACCACATGCTGCCAGAGACGTGCACACACGAGAAAACATGGTGATCGGCGTCAATCATGATCGTCAGCGAGAGAACTGGATGAGCAGTGAGGACCGCTGGAGTGGTGGCAGGCGCACGAGCTCTGCATACGAGGCGGGGGCGCCATACCTGGAGGTCCCTCATTGGATTCCAGTCATGCTCCAGGAACACGACGATGTTGGCTGACGTCAGGTTGAGCCCAAACGCGCCAACCGAAGTCGTCAGCAGCATGACATCCACCGACGGGTCCGTGTTAAACTGCTGCACCACATCCGATCGCTTTGCCTGCGGCACCGAGCCGTCCAGCCGCACGTACGAGACTCCCTCCGGCTCGAGCACCAGCGACTCGACAAGGTCCAGCGTCGAGCGCAGCTGCGCGAAGCAGAGCACGCGGTGCTGGCTCATCTCCGCGTGGTCCCCTTCCAAGCCGCCCGCTGCGGAGCGGCCAATGCCGCTGTCGGCAAGCACCTGCTTCAGCGCAAGCAGCTTCGGCGCCTGGTCTATATGCATGAGCTCATGGTCCACAGCAGCTGCGTCGGCCGCGTCAACGCCGGGCAGGCAGGCGCGTACGGCGGACGCGTGCACAGCGTCGCGGGGGTCGAGTATCATGCGGGGGTGGCTACAGAGTTTGAGCAGGGTCATGAGGCGCGTGAGCTGGCCCTCGGACGACTTGCCGGCGTCGGGCTGCGCGGCCTTGAGTGTGCGTGGGTCGAGCCCTGAGCTGGAGATCTCAGCCTCATACAGCATCTGCTGCAGCGGCGTCAGCTCGCACACGATGTCCTGCACAGCAACCTCCTCATCACACGGCCCCCATGGGCACACGTCTTACCCGCACTATGCACATGCAACAAGGCTGACTTTGGCGAGGTGCTCCTGGTCTTCGGCGGGGAGGTCAAGATGCAAGCTGCTCTGAGAGGCGGAGGGAGTGTGCTAGTGACACCGGCCCGCACGTCACAGCATCGAAACAGAACAGCAGTGAACACGGCGAAACACCGGAGACTGTGGGGGCCAGAGGGCGTGGGGAGGGGGCACCTGAATGATTTTCGGGGGCAGGTCGTCGAGGACCTGCTCCTTGGTGCGGCGCAGCACAAACGGCAGCACCTGCTTGTGCAGCGAGTCCAGCACGTCGAGCTGCGGGCCGCGGCGCTTCTCCTTCGTGCGGCGGCCATGCAGCGCGTCGCGCGGCATCGTCGTGGCCCGCCGGTACTTTGCGTTGAACTCCGCCTCCGTGCCGAGGTAGCCTGGCATGAGGAAGTCAAAGATGCTCCAGAGCTCCGTGACGTTGTTCTGGATCGGCGTGCCGGAGAGCACCAGCCGGTGCCGCGCGTTGAGCTGCAGCACACGCGGCACACCATTTCATAAACAGCACACCCATGCTTCGGACGTGCACGCACTGCTGCACATGCCGCTTACAATTTGGCGGCGCGCTTCCGCATCAACATGCCTCAAGTGGTGTCAACAGGACATGTGGCAGGAGGATCACGTAGCTGGAGCATGCGAGGGACAGGCGGGAGGGGAGGCACCTGTTTGCACGCCTTGGTAACCTTCGTCTTGCCGTTACGGATGATATGGCCTTCGTCCAGAGCGCAGTAGAGGAAGGGCTGATTGGAGAGCCACGGGATGTCGGAGCGCACGCACTCGTACGACGTCACGACGAGCACGTCCACGCCCCACGCAGGGCCGCGCTGCAGCGCCTGTCTCGCCTCCACGGTGCCCTGGTACTTCACGGTGCGCATGCCGGCGCCGCCGAACCACTTGGCCGCCTCGGCGACCCAGTGCCCGACGAGCGTGGTGGGGCACACGATGAGGGACGGCAGCGCCGGCGGGGAGCGGCCGTCACTGGAGCCTCCCCTCGCGGCGTGCATCGCTGCTGCGATAACCGTCAGCGTCTGCAGAGCACAGTGCTTGTGAGCGACACATGCCAGGACCTGACACTAGAAAGGCAACTTTGATGGCCAACGACGACTGGGGTCCACCACACATCTGCGCGAGTAAAGTGAGAATGCACCGCGGCTGCAAGTGCTCGCACGCGAGGCATCGATCGCATACTCGTGAGCAGGGCGGGGGCGAAGGGCGCGCCTGCACGGTCTTGCCGAGGCCCATGTCATCTGCGAGGATGCCCTGCAGGCCAAAGCGCTGCAGGAAGGCGAGCCACGAGACGCCGTCGCGCTGGTAGCTACGCAGCGTGACGCCACTCGGCAGCACCGGCGGCGCAAAGTCCGCGACCGCGTTGGAGTCGAGCAGCTGCTCCAGGAAGGCCTGGTCGGCACAGCGCTTCTCGCGCAGCGCGGGGTCGAGCCCCAGCAGCTGCGGCGGCCGCATCTGCGCGGCCATCGGCAGGATCGACACGAGGCGGCCGAACGCGGCGGACGCCGTCGCGCGCACGCCCGGGTCCGCGTCGGTCATCAGGCCCATCGCCGGCACCGTCAGCAGACTTGTGTACGGCAGCAGTGCCAGGGTGAGGGTATCTGAGGTGCACAGGAGGTCCGCCAGCAGCGACACTGCCGCACGCCTCTCCGCCGTTGATGCAGACACCTGCAGCCGTCATGCCACACCTCACACCACGTTCCCCACCACGCATCCCACCTTGTGCGTGCACGTCACAGGGCTTTCTACACGCGCAAATGCATGCACTTCACGTATGAGCATCAGCTCGCAGCAGGCTGTGCAGGTACCCACGGCAGTGCCACGACGGTCGCCTCAGAGGTTGGGGGGAAAGCGCACCTCGAGCCAGGGCAGCATGGCGGTGACGACGGGGTCGAGGTGGACCTCGGGCATCGCCAGCACGAGGTGTACAAGTGCGAAGCTGATGGAGCGCTCTAGCGCCGGCGTCGCGTGCACGTGGCAGAGGGCCATCTGTGGTACCATCGCCGCGAGGCGCACGTGCAGCGTGCGGTGCAGCGCCGGCGCAACCACGTGCACCAGGCGCAGCGCCGCCGCCGCGTCCCGCACCGCCTCTGCCACCACTGCGCCCGCCATCGCCGCCGCTGCACAGCGCGCGATGGGCTCCGTCATCATGCGCCACAGCTCTGGCACGCTCGCCGGCAAGCCCCCCGAGAGCTCCTGGACGAGCTGCAGTAGGGCCGCCTCTGCGCCACGCTCGGCCACGCAGTTCGATGCCGCACCCGGCGCTGCAGCGGAGGGGAAGGGGCCGGCGCGGGTGGCGTCAGCGGGGGCGGCCTCGAGGCGCGCACAGATGAAGCCATGAAGATGCTTCAGGATCTTGGGAATGGCTGCAGGTTTGCTCGAGATACAGAGGGTGATGAGATGCGCCAGCGCCTCTGCCACCACCTGCACCTAGCCTTGCCGATCTAGCCCACTCCCCACGCTGAGAATGCACGACACAGCCCACAGAAGCGGAGCGATTGCTGACTCCGATCCAGTCAGCAGCCGGCATCGCCTGATTGCAGCAGATCTGCTGATGTGGGCGCGCTCAGGTAGCGAAAGCGGCTCATCCGCGAGACTGCGTTTGTGCATCGCATCAGAGCAGGCACAGGCAGCACGGGAGGGTAGGGCGCACCGAGCGCTGGAGCGCCGGCTCCGAGATGTAGCGGATGGCCGCCATCAGCGGCTGCACGAGGCTGCTGACCTTGCCCGGGAGCTCGCCCCATGCGACGCATGCCGCTGCGACCGCCGCCGACATGCGCAGCCGCATGCTGTGCTCCTGCGCTGTGAACGCAGCGACCGCGTCTCGGCATGTGAAGCGGTGCGTGACCGCGAGCGGCGACTCGGCCGCGTCGATGCTGTCGAGGATCTGTGACGCGTACTGTGCGGACACCGCGGCCAGCGTGACGCCAGCGGGAAGCTGCAGCGGCTCCCCGGCGGCGCGGAACTCCTCCAGCACGAGCGCAAGGCACGCCTGCACCGTCTGCTGGGCGCGCGCGAGCTCCTGCATTGGCAGCGTCGGAGCCTGCTCCAGTGCGGTCAAGATCTGCACACCTCGAGCCACTCAGCACCGGCAGAACTCGCCCCCTTCCTGAAGCTGCCTCGGCACAAATGTCTGAGGTGTGGGTGTGTATGCAGATATCCACCACCTCCTCAGGCGGTGCAAGATCAGCATTATCTGATCTTATGAGCCTGACAATGCAGAGGCGCCGCGGTGTCTGAATGTCGCGCTGGACACCGGTACCAAACTCGCAACCAAAACACCGCTGGAACACAGCACAGCAGAGGTGGCAGGAATCGCACCGGGTCGCGCAGCATGTGTGGCACGGCATCGCGCGGCACGGCGTGCTGCCGCATCCAGAACATCGCCACTAGGGCCCCAAACGACCGCTGCGCAAACGACGTGCTGTAGAGGTACGTTGCCACGAGGTTCCGCACGTTGGCCGCGGCCAGCCGCACCACCTCGCTCGTGTCGGCGTCCGCCGCGCTGTGTGCTGCGGCAGCTCCCGCGCGGCCGCAGAGCCGTGCGCACATGACACGCCGCTCCGCCACCACCTCCTCCGCGCGGTCCGCGTCTTGGTCGCCGTTCTTGAACGAATACAACGCCGGGACGGTGCCTATATCCACCGGGGCACTGCCACGTGAGGTGCGGCGGTTGGTGACCACCGTCTGCTGTAGAGGGAAGTGCAGCAGGCGGTGCTGCGGGAGCAGCGATCCAGTGGCGGTGCTGGGCAGCTCCATGAGTGCATACAGCGTCTCCGCATCGAGCATGGCGGCCAGCACCGTGCTGCGCTCCGTGGTGAGCAGCAGCGTTAGCAGCTCCTCACACACGGTGCACACGCGCGGCTCCGTGCTGACCAGCAGGAGCTGATAGGCCAGGCGCAGCATGGTGCGCAGCACAGCAGGCGTGGCAGCGGCGGTTGATGGTGCATGTGATGACGTGCGGGCGAGGAGGCAGCGGGCGAGCTGGAGGCAGCACGCAGCACATGCATACTGCACGTCCAGGCTGCAGTGGCCAAAGAACGGCCACAGCAGCGGCAGCCGCACCTGCACGTGGCGGCACGTCAGGGCTTGTGGCCTACCCTCGAATGTGTAAGCACTGCAGAGTGTGCCGCACCGGAGCTCTGAGCTGACTAGCGCGTAACACATCAAGGCAGCAAAGTAGCATGGCAGCATGCGCATGCCTGTGAGATCAGCACTGATGCAGGACCCTTCTGCGTCAGTGTAAAGCAGAGCAATCTGGTGATACGCAGCCGTATCCTGTAGAGGACATTGACCACTCCAGATGAATGGGTCCACATGCCGAAGGAGTTTGCCACATGGAAAACCCCCTCAGACGACCGTACGCCATGCACAGGTGTGCTTGCGCTAGTGACTGGTGAGATCAGCGCGTCGCACCTCAGCATCGCTGAGCAGGTCGATCGACTCCTGCACAGCCTCCGCCTTCACGTCATGCATGACTGCGTCGGAGTCCAGGTCCAGCTCCTCCCTTGATGGCTTCACGTCCTCCGGCTCAGCGCTGGTGCCAGGCACCACGTGCACAGTGTCTTCCGCCTCGTCGTCAACGCTCGCATCTGCCTCTGCCGCAGGCGACAACTCTGCGCGCGGCTGAGAGCACAGCAGGCCCAGCAGCTGCATGACGCTCGCAGGCGCCGGGGACACTTCGTCGAAGGAGGGCAGAAGCGCCCACAGCCGGTCGCAGATGCCACGTACAGTCGTGGCCGGCTGTGCGGCGATCGCCGGTGCGAGCGGCACGCATGCATGCACGGCTGCAGCGCGCACATCATCGTCGCCGTCACCCATCGCGGCCATGAGCACCGGCAGCGCCCGATCTGCCATGCCGGGCGCGGACGGCGCACACACCGCCAGGGCATACTTCAGGCCCAGCATGCCCCCCTGCCGCACCTGCACCACACACAGTGTCACTCACGGTGCATCTAACGCGCACACCACACACCGCCCACTAGGCGGCCCCAGGAAGGAAAGCACAATGCTGGACCGAGATGTCGAGCGATTTCCGGCACTGTCGCATGCAAGCTGGGCTGTGTTTAGAGCGCTGTAGCAGGGCGAGAGAGGGCAGTCGTTCGCACCTCCCACACCGGGCAGGGCTGCATGCCGATGAGGACGTCCTGCACGCGGGCCTGCGCGGCGCGTGGCAGCGCTGCGACAGCAAACGCGAGCGCCTGCGCCGCCGTCTCACGCACCGGCGCCGTCGCGGCGTCGTTGTGGTAGTCCGCAAAACGGTCCAGCACGAGCAGGAAGAGCAGAAAGACGGCGGCGTCTTGCAGCCACGCGGAGTGCGCCGCCACAGCCGCCTCCGCCTCGTCCGCTGCCATCTTGAGCCGCTGCATCTGCCCATTCTGGCCGCTCACTCGCCACCCTGCGGCCACGCCGCAGTGTCCAACCTCCACCGCCGTTTCCACACACACACACACACACACACACACACACACACACACACACACACACACACACACACACACACACAATGCACACAGGCAGCTGAGACGCGAGGTGCACAGCGGCGGGGCTAAAGAACAAGCTGCATGCAGCTGAGAAAGGGCGGACGGGATAGGCTGGGAATGGGTGCGCACCTGAGAGGGGGCTGTCGGGCTTGAAGGTGATACCAGCGCATGCGGCGTGGGACTGCAGCAGCTGGCGCAGCGCGACGGCGGCGCCGTGGCGCACGTGCCAGCTGCCGTCCAGCAGGTCCACCAGCAGCTGGTCCGCCATGCGCTGGAAAGGCCAGCCGCCGGCTGCGATGCGCTCCGTCTCCCGCTCGTCGTCCGCCGCGGCCTCCTCGCCCTGCACCTGCACCGCGGGCACGCGCGAGCTAAGCTGCCGCTGCAGCGCCTCCGCCACCGCGGCATCAGGAATCCTGTGTGGCAGTAGTGGTACTCAGCTCGCGTGTCACCCTCGCAAACATGGCCCCAGGCTGCGCACATGGCGCACACTGGACGATGTTACCTGGCAGCGCTACGTGGATATCCGCATGACTGTGAACAGCTTGAACGTTGCAAGCCAAGGCGTGACAGTCAGCAGTGCTTGACCTGAAGCTGCCACCGGTGCGCACGATGCAGCCTCGGTGATAACCTCGGCATTTTGGCTTCCAAGGCAGGCTTCACATCAGGCGTGCAGCGGTTCGTGCTTGCGAATTTGAGTGGCTGATGGTCGCAGTGCGGCTGTGTGGAGCATGTAGCCAGTGCAGCCTGCACGGACGTGCTGGCTGAACTGGTTGCCGGGCTGGATGTCAGCAAGTCGCCGTGACATTGGCGTCACTGTCGACCATCTCTGTGGCATGGCACTCCGCAGGCGTTGTGAAGATGACAAAGTATGATCTCAATGAATAGGTGGCCCATGAAAGGGAGGGTCCATGCAGGTGAGGGGTATGGGCAGCCTCACCCGCTGTCGGAGCGCTCCATCGCGCGGGCCTGTCGCTTGTGCCTGTTGCGCTCCCTGGCAGACTGCACCGCCTCGCCTGCAGCAGTAGGGGAGGCTTGCTTGCCGCCAGATCCACTGCTGCAGGGAGACTCCTTGCCTTTGTTGCGTGAACGCTTGAGGTCACGACCTCTCTGCTGCCTGTCTGATCTGCTGTGGTTGCACCCCATGTCCTTCTTCAGAGGCTCTTGCATGAACTCGACCTTTATGTCCTCCAGCTTCTGCTTAACGTCGTCGAAGCTGAGGACGTAAGATTCGCAAATCTGCACCGGTGTGGGGACTGCTTAGCTCGGCAGCCGAAACGATGAGCACGTGCATGTGCTCAGTTCGTGTCTACCAGTCCGGCCATGCTCCGAGTCACCTAGATGACCACAGATCGCATCCCTGGTCGTTTCAAACAATCTAACGATGGGAGAATTTATACAAAGTGCGTTGTATTGCACAAGCGGTGAACTCCGTTGTTTGGGGCTGCTTGACGCCGACGTGATGTAGACGTACCTGATCTCCAGATGACACCAGCGGGGGCCGAGTTGCGAGGATGACTGCATAGTTGAAGCAATCTAGGGATGTTGAAATGGTACAAGGCACAGAATTTCCCACGTTCTCCGCGATGTCCTGACAGGACGGATGCGATATTCGGGATGCCAACTCGGCCAGGGCTTCGCCGGCATAAACTCGTGCTTCCCACTTACGGCTGTACAGCACCTGGTGCACCTGCAGTAAGCAGTGCATTGCGACGGTCGTATTCGAGACGGGCATGGAATCTGACATGCAGCCCCAGTGCCAACACGCACCTGCCGCAACACTGACGAAACATGCTCTGGATGCTGCAAGCCGACTTTTGCGATCTTCTGAGCAGCAAATCTGAGCGTTTCATGATTGCTGGACTCTGCAGGGCGCAGCAGCGTCAATCGTGACACTGCGCCACAAGGACACGTCGCAGACTTGCCGACACTACGGCATCAGGTGTCAGAGGACCGATATCGCAACACGCACCCTCCAGCACGCTGAGCAACTTCTCAAGCCTGCTCCTTTTATCTTTATTTGGCATGGATGATTAAGTGCACGTGATCGGACGCCGGACGATCTTATACAGCGGACGACAATGATGCTGCTGCACATAGCACTGTACTTCTAACGTGAAAGTGGGCATTTCGGCTCAAACAGCGCCTGATACGTTCAAGGTTAATGTAAGTAGCTGTTCACAGTTTTCCGTGCCTTGTGGCCGCGCACGCTGCAAATGCCGGTTTCTTATATACCACCGACGGAATGAGAAATCAGGGCAGCATTTTTACATCACTGACTGCAGCAGTTGATTGATCCCGATATGTCGCAAATCACTTTCTATCAGAAGATTCTGTCATTGCCAATGACATGCATGCTATCCATGCGTGCACTGTCAGATGTCGACGAATGTGATGTAGTCAGCAACGCGGCTCCCAGAAGTGTGGCCAGATGTGGCGAAAGGGTTCTAACACAGCCAGCTGCTGGAGCTGCATGCCAGCTGCTGCGCCGCGAAGTCGCTGGCTGAAACCACAATCGACGACGTGAAATCGCATACACAGAGCAGGTGCGCAAGCTCATAGGCGCAGCGAGGGGCTATGTCTTAACGCGGCGCACGTGCGAGGATGCTCATACACAAGATCATCGTCGACACTCGATCTTGCAGCGGTACGCGTGCATGTTGCCGGATTCCCATGTGCGTGTGCAAGCCCGCGTCCTGATTCGAAACTTGATCCCGAAATCGACCTCCAGAGCGATCCAGGCGTGGCATCTTCTCGTACATATGATCAGCTTGCACCTGCTGAAAGGTGTCAAGCAGTTGTCTGTTTGATGGGCTGTCACGGTCAAGTAAGAACTTCGATGGCGACGCGCTGGCAGCTTCTAATGCCTCCCGTCCCTGTCATCGGACACCTGAGGCCCAGACCTGACTGCAGATATGCTGTTCTTCTGAAGTGTTTCTCATAGTGCGCCAAGCCTGGGATGCGTAAGCCAAACCCTTTCGGATCGGCATGTCGCGTCCACACCTCATCGCCGGCGAGCCAAGGCCAACACCAACCAGCGTCCCGCAAATGTACGAGTTTCTTTGTATGTAGAGAGACGCTGTGGCATGATGTTGCGCGGTGAACGCGCATTCTGCGTGCGCCGAGAAGTGGCCACGCGTGTGCGCTGACGCTGCAACGCACGTCGACATTGCACAATTGCGTTACGCCATGGTACCTACTTTTTGAAAGCAGTGCACACCAGTTCGCTGCTCCGCGTCACGATCGCGCTGCAGTGGAAAACGTTCGTTGCCGGTCCATTCATCCGGCGGCGAGAGGCTCAGATGGTCACGCCTGGCGAACACCTGCGCTGGCATGCAGTCACAGCGTCATGCAGTGCCCTAGCACATCTCGTCAGCCGCATGACCCTCCAAGAAAAGGTGGCGCAGATCACGCAGCTGGACATCAACGAGATCCTGGATCATGAGGCCGCGAGGAGGGGCGCCCTCCGGCTGGACCCGGACAAGGTCGACGCTGCCATCAGCGCAGGAGTGGGGTCATTCCTCAACTCCCCCACTGCAGGTGGCCCCCAGGGCAAGCTGGACGTCCCGACTGCTGCGCAGTGGAGAGATGCCCTGAGCTACCTGGAAACGGCATACATCAACGCCGGAAAGGTACACCTGTGCCCGCCCCGCCCCCCACCCAGCCTGTCCTGTCTCACTGCTGCGGCCCACCCATCGGATGATGTCTTTACTTAGGGGTTGATTTACAGATACCGCCGGTGTTTGGGTTGGACAGCATGCATGGAGCGAACTACGTCAAGGACGCCGTCATGTTTCCGCATGCTCTGCACGCTGCGGCGTCATTCCACACGCAGCATGCATGGCATGCGACACGGTCGGCGGGCCGGCACACCCGCGCGGCTGGAATCGGCTGGGTCTTTGCGCCTGTGCTAGACCTCCCGATGGCTTCAGGTTTCCCTCGGGTGTACGAAAGCTGCGGGGAGGACCCAGCACTGATCACTGCCATGGGCACGGCAAGTGTGCAAGGCCTGCAGGTGCGGCGGCTGCCATGGCATGCCCTCACGACGTCTACAGCACCTTTTGGCAGAAGAGCTGCTGTTGCACGGGCGCGTGGTGCCCGTACTAGGAACATGTGCGGTGCTGTGCGGATCTGGCCGCATGCCTGATGCGTCACTGGCTGCAGACGGGCAGAACGTGATGCGCATGTGTTGGACATGTTCCACAAGCAGTTGTTCACAAGCTCTGCGGGCCCTGTGCAGGGTATGCCACTCGGCGTAGAGCACATCACGCACGGCATCCCCCGGCAACGTGTGCCCATCCCAGAAGACCTGTCCGCTGACGACGTCGTCGCGGCATGCATGAAGCACTTTGTTGCGTACGCACCTGCTTGTACCTCGCTGCGCTTTGTGCAGCAGCCACTCCATCCTGCTCCCGAATCTGCCCTGTGCCCGCCGTGACCCTGAGTGAGCGGCCAGATGGCCACCTTCAGGCAAAGTGCGCAAGCAAGCATGCAACATTGCAGCCCCAGCTGTACCCGGGTGAGATGTACTCACCTGCGCAGACGCATAGCAGTGGCGTCTGCGCTGCAGGTACCAGGCCGCGCGTTCAGGGTACGACCGCGGGCCGTCGTGGCTGCCAGACTCGCTCATCCGGCAGTACTTCCTCCGGCCGTTCCTTGAGGCTGTGCGTGCGGGCGTTGCGTCGGCCATGACCGCGTACAACGCGCCTGCGGACATTCCAGTTGTCAGCAGCCAGAAGTGGACGGGCCGGTGGCTGCGTGGGGAGGCAGAGTTCCAGGGGCTGGTTGTGACAGACTGGACAGAAATCTACAACCAGATTGACTGGCACCGCACCGCTGCGACCCCCCTCGAGGCGATCACCCAAGCCCTGACGCGAGCCTCTCTCGACATGGTGCTCTACCGCCGCCCTCCTCTGAGGTCCCTCGGCCCCTCTGTCAGGGCCTCTGTGGTCCTACTTGGCACGGCTCATCAGATGCACACCACAGCCACCCACGTCGCGATGTAGTACGGTCAGTGGCACCGCCAAAATGCATGATCTGTAAGCCACCCGACAGGTGGTGTGGATTGGTGCAGGCCATGGTCCCATACCACCAGCACTTCCTGGAGGATGCGGTCGAGGCTGTGGAGAAGGGCTACGTGCCAGTGTCCCGGCTGGACCTCGCCGTGGTGCGGGTGCTCGCGCTCAAGCGGCGCCTCGGCTACCTGCCGCGCAGCGGCGCCGCAGCGGACATCCGCAGCACGCCGATAGCGGAGCTGCGGGATGTTCCGGAGGACATCAAGGCCCAGGAGCGCGCGCAGTCTCTGCAGGCGGCGCGGGATGGCGTTGTTTTGCTGAAGAACGGAGGTGTGCTGCCGCTAGAGGCGGCAGCGGGGGACGTGGTGGCAGTTGTCGGGCCGAATGCGCAGTCAGCGGCACACCTGCTCGGCGCATGGAGCTTCCACTGGCAAGGCCCGGAGTCAGGCACCGAGGTGTGTGCGTCGCCGTTGCGCTTCTGGGCGTGGCAGTAGCATACATGCACAGTGGTACATGCATGACGCAAGCACCGTGCAGGTGCCGTTTGACGACGTCGCGACTGCGGTGAGCAAGTGGATGGCTGGCGCTGGCGGCGCCGCTGTTGCGGCCACAGGCGTGACGGTTGACGGTGAGCCCGTGCGTGATCGCTGCCTGACTGTTGCCGCCGTGGCCACGAAAGCCATCCTGTGCGCTCCCCCACCATCCACCGTGCACCCGCAACTTCTTGCTCCTGGTGTTGCGCGCTGCGCTCTCGCCCTAATCGGGTGTCTCATGCATGCGATCCATGCGAGTCGGTGGTGCAGGTTTGTGTATGGGGAAGGGCTGTACACCGAGGTGTTTGGAGACACGCCGTCGATGTACCTGCCGGCAGCACAGTTGCAGCTGGCGGCGGATCTGCGTGCGGTGGCGGACGCGAGGGGCATGCCGCTGGTGGGTGTGTACGTAGGCGGCCGCGACCGGCTGCTGGCACAGTTCGAGGCACTGTTCGATGCCCACCTCACCGCGTTTTTCCCGGGGCCGTTTGGGGCTGCCGCGATCACCGACACCATCGCAGGCGTGCACTGCCCCTGTGCGCGGCTGCCAATCACGTTGCACATGGCGGACAAGCAGTCGCTGCCGTACTGGCACAGCCACGCGGACTACGCATCGATTCCGGCGTCGCTGGATGACATGTCTCCCCGGTGCGCTGCAGGCATACTACTGCGCCGCTGTGCTGCAGGCTGGGGGCAAGCCTGGCAGGGCCGCGTGATCTCGGCTGAGCATGGGCTGCTGTGACTGCTGCGGCATGCAGGAGAGTGGATGGGCCGCTGCACCCGTTTGGGTTTGGGCTGAGTTACACAAGCTTTGAGGTGGCGGATGTGGCGATCACGGTCATGCATGAGGGAGGCCAGCAAGCGCGGCATGATGACGGTGGCCATGCGTTTGCGGCTGGCAGCGTTGTGAATGTGAAAGTGGCCGTTCACAACTCCGGCAGCCGGACGGGCGCGTGGCCCGTTCTGGTCAAGGTGCAGGACGACGCGTGCATCGTGCCGCCTGCGGGGGCGATGCTGAAGCGCTTCCAGCGCGTGCAACTCGGCCCAGGGGAGTCCGCGGCCTTGCACTTCACGGTATGCCTGTGTCAGTGTGCCGCCGGAGCGGCATGCTCGCACTGCTCGAATGTGTTGCTACAGTGTGCCTTCTGATGTTGTCTTTTGATGCATGCCTGCGCCTTGCAGTTGAACATGGACGACTTTTCTTTTGAGGCATCAGATGATGTTGTTGAGGATGGCGGTCGATTTGTCCAACCTGGATCCTTCACCATATTCGTTGAGGACCTGAGCTTCAAACTGACTTTTGCTGGAGACCCCTTACTGCAGGGCGACTGGCTTCAGCTGGAGCAGAGAGAAGACCGGGGCAAGCACACTGCCCCGCTGTTTTGAAACTCCAGAGCCAACTTGACAGCACCATGCACTGAATGCTGTGCATTGGCGACCTCGAGAAGTTACAGTATGCTTGTATGTGACAACTGTATGCCTGTAATTGACAACTCATTTGGGGCCCAGTACACCTGCACATCCCGAACACAATCAGCTACGCACTACTACCACATCTACAGGGGAGATCACTGCTTTGTATGTACCCCACAAGTCCCGGCCCATGCCACTGCCCTGGCTACGCCTCCAGATCCTTGATTTTAGCTAGGCAATGACACTGTCACTTTCAGTTTCGTCACTGCCCCGTGCCATGTTTCGCTTTGATGGCAAATTGCCTGTCCGATTGATTGCATGCTTCCGTTGCGCATCTACAATGTCAGTTCTTGGGAACAGACGCATCGGTATCACTGCCTGCACACATGACAAGCTGGCCATGACCACAGCTCAGTTCATCGCCAGGCAGTGCATACATGGCAGTGCCTATTTTAAGAGCCCTTGACACGTGAAGAAATACACAGCTGAGATACAAGCGTCAAGTCACCTGGATCTACCAACGTGGGCGCTCAGCATGGACATCACAGAGCTATGGCACACCTCCCGGATTTCAGCGGCGCAGACACAGCCCAGATCAATGTGCTTGAGAATTCTGCGGTCCTCAGGTGGTAGGATCAGGAGGTCGTCTGATGCCTGGTCTTCAGGCAGCGTGTCTGTGTCCTCATCGGAGTCGATGCCAAAAAATTCCTGGGCCCATGCATGCACGGCTCGGCATGCATCCAGTTCTGTGGCGTTCAAGGGAATATCCCGCAGAACCAGTTCCACAACCTCAGTATTCAGGTCTGCAACATTGAAGCAATCCACCGTGAACTCCAGCTTTGGGATGGCTTCCCGCATTGCGTCCACGATGTCCTGCATGCGCACTATGAGCACGTGCAGAGGCCGTTGCACAAAGTGACAAGCGTAGCCGTGCTGCCACAGATAAATACGAGCCATGAAGTCTTGATTATGGACACAAGTGGTGCCTGGAGACAGCGAATACTAAAAGAAGCGCCAATCCATGGACGGACCTGTATAGAGTTGTTCATCCCCATGCACAAGCGCGCCATGGCCGCTTTGATGGACCGTGGCTTGTTTTGGCATAACTTTTGAATGAGATACTTGTCCACCCCTCCCAAACCATCCTTTTTTGGCTGCAAGGCCAGAGTCAAGAGCTCATCGATGTCATCTATGTGTCCATCAATAGCCCCAATCTCTTCCAGTTCTGCATTGCAATCTAGTCAACCCAGTATGGAAGCGTATGGTGTAGGTGCGGGCATAAGATGGATCCCGTCCGGGCGTCCTCCAAGCATGACTGCTGGCACACAGCACCAGAGTGGCCAGGAACTCACCAGATATGGCCCCAGTGTAAAGAAACTGCATTAGATACCGAAAGCAAGTCGATGAGCCCCAGAAGCGATACTTCTTGTTCATGAGTGAGTTCACAGATGTGTTCATCACTCCCTCTCTGTACAAAATTTGTCGATAGTACCTGCAAAGGAGGCCGTAAACGCGTTTGGTGATGACCATACACACAGAAAATTTGAGCCATGAAGATCTAATTCAATTCATAATCTTCTCTCCATTGCCGGGGCTGATGGCACCGCCTGCGCAAGACACTCGACGGCGACCATGGTGAGAGGCGTAGCCGCGTGATCGCTCAAGCTCAGGTGAAAAGAACGCACGGAGCTTGAATGCCTAGGACAAACTTATGAGCTGCAAGAACAGCATCGTCATTGCACTTAAACATGACGCCTTTGAGATGATCTGGACAATTCAACATCGCCTGAGTCACGGCCATGCAATGTCTCGCTAACCGCTCATCTCGGCCTTCCATCACCAAGTCCTTGAGCTGTGAAGATATCTTGTCAACGCTTCTGCAGGCCATGTTGCCAGTTTTCACTATTTGAAAACGATTGCCTGATCCCGCGCGCCCTCCTCTCGGTCTAAACAATGGTCAGCCGCTGTAGCACCCATCAGCGAGACATGGGCAACGCTGATCATCAAATATTTCAATTTATGGCTTGAAACGTGGGACTTCGTGGACTGATTGGTCGCACAGAAGGGTATGAGTCACATCATCGCTTTGGTGTCTGACTGGCTCCGTACAGGAGTGCACGCATATAGCTCAAAACAAGTGTACGTCAATCTGCATTGCCATCGTGCTGTCGGAAACGTGATATGCTCAATTGTCCTATGCTCAGCCACAGATGCTGTTCATCGCGAAGCGGCGAGCATATGCATTGAATGCAAGCATGAGGGCGACACCGCCGCTGCGCCGCGGCACAGACACCGGACAGCACTTGCAACTGCACAAGATGCTGATAATAGCCAGACAGGCGCCTCAAAAGTCCATGCCATGAACATGCCGATTGTCCTTGTTTACGCATCTGTGGGCAACCGTCAAAACTGCCTAGCATACACAACTTGCTGCCTGTAAAGTTGTATTGTACTGAAGTCCTACAGAGTCTCAAACAAACGTCTGGCCACCACAAAGTACTCTTGGCTCGTTGGCGATTCAGGATTGGAGATCACAATCGGCGCGCCTGCCTCACCGGCTTCCATAGACTTCACGTCTAGAGGCACGTGGCCAAGAACTGGAAGCTGTGTTTGCTGAGCCAGCTTGTCACCCCCACCTCTCCCAAAAATGTGAGAACGTTTGCCACATCCATCACAGATGTAATAACTCATGTTCTCCACAATACCACATACGCGGATGTCCAACTTGCTGAACATCTCAACGCTCCTGCTCACGTCTTCCAAAGCGACGTCTTGGGGCGTGGTGACCACCAGGGCTGCTGAAACTTTCGCCCGCTGTGCAAGGCTGATGTGTGTGTCCCCTGCAGCAAAATCATCATTGCACAAGTATGCTGCTCCAGCACATCTTGCAATCGATAGTCCATGCATGTCCGCGGGTTGCATGTGTGCACTGGACAGACACACGGTAAGTGATATCGCCTGTCGAGATTCAGTTACATGTATGCTCTTCAGATGATCAACGCACCAGTGCCTGGTGGAAGATCCACGACCAACACATCGAGTTGGCCCCAGACAACTCCAAAGAGGAGCTTCTCCAGAGCCTTGCCAACCATTGGCCCTCGCCATGTGATGGCTTTTCCTGAGTCCACTAGGGAACCCATGGACATGCTGACGACTCCATGGTTTTGGAGAGCAATCAGATCCCCGCTTGTGGTGGTCTGAGGTCGTACTCCCTTAAGGTTGAGCAGCTGAGGGATCGAAGGACCAGACACATCTGCGTCCATGATCCCTACCCTCAGCCCACAGCCACGAGCCAGTGCGAGGGCAACATTCACTGCACATGTCAGCAGCTGCGACTTTCACTGGAGTTGTTGCAGCCTGTGCGCAATGGCTACACTCATGGATCGGCATAGCTCTTCGCACACCTGCAGTTGTGCTTTTCCCGACACCACCCTTACCCGAACCAACAAGAACCAGATGTTGCACATTGGGAATTGCCCTCTTGCTAGCTACTGGCGGTGGCAATTTGGAAGCATGCCGAAGGAATGGCTGAATTCGCAGTGCAATTTCATGTTGGTGTAATTTTTCTGCCACGGATCGTAACGCAGTTCTCACCACCTCGCAAGTGGCTCTGGATGGGGACATGGCTCACAGATCCTTCCTACGGTCGCTGTGTAAAACCGGTGCACAAGAAGCACTCATATAAGGTCATGGACTTGTGTTGGAACGAGAGAAACCACGCGTGCCGCCGAGATGATGTAAACGGACGCTAAGACATGTACGTCTCTCATTCATGATGGCACAGGACGCAGCTCCTGCAGAAACACAAATGGTGCACTGAGTTATCCAGAACATACTACAAGCAGCAAGACACTAGTCTGGCGACCAAAGCATGGGCAGAAACGTTCCGGAGAAAATTGCATCTCTGTGGCCAAGCTGTCATACGTTACGATTTAGGAATGAAGTACCCTAGCTCACTCTGCATACAACTGCCATGATTAGTGGCCGTTGTCGTAGGCACCTGTTTGTGCCCAGCCGCACGAAAGCCAACATGTTGCAACAAACGCAGCTTGCAACTTTGGGGTGCACTCGCTGGTCTGTGCCAGTGGCCAAACTTTTCCATCCTTGAATGCGCTAAATCGATTCGGTTACACCATGACGTTGTACAACATATTCCACAAATTTTCTATGCACTACAGTAGAGAGCACCAACACTGCTATGCTACAAGGACATTCTCAATGCCATGTGTACCCACCAGACCGTCCAAATAGCTAAGAATTCCATCCCTTCGTTTCACCACGTCCACAATTTCAGCAGGGCTAAGGATGCCATGCAGCCTTTTGGCAATCACAGCCGCGTCCAAGAGCTTCAGCCGCAAATATGTTGACGGCACCACCCGTACAGTTGGGCCAGTCCTAAAAGCATTGTCATGATGCATACATACAACGGCACCATTTCGAAATCCAGCAGCATGATCAATGAGGATGGGCAAGTGCTTGTCCTGTGTCCAATGCTTACCCCAGCCAAAGTGGCCGCTATGTCGATCGCTATTGTGCAGCAGCACATCCTGCACACAAACCCATCACTTGACGAAAGCAGTGTGGCAATCGATCTGACCACAGTTTTATGGCTGCATGAACATGTACGCTTATGCATCAAGGCAGCGCTTAGATTAGTACATCCAGATGCACATGAGTTTCCACACCAGGATCCTTGTGTCAGACAGCAGGGACTCCTTGGTAGCACCCCAGTCTCTCTCTTTGATGTCCGCAAGGTCTTTCATCTCGTCCACAAAGTATATCAGGGCACCATCTTGAAGAAACGACTGATCGTCAAGCGCCAAATCATGACGGTACACGGTGGGAGGAACCAGGTCCATTCCCAGCTGTAGATTGAGGAGGTACGCAACGCGCTCGATGGGAGTCCTATGCCAGCCATCAAAGTCCCCGGGCGCCCGTGGTTTGAATATTGCCTGCAGCTTCGCTAGCACGCTGTGTGGCATTGACCCTACTCAACGATTCAACGAAAACGCCAGATATTCAAGGCAAAGATTTAAGAAATGTGTGCAAAGAACATTCGGGATTAGCACAAGCATGTGACCTAAAGTTGAAAGCGTAACGGCCATGAGTAACTTTGCCTGGAAAACTGAGGCAGAACGCAGAAATTCATAGCAAGTAAAGGCACCTTGCACTTGTGTCCAGTATCCGGATGACGAAGCTTCACAATGTACGAAACATGTGAGAACTGGCTGACTGTGCGATTCTCAACTCCTTCCACACGACCATGCTGCAAGGTTGACAGAATGGCCTCATGTGGGTGTACAGACACGCCTGCCGGGTCCAGCGCAGGGCTTGTCAGGTCCAACACATCCCTGCAACAACAATCCTTCACAACATCAGCATGATGCTGGCACCGGACGACAGTCCATGCGGCCATGTGTCAAGGCGGCTCGCATGCGTGAGCGTCTCACAATTCAGGGCACCGGTAAGACTGGTATGTACAGTTACACAGTCATAGCTATGCATGCGATGGGAGGTGCAAAGAGGCGCATACCGACTGCAGTCATTGGCCGCCTGAGCAGCCGCGGAGGCAGCAAACGCGACAGCTACGTCCATATGCGGCTCACGGCCACAAGGCAGTAGGCACTCAGCATCATCCTGCGTATCAGGAAGTTGCAGGCAAGGGTGCACTTGCACAGCCACTTGCACAGTCACAACGGCCGTGCGCTGCTGTTTGTAAAGTGATATTTTGACAGACGAGCTGCCATCAATGCCAGGGTGAAGCGAATGGCTGCTTGTGCCGATCTGTTGCATGATCGGACGCTCACCCACCACCTCGGCTGGGAGCACCTCCTCCACCATGCCCTGTGCTGAATTTTCGATGACAGTGGTCTTAACATGCGCCGAGCGGTTCTCTTGAATATCAGCAATGATGCACGGCAGCGTCGCATTGTGTGGGGAGGTGCTGTGGCCCCCCATTGCTTGTTTGTCATCAGCATCTCTGCCCGTGTCAATGTGGGTAGGAACAACAGTCACAGTTGAGGTAGCGCTGATGTCTCCTGATCTTACAGGGTCACTCGGTGTCCCAGTCTTTGTTTGTGGCTGTTTCGACGATGTGCAGGCCTTTGCAAGATGGTCCACCCTCTGAATGACCCGGTCAATCTCCTTGATTCGTGCAGACATCTCCCTGCTTGCAGCGTCCAAAGACAGACAGGTTTGGCGAACACACGTGGCAATCTCCACTGCTGCAGAGATGCGCCGTCTCCTCTGCAAGCCATGTTCTTTGCCGTCTAGTGCCAAACAGGAATTGAATGTGCTTGGAAGGGCACCACCCAATCGTGGTAATGACCTGGTCAGGGGCTTCGATGAGAAGATTACAGGTTTGCAGGCGTTCAGCTGAGCCAGTAGGAGCATACCCATGCTAACACCTGCGACTGTGTGTCGTTTCCACCTTCTGGAGATTCTGCTTTTTCGTTCAACCAAGAGGCAGGCAGGAGCACTGGAGTCGGAAAGGAACTCGGAGGAAGCGCGTGGAGAAATGCATCATCGCTAGTTGTAGAAATAGCGATATCCTGTGTACTGATGTCCCTGTCCAATGGCGCTGACGGTTTTTGGGGCCTGCACACTAAGCAAACGCAACACTGATGGTACTGCCCAAGTTTTCCGACACACCTGTGATTTGCAGTTGCAAACATCAACGCCCAACATTGTCTCTACTCCGACGTGATCGATGGGAATTTACGAAGCGGCCCATGATAGTGGGTGGCACGACCAATCTCGGCTCAGTTCACAATTGCAAAACCGGACTTCCGCCGGATCCCAAAAATCTCAGCGGTAGACGACTGATGTACACTTCAAAAAATGACCGTAAACAAGAAAACACCGAATCGAATTGCACATATCTCACAATGCTACGAAAGTTGCCGAACGAAACACGCTGTGATTGTGTTGCGCAAAGCGGCAAAATAAAGCGAGCCGAAATTGAACATGCGCATGCATCGAATCTGAGGGCTTCAGCAAGTGCCTTGGCCCAGCAATGCGAACGAGCGTACCTAATAGGATTGCGGGTCGGAGCGGCGCCCTGGAAGTTGCTGCAGCGTTGGCCGGACCACTGCCGCATGGTGATAACTAACAGCGACAAAAAAATTGACAGATCCCGATACCAGAAATTTGTAAACACGATTGAACTTCACCGGCTGCAGTTCCAGCCACAGTCGGCTTGTCCTGTGCTGCGGGAGGGCGGATCGTGTCTGGCTGTGCAAAGACAGTCTGGTGGATACAAAGATACTCGTTTGGGGTGTGTGAGCATAAAAATTGACAGATAGCAACCTGCGGTTGGCTACGAATCGTTTGCAGCGCTCTCTACGTCTGCAACAACTACTTTTGTCCTAGTGTCGGAGTGTGGAGCGAAAAAAGCATGAGTACTCTACATCGTTGCAGCTTAACCTCTTCCTACGCGCGACAGCACTAGCCAAGGTAGTACGGGCAGGCCCTTTCAACCGTTTGTGATCATTGTGTTCACAGTACATCGACCTTTGCCTGTGACGGCAACCTGCGCGTTGTTGGCATCGAAGCCCCGCCATGTCGTGATCACTTCAGGAAACTTGGTTGTACATGCAAGCATGTCGCGCATCTGCTAGGCCATTGCGTTGTAATCCAAAGACCAGCCTACCGCAGTGTAATGGCAGTACACTCACTTTCTGTGTATGTGAGGGGCAGGGCGTGCATGAGGTCCGAAGCTGTCGCATCCACATCTTGCCACCAATGCTCATACCCACTGTATCGAACACCATCCTCCCTCGAGCAAGCATGCGTTTAATGCTGCTAGCGTAGAGTGGCAGTTGACTTGATGCATGCCGTTGCATGCTCAGGCAGTAGAGTGACATGTGCACAATCATCCACCACACAGTCTCAGCACTGAATGCAACTGCACTAAAATCATGCATGTTCACTGCCTACCAACCCTCAGTTTGTGCATGCCCAATTTCAAATGCCTGGGTAATTCCACTGATTCTGTAGGACATTACGTTTTCACATACGCCATAACAATACAAGGAGCCATATTGATTACAATTTCAAAAATCAGAGCTGCTATTCTGTGTTCCGGATCTACAAAGGCCCTCAACATTCACTCATAGGCCAAAGCCTGGCCGTACCGGCCCATTCCCAACGCAAGGAAAATGGCCACATACATGCAATATACATTCATACACATACAAGCAACTGCCGGCACTCCAAAAAGAGCAAACGCCGGAGGAGGCATGTGGCAACTTGGTGACGTCCATTCATCTGAAACTTTCACATTGTGCAAGGTTGTCGCCGGTCCTCATCACAGGCTTTCCAATACATACACCTGATATTTCCGTGGAAATGTCAGTTAAAAATTCTCCTTGCACCGCCACAGGAGCACTTCGGGATCACTTGCCTCTCGGGGGTGGTGTGCAGCCCCTGCATACACTCTGCAAAGCACCGCACCGCCTCCTCCATCGGTGTTGCCTCTGGCCGCACATGCACCAGCATGGTCGAGTGGTAGTTGTCACTCAGTGCTGCCTCGAGCGCAGCAGTCAGCCGGTTGTTGGGACAATCTTTTCTACTCCCTGTCCTTCAGAGTGATGAAAGCTCTGAGCATTTCTGGACTACATCCATCTGGAATACCACTTTTGTCCGTGATCAAGCTTACTAGCGTCTTCTGTTTCTTGCGCATGATGTCCATGGCTTTCTCAAGCCTATCAGACTCTACACATACAATTTTCAGGACAGACCGTTGCTAATTATCAAAGACTGCAGCAATGTAGTGGTACGCAACAGTCAGGACTGTGTATATACACACACCTGCATCCAACCATTGCAAGGCTTCATGCCTGACCATGTGCATTGGCACTGCTCCAGGCAACGTAATCCAGACGTGCATGCAGCATGTTGCACCCTTCTGCTGCTTTTGAATTGCACGGGCGGCTTCACGCACACCCTGGCGTTGAATGTCGAGGTCTAGAATCTGCAAATCGAATGCTGGAAGTGCAAACATGAAACAGCATGCGAGCAGGCCTACCTTCGGAGATTCAGATAGAGTTTGAACTGAGCAGGCCAGCAACGTCTCTGATGCATAATACGGACTTGGGTACAAAGCATACCTTCTTCCTTGCCATTGCTAAAGCGTCTGCTAGACCTTCGACTTCTGTGATGGCTACTACTAGTTTCTCCATGAGCACGACGGATACCTAGTTGATGGTCAATATGCAATCAAGGCCGCACCGACGCTCGTCAGTACTATTCCAGGAACAAGCCAGCGCAAATGCGACTTGTGTCCAAGAAAACAAGAACTATATATCGCATTCGCGATCACTGTGACCGCGTTTGCGAGCGGTGTTACGCAGTGTAGCGAAGCGCCTTTCAGGTAAAGGATCAGGACAGCACTGGCACACCAGTTCAACAACTGTGCCACAACAAAGGTTTTAGCGACGATCAGTCGCGCCCAATGATCTCCCACCACAGCAGCGACTCGTGCCGGCGGTGACCGTTTCACTGCTTTCGACACACCATGTTGCATCAGTGCATTGGTAAGGCCCCACAAAATCCCTACACCGATCGCGACATAAGCGTCCCACATAGCTGCGATTGCATGCCTTGAATTAGCTGTGTGGTCGTGATTCAGGTATTCTTTATTGGTCCATTATCACTGTTTGCCTCCCGCTCACATGCCGGCCAATCTCGTTGAGATACCGACACAGCGTGCCACCGTGTCCCAGCCCAGCCTGATGACCTGTCACGCCGCAACGGCAAGTATGGCAGCAGTCGATGTATCCAGATCAAACAAACGTGCGACAGAAAGGACGCAAGTATAATTACCTCAATCAATGTTGCCACACTGACAGACGTACGGGCAATATCACAATGTGGAGGTGCACTTCCATTGTAGCGAGGGTTCCCATTCTCAACACGTTACGATAACGATCCGATACTAACGTTTACAGCACACTGGGCATGGCCTACATGTTACGGATTCGCCTGAAGGATCATTTGGACCGATCACATGTCATGTAAGCGGTAGTTCCGATTCTTGCACGAACATGCCTCCAGGTGCTGGTAACGTTGACGAGCCTTACACGTTTGGCACTGCCATTGCATAGACCAACACATGCAGACACCCCACCTACACGAGCAGGCGCAGACGATCCATACATCATTAACGCAGGTGATGGTTACCAACGACGTATGCTCGACACAACTTACAGCAATTCAGCATGATTAAATGCAACAAATACTTACTTGCCGTCTGTGATCGAAATAATTGTTCATGTGACCTCAACATTAGAAGAAAAGCTGACCATTCAATCTGAACATTCAGGTAACGTATGTGGGTACTTAACACTTTCCACTTCAAAGCAACTGATGGTAGCTCGATCAAATACAGTGCTGTGCGCCTGGCCTGTTATACCTCGAGTTTACAACTGGCAGTGCAACTGCAGATCAACTCGACTGCGGACCACTTGAAGTGAGTACACTAAATTCTAAATCCATACGCACTTTATCGGGGGCTGACTGTGATGTTCTTGTCATCTGCTGTCAGTGTGCCAGCACGGAGCTCACCAACAACCTGTGCTGGCCAAGCAAAGCCCCTGAACGCCATGCCCAGAGCCATTGGAACATCAATGATGATCTCTTTGTCGGTGGGCTTCTTCTCTCCCTTGATGGCGTTCAAGTACGTACGACCCACATGGCCAATGTAGCCAGCAACATAGAGGAAGCCAATAGTCGGGATCTGCATCAACGCCGTACGTCATGAAGAACAAGTTCAGTTTCCAGTCCGAAAAGGCTACACATGTCACACAGAGGGGCAACGTACGAAGACTTCCCCGGCATGGCCGTACTTAAGAGCCAGACCAGGGTCGGCAATCAGATGGGGGAGACCATCGGTGCCGCAGAGCAGGTTGGCCTTCGCATAGTTCGCGAAGCGCTTGTTGGTACGATCGATGGTAGCATCCAGCGCCAGGTAAGGAGCAGAGCCGGCCTCGTACTGCATGTCACAAATTACCAGCCATTACGAACGATCACTAACAGATTTGACAAGCGCACGACACATAGTTAATGGTCGCATACTTTCTAGAAGGACAGAAATGAACAGATGCGGGAGTCAGCGTGCTACACGCAACGATCGCAAGAACACACATCTGCGTCAGTCAAGATTGAACCTCCGAAAAAGTCAAATACACGACTACACTTTCCAATCTCCGCATGAGTGCGCCTGAACTGGACTGCCCGACACCAATTTCATCGGCAAGGTATTTGCATATGTCGACAAAAGCAACACGGCCTCCACGCTGCGCAAGGGTGTTGGCCGCGGCAGTTGAATATAAAGTATATACGCTCCCAGTCAACTTGCGACAGGATGTCCTTTCGAACAGGGTATGGTCAGCAAATGCCTTCGACTCGCCAGTGGACAGGGTGATTGCATGGGTAAAATCCGCTCACCTGCTTCTTGCGCTTCTCCAGCTTCTTAACCTCGGTCTTCCTGAGTTTCTCGAAGCCCTTCGATTCAGAGCAAGGAGTCAGGCCAGCAACGTCAGCATAAGCGGCGTCGACTGCGCCAACAGAGATAACAGTGGCAAGGGCAGCGGCCACTGCAGCCGTAGAAGCCTGCTTGGCGACCTCAGCCTTCTGGGCACGGACGGCCACGCAGCGAGCACCGCTGCGAGCGGAAACCTGTACAACTAACAAAATTATTTCACAGCGCTCCGGCGCAAGTCGACTGGAGCTGGGAAAATACCGCACCTTCGGGGCGGATACAGAGAATGCCATGTTGCCAAGGGTTGATTGAATGATAAACCAGCTGGTGCTAGGGTCCCTGGGATCGTCCAATATGTATCGTACTGGGGCCAGCACAGTGCCGGGCTCGCGCTCGTGGCATTTGTCGCTGAGATCCTCGAACAGATGATCCGCTCTCATGGATTCTGGAAAAAAAATCCCGTGTGCATGAGCTCTCTCGATTTCGCGAGACTGAGTACTCAGAGCATTCGAGAACACTGAGGAATCCACCCTTCCACGGAATTCCGTCTGCCATGGTGCCCAATCAGTGCCGACGCTGGTTTGGAACGGCGACAGCGCTCACATTGATCTACACGACAGCAGAATTTGACCTCAGATCTTTTTGTGGTGACGATATAACAAATCAAATGACTGCCACCGTTCGCTTGACATCCTTTGCGGGGCACTCTGCCCTGCACAAACGTGCGCCAAGAGCGCGTTCGATTTCCTGTGCAGCTGCTGCTGAAGTGGCCGAAGAAGATGTTGTAGAAGCGCAGAAGCGCGATCTCCAGAAAATGCTGAACAAACCATACAAGTACGGGTTCCAGACTATGATAGAGTCTGAGACGTTTCCTCCTGGTCTGAATGAAGATGTAGTACGCGCCATTTCCGCCAAAAAGAATGAGCCTGAATGGATGCTCGACTTTCGGCTTCGGGCTTTCCGAAAATGGCTCAGCATGTCGCCACCTGAGTGGTCGGACAATTCATACCCTCCAATCGACTACCAATCGCTCTCATACTATTCGGAGCCCAAGAAGAAAGAGCAGAAGGAAAGCCTCGATGAAGTTGATCCCGAACTCTTGAAAACTTTCGACAAGTTGGGCATTCCTCTCAACGAACAGAAGCGCCTGGCGAACGTGGCCGTGGATGCCGTGTTCGACTCGGTGTCCATCGCCACGACGTTCCGGGAGGAGCTGTCTAAGGCTGGCGTTGTATTCTGCTCAATCAGTGAGGCCGTCAAAGAATTTCCCGACCTGATTCAGAAATACCTTGGCAGCGTGGTGCGTTCTACACCATGCTTTGCTGGGCATGATCGTCTCGGCCGTCACGCATGAGCACAGGCTTGCAACTAAACATTGATAGCATTAAACATCGGCTTTCTGATCCTGACTTTGTTTGGCAATCTTCACTATGAGTGCATAGTAGCCTTGACGACAGCAGTCGGACGTCGCAACTTGATGTCAGTCCTACTGTGGACAGCTGTGCACAAATGGAACGATGAACATTTCCTTTAAATCTATGTGATGTTTTTGATAAACTCAAATGCTCTCGCCTTCAGTAATGCATTTCGCCATACCAGATTTGAACTTGTAGCTGCCATGCTTCATCGCTTACTCAAGGCAACGTATTGAGTGCCCACAGTCATATCCTCTTTCAGCGTCATGTCTTCAAAGATGTTGATGATCACCGCCTTGTAGAAGTGCAAGCCACGGCAACTCCGTACTACTTGCCGGAGTCCGTAGCACTTGTGGAGCAGATGGTTATGCACGATGCTCAATGCTCAACGCGTGATGACCAATGCTTATGACCAGATCGCAAACCTGACATGCAGTTTTAGCTCTGCGCTTTGAGCATATGTAAGCTGTGGCGCGACTGTTTTATGTGGCAGATTCCTCCACCGATGTATGGTTTCTTCAATTCTGAGGCACCATTAGGCACCATTCGACATCGTATATGCAATCATGCGTTGATTGTGCCACGATGAGTTTGCGAATTGTTACTGTGTGCGCGTTTTGTGTGGCCAGTCTACCAGGTCCACAGGTCAGTTCTTGTTTGATTACAATCCTGCCGATCTCTTGTTCTACACACAGGGAGGCTCAGCGTCCAGATGCGCATCTGAGATGTTGCCTATCTTCCATCACTAGTGGCACTGTGTGCCTGGTCGTTCTTGGACCTTCCAATGAAGTTCATTCTTCCTCTGCAGGTCCCTGTGGCTGACAACTACTACACCGCCCTGAATTCCGCGGTTTTCTCCGATGGATCATTTGTGTACATCCCAAAGGGTGTAAAATCTCCAATGGAACTGTCAACTTACTTTCGCATCAATGCGGAGAACACAGGCCAGTTTGAGCGCACCCTGATTGTGGCTGAAGAAGGCGCTTATGTGTCATATTTGGAGGGTTGCACTGCACCCGCCTTTGATGATAATCAGCTGCATGCAGCTGTTGTGGAGCTCTCAGCGGCCAAGAATGCAGAAATCAAATACAGCACAGTGCAAAATTGGTATGCTGGGGATGAGTCCGGAAGAGGTGGGATTTACAACTTCGTGACAAAGCGTGGCCTTTGCCATGGGGATCATGCTAAAATTAGCTGGACACAGGTGTGCGGTGGTCCACGTCTGCCTACTATCCATATGTGCCACCCCACTTCCCCCATGCATGTATCGTGAACAGTAGTTGTGTCCAGGTGGAGACTGGATCAGCAATTACATGGAAGTATCCTTCATGTGTGTTGAAAGGCGATAATTCAGTGGGAGAGTTTTACTCTGTTGCGTTGACCAACAATGCTCAGCAAGCCGATACTGGCACAAAGATGATCCATGTTGGAAAGAACACTCGATCCAAAATCATCTCTAAAGGCATATCCGCAGGGAAGTCGCGAAATGCTTACCGGGGTTTAGTTCAGGTAAACATTTTCCTCCACGTCGGCATCTGTCTGCTGGCATGACCGCCAGGTGCATATAGAAAAGTATGATTGCTTGTGTAGGTACAACCTTCAGCAGAAGGCGCCCGGAACTTCAGTCAGTGTGACTCAATGCTGATCGGTGACAACGCAGCTGCCAATACATATCCATATATTCAGGTATGTAAGAGCGTAGGCATCAGCACAAGCATCCAACAATTTAGAGCAGTCGTACACATCTACTTCATCTCTGTTTCACATCAAGGTTGCTTCATGCTGGATTTCGTTCGTGTAGGTGAGGCAGCCGTCAGCAAATGTCGAACACGAAGCCTCGACAAGCAAAATTGGGGAGGATCAGTTGTTTTACTTTCAGCAAAGAGGCATTGATCCCGAGGAGGCTGTAGGGGTCATCATATCAGGGTTTTGCCGACAAGTATTCAATGAGTTGCCCCTTGAGTTTGCTGCTGAAGTCAATGAGTTGATGTCCTTGAAGTTGGAGGGATCTGTCGGTTAAGACCCCAGTATACGAATTGGAACAGTACCGTAGATGTGCAGGAGGTCGCGAAATGTCATGCCATGCCTTGTTCCGCAGATGCAGTTTTGTTATAGGACTGTTATAGGATCAACCTAGCACTCGTTTGCAGGTAGTACATATTTATGCCAGTGCCTAATGTAACACAGATCGCGCGTGAGGCCTTCAAAAACAGCCTCGCCCTGAACCATGTCGATGCGGGCCTACACATCCATGCATCGTCACAGTGCCTGGACACGCTGGGCTGACCACATCGCGAAGCGTAAAGCACGCGACACGGCGTTCACAAGCAACAATACATGATCGGTCACTCCTACAGCTTCTTTGTCAAACCCGGGAGTGATCTGCCCCTGCGACGGAGTCTCCGCGTGCATCGGAGGAGAAGCTTGGTACATATTACAGCACCATCGCACATGAAATGGCGTCGCAGGGCACCAACGCTGCAATTACGGCTGATCCGGGAAACACCTTCAATCCTTTGGATCCCGATAACCCTTTGCTGGCTCGAGCCCAGGCAGCTCTAAAAAAGCAGCTACACGACACTCAGTTGCGCTTGGAAGGCGAATTGAGAGAAAAGAACAAGCAGCTGAGTGATGCTAAAAAAGACAAGGAAGATCTTGGTGTCAGCTTGTTCAACTTCCAGCAGCAATTGGCGCAACTTCAAATGGAGCTGGAAAAAGCACATGAGACACATTCCGCCATGGCTGCGCTTAAGGAGCAGGCAACTCAACGTGTGTGCAACCTCAAAGCACAGCATCTCAATGAGGCAGAGGAAGTAAAAGGCGAACGGGTGAGAAGCCAGAGATTTCAAGAGGAGCTAGACAGGTAAGGAAATCATGACAGGTTGTTTTACACTGAGGCAGTCCAGGGCTGGACGCAGTGGCCAGACATACAGGCAGGCATCAACTCTTCGACAGATTGAAGCATATCATGCATCGATGAAGCAGGAAATTGCTGTGACAAGGAGGGCTACTTACAAGGCAGAAGAAGCAATTCAGCAGTTAGAGAAGGATAAAGGACATCAAGACACACTAATTGACAAACTACAGGAGACTTTGAAAGGCCTGCATCAGCAGGCTGCATTGCTTACTGCACAGGTGGCTGCTTTCATCTATAGGGTGCATGATGGTGTGCATCACATTGTGACCGACAGTTGGTGCTGTGCAGGTGGATGCCCAGAAGGGTGAAATGCGGTCTGCCATGGAAACTCTTGTAGAGGCTGAGAAAGAAATGGACTTGGTGCACTTCGAGAAGAGACAGCTGCTGGCGCAGTGGAAATCAGCTCTTTTGGGCATTACATCTCGAGAGAAAGCGCTAGCAGCCATGAAACAGGCCATTCATGCCCAGCAAGAACAGGACCTCAGCATTACAAATGAAATGCAGCGGTTCAAGAAGGACACTATTGAACAACAGGTACGTTACCTTCTGTGCGTGACAAGATATGTCCATTGCCATGTGGGCACCACTTGGGCCAGAGTTGCGTAGTGTAGGCTGTGCTGAAGTTGCAGGCCCTTTCGCGGAAATATAGATGTTGCCGGAAGGCGGGCTACTAGATGCGGCATCGAGCATGCAAACCCACCTCAGAGCAACAGTCCACAATGGCACATCAATTTGCATCACCCTAAATCATCCCTGCCGCTCTGATTACGAACTTCATGGCCACAGCTTTGCTGTCTCTTGGGTAGTCACCTATTTTCCCATACGTCCGGGAACATGCAAGTTCAGCATCCGGATTCCTGTTCACTGAAGCATCAGGCATGCAGGTTCGTCACGAAACATTGACAAGCACAGTGGAGAAGGTAGAAGGCGAAATCGTTGCTGCCAAGAAAAGCATGCTAAACATGCGCGACAAAGGAGAAAGGCTGCACAACATGTATGCTAAGCTTGAGCGTGCACAAGCAGATATGGATGAAAATTTGCGGCGCATGGCTATGGAACAACAATCAATCAGTGCTGAAATAGCAGCAACGGACAAACTTCAGATGAGGGCCAACAATGAGAATATGCTGGTAGAAGAGAAGATGGTGATGGTGCTGGGGGACCAGACTACAGCTGAGAAAGGAAGTGCTGGAACTGCTGCACATATTCAAAAGAAGCGCAAAGCAGTGCGTCTTATGTAGGCCAAAGCAAACATCTTTGCAGGATTGAGAGCATGACTGAGCCTGTTCTAGCTTGTATGGATTCTGCGAATGGGCTCACTACGGACGTGCCCGCAGATACGTGAAAAGGAGCTCAAAGTGGTGACCGTACAAAATGAGGTAGCTAAGCTCGCTGTGGACGTGCTGAACACAGATGCGCACAATGTACAGCTGAACGACACACTCGCACTGCTCGACGAAGAATTGAAGGAAAAGTCAAATGTCGTTGAGAAGTACCAGGTTGAGATACAACGTCGCAATGACGAGATTGAGAAGAAGACTCGCAGTGTTGATGCACTCAATCGGCGCTTGGAAAAAATTCTGGGCGACATGGAGAGTGAAGACACAGGTCTGCGTCCTATCCAGTGATGCGGTTGAGGCTGGTGCAGTGACACTGGAATTCTCCTGCTGCTGATGTAGTCAGGCATGTACTGACGTGGCTTGTAAATCGACTGCCATTCAACAGGATGCGTTATGAGGAGCTACATGTAGATAAGTACTCAGAATATGAGTTCATGGCTGCAGCGAACAATTTTACGGTTTCGGTCCATTCGCAGGTCCTTTGGAGGCCATAATCAACAATCTTGTTCGGGAGCTGCAGCGCAAAGACGTAGAAAGCAAGGATCTGCAGCGGCACTGGATCAATCTTCAGACTGAGCTGGTGGCCCGGCAGAAAGAGAACAGTGAGCTGTCTGAACATCATGCAAGACTTTCTTCCCACTTCAGTGTCCTTTTCCAGAAGAAGGCTGCACTTCAGAAGTCATTGGACTGTGAAACAAAGGAGGTATTTCAGTCATGCTGTCATGCGTATCTCACCGTTGGCATGACAACGCATGTCTGTGTCTGCTTCTTGAATATATTTGCGCTTGAGTGGGCAGTCCAATACCCGCAGATCGCGACCATCGAGCGTCAGATGAATCATGCCAACAAGGACATGACCAGGCTCAATTCGTTGATATCTTCGAACACAGAAATTGCTGCTTCACTAGAAGACAAGCACTTCCACCTTGAACACGCCGTTATGGCAGAGCTGAAAGATCAAGAGGCCACAGCAAAGCAGCTTGAGTGTTCCATCGAAGAGTCCACTGCCCATAAAAAAGAGCTGCTTTCTCAAGTCCTTGATACAGAACGCCAGATAATGTTATGGGAACGCAAGCTGCAGCTTGACCGGGAGATGCAACAGCTGCTTGACCCTTCGGTTGGCCAGGTCTGCTAGTCCTCGAATTGAAATCGAGGAGTTGATCTATGTGTGTGTAGCTGAGGCTACGTCGCTGGTATAGGACGTTCTGGGCGCAATGAAGAAGGAAATACATAGAATGGAACTCCGCAAAGGTGATCTTGAACAAGTTAAAGAACAGTTGATGAAGGAATTGGAAAGAGCAGTTGAGAAAAGGGACACAATCTCAGTCAAGGGGCGAGCCAATGCATCAAATTCTAGAAAGATAAGCGGGAAGCTGACGGAAAAGCAGCTTGCGCAAAAGAGTAAAGAATTGAGGCAGAGCATTGCTGACACTGATGCGGAATGCATGGCTGTGGACAGACGGAGTGAACTTCTGGACCAAAAACGCTTGGAACTGGCCGAGCAGATGCAAGATATCAGCAGCAGGTGCACAGAACATCGGCAGCGTAATCAACAGCTCAGGAGCACGGTGAAGGACCTGTTACAGGACAAACGTAGCAAGTCCCTACAGACACAGATTCTCTCGGTCGCTGCGTCCATGCTCGCAAGCGGAAAATTTGATGAAGACGACAGCATGGCTCAGGCGCAGAGTGCAACAGAATCTGAGCATGAAAAAATATTGGAGTTACTTCAACGTCTACAACAGAGATCTCCAATCTTGGAAGCTGACATCAGGCAGATCATGCTACACGCAGAAGCAACTAGAGGGCTATGATTGATCTCCAAGGACTAGAGGCAAACGCGTGGCGATATCTTAGCGAATCGGGAGCTACTTCACTGCACAACTGGGTCATGTACACAATGGTACACATTCCAGCACAATTCAGCAACGAGACAGGTACAGTAGCTGATTTTGGATGTGAGTTGATGTAGTCAAAAACACTAACATTACTACCATCACTCGCCACATCTCCCTGACAGACTATCGAAACACTTGCCGCAACGCCACAGTGGTGAAGGACCCCAGCAGTCTTCTTGTGTTCCCACTGTTGGCATCAGGTTGAACTTCATCATCCTGCAGCACAAGAAATGGTCGAGACACAAAATGTCATTTTCAACCATTGCCAAAGGTCTGCATTTTAGCAAAGGTGGACATGAGCCATTCAGCCGAGGCGCACATCATCATTCTGTGGTCCAGGTAGATCGATACCATCATCGCCAACGCCCAAAATTTTCATCGCAATGGCTGTAACAATGCCAGCTGCCACCAGAAACACCAAGCACATGATGCACCTATACGCATACTGGTCGAATATGGTGATGAACATGGGACACCATTGTTTCAATGGAATACATCAGGCTCCTGCTGTTGCGTACTTGTCAGTAGCGAGCCCTCTAGTGATGTCGCGGATTACCCTGCTAGCTCGCTGCATGCTGAACTCAATTTCATTGAGATCATCCACAACTCGGCCCATCTGATCTGTCTGGTTCTTGAGCTGAGCTGCTGTCTTAACAGCAACGTCCTCAGTCTCTGTCACAATCCTCTTCCCCCTTTGCAGCTCGGCATCCGTCTCGTCCATCCGCTGCCTGCCATGCATCACTATTTCGCGATTTGTCATCTCTGCAGCGTGCTCACAAAGAATAAGAGCCTTTGTTTCACAACCAACAGCGCTGATTCAGCTAGATACGCCAGCAGTACACCTGGTGCAAACCAATTGCTGAAAAACTGGATATCTGCGATCGTGTCGGCATGTTCTAATAGCACTGAAGCATACCCTGTACTTGTTTCTGCGATGTAGGCTGCTGATCAGAGCTAAGTGGGGGAGTGGCATAAGCTGAGGCGGTCGCTGGTTGCTGTTGTGGTGGCGTTGACTGTGTTGCCTGCGCCTTGAGCTCCGCTGCAGCTTGTTTCTTGCGTGCAACATAACTGTTCACTTGGTTCACGTACCGTTGCTTCGCAGCAACAATTTCTTCTGTGGGACGACCATCCACTCTGGCTTCACGCTCAAACTCTTTGATCAGCCTACAAAAGGTGGTGGTGATGCGGACATGTCCTATAATATATCCGAGGGATGCGCCTGATCGAACACGGAAGCTTCTAGCCACTGAGCAGTCAACTGATTGCAGTAGCTCACTGGGTTGGAAAGAACCAGGTAAGGACACAAAGCAAACAGGTCTGAGTCACACCCTTTGCTATCCCGGATCATGGATGTAAGAAGACTAAGCTTAGCTTCGGCGCGCTTGGGATCATTGATTCGTTCATAGGCCTCAAATTCTGCCTCGATTGATTTGAAGAGCAAGCTGATGTTGCTTTCCTGATCGGCCATGATGATGTGATGTGAGCAGCAGAGAACACCAACACGGCCGAAAGCGCGAAGTCGCTATGTGGCCCCTCCTTCTGCTGATGAGGTCGGCAACACAGCTCTGCAGTGGGATGCCTGAGCGCTGGGAGAGCACGCTGTGTAAGCAGGCGCTGACGCAGGGCGTTTCAAGATCGAAACCGTCACAATCCCTCGCAGTCCATGCGACTAGCCCACTTCAGCGGAATTGCGTCTCCATCGAGCTCGACAAACATGGGCGCGAGCCGATGTCCTTGGAACGTGGTGGTGGTTGTGAATGTGCACTCAAGCCACATCGTATTGTTCGGCATTGCAACGCGTTAGCAAGTCGCAGCCCCCCGATCATCGAGTCTGGGCATGTCACACATCACATGTGACATGTGTGCTTGCACACGTACAAGATTGCTTCATGGCATCATGTCTGCCTTTGTCTCTGATCACAATCCTTTTTCCACGACGCACCACGTCTACAGACGCTTGTACTGTTTGTCGCGCGCGCTCTGATCTCTCCCCCGCATGTATGCTGGGCATGTATTTTGCATGACCGACTGCGTACTGATAAGTCGCTGTCTTGATTGTTCCAGTAATCCGCGCTTTGCCAAAGCCAGGATGTGCCGTGTGCATGCCATGAAGGCGAACGCGATTCCACTCCCCAGGGTCACAATTGTGTGCGTGCTCCGTGTGTGTTTGAAGAGACCTGCTCACCATCTTTCGATGCGTGTTGTCTGTGGAAGCAGCTGTACCTCAGGCTGGCATGCTGCAGGTCCTCTGCGGCAGAAATTGACAGCCAGCATGTATTATGGCTACGAAAGAAATGCTACAAGACATGTGACTCAGGTGATCCACCGCATCGCGATGTAAGCTTAATGTCTGGAAGTGCCAGGGCAGACAGCGAGGACACTGTTGCAGGCCCGTACTCGCAAGCCAGTCCCGAGATTGCGAAAGCCTTGAAAAACAGTAGCTCTGTCATAGCAGCATACTGTCGCGCGGACGCACTTCCAGAGGGCATCATACAAAACTTTCCAGATCGCATCAGGATTCAAGTGGATGATGATTCAGGCAGCAACGAGCTATGGCAACGGAGGAGGGCAGCAAAACGCCAAAAGGTCCTCATTGGCGTGGCCCACGCATCGTCCGATCAAGTGTTTGTTGCAACTGTTGACCACGTCATGGTTCTTCCAGAGTTGCAGAATCAAGGCCTAGGTAGAAGGTGCGGTTGCATCGACTGCACAGTATGGTGTGTCAGCATCACTCCAAGGTACTCGTCTTGACAATGACAATTACAGTGCAGGTTGATGAATAAAGCATGCAACCAGCTCCTCCAACGGGACGTGACAGATATTGGTACCCTGGCGGCACCATGCCACACACAATTCTTTACAAAATGTGGTTTCAGCCTCGACAAGTACAACTCTGTAGCAATGATACTTAGAGACGATGCTTTGATCAGAACATCGAGTCCTCCTCATGTGAATTCGCCAGATTGCTCGGATAGTGAGCTCATGCGTGCTGCAACAAAGCCCAGCATGATCAGCGTGTTACAGGTACACACTACACTGGAAATGTAGCGTGATGATACAATAATCCTGAACGGCAACGATGAATCATCTACATCTGCATCACTTCACTGGACAGCTACGCTGGTCGCGTTGCATTGGCACGTCACAATTTGTACAGTTTTTCCTGGGCTGCAGTCATTGCTGTACATCACTGTCTTTCAGGTCAATGGTCCCACCAAGACGCTGAACTGCCCCAAAAGCCTTTTTCAACATGCTCACATTGCATAGCGTCTCGCTGTTGCCAATTATCACTAATTTGTGTTTGGCGCGTGTCAAAGCCACATTGATGCGCCTGCAGTCGCTGAGCAGGGTGCCTGTGTGACCTTGTACATTGCTGCGGACGAGTGATATCACCATTGCTGCCTTGTCTTGGCCTTGAAACTTGTCTATGGTCATTACAGCGACCCTTTTGGCAGCATCAAGCCGCTCCTGCACTGTATTGTGCTCCCTTGCCGGGTCATTGAACAGCGCGTCGTCTCCCTGCCGCGCTTCACTACCACCTTTGCTGAGCAGTCCGACAGAATTCTGCAACATTCTGACCTGCTGATTGTATGGAGATGTTACCCCTACGTCCGACGCATCTGCTCCAAGGGACAGGAGTAACTGTACTATCTGCTTCGTCACAGAAACCTCTGCTGGATTGCAGAAGCTACTGCAACGGCTGTGGTCGCTTGCAGCTGATAATTGGCGTGTGTCAAGCCACAGCACAGCTGGATCCCTTGCGATAACCTGCTGTAGCCATTGTGGTCCGCTCCACATCACCTGCACACGTGCATCAGTGTCAGGCGAACGTGCTGGTAGGGCGCAACGGTGAGCTGTTTGGCATTTGGCATGGTGCCATACCTTGTCCTTCAACGGCAGACATAAGCGAGCAGCAGCAACAGCATCAGTTGCAGCACGCAGCCTTGAATCGTAAGTCAGCTCATTGCTCAGGGCCATGATTGGTGCACACATGCGATGCTGCGCTTTGAGTGTCACTACTGCATGTGGGTGCTGATCTGACAGCATTTTGAACAAAGAAACTCCCAGCCCACCATCCTGCAACAATTTGCATCTCACTCTCTTGACCAGTACCTGCCATGATGCACTATGGGTGAAATATCTCAAGTCACTGACATGTCCTGATCAACTTCCTATCGAGTGCTGACACATGAAGCATACCTGCGCCTCTCGTGACCGCACCAAAGGTGGCAGCTGTAGATGGTCACCTACGAGCACAAAAGTGCGGGATCGCATGATGGGAGACAGTGAGGCAGGCAAGGTCACCTGTGTTGCCTCGTCCAAGATGCAAACATCGAACAGTCGGCTGCGCAACAAAGGCGCCCGTGCTGCACTCAAGCAAGTTACTCCCACCACGGGCACGTCCCGCACCTGCAATGAAAGTGCACATGGGACTGCTCCTCTGGAACGAATACAGATCTAGGCTGTAAATAAAGTAGCGTATCTGATTAGTCAAAGTTGTGATCTGATATAGGTGCAATGGAAACAGACTCTGCTAATCCAGCAAGACGGTTACGAACACACATGTTTCCGAATCTCGAGTGTTGCTGCTGTTGTGCCAGTGATCGGAACGCGCAGGACGTAAGGTGCCACATCAGGGTGCACGGTGTCTGTGCGCCCGATACGCAGCAAGCGGGTCTCCCCTGCTTGCAACACCCGCCGCAGCATATTGTCTAGAGCTGCATTTGTGTATGCAGAGAGCAGCACAGAGCGCCCTTGCGCCACGAGTGCCTGCATATGGCTGGCCAATTAATGATGCGTATCGAACAGGCTCAGTGAAGCATTCGTGCAAATTGCAGGCGTAACAACATGTACACAGCATTTATTCCACCTGGACAGGTTAGCTGAAGCAGACATGGGCCGCTGATAGGGCCTGCCCCAGGCTAGAGCTCACCTGAACGCAAGCTGCGATGGTGTACGTTTTGCCAGCACCTGGAAGCCCCATGACCAGCACGTAATCGTCCCATGCAAGGGCTCTGTTCACGACTTCCTGCTGCTCTGGTGTCAATGCCGGGCCTGGTTTGATTTGAGCTGTGGCGTTGTGTGCACTCTGTAACTGCGCTGGTGAGATGTATGAGCCCTGCAAAGGTGTGCACACTGATGTACTCATACCTGACCTCGGCACAGCATGCCCCACCATTGTTCCGATTTGCTGAGTTGGGGCTGGGCGCATGCTTGAATGCCCATGAAGGCTTGGTGCGCCTGACTTGCCATGCGTCACAGGTGCTGAAGAACATCGCTGGCTCATGCAACCGCTGCCACGTGGCTCCACCGAACTCCTGCCAAGTGTCTGCCACGGTGGCTGCTGAAACACAGGCACAGAGCCACGTGCGGCAAACCCTCTGCCATGCGTCCAACTTGGCTCGACGTTGCATAGCTGGGTCGCCGAGCAAGCTGCTGGCGGAGTTTGGAATCGAGCGCCAATCACAGGAGTATGCCTCCTCTGGCCGATTCCTTGGTACACAGCATATGGCAAACTTCCAGCTTCATGATACACAGACATGCTACTGCTCCTGTCTTGGCAACAGCTGCGTGCATTCTGTGGAGGTCCTTGGGCAGCACGTGCCACGCCAACGTGCCCCGAGCCACTGTGGACCATTGGCATGGTGGTACGCTGCTGATGCTGTGTTGTAACTGCCAGGCCTGCGGGATGTGAATGCATATTCAACGCTGCACAGCCACTCTGCGTCTGATGCTGAGGAAGTGCAGGGGCTGACATTGGCCTCGGGCGGCCTGGATGCTGGTTGCCAGAGGACACAGGCACATGCCTGGTCTGTGGGATGCAGGTGGAGGGCAGATTTGCATGGCATTGGGTGCCTGTGCTACATGCCTGGCCGAGAGTTTGTTGCCTCCTGCAGGTATTCCAATGGCAATTCAGACATCAAAAGGTCATTGCAATATCTGCCTGCCCGTAGATTCACAAGTGCTCTCGCACCACAAGCATCGGACACCGCGCGGACATCCGTACAGCCTGCAATTGCAGATGCAACGGATGGAGAAGCACACTCAGATTCCACCATCGCCGCAAAGCAGTCCTCCTCTACAGGCGCCTCCTGGCTGTAGTTTTCCTTCGCAGAGTGATGTGGTGCATCATGGTTCACAATGAGACCTCGCATCCGATGTGCATGGGCACTCTGGGTCAGCATCAACTCGAGCAATCCAGACACCGCACACTGAAAGGCTGTTTCAGGCTCATCTTTGTCCAGGCGCCACAAAAGGGCATCATAGCTGACGCGGTTGGCGCTCTGTCCGCATGCTGTTTCCACGGTCAGTGCATCAAGAGCCGCTGGCAGACGGCTTCGCAATGCAAGCTTCAGCTCTGTGCTGGTCACCGACAGGACTCGTGCACGATTAACCGCAACATGGCGGTCCTGAATGCTCAGGATACCGCAGTCCCCCGGTGCAAACCCCTGCGCGCTCAGATGTAGCATCTCATGGGCAGCCGTTGCCCGGGCGTCGCCCTCGAACATCTGACTCTGCGAAAATGTGTAAACAAACGGGTACAGCGCCAGATTGCTGCACTCTCCGTCGTACTTGACTTTGATCAGCGATCCGATGCAGCGACCTACCAATGGATGCTTCTGCTGTGCATGTTGAGATAGTTCGAGTGCGGCATCGCTGTCCTGCATGTTGGATGGCGGTGTCTGTTCAGGACCTTTGTCAGGTGCCCCCCCCTGATGTGATGCTTGCTGCGAATTTGGAGATATGTTCTCGGCCTCGACACCCTCATCAACGTGGACGCTGGAGGCACGAGGTCGCTTAACGCCTTTGGGTAGGGCGGCAGCCTGGAGGGGTGGGTCAATTGCCCAAATGTTTGATTGTGGGACTCTATCCTCCGTTTGCTCCATCTCCAGCAATTGGAGCCAGTGTCGGAAGAATTCTGAACCTTGCTGTGTCAGATGCTCTGTTAAGTTGGCAAATTGCTCCGGAAGACCAAATGTTTCCCCAGTGCCGCCCTCCATCGCATGATGTGCAGCAGCGCAAAGCGGAAGCACCATGCATGAGCGACAGGTATGCAGACTTCGCAGGGGAGGTGGCAGAGCCCAAGCTCCACGGGCCTTGTGAGCGGCCAGGCGATTGCGTGTCATCATGAGGCCTGCACATCATGACGATCCATGACAGAAGGACGATGACACAATGGACCATGTGCAACAACTTTGCGCAGATACGGCAGATCACATTGCCGTAGCACGCAAAACATAGAGTGAACGTGAGTGACGGAACAGGGGGTTCAGGGTGGCTGGAATCGAAAGCAATAGGTATATTATGCAAGGTACATGCAAAAGTCATGCCTACAAGCATTCGAACTTGTCAAGATGTGCCAGCAGTGCCCTGATAGCATATTGCCCACCGTAGAAGAGTCCCTCTCATCATGCTTTGATTTATGATGTGTTGATTCACAGGGATTCAAATTGCGACCGTGGACCCAGTGCAGACACACCTGCAACATCATTTGTGCCCAAGCACACGGGGTCCATATCCTCATTTCGAGAGTACCAAAGGAGGCCATCGACCGGATCAGCGCCATACCGTGAGTTCAAAAGCAGGCCATAGATCCCCAGCTGAGCTGCATGATTCTGATACACTTTTCCGCTCTTGAACTCTAGTGCTGCCACACCAAAGTTGCCCCCCTTGCCTTTTGACCCCCCAGCTGCACCATGCTGCAGTGTGCGTGATATGATTGTCGCGTCAATCACTCCTTTAAGCCCGTATCGTGGAGCCCATATGCTCTCTTCGATATCTAGCAAACCTTCTATGGATGCTCTTGGCCCTGATGACCGTTGCATCGCATGAACCACAGTCTGGCGGAAGTGTGAGACCAAAGTCCGCGCAAGTTGGCCTGCTGCCTGCCGCAACTCATGCTCAGCTTCCCTCTGCGTGAGCCCTACTTCAGTGATCTGCATCACGCTTCCTGCCACTAACTTGGGGATCAGGTCCATCATGAATCCCCATACAGACATTGCCAGGCCATCATCTGCACGAATACATAGATTATCCGTCGAGCAGGCATCTACACTCTACAATACAGTGCATGCAAATGGTAATACAAAACCAAGAAGGAAGCACGCACGTCGTGGGAACGGTGCTGGCCTGTACACTTTCGCGCTCATGCAGCCGCCATCTTGCTGCTTAAACAGATCATTATTGAGCGCCAGCATTGCACTCTGAGCTAGCTCATGCATGAGCGTGCCCAGGCACGCAGCGCGTGATGGGCTGCCGACACCCTTCTCCTGTAGCATTGCCTGTCGTGGGCAGCGCAAAGCGCTTGAAATGCTTGTTCCGGATATGAGCATGTCCGGGTGCAGTACAAAGAGGCTGCCACAACCATTATCTATCACACAGTGCAATATCCCGTCTTCCGCAGGGACCCATTGTTCTTGATCCACAATCACGTTTGCTGTATCACCAACAGAAACATCAGTATCTGCCCAGGCCCCAAATAGATGAGCCCAGCGCTTGGTCTTCGAGGACATGTGCAGCATCAGCAGCCGCAATTCACCTTGCTCTGGATGTAGTACCTGGAGGCGAGCAAGTCACCACTTGTTCAGCAAAGTGTTGAACAATAACATGTCAATTCACACATGAGCAAATGCACATGAGCAAACATGCCCGCTCATTGATACGCACGGACAGCCGCAGCACTGTTCCTGTGGACATCATAGAGATTAGAGGGTACCTCTAGGACTCTGTGCAGGAGTGCAGCACGCTCCTGCATGAGGCTTGGTGCCAGCCCACCCTTTCCCCACTGCAAGAGCTGCTTCACGACTGCTGACTCCTGGACATCAAGCCGCTCGGCCGGAACCACTGCTGAAGCCTGGATCCCTAGGCGTCTTTCAACAACAACCTTTTCTGACTTAGTCTCTGGAGTAATCGCTCTTGGGGCGTCTGCGCCGCTGCAAGCAGGTGCAGCCCCTGAGGTCTGGGCTTTGTGATCGTTGAACCTCTTTTTGGCTGATTCAGGGGTAGACACTGTTGCAAGAATCTCGTCAATACCATCTGAGTACAGTGATGATGTCTGGGAAGCAGCCTGTACTTCTACCACTAAGGTGCCAGATGCTTTAGCATCCTGCCGGTGTGCAGAGACGTGAGTCGCCACCACATGCACCGTCTGTTGGGCCATTGAGTGCCGTGCTGTGATCGAGCTTGCTGCCATGGGACTGACAGGAGTGGTTAAAACTGCACACGTCGCAGGGTGTTGGTTGTGGTGTTTGATCATGCGATTGGGTGAGGCTTGTGCTGCTGTTCGACCTTTCAAGACTGGCGTCATGTCCTGCATACAGCTTGTCGAGCCATCACAGTCGACAACAGACTGCGCAGCATCCAGCCCGACTGCCGGCGTCCTCCATGTGGTCGAAGGTGTACTTCCTGCCAACGTCAGTGACATCGTGGCGCAATCATCGGTACTACCCCAATCACTTTTAACACGTTTTGGAGGTGTGCTATGCAGTACCTCAGCCTGCCGCCGGAGGGAGGCATAGACATTGCAGTCGTTGTGTATGAGAGCTGAGGCAGGTTCCGAGAGGGTTTTCATGTCGATGGCTGAAAGGTCAACTGTACTCTGTAGCTTGCGTCGCATGTCCAGGGTCTGGCTGCTGGAAAGGCGAGCTGCGGTTTGCTCACTTACGGCTGAAGCATTCACTGATGTGCAAGCTGGAGCCTGTTTGGGCCCAGACGATGGAATCGGAGGAGTACGCTGAGGATAGCAGGATGGTTTCTGACCATTAGAAGCTGGTGCGCTGGCATGTTGCCGACCTGGAAGCGGCTCATCCAGCCGATATTGCACCTTCGGCACATCCGCTGTGACCCCATCAGCTTGGCTGCACACAAACTACAATCCAGCATTGCGTCATTGGCGCAGATGGAGCTCTTCCTTGGGTCAATGAACCATGTTTCAAGTTCAAACTGTGTTGCGGGTCGCACATGTGTCCAGTGCTGGTAATCGTCTTTGTGAGATCGCAGAACATCTGAACTTTGATCAATTGAGGTAAGTGGTGCCGATGTGTTTGCTCCAAGCGATTTACTGTTGCTGGACCGACCGCAAGCGGCGTTCGGAACAGCTTGCTGTGCTTGTTGCATGTGTGGACCACCGACACACGTAGGACGAGACCGATTGCCTGCAGCATCTCATGCTGAGCATACAATGGGCAGTGGCTTCATAAGTAGATTCAGTATGGCGTGTTAGGTCCGCTCTCTTGCAACGTATCAAGGTCGACGGTATCCTTCACAATCGAGGAAAAGCCAACGCACCTGCCGCTCGAATGGCCTGTCCGGGAGCCGAATTCACTGGTTCAGCCTCCACATTATGGGACCGTCCTTGGCCCTGCATATAAGGACTGACAGATTCATCGAAACGCCTGGTCATTCACGACTTAACAACAACTCATGGCGGAAGACAATTTGCAGCACAGGTGAGGTCCAGTGTCTGTACAGTTCTGGCAACGAATCGTGGTTTGGTTGGAAGGACGTCGCCATCAAGTAACGACAGCATCGCACTGTTTCATCGCTGCAGTTGTGGACCTTCGTGTTAGCGGCTGAACTCACTTTGGATCGGAAAAAGGCTGCGATATCTCTCATCAGTCTCTCCTGGATTTCAAAATAAGTGCATGAATATGAATACAAAAGGATGAATGTCAAAATTCACGGTTGCACGGAGGACGCCTGGAAATTCCACAATCACACTCAGCTACAAAGCTGGCAGAGCACGTATTCTGAAGATCTGGGCACCATCTGAGCAAGTGCGGATGCTGAGTCAACGCGCAACATCGTACAGCACCGTTGCCCTGACCATCGTCGCATATGCGTGCTGCGGCAGATGGCGTGCTGTGGCGGATGGGCGATATCATAATTGCTCAGATTCATGTTCCCGCGGTAACCCGCCGGTATCTGTCGTACATCGCGCATACCTCACGCATGCATGTTTTTGCCGATGTGTACCATCAGGTGTACACTTGTGTGCTGCGGCTGCGTAGCAAGCCGCCATTACCATCCCCTGTCAAAATCCCACATGGTCCCCATCCATCTGCCACGGGTCCAGGGCCATTTTTCCCCGGAGGGATTCCCGCTGGACTTTTTCAAATTCTTGCGGTACTGCACCGCTGAGGGACAGCTTCCAGTGGGATGCGCTCGCTTTCTCTAGAGAATGTTGGCTTGGCCGGCTTATTTTCAGCGGCGGTAACCGCTGGTTTTTCAAAATCCTGGCGGCATTTTCAGAAAAATCGTCTAGATCGGAGGGAAAGCCGCCGGATTGTAGAGCACTGCAGTGCACGGGTCCCTGGATATCGAGCTGACACCAGCGGCCCAGATGTTACAAGGACAGAGGCAGCAAGGCGAGCAGCACCGCGAAAGAAGCAAGCAGACGAAGCAAACACCCAGACACCCACGCACGCAACACCCACCACGCCCAGAAAACCTAACACGCGCGCAGCAAACGACACAGACCCGCAGACCGCCAAGCACACACCCACACACCCACACACGCACGCACAGACCCCCCGGCCCACACACAACAACACAATCCCCAACGCCGCAACGCCCAGATGCCACGAGTGTAGATGATCTTGACACACATGCATGGAACCCCTCGGCATCTGTCAGCCATCTCGCCCAGGGCTGTACAATCCCCCTTCTTGCTATAGAGAATTCCGATAAAGTGATGTATGTGCCACCGGGCTGCGCCCGGTGGCTCTGCTTCACCAAAGGGGACATCACGATGGTGTGCTGAATGCAAAAGGGGCCTACTCATAAAAACGAATCCGTCGCAAGTGGCGCAAGAGAATCATCAACAAGCACCATGCACGCTCGCAGCAGCATCACAACTTCTGCACACCCTCCGCTAGAAGTTTCTCAAGCTCCTCAACAGACATTCCCATGTCATCATCGTCTGGAGCCAACTCTGGTGCCTCCGGGTCGCCAAAATCAGCAAACGCAGCAGAACACTCGTGCCAGTGCTTCTCACATGCAGTGCATCATGTAGCTTCTCACGGCTGCCTGCAATTGGGATCCCCGGTGAGCCGCAGCGTTGCGCACCAGAATGCTCCCGGTGAGCTGCTGGTGCTCACAGGGCAATCCCGGTGCCCGGCTGCGCCGGCCCCGTACTTTGCCCGAAATTGGCCATTTTTAATGGGATCCCGGTCAGCTGAAAAGCCCCGAGCTTCTGGCCTAGCAGCGGGCCGTCCGCGTTTCCCCCTGCTGCGCCGCCTCCTGAAGGTCTCCTTTGTCCGCCTCGATGGCTCTGGCCGTCGAATGGCATTGCCAATATTGATATGCCTGCTTCCCCTGCGCCCGGGATACCGGTCCTGGCACGGCCCTGACATAACGCAGTGCTGGCGTCGGTTTGGGAGTGCTGCGTGGCATCCGTCAAGTCAAAGTACGCATGAGCATGCTGGCTTTGAGGAGCGGTCTGGGCCCTGTACGTTCACTGCATCGGCTAAGAAGCTGCTTCATCAAATGCTGCGGTGCGCGTCGTGTTCATTTGAGTCCGTTCACTCTTCGGTAAGACCACTTCACTGGCCATGCGCCCTTGGGCGGACGCTTGCAGATCGCCAAGAACTTCATGCCTGCAAAACAATGACCCTGCCGCACCGGTTTTAAATGATCTGTACACCCAGTGATGGTCCACCGAGGCTCCCGACGTTGTGGGTATTCTGTGGGTGATGGATTGAGCGCAGATTTCGTACTTGTGCGACGCAGACAAAGGCAGAAAGGCGGCTCACATCATGCGGAATGTGTCCCACAAGCATGAACGAGAAACAAGTAGAGACGCACACAAGTGCACACTTTGTGAGCTGAAATCTCATCGGATATCAGAAACAGCTCCGCAAGACGCTTGATATCAATCTTTTACACATTTGCCAGGCCATGCACATGTCTCCCGAGATAGTCCAGATCTAGGTCCAGACAAGAAACTTCCCTGCAAACAATCTAATTTATTCTGGATGAAGGTGAACCGTGCAAATGCTGTGAACCTACGCAGCGCTAGAGCGCAAGAGATGATGGGATCCTCGACTGTCAGGGGCCATCACCGGGCAGACGGGTGCAGCGCCGCCAGTTCTCTCGGAAGTTGCGGTGGGTGGCGAGTAGGAAGCGCAAGGGCCGGCAGATCTAGCTTCAATTCTAGCGGCGCCTAGAATGGAGCAGGGACAGGATGCCCGGGTGGCACATGCATGGGACAGGCGGCCATGGTGTTCCGCAGGTCAACCTGCTGCACCAGGAGCTGCACCGATAGTCTGCCAGTACTTCTGCTACCGAATGCAACATTGCAGAGGTAGCTACGCGACTTCCACGTACTTGGTGAGATGCAGGGCACGCGTGGCGGCTTGCCTGCAGGATCCGTGGCGATCATCATGCTGCGGTGTGTCTTGCTGCTGAAATTGTGTGGGGGTGTGCTGTACCCCAAGACATCTGTGCAGGTCGCCTGATAGAATACGAGCAGGAGACGCATCTGCCTTGCAGCACATCAAACACCTGGAACTGGATCAACGTGGTCCTGCAAGGTGCCGCCATGCAGTTTGAGGCTGACTGTGTCACCATCACCTTTTTCCAACTCACCACTGAACTTGGGGCGGTTTGCGTTGCGTGTAGCAACGCAGTGTGTGTCACGCCAGGATGACAGTGTGGAAGGATGGGCCACCAGCGTGAACTGCAGCACGGACTTGTCATTGCATGCAACGTCTGCCTCAGCAACCGATACATTGTGTCCATGGCCGTCATTGAGAAGCAGTCCATGCAAGACTCTGTCTTGTGATGGTACATTGACGCATGGCATGTGAAGCTGGTCATGCGAAAGCACATGTGTGCGAGGTTTCAATGCAGAAATTGGGGAGGGAAACACAGGCAACCTTGCTCGCTTTGCTGGGAATTATTACATTCAATACGGAGGACAAGAGTCAACAAAGACGGAGGCCAATAGCCACCATGTACACAGCACCGTCATGCGCCGCAGGAAAAAGTTGCGGCTGTTGGTGGGAGTCAGACTGTCACGTGCGGTATATTTCTTGATCATCAGTGAATTGAAAGGGCACACAGGCCAGCCTCGTTCGACGCAAGTGCTGGCCCTCACCGCTACCAATGGGGTGCTTCGCGGTGCAGCATTTCATGTTGCAATGCCAGACGTTCTTGGTGCCAGCGCTGCTGCATGGCCACCTGTTGCATTGGGGCCTGTCTTCCTGGGGACGTCCACCCACCTGCTTGAACATGGTTATGTCCATACACTGCTCCATGCCCGCCGGCCCCCCAGTCCCTTGAGAGGCCTCTCCTCTCTGCCAGCTCTCGCTCCCTGGCGTGTTCTGCCCCAGCAGACCACCTCCGCACGTCCACTTGAGCTGCACGCAACGTTTCACGGTCCGAATCATGCAGATCTGCTACCTGCCGCGGGTGGAAGGGCGGCATGCTGCTCCCGGGCACCGCGTTGACGAGATGCAGCTCGGCACCACTGCTTCCTGGCCCGACACTGCCCCATGCACTGGCGTAAGCATACTGCGTGCCGCTACTCATGCGGCGACGCTGAGGCCGTGCATGTGGCTGTGGCAGCACAGTCTGCCTCCTCTGGGGTGTCTGCTCCTGTGGCTCTTCCTGCCACCCGGGCAGCATGCTGAACCCCCGTCCACTGGCTTCGCTGCCTGCAGAATGAACCCACTGCGGCGAAGCCACTCCAGCAGAGCCATAGCCTCGGGCTGGCTGTTGCATCCCAAAACTATCAGGTTGCTGTGGATGACCGTACCCAGGGTCCGCAGCTGAGGTGGCATACGACAGATTACTGTGGACATACAGGCCACTCGGTACAGACTGCCTCTGCGACTCGCGTAAGTCGGACTGGGGGTGTGCAGCCGGTACAGCTGCAGAGGAGGCTGCAGCGGCGGATGCTGCAGAGAGCGATGCAGCACTCAGAGAGTCGATGGGTCGGCCATGGTGCACGCCGTATGAGCGGCTGGATCGCCCTGACGTGGCACTTGCGGAGCTATCCCGGAATGGTGGCACCTTGTGACCCAGTGCATTGTGCATGTACATGTCAGCCTGTTCCAAGGACACCTGCAGTACGCTGGCAATTCGCTGCCGGGATAGCTCGTGCACGCTTGCCTCTATGGCATCTGGCAAGTGTGGGTCTCGTTCCCATTCTGCCGACCAGGCATCTGGCCGCCCACAGTCCACCGCATTCCGAGCCGCCAATGTAGCAGGCAAGGCGGGAGCCGCGTCTGCATCTGAGTCCGGACCAGCTCTGTCTTCTGCAGCAGCGCTTGGTGCCACACCACATTCGGTATCGCTGTGGTCCACAGCCTGTGTCAGTGTGGACTTATTTGATGTCGACCTGGCACTCTCTGCACTTGGCTGCACTACCCGCTGACAGCTGAATTTGCAGGGCCGCAGCAGGAGGAGCAGCAGCAGCGACAGCACAGCGATTGCGATGGAGGCAATCACTATGCCAATGATGACCCATGTTGGTTCGCCATCTGCGGGGCTTTGCACACCAGGCGGTGGAACACCCGCACTCACAGGAGCAGGGGCAGCAGCGATGTCCTGCTGCAATATGGGAGCGAAAACTTGTTCACTTCCAGCTGGAGTAGGCTTGGAAACGTCAATGGGTGTGGCTCCTGCCGCATTCCCTTCGCGTAACTGCACATGCCAGCGTGCCAAAATTAACTGATGCTTGCACAACGCAATGGGAATTCACAGGTGGCAGCAATACATGCAGAGACTATAGTCAAAGCAACCTCACAGCTGCAGATGGCACACTGTCACACAGTGCAAGCCATGCAATTGTCTTGAAACAAAATCCTGGATCGCACATGCTGTTCCAGATCCAAGTAAACAGGGTTCACCGCAGGTAAGAATCGGGACTGAGAGGTGCAGTCTGCGGTGTCGATGATTGACTGATTGAACTCGGCCGTTGCACCGGGCAAGCTGTCGGCACACAGGTGGAGTGGCCCAGGGGCAGAGGAAAAACTTGAGTTTCCTGGCAGTGCACATTTTTGAGGCACAACATGCGCCACAGGGTCATCACAGCCCTCAATGGTGAGGCCTTGCAGCAAAAGGTTCCCTGTGCCTGCATCAGTGATGGCAGCAACGGCACTGGGGTATGCAGTTGTGCAATTGGGCAATCCAGGATCTTCGCAGCTGCTCCTGCACCCCTGGATCAGGCAATTCACACATACTGTAGAAGAAAGCGTGGTTAAACAAGGCCCGCAAGGGCTGATGAAAACTGCACCTGCACACGCACCCACACATGCTTGTGTTTTCGTCGTTAGCGATACAGAGGCATGTGCATTGCAATGTGTGCACACCCAGTTCCCGAGGGTGCGAAAAGGTAAAAAACCATTGATCCAATCACAATGTGGCTGCAAGTTCCCGCCCTCATGGCGGTGGCACCAGGGAGTAGGTGTGCCCGTTGTTTGTTTTTTGGACCACCGATCCCCATCCGACCAGGCAGCAGCACACCGTCGTGGCGTTCTTTCTGCGGTGGAATCAAATATCCGTCTCTATTTCGGGCGTCAAGGATTGTTGGTGTGTCCTGCAAGGTAACGTTGCTTGTCCACAGATTGACTTGTCCTGCTGTGCCGTTGTTGTCTCTTGGGATCTGGATATCCACAATTCGTGCTGCGATAATGTAAAGATTGACAATCCAGACATCGAATTGTGAAGCTGTTGCGCCGTCTATACGAATGAGCTGGTCCGGCATGTGATTGCTGTTTGCGGGGAACCGAACTACGCACTGACCCGCGACACTCCGACTGACTCTCCATTCAGCTGGGGCTGGCTCGGAACAGTTTCCCTGCAAAAATGTTTGACCAACTTACGACAGTCAGAAATCGACTTGAAACCAGCGCAGGATTCTGGCTTGTACATGTGCCCTGCTGCTGAAGCACAAAGATCCATGTAGCACATGTGAAGAAACAACACACCTGCACAGACAATAGCCGCTGTGACTCTGAGGTGGCATCATGGGTGCCAAACCACGTGTTCGGCCTCGCCTCTTGCACTTCTGGCGCAATGTCGATGTGCGACGTGAGAACAAAATGCTGTGACCGCTGCTCTCTCCCAGCATCCCAAGCATTCAGAAGCTCAGAGTATGTAGTAACAAAAATGACCTTGCTTTCATGTGCCCTTGCATGCTTCATACGCCATGTCAAGACGGCACCTGCAGCATTCAAACGCCGGATCATAGTGCGTCAAAGCTGGCAAGAGCATGGGCAAAGCATTGGCACCGAGAAGGGAGCACAAACTGCTCACTATCGCAGGCCGTTCTTGCGAAGTCTGCCGCACCGATTATCAAGATGACCGCTTTGTACGCCGGGAAAACATGGCCTTCACATGGACCGATCATGCTCCATCACCTGGACAGGAATGTAAGCCTTCACGAAAGCGCGTTCGCGGCATCTCGTCTTCTTGTATATGAGCTGCGATCATGCGCAGAGTACAGCTAAGCCCTAACTGCCCTAACCTGCACTGTGCAGTCTGTTGAGGGCGACACTTGTTTCACGAAGACCTCCTCCGGCTGAACCAGACTGACATAGCGTGTTTGATTCAATCGTCACGCGTTTAAACCACATGCACGCATTCAGATTGCTGGGGGTGTACAAGATTTAGGTTGTTCCACGCATGCAAACCCCTCACCGAGACCGAACATGGGGGACAGCTGTACGTATGCCAACGCCCATGAACATCGCCGTCAGTGACCGTGATCAGCTCCAAGACAGACATCATCTCGAGAGATGGACATGGGAACTTGTCATAACCCAAGTTTCCCCATTTCTCCTGCATGGCCCGCGCTATTGCTGGGCTTGGTCAAGCACGGCTTGATGCAGGGGTGCGCTTCATGAGAAATTTTTGTGTTTTGCAACGCAACGTTAACTGTGTTCGTTTGAGCACTTACACTCTTCTGTCAACTTCATGCGGCCGTGCGCTTCCCGCATGTGCACATCTCGGCGACCACACGTGCTTTCTTCCCTGTGCAGAAACATCGATGTCTGGTGATCTACATGCGGGCTGCAGCTGGGCGTGTTCTTCGGCACGGATGCAGGCGAAGCAGCACGGCACACACGGCGCCCACTGTTTCTTTCGCGGTTCTGCCCGCCTTGCTGCCTTTGTCCTTTTAACACACGGCGCGCACTGAATCCGGGACAGATCATGCATATGCATTCGGCAAGGGCCGCGGCAGCCAAAACGCCACGTTCGAACACCTCCTTAGCATGCCAACGGGTCTAGAACTGTTGAGCTCATATATGCGCAACCGCTCCGACACTAAGTTGTGCCGGGCTTGAGCAATATTGTGTGTTCTGTATACTACCTGCGTGCACGTGCTAAGGCTCGATGAACGTTCTTGTAGTGATATATTACGCGGTGCCCACGCGCCAAGACTGCTCTGGAGTCCAATCGGAAGTGACGTAGCTGTTTTGCCATACTGGCTTGTTGACTCCGTACAGCGATGTACACTGTTGTGATTAGTCTAGTTGTACCGGTGGACCGATGAATCTCGATCGCGACCGCGCAGCATCATATCCTCATGCGCATGACGATGAAATTGACGATGAAATTGAGCCAGGCTACAGCGAGCGCAGCAAACTTGCATCCGGGCACGGCAGCTTCAAAAACATCGACGTCGTGTATCGACATCTGCGTCTGTCAAGTTGACACGCCCGTGGGCCTGCACACGTACATAGCGCTAGCGCTACCTCGCGAGAGAATACTTCAACACAGCTGCAACTGCTAGTGGCTCTCTCTCGATGCATACCATCGGAGGTAGAAAGTTCAGTGGTTGGCCATGGCCTCTCTTGCCCATCACGCGTGCACGGACGCGTGATGACGTGCTGTTCTTGCGTCGTTTACAGCGACTCCCTTTCCAAGCAGATCCATGTGCAGCTGGTGGACACTCAGCAACAATAACAAAATACCGTGCAGCTGTATAAAGTGACGCATGCAAAGGAGCGGAACACAGGTGTCTAAACTTGCTGAGTTGATTGTGCCGATGCCCGTCTGGGTGAGGCGTGCACAGGGCTTCAGTACGTATACCCAGACACAATGCAAACGACACACCACCTCTGGTATTGCGTACTGTTGAATGTATACCAGAGGAGACGCGCATGGGGTTCTCTGTGCAGTGCCAGCAGCTGCTGCAGGCGATGGGACAGCTGCAGGGTTGAGCATGCTGGCCCATTGCAATACCGTTACACTGCCGCTGCTAATTATTATAACCCGGCCATGCTGCAGAGAACCCCAGTACAGGCACATGTTCGGGCGCTGCTTGCGAGCGCACAGTCGACCGGATGAGGACGCATTTTCCAGGGCAGATATCAGCGTAAAATGTATTTTCGATATGCATGCATCTGCTCTTCAAATGGCATCGTACGCACATTGGATATCACCGGCGGTCATACCGTTGCGCCACGCTCGACTTGCGGAGGGATTACGATGCGGTACTGGCCGTTAAGTACACGCATTACCCAAGCACAGGCCTAGATACTCAGACACTCAGACTCATACTCAAGCATGGATTCAGTACTATACATGTGGACTGCAGTATCCCTTCGGGTCCTGGCTGTGGTGGTGCCCGATCTTCTTTGTTTGTGGCATTGTTATGGCTCCCTGGGGTGCATTCGCATACCTTGGTGCCAATGCACTGCTCTAAGTGTCAGGAAGGTGGCAGCGTGCAGCCGCCACGCCTTCTGCTGCTTGTATGTGAGAGGTGATGCAGATTATCCCATGAGTCATGGGCCATGACATGTAAAGGCTGGACGAGTGGGCGCCGAGCGCCGAGCGGGACACACCGACCTCGGACACAGCAGCCTCCAATGGCAGTGCGAGCCCAGCTGTCCAGGAGCTTTGTGGCAGATACCACTGAAAGATGGCCCCAGGAGAGAGAGGATGACAGGAGTGCCAGGGCACCAACAGCCCAGTGTATATGAAGTCATCGCATATGTCCCACAGCAACGAAATGAGCCTGACCGTGAAAATCTATGTCAGTGGCGGCATTGAGCACCTGAGAAGTGCAACCACTGGTGATCTTGCAATGGTGCCCTGCCGGCCATGGCGATGTGTTACAAGGACAAAGGCAGCAAGGCGGGCGGCACCGCGAAAGAAGCAAACAGACGAAGCAAACACACAGACACCCACGCACGCGACACCCACCACGCCCAAAAAAAAAAAACCCCCATCACCGGCGCAGCAAAAGACACAGATCCGCAGACCGCCAAGCACACACCCACACACCCACAAACCCAAACCCACACACGCACGCACAGACCCCATGGCCGACACACAACACCACAACCTGCTGCATGCGCATTGCGTTGTTCGTGCTCTCCCTTTTGGTCCTGGCGGTGCTACCGGCCCCTCCGGCTTTTTCCTTTGCAACACAACACCACCAACACCACAACGCCCGCCGCAATGGCGATGTGCGCACCGATGGATGTGCTTTGGGCAGATCTGCTGCTGCGGCTGCCAGTGGTGGCTGGTTGCTGAACAGTGGGTTCCCATCTTACACCGGGCCTGGTTCCACGCCGCGTAGCCCTTGCGCGCGTGCTGCTCGGCGCGGAAGCGACAGTGCCCCCGTAGGTTTACAGCGAGGGAGCCAGTGCCAAGTACCACGTGGGGCAAGGCTGGAACAGGAGTGAGCTGTTGCAGCTAACAAGTGTAGCTATGCCAATTCGAGGCCGGCTGCCACAGGACTGCCGGGGGACAAGAGTCGGAGGGGAGCGGTCATGCAGGCGGAGGGCGCAGAAAGGCACCACACTCCGGCGACGTAGCCGTACGTTGCCGGTCCAATTTGCACTACTCCCCCATCCCCTGCCGTCTCCCTCACAACACGCAACAACCACATCGACCTCGGCCTTCCTGTCTCGAGACCATGTCATGACGTAAATGCCGATACCGAGGTCCAGCAGCATGGAATGGGACCACTGGAACAGAGATGTCTTTTCGCCCTACCTTTCTACATGTTCTAAATTGTCAAAGTCTGCAACCAGCCTTAGTACTGCTTCGGTACAGGTGATGCGTGTTACTCGCACATCGCAGCACTTGCTTATAGGTCGCAAGCGCTGTTACCATTTACCGGCCAGGTCAACGATTAAGACTACGTTTTCTGCTGTTCCTTGGACCTGGGGCACATAACCGCATGCCATTGCCCTGGAGAGAATACCCAACCATGTGCTATGTATCAGCTACTTGGTTTGCAGTCACGTTGAGGCGTGTAACCTCCTTAGTGATTTGCACGTGCCCCAAAGGTGGGCTGGGCTTGAGCACACTTGGTGCAATGCATAATTGACGCGCACCCGGAATCATGGCGCCCGTGGAACACATGACTGCGTAGAAACCATGGCCACTGCCTCTCGTATGCCAGCAGCGCTGCGGAGGCTCGTGATCTGGTCAGCTTGCAGCGTCTCACTTGCGGGCAAAGCCTGCACCTGGTGCCGCCTCTGTCTTGCTGTTGCAGAGACCAGATGCCGTCGGAGCATTCATCTCAGAGATAAGTAGCGCCTGTAGAGCACATTGACTTGCCCCGTTCAGTTCTGGCATACAACATGATGTCTGCGGAATTATCAACTTATTTCGTCCTAAAACGGCGAGTTGGCGCGCCATGGCGCAGAGCTCGAACGTGTTGTCAATGCATGCACAACAACAACGGTGCACGCGGTGTCGGTCGACGTTGTTGGAGAACTCATGCAGCCACACTGTTGCACGTGAGCGACACAACTCCAAGCCTGGTCCATGCGACTGTATGACTGTGTGGTACATGCCTGCTGATTGTGATCTCCCTGCCTTTGCTCATGAGGTGCCCGGTTCGTTGAGGCAAGCCCAAGGCACGTTACCACAATGTGGGCGTTCCCAGCATTCACCTTGTCACCTGCTGAGATCTGTGCCATTTTTGTTCTGCTGATGCCCGCGAGCACCCACTGCGCGGGGTCTCGCGAGAGCTCTCTTGGCGCTTCATTGCCACAGCCGCTGTTTCAAGCGCGACAATCTGACGGTTCCCACAATACTGCAGATGGCGAATGCGCGGGCTGCCCCATTGGATCCTGCCCTCTTCGCCCCATCATCAGGTGCTGTGCAAGCACCAGCTGGAGTAGCAGCACCGCCACTAGCGCCCCAATCGCAGCCGCCCCCGAACAGTGTTCTGGCGAAAGGCGATGGCATTTGGTACAGGCATCGTTCCGGGGTCTGGATGGAAGGTCGAATTACATACGTCGATCTCAGCCTGGATCCTCCCAGTTATCAGGTCTGATGTCAGGCACCCCGATTAAAGCTGTTCAAATTTCGCGACAGGCTGAATTAGAGGCTTCATTGATTTTGGGTACTGAACGTCCTCGCTAGCGGTTATGATTCATCTGATGGTGTGCAGGTTGAGACCAAAGCCGATGGGATGGTGAGAGACACCGAGCGGCCGCGTCTGAAGCCTCGCATTGCTGGTGAAAGCCCACCACCGTCAGGTCCGAATCAGCTGCAGTGTGCTGTCCTGATAAAGTAGACACAGCCAATTGGACACACGGCATAGGCATTGTACGCACCATACCTGAACTCACCAAGGCGAAATGATCATCTAGTTGCGATGAAGTGGTGTATCAAAACTCGTCGCCATTCGAGAAACAAGTCTTGTGGGGCGCTGATCATCATGCAACATACACACTTACGCCGTCAACCCGAAGCCGTTCAGTTTTAAAATGCGCTGCGTCAAGCTGGTAGAGCTGTAAGCACCGAATTCTGCAAAAGCTTTTGGAATTTGCATGCCATGCAGGCCAGCCACTCGCATGCGCAATTAACTGCCATGTCCGAGCATTTTCTTGCCGGGCCTACACCTTATGTGGTGCAGTGCTGCAGCGGACTGCAATAGTGACCCTCTCTGCATCTGCAGATACCTCCGCGTTGCAGTCCGCTGCAGCACCAGCACCACAAGCGACCTCACCTCCTGTCGCATCCAACATACCTGCAGCCGTGGCCGCCAGCGCTGTCATCCAGAATGCCACAGCCGTCTTGCCTGGGCATCCTACTTGGGCGATGCACTCGCCTCAGACAGCCGGCCCTCAGACCTCGCTGACTGCACCTCCGGTCTCGACTCAGAATACAGGGCACCCAGACAGAAACCAGAACTGGCGGAACCCGCAGCCTCAACAGCCGCTGCCTGGGAGAACCCCAGATGCGCGCCCTTACCTTGGTCATCCGCCTTTGGGCATGCCCCACGCGTCGCAGCTGCCCCACGGTCGTCAACCACAAGGTCACATACCACAGGGATATGTGCCACAGGGCTATGTCCTGCAGGGCTACGGTCATGAGGGTCATGCGCAACAGGCCCACACGCCTCAGGGCTACATGCCTCAAGGATACAGCCCACAGTCGTACGGCACGCAGGTATTTGCTGTCCCGGGGCACACACCACCGGGGCACATGCAGCAGGGGCACATGCCACATGCGTATGCACAACAGGGTGGCTTACCGCAGTATGTGCACCAGGTGCCAACTCACAATGCAGCATCACAGTATCATTCCGCTCAGTGGCCACAAGCCCAGGGCCATTCATCTGGCCACCAGCATGGGGGAAATATTCCAAGTGGTGGTTGGTACCATATCCCACCCCGCGCACAAGGGTATGCGGTACAGAGTGGTGCACAGCCCGTGGAAACTGGCCTGCCGGGCTGGCCTGGGCAGCCGGGTGGCAACACAGGCCCTGCATCCGCTGTAGGGGGTAGCTCACAACTATGGAATCCCCTGCAACACAATGCTAGTGTATTGCAACCCCAGCTTGCCGGAGGTCAGCAGTATGCCGGCCACAATGTGGCACAGCCGAATCTGCAAGGCCAGCACTATGGCCATGCAGGGACCCATGGTGCTGCGCCTTTTGTGCAACAGGCTGGTCCTGACAATGCTGCACCGTGTTCAGCAGCAAAACCTATAGACGACATGTTCAGTGGCATGAAAATTCGTCAGTAGTAGCAGTACCATGGTCATGAATTGTAGCGCTCAATCAGGTCGTGCTGCCTTGATGATCGACTGCAAGCATGCATGTTTGCGACATCAGATAGTCGTTGATGTAGATGGTTCGGTGACATGAGCCGTGCAGCCGAACCATGCCAGTTTGCATGCATTAGACACCGTGACACGAGCAATTAGGACAGGCTGTCATGCGTCAGCTGATGTAGAATGAGCGATGATGTCTTGACGAGGAAGTCTGCGAACAACCTGTATCAGATTTGAGTGAGGAACGCGGAAATTCTATGTACTGAAATGCTTTTAGATGCTCCACATATCAAACCTTCGCATTTCTATAGCTCTCTGCCATTAGCTGCAGTCATTGTAAATTCAGTTTGAAGTTTAATCGATGTTGATCAGCGTCTGAGCCATGTCCCACGAATGTGCTTGAGACTGTGACTTACTGTGCCACATCGGTAAGGCAACGGTGGAATGTTGCATCCATGCGAATAGGTGTGACGAAAACTGGCAGTTGTGACAACAGGAGCTGGAAATATGCACTTGAGATTTCATTACTGGAAGACTGAATGCGCTCAGTGGTCATGTACGAACATGTCAAAGGTTTGGAGGTGGCAGCATGCATGTGCTGTCTTATAGCTACACCAACACAACCAGCCACAAGTCAATCAATTTCACGAATCATGCAGCGGATGCGAGCCTGGAGGACGATGACTGCACCGCCGAGCAGGCTGGGTCTGAGGATATGTGGAATGCATGGGGGGATTTTGCTGAGCCTGGTGGTCAGCCCGCTGGTCCCACTGTTGCAGCTGAATCAGGCTCCGCCCCGACAGATGATGCTGCAGTGCAAGGCGAACTGGCACTTGAAGTGAGTGTACGTGCAAGTCTGCTAATTCTGCCCCAGCCACACTAAGCATGCCAACGTACAGAATACAGCCTCGCCCCAATCATGAGGTCATCACGTGCTTTATCCACACATAACATGAGTAGTTCCACCACTGCTGATATCACATGCCTGCCTGTTCAGAGATCTTCCGGTCCCGGGCAGGATGATCCTTGGGGAGACTTCTGTAGTGCCGCAGATGTGGAAGTGGCAAGCGCACCTGCCAATGAGCTTGAAGCTGAGGACGGGTGGGGAGCTTTCAGGGCCCCTTTGCAAGTGGCAAGACCCAGTTCTGAAGCTCACCAGGGAGTTGGAGGAGCTCCCCTGCCGGAAGATCTATTCTCCACAGTCACAGCACCTGCAAGCGAGGCTCTTGAGCCGCTTATTTGTCCCCGCGTCATTCAGGGCGCACTTCCAGAAGACGCACCTGCTCACAAAGCCGTATGCCAGGCAGAGCTCACGATCGATGACAAATCTCAAGCAGACACTTCTGTATGTGCAAAATCTGCAAATGACAACCATGCAGATGATACCACCAATGATGTTTGGGGGCTGTTCAGGCAGCCTGTGCCAACAGAAGCTGCGCCCATGGCGTCACAGCAGGATGAGCCAGGCGCTAAAGTTAGTCCAGGGCCAGCATGTGCCACCACAGTGTCAATAGCAGGGAAGGTAGCAGCTTTCCCGGCTCCGTGCCGAACAATGACGGAAGACGGTTCACATTTTCCCTGCCTGGTTGACGGTGATTTTTCATGGGGCGAATTTGCTGCTCCTGCTGTGACCGTAGCTCCTCCTGCACAGCATGAGCCCTCGGGGAATGACAGCCCAAAGTTTTCGAGTCTGGCAGCTGGACCACTACCTGCTGACCTCTTCAGCAAGCCGTCATTTGCATCGGCCCCGGTGTCTGGGCCAGCACAGAGTGCGGCAGATCTGAACGCAGCCCAGGCTGACAGCATCTTCGAGCCACGCTCTGAAGCGGAGCTAGCGGTGCATGCTCTTAATAGCAGCCTTGTTGGCGGAGCTCCTCGCATCAGACCCAATGGCTGTAACAAAGCCAATGAACTGTGGGGGTCGGGAGTAGACTGTGAGCGCCCTGTTGACGTCAGGCGACTCCAAGAAGCAGCCGTCCAACCTAGCACAGACCGGCCTCGTTCGCCAATCTTCACAGGCATTGCTGCCAATGGTCGTGGTAGTGACGATGGGTCCGAGGAGTGGCAAGATTTTGCTGCTGCGCCGGTGGGAGAGCAGGTGGCACCAGTTGGTGATGGCACGTCCAGCGTTGCCGAAGCTTCCAGCCGGCCCACATTGCAAGAGCCTGATGACTGCACTCCCGACACAGCACGAAGCTCAGACACCAGCTACACAGCTGCTCTGTTGCGCGGGCCGAGCGCACTGCCTGCTGAATTGTTCTGTGCTCCAACATCATCTGAGCCATTTCAGGGAAATCTGGCGGCGGCGGCTGCGGATTTCGCAAGAAGATCCTTCCGGGAAGCGGGAACTGATGCCTTCGCCACGCTAGATGCTTCAGTTGACACAGCAGGGGCTTCTGCCACAATGTGCTTGAACGAGATGGGGGAGCGGCCAAGCGCCAGTCTGCGAGCCTGCCCGGTGGATGTGGATGAGCCTTCAGGCCCGGCCTGCACTGCTCTGTGTGATGAAGATGACATGTGGGAGTTACACGCATCCACTGTGCCGTCAACACATGCTCCAGGCACCTCGGGCTGCCCTGACCCTGCGGAAGGGGCCATAGGCGGGCTACCACTTGGGGCTGTTGCCATGAGCGACATCACAGCTGGTGATGCTGCAGGCACCAGCAGGCTGGCTGCAGCAAGCCCGACCGACCAAAGCTGGGGTGACTTTGCTGGCGATCATGCAGAGCTTGCTAAGCCTGCAATAGAATCTGTGTGTGGCCTGGAGCGGGGGGTGGATGCTTCGGGTGACGACTGGGGCGACTTTCTCGGGGATGGTGGCTTGCAGGTCCAGGTGCGGCCGGGGTCTGCCGCAGTGGAGCAACCAGACACGTCACCAGCAGCCGAGCAGTCCAGGACATCATCAGCAGTGGAGCTTTTCGGCACATCACAAGAAGCAGAGCAGTCCGCCAGATCACCAGTAGTAGAGCTGTCCATCACATCACCAAGCGCTCAAGCAGCGCAGGACGCACTGCTGCTGGCGTTTTATCAGACAGGACCTGATCATCAGACATCAGACCATGTGGACATAGACCCTTCAGTCGATCTCAATGATGCAGCCTGCGCAACCGCGGGCGAAGTCATGCTCGGTGCCCCTGTGGTACCTCCACCGATCGTCACTGCGCAGATATGTCAGATGTCACCAGAAGCACTGGCCCCGGCTGTGCATACGTCCATGGACCCCGACAAAGATGCCGATGCAGTCCAAGCACAGAGCAGCAAGGCCGCTCGAGAGACAAGTGATGCCGATGTGCCGTCAAGTGGCATGCGTTCGTCCGACATTGTCGACACCAGCGATGTGGAACGGGAACAATGTTGTCTCTCAAGCCTGTTCACCATTGACAGCGGCACGCACCTGACCATGGACAACACTGCCGTCGGAGATGCTGCTGCTGGCGGGACGTCCGGCCTGGCAGCGCCGGACCAAGAGCTCGCCATGAGGAGCCTCAGCTGCCAGCCCGCAAACAGCAGCGACAAGCCGCCATATCATGCGCATGCAGACCCACCGGATCGTGCTGCCGAGTGTAGGCACGGGCACGCCAGTGGTCTGCACAGTGAGACGCGCACCTCAGGGTCGCTGCCATCCCAACGCTCAGGAAACGGCGACGCCTCTGCAGCAGCGCGCGTGCCCTGCTTGCTGCCAGGTGAAGAGCCGCTTCATGGGCCACCGCATCCGCTGCGGGTTCGGATGGGCTCTGCCGCCTCATCACAAGGTAACGATGGGGACAACCTGCAGCTGCGGCCGAGGGGACCCAGTGGACGCGACTGCAGCTGGGCAGACTTAGCGGGCGTGGGCGGCGCTGCCGAGGAGGCCCTGCCTCTGCAAGGGCGCACAACCACAGAGGTTGCGGCACACGCACATGCACTCCCGCCTGTGATTGCCGGCGAGTGGTCTGAGTTCTCAGTGGCGGATGATGCCTCCGTCGCCCCACAGGCACCCCTAGCATCTGGCAGCGAGACTTCGGACCTGCCAGGCGGTGCCGCAGGCAGCAGCGGCGAGGCGGCGTCTCCTGTGCACTGCTTACCGGTGATGGATAGGCAGGACACCGATGGTGGGCTCGGCGCCACCGCACCCAGTAGTCCATTGTCCTGCGCACCGGGCCCGCTGGAGCTGAGGCCGCCGTCTGATGATGAGGAGGCGCCAGGTCAGACGATGGCGCGGGCCGTCAGCGATGCTGCAGCCGCAGCCCTGGCCGCATCTCCCACCAAAGCCGGGTTGACGGAGCCCAGGCAGCAGGATGGCACAGATCCCGATGCTGCAGACGCCCCAAGGATGTTTGCACGCCTGCTGACTCTGTCAATGCGGCGCATGGCAAGCGCCACTGAAGCTGAGGAGTCGTTTGGGGCCACGCCTGTGAGGCGGTCTGTGCAGCAGGCGAGTGTTAGGCAGCACCTGGCGGAGAAATGCATCAGCATGTTTGGGATCGCGGCATCTGCCGCCCAGGTAGGCTTCAATGAGGGCATGACGGCTCAGGAGATCGTTGCACAAACTCCAGGGTCCTTCTGGGCGGCAGTCTCCATGCTAGAGCGGCTTGCACGGCACATGCTGCGCCACTGCGGAGAGCAGGCGCCGCCACATGCACTCCTGAGTGCAGATGCAGAGCTAGAAGGGGCTGAGCTGCTGGGCGATGCAGATGCATCAGCGGCAACGGCCGCTCGGGCTGCTGGGATGCGCGACGAAGGGCTGGTGCTTTACATGTCAAGCATCCTCACAATCCGCAAGGCGGCCGCAGAGTCACGGCGGCTCACGCAGATCCTGGAGGCGTTCAAGCTGCCATTTGAGGAGGTCGACCTAGCTGCAGTGCCGCATCGTCGCTCGCGCATGATCAAGGCAGCAGGTGACATGCGAGAACTCCCGCAGCTGCACTGCTGCGGGTGCTTCATTGGCACAGCAAGTGCATGCTTTGAGCTGCATGACTTCGGTGAGCTGATCCCCATGCTGCAGATCTCCTTGCAGCAGGGCGGACTAGCAGGGGCTGGGGAAGACGGTGCAGGAGGTTGTGGGGGTGTCCGCGGGCCGCTGCCGCTGCCGCCAGACGTGCTGCAGCGGCTGCACGACGGCGTTGAGTCCAAGCCATTGGCGGCATGTCTGGAGCATGTGCCTGTGAATGGGGAGGACGGGGATGTGCAGGATGATGTAGACAGCGGTGACGTGTGCGCCCTGACTGGGCTGCCGTGCGCTGGCTGGCGCACTGACATGCTCGCTCTGTCATGGCGTACACACGGCTCTAGCAACGAGCCGGATGCTATGATTGATCACGGATCTAAGGAAGCTGGGGCAAGCCTACCAGTGATAGTCGCAGCAGCCAACTTGTGGCTGACACTGGTGGATGAGAAGCAACCGAGCCGGTGACAGCACCGCCTGTTGGCTGCAGATCAAGCCGTCCGACATCTCAGATGCATTGTCATGGTAGTGCTGTAGATGCTTTTAATTGCTCCTTGGCGCCGGTGATGAGTTTTGGGTTTTCGCTGATGCAGTGTCATGTGTCCCCTATTGTTTCTTTGGCGTTTTTCTATAATTTGCAGCGCTGGACTGTTGCACAGAACCCGGAAATTCATGCCTTGATACACGCCAAGCTTGCCAATTCCAGTAGTGCATAAACTGATTCTCAGCATGGCAGCAGAGCGCCTGGGCGACAGTGGAAATACATCACACACACAAGAGGAGATGACGAGCTCCGTGCACACACTGCGTACTGCTACAGTTAGTAAGAACTGGCACATCACTCTCGGAAGATCATTTTGACAGGTGCACAGTCAATGTGCTACGAGGCTACGGCTGTCAAGACGCTTTCAGCGGGCAGGACAGGCAAGCTAATGAATGAAGGCATACAGAATGACTGCAGGATTGTATGCCCATGCCGTCGAGCTTTCAAGCTGTTACCTGTGTCCACCACATCTTTACTACAGGATGCTGAGGCTGATGATCGGTTGTAGATCTACATATGATATTGGTTTGATTACAAATACCCGCATGGGATGGCTGCAGGGCGTCCAGGTAGAGGTGTGGAAGAGGTGACACGGGGTGAATGCATGGTTCCGGCTCCACGTAGACACATGAAAAACCTCGGTGAACCAATGCCTGAATTCTAACTACGGTTGCCCGATAACTGCAAATGTCGTATCATACAATGCTTCTGTAGCGCTTGAAGGAGCTGCCCGAGGCCCCAGATCTGATAATGCACTCTGAGGCCCTGCTGCTTCCAATTTGACGTCCCGCGTTATAACGTCGTTCTGGATCATGCATGTGTGTCGCGACGGCGCGTACGGTGGCTCTGGCATACCACTGAAGGAGCCGACTGCACAACCACAGCAGTCCGCAGGAAATCGCAGCGCATATAATGCATAGTCTGCATCAACGCACTTGTTGACTACGCGCAAACCATTGCCCTCCCGCTCCCGCAAGGTCTGTTCGTGTCGCAAGGTCTGCTTGGATTTCGTCATGGCGGCAGACAAGAAGTCTGGGAAAGTGAAGAAGGCTGGTAAGGCCAAGCCTGTCGCTGAAGAAGCTCTGGTAAAGAAGGTCGTGGTTAAAGCGAAGGTGCGCAACCGGGTGGCCGCCGTCTCGGGACAGCCGCTGTTTGTGCGATGCAAAGAATATCATGAATTCATACCGCATGTTGAACACAGGATATCGCTAAGCACATCGTTTTGTCCATGGCGTCAATGGTCGTGTGTAGCCGCTGCAGGTGTTCCGTGGTGTTCTGGCGCCGTTGCCCACTAACGCTTTTGAACCAATCACATCCCGTTGGCACCGAATTAAGTGTACTCCAATAGCAGTCCATCGTTTGGCATTTACTGTCCAGCCCGTGGCCGGCGCCTGTCACCTGCTGTGACGGCTGAGCACAATGGCGCACACCGCAGTGCAAGACGCATGCACGTTTAAGCATCATGCAACTGCCCCATCAGTATGATAGTCATGCACTGTATATTGTCATTCACTTGCGTGCGCGCTGGAGAGCTGCACGATATCTGCCCACCACGACCGGCAAGTAGGCCGCCGGAACTCGGGGATGCCGCCTTGCAGGCGTATCGGTCTGTGTGCGAGGGCTATGCATAACTGTTGAGATGCTTCCAGCGCGTCCCGTTTGCTTGCGTATCAACTGCGGCCCCAATCCCTGGTGTACAGCTTAGTGCCAATCATATGAGATGCATTCACTGGCGGAGACGACTCTAGACTTGCAGGCTGCGAAGAATGCCAAGAAGTCTGTGCCGAAGAAAGATATAGCTGCTAAGGGTAAGAAGAAGGGCAAGAAGCCGCCGCCAAGCAGCTCTGATGACGATAGCTCATCTGAAGAGGAGGCAGGCAAGGCTCCTCCAAAGAAGAAGGAGTCTGACTCGTCTTCTGAAGATGACAGTGACGAGGCCACACCTGCGACAAAGAAACCTGCGAAAAATGGCAAAGTTGCTCCCACGAAGGCTGACTCTTCTGATGACGAGGATGATTCTGATTCATCTGAGGATGAAAAAGCTGTAGCTAAACCCAAGGTGAAGGCTGCAGCAGCTAAGGCTGCTCCAGCCAAGTCTGAATCGAGCTCAGACGAAGATGATGACGATGATGAAGACGACTCCAGCGATGAGGATACACCCGTGTCCAAGCCAGCTGCAGCTGCCAAGGCGCCAGCGAAGGCGGCAGCATCGTCTTCTGATGATGAAGATGATGAAGATGATTCAGATGATGACTCTGAGGATGTCAAGAAGCCTGCAGCCAAGGCACCCCCTGTTGCTGCCGCAGAGCCTGCCGCAGATGCAGATTCATCTGACGAGGAGGACGACTCTGATGATGACTCCGACTCTGATGAAGCGCCCAAGACAAAGGCAAAAGCTGCTGCCAAGCCCTCCCCTGCTGCGCAAGCTGATGAGTCGGATGATGATTCCGACGATGAGGATGACTCCGATGAAGCTCCAAAGAAACCCAAGAAGGACAGCTCGGATGAAGAGGGCAGTGACGACGACTCCGAAGATGATAAAATGGATGCTAAGGTCACTTCTGAGGCGCAAGTGAAAGGCAAAAAGCGTAAGGCTGAGGCTGAAGCAGAGGAAGCACCACAGCCTAAAGCCCCCGCAGCTGCTGGCGGTGGAGGTGTGTGCCAGCCGTTGTGCATCTGATCTGACCTGATGCAGTTGAATGGATGTGGCATGATGGCAGCGATGATGAACACATCCCTGATGTCATGTTTCCCGATGCAAGATGAGGGCAAATGTTTTAGTCTTTCGTCCTGAGCTGCGCGTCCAGCACACATGTGTATAAAATGTAGCATCAAACTGTTTTGCGCTCAACATGAAGAACAATACATCTTTTTTACCCCAGATTGCCAGTACCGTGTTGACCTCACAGGTAGTTATTTTTGTGCAGCAACAACAATCTTTGTGGGCAATCTGTCTTTCAATGTGACGGAGGACGCAATGTACGAGTGGTTTGGTGCCATCGGTGAGGTTGTGGCTATCAGAATTGCAACATTCCCGGACACTGGCAAGCGGAAAGGGTTTGCGCATGTCGAATTTGCAACACATGAAGCAGCAGTGAAAGCCGTTGAGTACAACGGTGAGGACCTTGATGGCCGAGCAGTGCGGATAGACCTCTCTGAATGTACGTCTCTTGCCCACCGCTGCTGCCGCTGCTTTGTACAGCCTCACTGCCAGATGCCTTTTGACACGATGCGCTACTGTGTAGCAAGGCCTGCTGGACGCCAATCCATGGGAGGTGAAAGCAACGGTGATCGCAATGATCCGGGAGACGGCAAGACCTGCTTCATCAAGGGCTTTGACACTTACATGGACGAGGACTCTCTGAAGCAGGCTCTTACAGACGCTTTCAGTGAGTATGGCACTGTCGAGCGTGTGGGGCTCCCCTATGACCGCGAGAACCAGTGCCTGAAGGGCTTTGGGTTTGTGGTGTTTGAAGAAGCCAATGGTGCTACGGTGTGATTTCGATCTGTTGAACATGCCCTGATGTTGCACACGCATGATTCCAGATTACACAGAAACCAAGGCATGCCAAGGCGTATGCTAAATAATGCATCAAAGCGTCTGGATCATCTCAACATCATGTGGTATGCCGTACGTAGCCAATGTGCATCTGATGTCATGCTTGTCCCAGGTGTCGAGGTGATCGATTTTCGAAAGCCTGTGAAGCTGCAGTCGTTGTGTTGAGGGCATCCCGTGTTGCATGCGCAGATACTGTGTCTCTGGCAAATTCTATTTCGTGAAACATGTCTCAGTGTTGTGTGGGCCCCTGGGGAGATGGCCGTCCCTGATGTTGTATCTTAAACGAGCTCATCCTCTAAGCACTTCTGCTTCGTAACGGATGTTAGGGTGTCTGAGACTTATCTGTGATGCTGAGTTTCACTTTGCATGTTTTGGTGCAGTCGCTGATGATGCCCCCCCCAATGAGCACATCCTTTGCTCAGATCTGCCTTGTGGCAGATGTCTGGGTGGCTGAGACTTGCGATTTGTCAGGGGTTGCTTGTTTCCTTGCTTTTTCTCTCTCGTTGTAGTCGCTGATGATGTCCCTCCCAATGAGCACATCCTTTGCTCAGTTCTGCCTTGTGGCAGATGTCTGGGTGGCTGAGACTTGCGATTTGTCAGGGGTTGCTTGTTTCCTTGCTTTTTCTCTCTCGTTGTAGTCGCTGATGATGTCCCTCCCAATGAGCACATCCTTTGCTCAGTTCTGCCTTGTGGCAGATGTTTGGGTGGCTGAGACTTGCGATTTGTCAGGGGTTGCTTGTTTCCTTGCTTTTTCTCTCTCGTTGTAGTCGCTGATGATGTCCCTCCCAATGAGCACATCCTTTGCTCAGTTCTGCCTTGTGGCAGATGTCTGGGTGGCTGAGACTTGCGATTTGTCACGGGTTGCTTGTTTCCTTGCTTTTTCTCTCTCGTTGTAGTCGCTGATGATGTCCCTCCCAATGAGCACATCCTTTGCTCAGTTCTGCCTTGTGGCAGATGTTTGGGTGGCTGAGACTTGCGATTTGTCAGGGGTTGCTTGTTTCCTTGCTTTTTCTCTCTCGTTGTAGTCGCTGATGATGTCCCTCCCAATGAGCACATCCTTTGCTCAGTTCTGCCTTGTGGCAGATGTCTGGGTGGCTGAGACTTGCGATTTGTCAGGGGTTGCTTGTTTCCTTGCTTTTTCTCTCTCGTTGTGGTCGCTGATGATGTCCCTCCCAATGAGCACATCCTTTGCTCAGTTCTGCCTTGTGGCAGATGTCTGGGTGGCTGAGACTTGCGATTTGTCACGGGTTGCTTGTTTCCTTGCTTTTCTCTCTCGTTGTGGTCGCTGATGATGTCCCTCCCAATGAGCGCATCCTTTGCTCAGTTCTGCCTTGTGGCAGATGTCTGGGTGGCTGAGACTTGCGATTTGTCACGGGTTGCTTGTTTCCTTGCTTTTCTCTCTCGTTGTGGTCGCTGATGATGTCCCTCCCAATGAGCGCATCCTTTGCTCAGTTCTGTCTTGTGGCAGATTTCTGGGTGGCTGAGACTTGCGATTTGTCAGGGGTTGCTCGTTTCCTTGCTTTTTCTCTCTCGTTGTGGTCGCTGATGATGTCCCTCCCAATGAGCACATCCTTTGCTCAGTTCTGCCTTGTGGCAGATGTCTGGGTGGCTGAGACTTGCGATTTGTCACGGGTTGCTTGTTTCCTTGCTTTTCTCTCTCGTTGTGGTCGCTGATGATGTCCCTCCCAATGAGCGCATCCTTTGCTCAGTTCTGTCTTGTGGCAGATTTCTGGGTGGCTGAGACTTGCGATTTGTCACGGGTTGCTTGTTTCCTTGCTTTTCTCTCTCGTTATGGTCGCTGATGATGTCCCTCCCAATGAGCGCATCCTTTGCTCAGTTCTGCCTTGTGGCAGATGTCTGGGTGGCTGAGACTTGCGATTTGTCACGGGTTGCTTGTTTCCTTGCTTTTCTCTCTCGTTGTGGTCGCTGATGATGTCCCTCCCAATGAGCGCATCCTTTGCTCAGTTCTGTCTTGTGGCAGATTTCTGGGTGGCTGAGACTTGCGATTTGTCAGGGGTTGCTCGTTTCCTTGCTTTTTCTCTCGCTATGGTCACTGATGATGCCCCTCCAGTCGAGCACATCCTTTGCTCAAATCTGCTCCATGGCAGATAAATGGCTTCTGAGGCTTGATAGGGTCCTTAAGGCGTCCGGAAATGTTGCCCGATGTTCTTATCACTGATGATAACCCTCCGACCTGCAACACCCGTTGCTCAATGCTGCCGTTTGGCAGACGAGATAGTCGACGAAATCATTGCTGATCAACCACGCTCTTTTATTTTATGTTGTGCTATTGTTCTTCATGACCACACCGTGCCGAGTGCATCCTTTGCTCGGCTCTGCCATGTGGCAGAGATGCGGAGTCTAAGACTGTTGATGATGTGGTGCTGTGATGCTTGTATCCTACAGATTTGGTCGCTGATGATGTCCCTGACAGAGCACATCCTTTGCTCATCTCTTCAATGTGACAGACACGTCAACGTCTGGGACCTTGGCCTGTGTGTGGCTGCGCTGTCCTGTAGTGTGTATTGTGTGCGTTACAGTTGCTGATGAAGTTGCTGACTGGAGCATGTCCTTTGCTCAACTCTGCCTTTGGTAGATATGCTGCTCTCTTGTGTTTTCGTGTATCCGTCAGCTTTTTCAGTAGTCACGACATCTACAGTCGCTGATGATACCACCACGGCGGGCATATCCTTTTCCCAATTTACCCTCTGGTAGATATGTGGTTTCTGAGACTCTCGTGTATGCGGGATGAACAATGTTTTTTGCAGCGCACTGGTACAATGTGAGTGTGTATTTTGAGACACGCATGATATTCCTACATGACACTCAGTTTTTTTATCCCCACTCTATATGCAGGAAAAAGCGGCAGAGAACTTGGCTGGAAGTGATTGTGCCGGTGGATCGCTCTTTGTGGATCCGAATCCTCGTGGAGGTGGAGGAGGTGGTCGTGGCAGAGGAGACCGAGGTGTGATTCTTATGTTGGTGTCATGCATGATCTCTGAGACCAATCTATCTCCTTTAATGAAATGTGAATGTAAAGTTCACATGGCGCGCATGGTCTGGGTAGCTCCCAGCTGTGTGGGTGGTTTGGAGGCAGCTGCCGTAAGGCATTTTCACGCTGTATGGCTCCACATCAACGCCATATATCAAGCATCCGGTCGATCCCCATTTTAACGCTTCGGTGAATAAGGTGGCGCGATCCCGGGCCATGTGCTGTATGCTGATTCCATCATCTTGGGGAGCTCCGTTGGGGCCATTACCCTCTGGATATTACCCAGCAACCAACATTGCATCAACCACTTGGTCTCCATTTGACTGTTCATCAGATGATTCAAGTGAGGGTGGCTTGCAGGAGGTCGTGGTGGAGGCCGTGGGTTTGGTGGTGGGGGTCGAGGTGGTGGGGGCCGTGGGGGAGGAGGCTTTGGCGGCGGTGGTCGAGGCGGATTTGGAGGAGGCCGCGGGGGTGGTCGTGGACGAGGAGACCGAGGAGGTGGTCGAGGAGGCCGGGGGGGAGGACGTGGGATCCGGATAGATGCTGGGGGAGGATCGGGCAGCAAGAAGACTTTTGATTGACCATATACTTCATTGTGTCCATAGGTCTTTGCCGGTTTGAGTTGTTTATTGCGAGTGTGTAATCGCAAAACGGCATTAGTGCCATCTCAAGACGATGTCGTGTTAAATGGGGCCTAGTTTATGGAATCGTCGACATGTTGATCAGTTCGCGATTTGTTCAACGCTGTTCTTGCATCAGCCAACGTGTTGGTGCAGGCTGAATGTAACAACGATTCACATCTGTACGTCTATCCACCGTGGTTTGTGTGGGACGAGGGTAAAGAAAATGCTGAGCCGAACGAGAGCCATCGCGTCATAGCCGGCGTGCATGCAATAAAACTCCAACGTTCACATGGCCTCCACTCTTGATTCGTTTTGTGGACAACTTCCTGGCAACATGTGCACGTGCCGTGTCGCCCCGTGCCAGTCACACAGGTAGACACTCTCACCTGGACCAATAATCATGCTTGCGCATGCCCTGAGAAACATGTTGCTGTGTCGATCCCGCTAACATCGAAGCAAAGATATACATTTTACTAACAGTCGTCGATCGCGTACCGTCTGACACAACTCAAGTGTGCCGGTTTGCAATATGGATAACTTCCACGGACATTCAGAAACGTTTTATAACACAACGCTAGTTGATGATTCCGGATCCGACGATGTCAGCTTAAACCTGTCCATCGATGGGCTGAAGGTTCTTGATCGCGCGGGTAGGCTGACAAAGCGCAAGATACCTTTGGAACAGATCACGCGCTGGACTCGCAACTCCGATCGACTTACAATGTTTGTAAAAACTCCAGCCGATTTAGAAGAGAAGGCAGTCAGCTTCTACTCTACAAGCGCAACGCTGACGTCGCTGCTGGACTCGCTCACGTCGTTTTGTTTACAGTGAGCTCTCATTTTGATGGTGCTCGTGCCTTTGCAAGATTTTAATTGAAGCATGCCACGAGCTTCCTTTACACCACTTGTATCCGTCGTCTGATGGAGTTGCTCGATATGTCCAGACAGCTCGTGTGCGCAGGCTGGTCGAAATCATGGAAGCGCAGCAGCAGGCGGATGTGGCTAATGAGATACGTGCAGTAGCTAATAACGGCGGTCGGCGGCATAAGCAGGTTGAGCATCCTCACTTTTTCCATCGCGGTGTGTCGGTCGTGCGGATGTCGAGCGTCTTTGTTGTGCAACATTGAGTTTTGTGCAGTTGAAGAACGCCGATGAAGTTGAGTTCTGGAGGTCTCCCGAGAAGCAAGGTTGGCTGCATAGTCAAGGCGAAGTAATCAAAACCTGGCGTAAACGCTGGTTTGTTCTGAAAGATGGCTTCCTCTTTCGGTTCCTAGATGATAAGGTCACTCCGTCGTCCAAGCCACGTGGGATAGTTGATCTTTCCAAGGTGAGCATAAATGTCTCATCTAGCTGAGCAGCGACCGTTGAATTGATGCGCATGGTGCTGAACCTCAGGCATGTTGGGAGTTGAAAGGCTTTGCAGGCAGGGGAAGTAAGCAGTGGGCAGAGTGTCACAAATCGTGCCAATAGCATCAAGCTTGGCCGTGAAAAAGGATTTGTTGTGTATTTGGCTGACAGTGAGACAGAGATGGTGGAGTGGATGTCAGCTTTGGAGGGCACAGTCTCACGCTTGATGCGCATAATCGCTGGAGTCGATGAAGAGGCAGCTGCAGCGCCTGACACCTCATCGCGCCGTCCTTTTGCATCCAGCCAGAGTGCATACCTGGCGCAAGCAGAGAATGGTTACAAGAGTTCGCACTCAATTAATCGTGAACCGGACGTGTCCCGTCGCTCTGGCCTGGCAGTGCAAGGTATGCTCATGACGATGCCTTTGCAAGTGGGGTGTCGCTTGCTTTGGTGTCTAGATGTCATGTGATCGGTGCGGTTGACAAACAGCAGAGCTGCTCACACTGCATAGACAATGCTGAAGCTTGCCAGTACCAGGAATCAAGTTTTAATCCGCTGTCCTGAATTTGTCATCTGTGCATTTCATACTGACCATCGATTTGAGGGCTCTGTGACCGATTGTCATGCCTCTCTTGCACATGTGGTGCTCGATTGCAGGCTCGATGAATTACCCCGGTGTGGTGCCCCCGCCAACTGCCCCCCAGGTGCCCTCGTTTCTGTCTTCAGTGCAGAGTGCGCCTCAAGGCTACGGGCGGAACTCTGCTGGTAATGCTGATGTGTACAGAGATGAGCTTGGCATCAGCTATGGAAGGGGCACCGGCACCACAATTGGAGGTATGTCTCCTGCCTTCTGCCTGTTGCTGGCTATGACATGTGGTTTGTTAATCAACCGTTTAACATCTGCTACATATATGTATACTGCGCCTCTGTCAGTTTGCGCTAGATATGTGCCATCCACATCGTCAGCAGGAGCCCACTGGTGGCGCACAGAATTCATGTGTGCACTGTGATGCCGCGTTGAGGACAGATAAGGTGCAGGAATAGGAGGCGTGGCAGGTGTACGCGCCTCGTGTGCTGGCCAGCCTCAACTGCCGTCAACGATATCCGTGTCGGACAGATCCTACCCATCGCAACCCAACGGCGGCCTGCCACCTCAAGAAGCATACCAAGGCGGAGCGCCTTCACGTGGGCCACCTCAAGCACAGCATGGCTATGCGCCCGCTGCACCTGCACTGCCAGACACGCTTAATGTAGTTTCCATCATGGATCAGCCGCCATTGCAGCAGCCAGCATATGGGGTGGGTGGGGGCACTGCGCATGCTTATGCTGCACATGCACCGGTGCCCCCCCCACCGGTGCCACCTCCGCCACAGCCGGCACAGTGGGATATGCTGTACACTCCAGAAGGCCGGCCGTACTATTACAACCAAAGGACACAGGAGACATCCTGGGAGCGTCGGTGATTTTGTTGCCCAATAACCTCTGATGCTCCATATCGCTCCTCTTTTCAGGTAGAGTCTCTCATGTTGAGATTGTTGCAGAACTTGCGGACTGACACCAGTGGCAGCCCGGTGATCTTTCGCGGGATCCTCATGTGTGACATCCGACATAGAACGTGTCACGTTTGAGTGTCTTCTTTGTGATTTGTGATCCAATCCGGAGACGTTGTCGTTCAGATTTATACGGCCATTTAAAGATGCCAGTGCAACGTTTGGGACTGTAGTGTCTGGTCAAGGACGCAATACTCGGTACTCTGCAGTAAAGATTATGCACTAGTCACGTTCTGCATACAGGCAGGGACAGTGCGACTCCATGGCATCGCGTGTACCAGATGCAATGGGAGGCCTTCATGGAACTGTCGAGTTGGTCAGTGTGATCGTGCTGTATGTCCTCGAGCTACATGAGTACTGTGAAAGCGGATGCACTCGTGGCCACTACTATGAGCAGTTTTCAAACGCAACAAAACGTGTTCGAACGCAGCGTCTGCAATTGACCACTTGTATGGATGGGACGTCAAAGCGCTGTGCTTATTGTCTTAGGTTCGACACCTGTGGTGCCCGTATTTTTCATACCCGGATCCCCAGCCATCGTCCCGAATACTGGACAACGTCGTATTGTGTTTACACGCGTATGTGACCGTGTCAGCGACCAAGATCTTTCGCAATGTTGAGAGGGCATGGTACTCTCAAAAGCCTGCTCGGAAGATCTGTTGTCGCACAGAAGCCTTCTGGCGCTTCCAGCGACAGACGAGATCCCGCGGGCCGTAACCCTTCAAAGCGATCCCGCGCCATCGACGTCGCCAAGGAGCCAGAAGATGACGGTCTTGTCCGATGCCCTGTCTGTGCCGAGGTGCTACATGCGGACACTGCAAATGCTCATGTTGGTACGTGTCCCGGATGGCACAGAGCATGCAGCACGGAGCAGCTCAGTGATGCGAAGTTAGCAACCGCTCCACCGTGCTGTGCAGCAAGAATGGCATGTCTGCAGACTGATGGATGCTTTACTCCCTGTGGGACATTGACGCAGCAGGTGTTTCCTGCAGAGTCATGCCTCGCTAAAAAGGAACAACAAGTAGCGAAGAGCCAAACAACGCTCTTTTCGTGGAAAAAGGCGCCAGGAAAGGCCGCTAAAATACAGGAAGAACGGAAACCCGCAATTGAAGAGCCAGCTTGGCAGCATGATGCGCCCAAGCCGGTGATGAGCACTCGACCTGCACCAATTTGGACCTTCACCAGCAAAGGGAAGAAGGCCAAAGGGAAGAAACGGGATGAATTGCAAGTGAAGACGTATATTGTCGCCCGTAGGTTCTATGATTTCGCACCGTTATCTATTGATGCCCAGTTGTCTTTTGCAAAGCATGTGGACGACCGAGGGTACCGTTGCTTCGCTGCCTTCTACAGATCAGGTATGTGCGCTGCAAAACACTGCCTTGAGGAAAGTACGTGCGCAACAGGACCAGTAGCTACATGAATTGCTGCTTGACCATGACTGTCGCTGCAGAACCCGTTGGCCAACTGCCTGAGGAAATCGTGAAGGCGATCGAGCCTATTCAAGACTTTGTATCTGTCAGCGCCACAGTGGCAGCCGCACCACGCCACAAGCGTGCACCCCAGCCAATAAATCTTACCATCAAATTTTCTGGTGGTGTATCAGCGTCTTGGCAGCGATCACTGGAAGACGTCAGCCAGGCTGCCACAAACGTTTGGCAGCAGTTGAGTGAGGTGTGACGCAAGCCGATCTCCTGGCAACTGCCCCAGCCGCGTGTCGCGTCTAAAAACACCGTGCAGACTACCTCTCCCTGCGCTGCCTCGATTGATTGTGGTGCATGCATGCCCCTGGTCTGCTCGGCAGGCAGCGTCACAGCGTCCTCTGTGTGCACTTTTGCAGAACACTTGGCATGGACAGCACACAGGCAACACTGTAGCCGCATAACTGGGTCTGCCCCATCTGCCAGTCTGACTTCATTAGTACATCTGTTTGACCCTGCGTTACCTCATCGGATGCTGCACTGTCCGGGCACCACCTATCACCATGCTGCTGCCAACTGCGTGCACCACGACACCACTCTTGATCCTCTGCAGACGGCCGGCCAGTCCCTGCGGCGGAACTTCCTTGCCATGCTGGACAGCACCTGCGATGTCGATGCGCATGCGCTCGCGGCCCTCGACACTCGCAATGCCGAAATGCTGCGGCGCCTCACGCATGCGGCGCAGAGCCTGTTGCTTCGCCTGCTGCTGCGCAGGGGCCCGTGGTTCCGTGTGCGCAGCCTCGTGTACGAAGACGTCTCTGATGTTGACGCAACGGTGGCCGAGCTGGTGGCGGCGGGCCTGCTCACGTCCGCCACCCCTGCGTCCACGCCCCATGCCACGCCTCACAGCCAGCAGTCAGAAAGCGGCCAAGGTGCGTGCCGGCGCTGCGACTGGAGGCATTGCAGCATGGCCGCGAGTCTGCGGTGCAGGGCTATGTGATGCAGGGGACACGGACACAGTCGCGTGGGAGGCCTTGGCCTCTGTGATGCAAGTAGACGAGCTGTGGACAGCGCTGGAGTGCTTCAACATGAATCAAGATCTTGGCCGCCGCATTGTGCGAGGGCGTAAGAACGACGCGCTTGCCATGCTGAAAGACCTGGCCCAAACGGCATGCCCCCTGGCACTGCTACCCCCAAGCTGCACACTCCGCCCTTTTGCCTGCGCCTTGCGGTCTAGCAGCTTCATGTGATCGTGCTGCCACACTTGTTTGAACCTGCCAGGCTGCCTTTGTCATGGGTGCCTGAGCGGCTATTCCCCACATGTCTGGAGCATCTGCAGGACGCGCGGGCCGCGCTGACAGTGCACCTGCACGCCGTGGCTGGCGACTGCGTCGCGGTGGGGCGCAGCATGGCGCGTACGTACCGCCGGGTGACGCGCCTTGCACTCTTGAATGAATCGCACAGTGTCAGCCACTTCTTGCTGGCGGAGCGCGGGCTTGCCAAGTACCCCTCCTATGCGGTGCACCGCACGCGCTCCGCATTCCACTCCCTCGAGCACATGCAGGAGTACGAGGCCGCCCTTGAGGTGCGCTCTGCCAGGGCATGCTCTCCGCCATGGCACCTGTTTGCTGTGCTGCCGGGAAGCTGTCATGCATGCAGCTCGAACATAGCTATGTGTGCCAGCTGCGTGTGGGCCGGCTGCTGTGTAATCACAGATCCGGCAGCGCAGCCCCTGTCGCATGGCAGGTGCTGGCACACCATGTCCAGACCTCCTTGAGTCATGCAGCTCCGTGCGTGTGGCGCCTTGTATGGGGACATTCGATGCTCAATTGACATCTCAGAGCAGATTCTGAAAGCGCTCGCAGGCCGCTCCTGTTACGGAGGCAGCCCATGCAGATTGCAGGCCAGGTGGATACATTGGTGGACAACCAGGACACTGCGGCTGCGGTGCCACTCATGCGCCGTGCGGCCCAAGAAGTGCTGGCGGGCCGTAACAAGTTGATGGCATGGGCCAGTGGCGGCCCTCTGCCATGCCCTCTGGCCGAGCCACTGTGCCCTGTAGGCAGAAAGGCGTGCGTTGAGTGGTTCCGACGGAGGCGGCGCAGCTCGCCCGATGCTGAATTCACCACCGGCTCGGCTGCACCCATTTCTGTGTACAAATCGGCCATAGACTGTGGAGGCAGCGACGGTGTCGACACGCCGGGCACGTCTTCATGCCAGTCACACGCTGAGGGCAACCAGTCGGAGTGTCTGACGCTTCTTCGGGGAAGCCAGAACAAGGCCAGTTCTGAAGCTTGCACGGACGCATCGGAGGCAGCAGACACCCTGGAGCCGCTGTTCCTTGCGCGCTTTGACGCGGCATGGATCTTCTGCGAGCTAGCCACGATGTATGTGTCGTACCTGGAGCGACAGAAGGAGTACCAGGAGGCGTGTGAGCTGTTGCAGGCCTTGCTCGGCGGTTCAGCTTGCCCCTCACGCAGGCGCGGCTCCACTCCCCCTCCCCCACCACCCATGCCATTCTTTTTGGCACATTTGATCAGTCATCGAATCAAAAGCAGAGGACCTTGCACTGCAAGCGATCGCCTGTGTCTGTTGTCTCGGGAGGGCTGAGAAAATGGCAATGTCTTTAGCACATGCATGCAGTCATAAATTGCGGCTGCAGGGGGCACTGGTGGGTGCGTCTGGCGATCAACACAGAGCATCGCGGCATGGCGGTGCGCGCGCTCGAGATCGCCGAGGCCGCTCTGGCCGACGCATGGGTGCGCGGTGGCGCACGCCTCGACCTGCAGCGCCGCGTGCTGCGCCTCGGCAAGCCCCCAAGGCGGTGGCGGCGGCCGCCGTGGGCCGCCGCAGCAGCATGGGAGCCGGCTGTCCTGTACATCGAAGCAGCACCCATTGTCAGCGGTGTGGGTGCTGGCACCGGCATCCGCAACAGGTGTGCACCCGCGCCGGCCTGTAGAAGCGTCTCTCATCACAAAGTTGTACTCTGTACTGCATGCTGTCATGCTTAGCCAGCATCCCCACCCTCCCAGCCTCTAGGTGAGGTGAGGCCTGGGTATCGCCGGCTGTTCTCAAGTGTTTGCTGGTCATCAGGCAGCCGTGCATGAGTTGTGATCTGACCGCACGTGCAGCTTCGATCGTTTGGCAGATAAGGTGTGAAGCGCTTTTGTCATTTCGGTGCACCACAGCGCAGCAGCTCTTGACATCCCCCCCCCCTCCGCGTGTCACTTGGAATGCTGCGCTGGCAGGTACATGAGCCATGACGGCCACTCACATGTGACCGTAGAGGAGCTGTCGCTGGAGCACTTTGCGCTGCGAGTGAACGGCGGGTGGGCCGGCGTGCACTGTGAAAACGGCGTGTGGAGCACCCTATTTGCAGTGCTTCTGTGGGACGTCCTCTTCGCGCCCGTGCCGGACGTCTTCCGCTCACCGTTTCAGAGCGCCCCGCTGGACCTTGGCACCGACGCCTTTGCGCCGGCGCGAGCAGAGATGCTGCGACAGGCGCTCTCACGCCTTCGCAACGGAGAGGCGCTGGAGATGCTGGAAGCGACTTGGAGGGAGCACCGAGGTGGGCTAGCAAGCGGATGACTTACTGTGCACGTGTGGAAGCGTGTACAGATTCTGATGTAGTGAGCGCATGCAGGGCAGTGGGCTCGAGGTGTGCATTGGGATCGCTTTGGGGTGGACATGCTGCGCGAGGTGGTCGTATGTGTCGGGGGCGTGGGCCTGGCAAGCGTCTGCGAGTGCTTGGCGGAGGATTACAGCGCTTGGATGTCTGGCATGCCGGATTTGCTCCTATGGGATATGGGTGTGCAATACCGCTTTGTGCCTTGACAGCCTGTCGCTGCACAATCTGTGATGCAGATGGGCAGCTGTGCGAATTCTTGCTCAAGAATGAATTGCATTTGCAGGTCAGAAGGAAGCTCGCATGGTGGAAGTGAAAGGCCCGACGGACTCGCTGTCTCAGCAGCAGAGAGCGTGGCTGAAGCTGATGAATGACGCAGGAATGGACGCATTTGTGGCGAAAGTGCTGCCGCCAGGCGCCCGTGCGAAATGACCACTCATTGCGTGAAGATCACGAATTGCAGATCCTGGCGTCGCTCACGTTCTCGAATGCTCTCCGCTACTGAAGACGATCAATGGAGGTGAGTGCATGTTTGCCCCGTGGAAGGTCGTGGGCTCGCTCCCGCAGCTGGTCTGATTCTTGATGCCAGTCAAGTGTACGACACGGTCGTCCAAAGCTCCGCGGTATATCCGCTGCAACCGAGGCCGCCGCCGGACTCGTTGCCATGTAAGCATTGGTGCAGCATATCGTGAAGCACATTTATATTCGCATGATCATCACGAGCGGACTGGATCTGTTGCAGCGAACAGCGGACCATGTCCGTGTGCATTCTACCGGTGTTCCGACGTGCGCCACCGCATGTCACAGCAGAATTGAGAAATCTTTTCATCATTCGTCCATAAACTTCCACTCGCCAGCTTGCTGCAGAATTGATCAACTTTTAGGTGGAGGTTTGAGAGATGAGCAGGTGGTCGAACTAGCCGGGCCATGCTGCACTGGGAAAACACAGGAACGCTGCCAACGCGTTTTTTTTCTCTCCAGTTGTGCCATGATTCAAAATCGAACTTGTGCACTTGTGCAGATGTGTCTGAGCATTGCTGCATCGATTCTGCTTCAGGGACAGCCCGTGCATTGGGTGGACATGACTGATGGGTTTAGTGCAACCAGGCTGCATGAAATTCTGCAGTGTCGGATCAAAGAGAAGGTGTGTGACCAAATGATGTCTTGATGGTAAGCATGGCATAGCCCTTCAAACTGATGTCTAGTCGTGCAGGACGCACAGCCTGTCGATCTGATGCGGAAAATAAAAGTGTCGCGCGCAGGCAACGCGTTGCAGCTTTTTCATCAGCTTCACGACATGGAGGGTGTAGACGACAAATCTGCTGTCTGCATCATCGATGGCCTTGGCCCTGCTCTGCGGGCTTTGAGGGCCGGAAGTACACACCATCATCAAGGTTGTACATCGAATTGTCCTTGAAACGTAGTGTGCGGTGAGGAAAGGCCTACAATCCGTGTTGCCATGCAGGAGAAGCACTGATCTCAGCAATAGCCAAGAAGTTAAAGAGTCTCGCGATGACTCGTGGTTGTTCTGTGATCACAACCAACGATGTGGATGGCTCAGGCAGACCACTGGGTGGTCTCTCGTGGACTCACGAAGCCCAGTACCGACTCCTGATGCAAGAAGGCGAGAGGCAGGGTGATGAATCCGTTTACATAAGCTCACTACAGTCTGCAACGTTTACACGGCCGGATCTTAAATCTGCGACTGCACATATTTTGGTGACTGATTCGGGTCCCCATGTCGCCCATGAGCGTTCAGTGTAACGACTATCTACCCTTATCCATCGGCAAAGAATTGGAATCATCTCACTGTTTCAGACAACTACTTTACATATCAGATGTATATGCGGCACTTGGGACATTGACATGCCTTTGCTTATGCTTCTATCGCACCTCAGCACCGTAATCTGTCTGTTCTTCTGTAAGGGCACTGCATTGAAACGACATTTAGCTATGAGAACCGATAATGCGAGTTCGTGCATTTCTGCATAAGTAGTGGTGACAGCTTACCTGCGGGACTGCCGGACAATCGCCTGCCCTATCGCATTGATCCAGTCCTCCTTCTCCTGCACGATCCGCTCTGTGCAGGCAAGGCAATAAATATTCATTGGCGGCATACATCAGTGTTGAACCATACCCTGCTGTCATCAGCGATGAAATACTGTGGGCCAGCACCCTGAACTGAAATCTCGAATGCATGCGCTTTGCCAGCACATGCAGTTGAGTCCTCAGCTCCTTTGATTGCAATGCACCCGCGTATCTTCGCACACATGACAACAATTCAGTTGAAGTTCGCAAGCGGTCCCCACGAGGCCATTTCTCATGATATGGTGCCTAATTTGAGAAGAAGAATTGCATCAGTGTTGTAGAGGTGACGAAAACATACCTCAATAACGCCTCTCGGCTGTGACTCCGCAGTTATATGATTATCTTTGAACCACAACAGTTTTCCATCCTTCAAAATAAACCATCGTCGCCTCCATGTCGGGAGCCAAGTGCCTGTGTGGCATCACTGTTGACATTCAACCTCAATGACCTACGCTTCGGCAGCAACACCAACGTATGCATCTATGCACTATACAAGCCAAAACTGCAGGTGCACGCAGCCATATGCAGCAATTTGCTGAGCGACTGTGGGCATGAAATGTCGGCAACAGTTCACGGTGCGTGTTCAGGTTCTCATATCTGCATAACTCGCACCTTGCTTCTCAAGCCACCCACACCTTTCCGGTCTGTTCCAGAATTCAACACCGTCTGTCTCTGTAGACGGGCCGAGGAAGTTCATGCTCGAAAAGGCACAACTTCGACAGTAACGCGCCAAACGGATACCGCTATCGGCTATAATCGTCCCCACAAGAATCAGTCCAGTCCACGGAGAATTATTGCGCTCGACTCGCGCCTGCTCGTTTCGAGTGTTTGCGCTCGGCGGGGCGGGACTAGCGATGTCTTGAAACACAAGGTGCTGGAACGGCCTGTCCCATGCCTGTATCCCAACAGCACAAAAAATCAGCAGGAGCACAATCCGAAGGCACGCCTAGACAACCCGCCACTGCGTTGCAAAGGTTCAGGTCGACCAGCCGCGTCATCCCTGTGCGAGCACGTGTGACGCAAGTGCGCACGAGAGATACCAGTGCACTGCAGTGTCTTGTATGTTAGACCCACATGGAGGCGTAGGGATACGACCGTCGTAGAGGAAAGTAACTGCTTCAATTACCGCATCGCAATGAACTCTAGCACTGCAATGTCAAGTAGTTGTGGCTTGTACCGGGGGGCGAGGTTGAATAAGTGAGCTGCCAAAATTTTGGTCACACCGACATCGATCAAATGAGAAAGCACTGCAGACGAAGGTCATGCACGGTTTGTGGTGGATGCGATGTTTTCTTACAATTTGCATAACTGTTCAATAACTATAGATGCAACATGCACAACGGACTTAAAAGATGAGACAACATTACTGGAACACCTGCATTGAGTTTTTACCTGCACTTTTGACTTGTGCACATATGCTTTCTCTGCTGATTGAAGTATCCTGCGGATTGCAGCAGGTACACCAGAAAAACCTCAACAGTTACGCACTGCGGCCATTGTCAGCACCGGCTTTGCTGGGACCCGAAGAAACATCGCCTTCTCCGAGCCTGTTCTCCGGCAATTGTTTTTCTGCCTGGTAGATCTTCCAGAAAAGTGCGGGTAACAGAGGGAAGCCAGCTTGAATGAGGTCCAGCCTGACCTGATTGCTGGATTTTGCAAACAGAGACAGGCCAAAGACGAACAGCTGCACAAAGTCAAGCTGCGATGACAAAAACCCACGCCAGTGGAAATCTGAAAGAGCGAAGAATGCGCTAAAAAATTCACGTGTCCGGGCCAGATCGAGCTTGAGCAGAACTTCCATGCCGAAAGTCATAAACTCTCGTTGGCGCAACCTGTCTGAAGGCCATATACTTTGCCAGATGTGCTGCGACCGCATGTCAAGGTCTTCACCTGCAAGTCATATGCAAAACAAGTCGGTCATAGTCCTGCTCACCGGTCAGAGGCCTGCTCACAATACGCTGATGAGGCTTCACAAGATGTGCATATGGCCTCAACAATTCCTGGTCTGCAATGACTGCAGTTTAATGGGCCACTAAATGTCACGCGCGCGCTTGAAACGGGGAAAGGATGACAAAGTGTGCACGCTGGACCCAGGGTCCACTGGGATGGCGAAGAAGACACAGCGAGGAGCAGCGCACCTGAGCGCCTGCCTCGCTGCTTTAGCGCCTCTACTTCGTCCACAACACGGTCAGCCAGCTGTGGCACTGCGCCCATGGTGCGGGCCACCATGTATCCAGTACTGGGATGCACCAGGCCTGCTGTGCCCCCCACACCAAGGACACGCTGGTTGCGCAATGGCAATGCTCCTCCCATTGGTATGAGGCAGTACTCCTCTTCAACTATTAGATTGACCTATACGCCGAGGCTTTCATGATGAATGAACGGCTCACAGCGTGGTGGAATCAAAAGGCTCTGAAACGTACTTTGACACCCAGGTGTTTCAGCCTTGCATATAGCCTGTCTTTAAGCTCCTCGAATGGCACTCCTGGCCGTGCAACCAGCGACGTCTCTTCAAAAAAAATGCGCCTGTCCGAAAAGGGCATAGCATAAAGGAATGTGGGAAGCTTGTCGTTGCTCTCTCGAAGCTGTGGGTACCGTGCCAGATGAGAGTCCCTCCAGTCCATGAACAACATTGCATCATTGTTGAATGGATGGCTGTCTACCTCTGCAGTTGCACGACGCCCTTCTTAGACATTCAGGCTACAAGCGTGATTCTTATGACTTCTCTGCCACCCGTGTGACCAAATAGGCACGACCAGTTTAGTGAGCACATAGCCCGGCTTGACTGTAGAGGCAAAGACAGCGATGGGTGAGCACAACTACGGATCAAGACAAAATCTATTTGTGAACCTGTCTGGGCTGTTGGACGGGTTGAAGCGACGCTGAAGGAACACAGAAGGGTGTAAGCGATGCCGAGGACCGTACTGTTGGATGCCAACGCAAATGGATCGCAATAAAGTGGAAGGCATTCTCTTGCTGAATTCCCGGCTAACTATAGTGTCTATGAGAATTCGTGGACACTGCACGTGGAAGCGAGCAACAGGAGTGCCGTTGAACCGCGGCACTGCTCAGCACGCGAGGCTCGTGATGCACACCGGCCATGATGCCGTACGCAGCTTGATATCCAGGATTGTGTTCCCCGTCCATTTTGGTCAGTTTGCGTGCGTGTCCCGTCGCATCAATCACAAACGAAGCCGAGATCACTAGATCGTCAAGGCAAGCAAGCTTGGATCCATCATCGTCGTGAGAGCAGCCCTTCGCCCTGCCAAGATGAAACTGCACCCCCGCATCCAAGCAGTCGGTTATAAGCCTATCCTTCAGCTTCAATCGGTCCACTCGTGCGTATGGGCGATTCAGCGTCCTGAAAATAACGTTCAAACATGCCACACCAAATTTCAAGCGCTCGATGCACATGTGTCACCATACACAGAACAAAAGGCTACAGAGACACATGATTCATGAATCTACAATTTGAAATAAACGAATTGCCGAGTTTGTTCTGCTGTTTGATTTCACAAGGTGCTGAAACACACGCGCATCCACTCGAAGATTGAAACCGGCCCATCAGGTTCGCGTACCTTTCATCATCATCGCCGAGCCACACATTTGCGATCTTCCATTCGTGCTCGAAGCAGTCACCCAGGCCCATCACCTCAAACTCATCGCACCATACACCGTAGTTGTTGGGCCAGTGCTGCAGGGGTGCCGGATCCACCACTACAACGCTGAGACCTGCTTTCGCTATCCTTGCGGCCGTGGCAATGCCGGCAGGGCCAGCACCAGCTATCGCCACATCCACTGGCGGAGAGTCTTTGCTATTGTACCGCGGCAACTCAACACCTAGCGCAGGAGGAACCTCGGGCTCAAACGGGGGGGGGGTGTACTTGAATCCACTCGATCGCTTAGGCGTCAGAGTTGCTACACGTACCGCTACACATCGTGATGCGTGCGGGCCGCGAATTTGGGTTACCCTCATCGTGGCCAGCCCACATCAACAGAAGTTCACCATTGGCAACAAAAATTAATTTCAATGCCCCAGGCGATGCAGCTCATGTCAATTGCCAATCCGCGCACCTGCCTTTCGCGTGAACACAAAGCATGAAGTGACGTCGGGGTCCCACTCGAAGCACTTGTGCATGCCACATTCGTGTGTACACTGAGGTCACGCGCGCAGGTCACATGTTGGTTGTCATGCACTGGAGCTGCTCGCTGGATTCGCGGTGCTGCCCGCCTCGTCGCATTTATCCTTGCAACAAAGACGTCACGTGCTCACACCATCCATGGTATGCTAGAAACGGTGACATACGGGGCAAGGCATCAGTCAATGCATTGGTCCCACATGAAATACTCCCCCAGTTCAATGATGTGATGTTGGCTAGGGCCAGCCCCAAAGATGCACTGGTTGTTGCTGAAGGATGAACGACTGTCGTCCCTGTGCAGTCGAGGGATTGGAATTTGTCCCGACCCTACTTACAACAGCCAAGACCAGTGGTGCTTATGCCAGCCAATTAGACCTTTGCAATCGTCTTTGTATGGCACTTGGCCGAAGTGCACTTCCACTTGCACTGACAGCAAGGGGGGGGGGGGGGGGGGGGGGGGGATGCATGAACAACTGTAGCGTCCAGCAGCATACGCCTTCCTTTGAGAATAGTATGTAAGAGGCATAGAGGTAAGTCAACTTATAGCATTGTCAGCAGGGGCATGTATGTGAGCAACCTGGCGCGGACATACTTGCTGTGGCGAACTCTCATCAAAAGATAGGTGAGGGTGAGCTACATACGTCAGCTGTCCACCCCTGGCTGGAAATCTGGACGCGCAAGGAAAGCATTGAGAGGTCAATCTGCATGTTGCCCGGTTTTTGGTCTGTTAAAAGGGAGTGTGTGGTGTGTGTTTGCCGCTACGGGGAAGCCTGCACGATGCTGTCGCGGATGGGTGTGCCTCAAGTGATGGTGAGTGAGTTGAGGGTGTGCCATGCGCCTGAACGAGGCCCATGTCCTGGTGGGTAGGGCGTGGCGTCCGGTGTCGTTTTCATCTCGCTCTGGTGTGGGCCTGGAATTCTTTCTGCAGTCCTGCAAATGCTGTTTTGCCATCTGTGGCTGCTGCTTTCTGTGTCACCAGCTTATGTTATATAGACGCGGGTAGCGTGGATGCCTTAATCATTTCGGGTGATGTGAGTCCTGATTGCATATGCGGGCATGGCATGTAGTCATGCATGCATGAGGTGCGACCATGGTACCCATGCACTTTATTTCGATAAGAATTCAAGTTCGCAAAGTTAAATCAATATACAGCAGTGGCACCTTGGTCAAACTCCATGGGTACCTGGCTAGAGCTGGTGGCAGCACATCACTCGCTACAGCTGGTGGTTCTGAAACCCCCCCTTCCCTGGCCCCCTCATGGGGTCACAGCGACCACCCTGATGCAAGACGATGCTGATGGGAGGCCCCGCAACGATAAATGTGCTGCTTAGTGATTCTGTACACAGCTGTCGCGCCAGTTGCTCTAGACAATGTATCGGACACAACGGGATCTACACCTACATTGAGCACATAGATTCAGCAGTCACTGCACGCTATCGATGCCGACTAGGGCTGCGTGCTAGCGTTGCATGGAGGCCGTGGCAGCTGGCCGGTCTCCGAAGCCCCGCACAACCTTTGTCAGCAGCATCACAAAGTCAGCCAAACAGCAAAAAGTTGTTGGAATAGTACCTGTCTCAAATCACGCTTCAGTCTAGATCTCCATTAGTTTTGCTTCAACGTGAGGAAAGTATGGCATCCAGGCAGGCAAGCTGGCAATATATTGCTCGATGTGCTATGTGCCAGATCCTGACATTCGAGTTCATTACACTTCTCTGTGAGGTATGGCAACGTGAGGCCGTTCGAATCAAAGGTCTACTATCCAGTTCACAATGTTGAACCATTCCTGATACAGAGATACTGAATGCCGGCAAGGACTGCGTTCATTCCTGCATGTACCTTGTCAACATGATTGACTGGTGCTGAGGCACGTGTTGTACAGGGGCATGATATGAATGGTCTGCTGCTGTGTTCAGATGTTCCACATTGTTCTCCGGAGCAGGGTCATCCACAAAGTCTCTGAGCCCATCGCGCAGCGAGATTCCTCTCCCAGGACCTTCACCACCGTTCAACACACCATGACCTCTTTCATCTGGAAACTGGCTTTGAAAAATGGCTCTAGTAGATGGCACATTTGTCCATTCTTGTCCTAGATCCCTGTTAACTGCCAAGCATGTTGCATATGGGTTGCCGATGATGCAGAAGGTGGCAGTTAGGTAAGGCAGACTGAAGAGGATGCTTATTGGTGCTCCTACGGAGTAGCTTACCTGGGTGTTGGCCAGGTACCTGTAAATGATGTCGACAGGACTTGCCGCACCATGGACGGTGGTGCATGGGCCAACTGTGCAGCAGACAGGCGACTGGAGTTGATCACCGCAGGTACTGTTGCGATGCCACTGCTGTAGGGGCCTACATACATTACCACCGTTGACGCAGCCTCTATGCATGACGTACACACATAAATCAACAGATGAAGCTCACATATACATGGGGTGCCGCGCGATAATGGAGCCCGCGCTGTACCACGTCTGGGCGATGCCGACAACATGCTGGAAGGCGTGGGCCTCTGCCGCTTCACAAGACCAGAGCCAGTTGTTTGTAGCTCCCACTTGTTCTGCAAGGATCTAGGTTCCAAGATGTCACGCTGCCGTATCAGGCTGGAGGCAGGAGACAGATGGTTCCACAGAGTGGGCCGAGTCTGTAAAGGGGTTATGCGGTTTGACATTCCAGATTGCATGTTTGAACAGTATTTCTCTTGCCCGTAGCCCAACACTGTATGTGATGGATCGTTGGCTACAGCTGGTCTGTGTTCCATGATGGAGCTATGTTTGACAGAGGATAGATGCAGTTTACGCTTCGCAGGCCTGGATGGTGTTTGCGTGCTAATATCATGCTGGGCAGTTGCAGGCCCTCCAGCTGAAGCGAAATCTTCTTCGCTGCTGAGGGCGGTCTGGATTGCCAAATCAGCTGTACATGTGGCAGGTTGGCTGCATGCATCATTCCAAGTCACCAAACATGGTGTTGCATGTATGGCACTGCGGTGGCGTCCTGCAGCATGCTGCATGCTGCTTGTCAGTGGTGCACACGCTGTGGCAGGATGATCAGCTTCAGCATCCCCTGTGACACGTTGCACACACAAAGGAACGGGATCTCGTGATGCTTGTGGGCCTTCAGCTCTCGTTGACACCATGCTTTGCACCGACTGCATGCAAGCCTCCGGCCAATTTATTTCGGCCTGCTGGCGGGCACAGAGCACGATCATGCAATGTGCCACTGCGATGGAAGCACACATTCAGCAATGAAGGTTCCTTTTCCAATGGCGCAGTTTGATATGTCGCACAGAGGCCACCATCAACGGCAGTGACGCACAACGATGCGCCTGGCGGCAGAATTAAACGTGGCTGCTGTATTTTTCCCCACCCACCTTCTGACTGCGGACCACTGTCCAACGGACGCCCTGGCCAAGCACTTGCAACGTCTGAAGTACCTTGTATTACACGCATCAGGTCAGATTGCGGCAGAGCTGCAAACAGAAGCTATGCTGAACTGCAGTGTCGCCATGTCCAGACTACAATGTGACCTTGCTGTGGGCTGGACAAGAACATACTTATGATCATGCACAGTCAAATAATATTCTGAGTCAAACATATGACTGGAGACTGGCAACAGGCATCGCTGGTGCACGTCTGAAAATGAATGTATACTTGTGATGCAATGACTGACCATTGCATTGACGTCCTCTTACCTGGTGGCGACGACCGTGGGAGCCCCACAGCAATTCCAGCAGCTGTGGTCTTTTCTGATGTGTAAGCTATCGATGGCAGCAGCATTTGATCCGGCCCGCATACAGCAGCTTGCCTATTTGGTGTCATCACAGGCCTGACCTGGGAGGTGTTGCACCCATCAGGTGACCTATGGGCGTATTGTGGCACCATTCTTGTTGCAAAGCCTTCTCCCTGAGCCAAGCCAGGGACGAGGTGTTTTTGTGTTTCACCTGTGCTCATGAGGACAACTGGCACATTTTCCTGCGGAAGCAATACAGCATTGTCTTGCGTCTGAGAAGCCGTTGAATTTGAGTGCGACGCTACATCTACGCCAAATTGTGGACGGCCTTTGAGCGCCTGGCCTATCTGCACTAGCGGGAGCAAGTGGACCATCCGGGGAGCACTTGTTTTCTGAGGTCTTGGAAGTCCAAACATGTCACACGGCAAGATGAGATATTTGCCATGCCCTTCAGCACCTGTGCAGTGCCTCTCTCATTGGCTGCGATGGTGGCGCTTCCGTAAGTTCTTGCGATGTTCAAGTCGTACCATGCTCGCACTTTAGTTGGAGATCAGCGCGACTCCCTCTCCCACCGAGCCGCTCCCTCCACCATGCGGCATTCGCTAAGACGAGATCATCCTCAAGCTGTTCCAGCAGCGCCCGTTCGTGTGCTGAAAATATCTTGGAACCTTTGTCGGAAGTTGAGAGGTCAAAGTATGTCCTCTCTGGTAGGCCATCATCAGACACAGATTCTTCGTCAACTTTTCCATCGCTGTCCACCGAGGGAAATACGTCATTCAAGGGGGGAAAGTTTTGTCGTCCTGACAAAGCAAAAGGGTTGTAGCAAGCCGTTGAATACCATCTAGGCTGTCGCATGTCACCGACAGACTCATCGCGGCCCTGCCGCCGTCAGACAGAGCGATATGGAGGAGTCAAGAGGACGACAATGTGTATTATCAATCATACATACAGCTTCCGCAGGGCTTAGAAATTCAAACAGATGATTCGCTGACGGGTACACAGTCGTCTAGGTGACGCCATTGGCTTCCACAGAGTTGTAAATGAATAGCACGAGGTGAATTTGTTGTATTCGGGGACATGTGCATGAAGCGGGTGGAGTGAACTAGATAAAGACTTGAGCTGTTTGAGCCTGTAGACACCGCGGACACAATTCGCCTCCAGACAAACTGAAAACAGACGGTATCAATCGAGGCACACTGGGTAAGGGCTGATACGGCGCAGAACTGTTGCCATCCGAATACCTTTGTATACATGTCTGCGTAGCAAAAACAAAAAAAAAACCCAGATAGCTTTGACATAGGTCGTTCACAAAAGAGGCCAAGCAGGGGGGCCAGGCAATACTTTACATTTTGAAGGTTTGTTTTACCACTTCCTTCTGGGAATCTGAGAGTTCTCTCGGAAATTCGACAGAATAAGTCACAAACAGGTCTCCATACTTCGAATCATCCTCATACTTCGGCATTCCTTCGCCCTTGATCCGCTGAACTTGCCCAGGAATTGTCACCCCCGTGCGCTTGAGCGTCACCTGAACCGCAAGAGGTAATGATCATAATGGAAGAGATTGGCGTCACATGTTGATTATGCGCCAGGCTGATGACATACCTTGTGGCCATCTAAGTGCTCGATTTCCCTCTGAAATCCAACCAAAGCATCCACCAAAGTTATGCTAGCTTTGATTTTCAAATTAAATTTATCACGGTGGAAAAATGGATGTGGATCGCTGACCATTATAATGTTCAGGTCACCAGAGTCGCCATCAGCATGTGGTTCACCTTCCTCTGACAGAGTGATTACGTGCCCAGTGTCCATGCCGGGCTCGATATCGAAACTCAACTTGACTGTCTCTTCGACCAGCTGGACGTTTGGACATTGCTCGCACTCCTGCATCACATGTGCCGGGGATGCGATCAAGCAGCACGTGTGCATGGCACATGCACCCATGCCAGTGCTCGCTCGCTCAACAGCAGCAATGAGCCGGTAGCGCATTTAAGCACGTTCAACATCACATGGGATTGTTGGAGCATCGATAGCTTCATCACATCTTTGCAATGTCAAGGTGGGACAAGCTGTTTTCAGCGCATCAGTACAAAGGGCTGACCCTCTGCTGGAACTGCTGAATCATGCCCGGCCCCAGCTGCTTTGTCACAGTCTTCATGCGGCAGTTACACTGTCGCGTCCCTGTCGTTTTTTCATACACGCCTTTCACCCGGGTGAGAGTGATGTGCCGCCCGACGTAGAAGTCTTTGAGGGATGCTCTTATTCTCATCTGAATGTCTTCCCCCCGGACCTCCTCCTCCTCCTCTTGCTGCCGGTTGAAGCCAAAACCACCGAATCCAAACCTGCCAAATACACTGCACATGTCCTGGCACTTAGAGACTGCACTGATGCCACGGCGCATGTTCTGTGCGTGACAATCGTGCACTGTGCAATGGCCAAGCGTAGCTCAACCACAGCAACTCTGTGAACACAGCGGGCGCACTTTTGGAAAATGTCTCCAGCATCTTGCCGGCCCCCGCCCTGCTGCTTGAGTCCCTCTTCACCATAGCGATCATAGATCCTTCGCTTGTCCGCATCGGACAGCACCTCATACGCTGCATGTCACACCACCTTCGATGAGGGGCGGTCCTGCTTCCATTCGTAAAGATCACAATCATAAAGTACCTCATTCTGGGGGTGACTGAGACACTCTGTGATGTCTGTAATGGGCAAGACACACCATGGTTGATGTCAGCAAACTTTTTAGCTGCCTCCTCCTTGTCCTCAGGACTTCCTTCAGCCTTATCCTGCACACACCACATGCAATTTAGTCGCGAATTGCCTGAGTGTCTACTTCGTGTGACCTTCATGGTGCGGAACGAGATCCACGGATATTGCCTGCAGAAGAAGCCACAAGAGTACAGCCATACCGGGTGGTATTTTAGAGCAAGCTTGCGATATGCCTTCTTCAACTGGCTATCGTCAACACCTTTTTGAACACCAAGGAGCTGATAGTAGTCTTTTCTGCATCACCGTAGAGGTGGCACATCGTTGTGAGGCTTGTCCGATCGGTCAAGTGGCGATTCAATTGAACAGTTCGCAGAGACACACCCGAGGACAACGCAGATCAGCTGAACTAGAACCACAGAGCAAACGTACAGGAGTCTTAGACAGCCGATCCGCATGTTGAGTGCGGAGCCAGTGCTAAGCAGAAGCAAAATGGGCGGACTTCAGTGTCAGCGTGCAGCTGCTCCGCGTGGACCTTCCTTGACACTTTTGGGCGTCTCACCACGGCAATCTGACTTGCATGGCCAAATATCGACGAACATACTCAAATCACGAGAAAACCATGCTTCTGCACGCCGTGCACCTTGCTGCTCCGGTCTCCATTGACTTAGACGCGGTCAGGCGCGGTGCGAGCTGGTGAGCCGGGGATAGCTACCCCCCTCTAGCGGGCCTTGTGAATATGTTCATATCTGACTCGATTTCACAGTCGCGGCTGTGCCAAACATGTTCCTGCAAGCAGCTGCGGCATGTTGTGCTGTCCTAGCCTCGTTGAAAGTTCAGGAGAAATGGCTCGTTGCAAACTACGTTCGGTATGCAGGCGCCTCACGATAGACAGCTTGAATGATCGTACAACGTAAAGCACCACTTCAACCTCTTCGCCATGCTTTAGCACCGTCCCTCCGCCGCATCTCCAGTGCATGTTTGGCCTTAAGTTACGTATTGACAATATGAATTCCCGTACGATCACTTTGCGGAAAAAAGGACAAGTTCATCGGTTCGAAGTTCAGATCCAGTCGTCTCTTTTCTGTCCCTCTGAATTACAGTAGCCGTGTGAAGGCCGACGTCGGCTTTGAGAGAGAGTGATTGATTACTGTGTGAGATACATGGGCACCTGGCGGCAAAAAGCGGCAGCCAATACGGTTGATTTGTGACTGTGAAAGGCTGGAGCCTTGAAGTTGAGGCATGTTTTGTGTGTGTGTGCCAAAGGTGAGGTCCAAAATGGCCTGTTGAGCCTCAGCAAGAAACTGCTGGGCACTCATGCCCGCCACGATTGCGCCCACTGCACTTGTCTGATAATTTCAGGCGGTTGTGGGGCTGCAGCAATGTCGGTTCTGGGATGTGCAGCCTCTGCCAACACCACCAGCATATGTGTTTCATGTCCTGTCAATCAGCACATTTATCACCTCGCATCCCCAATTCCCGTGATCCCATCAATTCATCTCTCATCTCCGTGCGCATGCTGTCTGATCGCTCATTCGTTACGCGAAAAGTTACAGACGCATCTCCAGATCTCAACTAAGGCAGCAGTCATTTCCGTGAAATCCATCGCAGCTGATTTCGCGCCGAGCTGAATATTTCTGCGCTCTGTGCGATTGAGCGGAGTTTCGGCGTGCGGCATGATGCATGGATGCTGACGCATGGACAGCTAATGTGATTCGAACCGACTGTTTTGCGGAGTGGTGGACAGGACGTCACAGGCACCTAGTGCAAAACACAGCCATGCAATTTTGCGCTAACAGCAGCACAAGGTCCAAATGTAGCTCTACTTCACATCATTGGTAGGGCCGCATGTCCAGATGATGTGCACAAGAGAGGGCAGTGTGGTGTGATCGCGTGTTGCCAATCCCAGAGAGCCAAGGTTCAAGCATACGCACGCCCGCGTGCGTCGTTTCCCTGCACTAAATTCATAGCCCTACGACTGCGCAGTGATTGAGCGTGTACATAGGTAAGACTCCTGACACTTGCTCCTGCAACGTGTTCTCGTCATACACACTATGCTGGCCATCGTTGCTGAAGCTGGAGTCCGGCCTTAATGACACAGTTTCGCTCGTGCAAGCTGTTCACACAAGAATCTGAATATGTGAAGGCACCCGCGTTGCTGTTCCTTGCACTCGCATCTTATGACAAAGCAGGGTCGGCTGCACTCCTGGAAGTCCTGGAGTGTATCTCTTTTCCATGTACACGCATAGTGCATCACCTGGCAGGTTGTGAATGTTGGGTCCCAGATAGATATTACTCACTGGCTTGCGGCAGCATGACACGCACGGCCCGCAGGCTTTTGTCATGTGTATTACTTGAAACGCCATGCATGGTCAAGACACATTGAAGAGGTATCCTGAAATTCAGGATTCCTGATCTTCACAACATCACACGTGACCACCAGCAGAAGTGGAAGCTGCCACAGCTGTCTCTGCCTACAGGTCATCGCAATTCAAATGTGATTGGGTATGCACCTCAATGGGATACAGCAGGGTCTGCACAGAAGTGCTCACGACATGTTGACGGATTCAGGCAGTCCAGTTACAGGCAATCTCCCTGGCCTTTGCACCAGCCAGTGACGTTATTTCGTCACACTGTTCACAGCATACTGACAGCACGGCAGAGCCTGTGGAGTCTCTTGTAGATGGCTCGTAAGAGCCACTGCAATCTACGCTGAACTGAACATCGTGAACGAGAAGATTACATCGAAGACACAGCATCCTCGCATCGTGCCAAAATGGCATCTGTGGGTGTACGTAACCACCTTGCGCTGAGTGTCATCTTGGCCACTTTGTACGGTCTCACGAACACGTGCCTGCTGGAAGTAGGCTTGATCATCACTGCAACATGTCCAGCTAAGTCTCCCCCCATCCACACGCCACTGCCACCCTGCATGTGCAATGCTATGCCCAATCGGAAGCAGCAGGAGCTAGGCCTGCATGGCGACTTACATGTCCTCCACAGGTCCAATAATCCGATCCGGGATAAGGTCCAATCCCGCGGCTTTGGCTTGAGCATGATGGGCGTCGTGCCAGATGCCAACCTGCACACTACCCGCCCACATTGAGCACATCTACACCTGCACATCTCACATCTTTGACCCTTGCGTGGGGAGATTCCGTCTGCTGGGCTGCAAACTGTCACCGCAGCAAACCACCACTGTGCCTGCCGTGACTCACAATACATCCACCATATCACCAATTCTGCGGACGCTAGATTTCACAGGAGTTACACAGAGTTACATGCAAGGCTTTCTCCCCAAGCAGCAGCGCAGAACGTTGAGGCCACCAGCAAGGCCACGCAGCTGAAAAGGGGCAGGATAGGTACCTGCACCTCTCCGATGTGGCCGCGCTGCAGCAGAAGCATCAGCAGGCGGCTGATGCCAATGCCGCCGCCCATGCAAAGGGGCAGCGCGCTGTCCATCACAGCTTTGTGGTATGCCAGGCTGGCACGCTCCGACATGCCACGGTGCGCAAGCTGCGCTTCCATGGCTGCACGGTCGACTCGGATCCCCATCGATGACAGCTCATGGCGGTAGCCAGTGGCTGGGTGCTTCACAATGATGTCTCCATTCAGCTTCCACTGCATGCCAGCGTATGTATCCAGAAATCATGCACATTGAGGGGTGGGGTGCACACTCCAGGGTTGGGGGAGGGGGCCGTGCATGGCTGCTACAGATGCAATGACTGGGGCGTCCGTCCCTCCGTCCCGAAGCACAGCAGCATGCGGCAGGGTGCGGGACCCCGGTTCATAATGCATGCCGCATTGCAGGTATCCCTGTTATGCAACCACATAGACAAACACATGGCAACACAATAAAGCTGCAGGTTCACATCACGCAGTGCCAAGGAGAGCTATATGCTAGGCTTTCTGGTGCATGCACTGGTCTCCTCGTTCTGCCTCAAGACTCAAGACGTATCATCACTAATTCTGCTGCTCGTACGACAAGACTCGAGCACACCCATCAATGTCTGAAAAAAAAATGCAATTCAAATCCTAGGTCAAGCCAGTTCACCTACATTGCACAGGCATGCCGGCCATGATACATAGGAATCTTCGAGCGCAGGTGCTCTGCAGGCCGGCGGGGGCACGCACGTCGTCGTAGTCTGGCGCACGGACTTCCTCCGGGGCGCTACCATCTTGCATCGGCCAGCCCATGCCAACGATGAATATGGCGCCCCAGCGGCGGACCGCAGCGTCCTCGCGCCCGTGAATGTCCGCATCCGGCCACTCCGCATGCAGCTCTTCCGCTGTCACAAAGTGGATGTTGTCCGGAAGCGTCGCAGGCAGGCCTGGCCAGCGCTGTGCGACCATTGCCTCACAATCCTTGATAATCCGGTACAGGGTGCGCACAGTGGCTTTGAGGGTTGCAAGGGTGCGCTGCTCCGCTGTAATTGCAACCTCCCAGTCCCACTGGTCACAGATGTTGCTGTGGGTTACGTCACCCTTGTAACCCTTACGGATGCTTGTACTCTCGCAGAATAGCCCGGAGCCAGGGGCGCATGCATAGCGCTGCAGCATCAGGCGCTTCCACTTGGCCAGGCTACTGACAACCTCCGCGTCAAAGCCAAATCTGCACACGGTGTGGGGTATGCAGTGGAAAAGCGCGAGGTGTTGGAGGAGTTAGCGTGCCCTAGCGCCCCGCAGGGCATGCTGGAGACATTGGCAGAGCAAGGATTGTTGTTGATGTGGCAAGGGCACCAGGACACGGGGAGGCAACAGGAGAAGCACTTTTCAGCCTCAGTTGGCCCATCAGGGACAACTCCACGGTCACGAGGGATGTTTGCTACATGGAAGGAGACAGCCTTGTGGGCTTCTGAGCCGTCTAGATCATCGTTGACCCCTGCATGCATGCAACGCAAGCAACGCTGAAGGTCTGCTAAATCTGTCTGGTGACATCAGGTCAGGTTCGACTCAGCATTGCATCACACACCTGTGCCGCGCACAAAGGCCAGGGGCGATGTGTGCTTGAACAGATTGAGGTCGCGGCGCAGGCGGTCCTCCACAAACTGCTTAACTGCGTCTGCCGCAAGTGCAGCGTCTTTTCGGGACAGCACTGGCTTGTAGTCCCGTGGCAGTAGCCCAGGGTCCATGTACTCTGCACCAGACCGGATGTCTAGGGTTGCATTCTTTGGGGGATACGGAGGCGCTGCGAGTGGCACGGCCTTTTATGGAAGCGGTATCAAGGTGGTTGTCCAGGAGTAAACACCTCGAATGACATTGCTGGTAACTGGTAACTATGTTTGCATGGAACCGCCAGCAAGGCCTCCACCTGTCCAAGCTATGCTGTAATGTTCTCACAATAACGCTGCCATGGATCTGCACAGAGCTGTTCACTGGGTAGCTGCAAGCTGTACCAGCGGCAAGACATGCAGCATTATGCGAAGGGCTAGGTAAAGTGCAGGCTAGCCATCGATGCACCAGTGGCAGCGCCTGTGCATTGAGAGTTCGAGACAGGGGCATGGCTACATGATGGCTTTGTCAGTTGCACGTAGACAAGTACGATCCCCTACATGCCGCTGACCATAGAACATACTATGAATCAACAGCAACCCACATGCGCCAGTGATCGTCTCCAAACTGCTGTGCCACATCAGAGTGAGTGTTCCGCACACGGCAGCGATGGACACAAAGCTTTTACGAGGTGCAAACCTGACGTCTATCGTCTTAGACACTAGACCACTACGCATCTGATGGTGTCTAGCGCTTTACTTGCTAGAAATGGGGGGCAGTGGGCTTTCTGAGAGATAAATGTCACAAATAGTTGACAACAAAACAAAGGGCAATGTGAAACATAAGGCATTGAAGGCGGAAATTTTCATCTGTTTCGTACATGAGGCCACAGTTTTCCACCTACAGCTCAAGCCAAGGCCTAAAACGTGCTGCCCCGGACGACGGCCGAATCGGCTGGCAACCCTATTCAACAAGCCCCAACTGCCAGGCATGGTAGATGTGACGACAACACTCATTGAAACTCGATGCGTTGACATTTGCGGTTGATAAGTCTCCTGCTTTGACACTGGCACACTGTCCAATGGGGGACAGTATGGAAGCGTCGTTCCATCGGAAAGTCACGGATTCGGTTCTGTACGCGCTTTGGGAATCAAAGCAGCAGTGCGTGACCACCTCGCTTAGCACAGGCGGAGGCTCTGTGAGTTGCGCACGGCTGTCTGAAGGAGATTCATAGGTGATTTGCCCCTTCGGCTTGTGATCCCCTTTATCCAGAGCTGTTGATTTTCGGAAAAATAAAAAAAAAAAGCCTCTGTGAATCCAGACTTACTTGAGTTGACTGTATCCCTACCTACATCAATACCTGCGCACCAAGTGCATAGCCATGCAGACTTGCGACTTGGAAACTAAGATATAGAGCCAAGTTGCCACAATAACATGAACGTATGTAGACAGGCAAGACAGACACCAATCATTGGTGCCACTCCAGCCAGTCTATAGAGAGCCTGTTGGGCAATGAAGTGCGCCTCAAGCAACAAAGGAGTCCACAGAAGACATCTCTGTACAGAGCACGTACCCCCAGCATTGCATGAACAAGAGGAAGGCTTGTGCGAAACTTTGAGTCAAGGCTGAAACCATATTCCATTGACGCTCGCAAGAGACAAAATGCAAGCACGATCTCAACTGAAGCTTCAGCGATCGTGTCGTAGCAGTCCCAAAAGCTCGCATGTGGCTGCCTGTGAATCAGTGCCGCGACAAGAGCGAGAGTGCTGGACATGATTCTTGACGCAGTCGTGCATCAAATTATGAGCTGAGCAATTTATGTCGTAATAAAGAAGCACGTCCTTCCTATAGGAGCGCTGACATCACAGCAACGAGCATGCGATGTCAGCTGCACATGATATCAGGCGTCAGGCGACAGGTATGCCGTCGCGATGACCCGGCCGCAACGTTCCAGGTAGTCTATTTCTGTACAATCTATCGCTCCGCAGGGACGTGAGAGTGCATGCCCTCGCCACATGCGGATAGAAGAATAATGTGGCGAAGGGGGCACCGACTGGCAAATGTGCGATGAACCTTGCACATGCGGTGAACCTGCGGATCATGCCGTCTCATAAACGTCTTCTTGACAACTCATCACTTACCATGGTCTGACCCAAAGGCTGTCGTGTAGCAGCCGCGCTAGACCCGACACGCGCTAGCGGTGTTACAGGTCCGACGTCACATCAAGGCACAGCCGCATACCATCATTGACCCGATGCATTTCATCTGATAAGAATGTGCTTTCGAGCTCGCACTGTACACGGCGTATACACGTCCGTCATGCCTTGCAGCAAAGTATTAGACCGCAATGATTTTTGCATGAAATGACGACTTCTATGACATGCGAATCTTTTGACATTGCTACGTTGAAGGCGTGAACCTTGCTGCGCTGCATTTCGAACGTTTCAATGTCTCCCGCATGTGGGTGAGTGAGCATTATCATGAATGCGGATCGCGGATACAATGCTCTCCGACAGGAGCATTACAAACAGTATCAAAGCGTCATAGGCACACCTGCCATGCTTAATGTAATGCCCTTAGTGGCCCGAAGAAAGCCTGGACTACTGTTTTCAATCGCTGGCGGTAATGTGGGGATATGTGCTTGGCAGGCACTGCTTGCTGCTCTTCGTAACACAGATTTTCACTTGGTCAGTTGGCGAACGATGTCATACCCTTATTCTGTGTTATTCGTCGTTTTACATATTGTGCGTGGCGCAGGCCTTACCAAGGATGGAGATATGTGCTGGGCTGACTAGTGTGACGCATTCGCCAAAGAGCCACGTCAGCAAATTTCCGACACGGCAATGCATGGCCAAAACAACACAAGTTTGTCTTCAAGCAGAAACACGATGACTTGGCAGTTTATAATTTGCACTGTGCACCAAGCACTACATGCACAGAGACAATGCACGCCCTTGACAAACGATTGGGCAGCCTTTTCAAGCAAAAGCGTGCTGTGGGCCCTCCATCAAAGCGGCCTGGTCATTCGTATGCGGTCAGAGCCATCTGCAATGACAGTTCAGTGTCTGGCACACCTGAGATGCCCCCTGCAGCATCCAATGTTGCCATGGATAACACAATTCCCCCTTCACGAATGTGGAAGGTATGCAGGGCATCATGGTGCACATGAGGCTCACCAGATCTTGCCATGTACCTGATTTCAGGCCGTGCTCGGGTTTCACGCTGCTTTCTGGGGTACATTCATCTTTAGCAATTGATTTGGGTATGTACTCAGAAGGGCATTTGCATCTGCCTTCGACCGAGCCAATGCATCACAAACACACCGTGCACAGCGTGCACCAGCTGACAGCTGCCACGTCATGCCCGGCATGCAGGGCCGTGAAGCGAGCCCGGGATTGGAATGCACCTGCTCCTTGGAGACAGGCCATGCCCGTGCACAGACCAGATCACAGGTGCAAGGTCTTCAATAAGGCTGCAGTACCCTGACCACGATGCCGACCGTGAGTGTCGCCACGAGCCGAGTCCAAAGAGGACACTTGGCCAGCCGAACAGGGCCTGCAGAATGCTGCGCTCGCACTGAGCTCAAGCAGAACAAGTGCCCAAACCATCGCAGCGCATGCTGTGTCTGTATATATATATCTTTGCCTTTTTTATTAGCCCACATTTTAATGCCACACTAGAAAGGTGTATTAAGCAGTTTATAAAGTTGTCAATGGGCTCTGATCTATAGGGCAGAATCCTTATTTATGTGGCCATCCGCATCAATTATTCCTGCTAGAAAAAAACAAAATTGTTCTAAAGTTAAAGATTGCGATTTTGGTCTATGAACGGTTATATTTTTTAATTTTGGCATGTTACAAAATAAATTAAATATGTTCTTTTATTAAAAGATTGTACCAGCGTCGCTCATAATGGCACAAAACCACCAGCAAAACGACAATTGTAGGTAGAATCCGATCAACTTCAACCTGATTTGAGTAAATCTGTCAATTGGGTCTTATGAAATGGCCACACGGGCATTGTTTGCTGCCTTGATCCCCAAAATGTCAAGCCTGCAGTGTGTCTCATGCCTTGACATCGAGCACGTGCGATCAGAGATCTTGTCTGTCACCCTGTCCGGCAACCTCCAGTCGTAATACATGGGCTTGCTGCACTGCTTGCTGGTGACGTGGCGGAGGTACAACATGCAGTGCAAACACGTGCAGTAATGCGGCAGGCGAGAATTGGCACAGGTTCACCAAGACGCCTGGAGAAAAGCTTGTGGAGGACCTGCTTTTATGGGTGTCACCCTGAAGCACTCTTCCACGACGTGGGCTATCCCCTCCTTCAGGAGGCCACGGGCTCGATCCTGTGTGCGCTGTGGAGAGTCAAAACAGCCCAGTGCGACCACCTCAGGCTCTATCAGCACAGGACGAGGCCCTGTGAGTCTGGGCCGCAGACCTCCACGTCTCCTCCAGACTTCACCAACTAGTTGGTGAAAAATCGGCCATGCCTGCTCACTATGTTGTGTTCTTCATGGCGGATCTGGGCAATGACAATTCAATTACACACATGCGATATTGGGTGGATATGCAATCTATTGCATGGAAACAGCACAATTTGTGTGCGACCCTGGAAACAGGGATACCATCACACGAAGGTCTCACACTTCTTTGCTTGACATGGCTCGTGGAGGCACGAATTTTCGCTTACCACCTACATGACTTGAGCGAACTAAAGACAGCCGCGGACGGTGACACGCATGCCCAGGAGTCCGTGTCTGCTGTGCAGGCTTTGTCCCCAGGCTTTTCGGATCTGACGCCGTTGCGGTGCCACTCGGGTGTTTGCGTGGAGCATGTAATGGTAGCCGACCAGGCATCACGGCTGTGCTGGTTGGAAGAAGTGGTACCCGTTTCTTCTCCGCTGGCAATCGAGGCTCAAACAAGCTGTCTTCTGCTAAACATTTTGATATAGATGATGCGTTACAGAGATTCACTGGGACTGAAGGGTCGGCAATCTTATGCCATGCAGCTGCTGGTTTGCTTGCTTTTGCGCTGCCACCTTCCTTGACGGCTTCTTTGACCTGGACGCACTTGATTGGTGTCAACAGGTGCGGCATTAATAGATCCGCAGTGGTGCTGCGCAGTTGGCATTACCAAAAACTCTCGCCGTGCAACCGCTTCTACCTGCATCTTCTGAACGGCGGCTGCGGAGGTGCAGACGTCACATAATTCATCAACCCCTTCTTTGCACCTGCCATTCTTCTCATCGAAATACGACAGCAGCTTTGCCCTGCGGCATCGTACAGTTGATACAAATTCAACCATTGCTCCAACCTTAGGCAGCTCTTGTGGTTTACATATCCGCGTGCACCAATCGATGTCTGCAGGGCTTGTATACAACATTGACAGACTTGGAGCTCCATCACGGCCTGCTCTCCCAGACTCCTGAACACGGACACGCGACACTGGACAGAGCTATTCAGCGTGGCAGCAGCTTTCTCAGGGGGATTTTCCAAGTACATTACAAAATGGATATACCTGTGCAAACCCCTCCATGCTTCCAGACATACAGTAGTGAATGACCCACCTGCATTCAACCCAGTTCAGTGACAAGCCATATGATCGATTGCAGTGGTACCATTGTTTGTGATTGGTGGAACGCCTGATATCAGATTTGTCGATCCCCATCCCGAATGCTGTTGTCGCCACAACAGCCACAATTGCGCCTGCAAGAAGCCACACAAAACATATCAATATTGGTACATCGATGCTGTGGAACCATGTGTGCACCACAGCCCAGACCATGCTAAACAAAAACTAGGCACGGACCATCTTGCCACTGTTGTTGGATCCTGCTCCGATCGGATTGACCCAACCCTGCGTGATAGTGTGCTACACTACATTCCTCACAGTCTGCTTCAACAAGGAAGTCATTCACTCTTCTGCCTAGTTGCTCACATTGCTCCCTGGCCACACACACACACACAAATAATAGTCATCCTGTTGCATGATGCTCTTTCCATGGAATTGTTTCTATCAACAAGTGCGTGTTATGCTTGCGAGGGGTTCTGCTTGCGAGGGATCACACCGTGTCCTGGCATATATAATTCCACTGTTTCGAGATGCAACAATGAAGTCAGAAATGTCCCTGGCGACACCCTCTGAAATGTGGTCCTGCTTTAGATCAGATGCGCTCAACGCGATAGCATCTTTGTATTTGCAAATGTACTTGATGTTTGGTCGATTGAAGCTGTGCTTCAGAAGCTCTGCAGGCAAGTGAGCAAAGTGACGTGACATGTGAAGATGATGCGGCAGCCCACACGTAGCTACAGGCAGCACCGAGACTTTGCGTTCGGGCAAGAGGCATCAGACACAATTACAGAGGTGCTTGCAGCTCACAAACATATCGTACAGGAAATCGAAGAGGTAGAATGACGGGGCATGCCTGGGCGCTCTAGTCCAAGTGCATCGACCATGTCATCAAGCACTAGCTTTGTACAAGTTGCTGTGAGCGCAATCATTGGGATTCCTGGTGCGGGCCCATCCTTACCTCGCAGCTGCTTCAGAGCGAGATATGATGGTCTGAAGTCATGACCCCATTGGCTGACGCAGTGTGCTTCATCCACTGCAACACATATGGGCGGAATTGATGGCATTGGTGCAGTAATGAATGCATTAATAGTTTCACATCTATGCTTCATATAAGGAGCATACCTGCTATGCAACACAGCTTTCCTGCATCACACGCAACCTGCAAACCCGAGTTGTGAGACATGAAGTGTGTTGTGACCGCAAATCATGGATGTGGATCCAGTCAAGGATTGGCTTTGGACCTGAATGACAACATAGAGACTTGAGGAGCACCTTGATGGCTTCTTGCATGAGTGCGTTGCCAACCAGGCTCTCTGGCGTGGTATACAGAAGCATTGGTTCCCCGGCGGCCACATCCTGCAGCACCTTGCTTTTCTCACTATCTGAAACAGTGCAATTGAATGCTCTTGCGTCAATGGACGTCCCGCGGTCATTCCACTTGTCAATCTGCATTGATTTGTACTTGTTCAGTGGCCACGTGTGTACTGCTACTGCATTACAACTTTATGCCCCTTGCAGTACATGATACAGCATGATTATAATTGCAAAGGCACTATGTGCAGACCAACTACATGTCAGTACTGTTCTGTATGCCTCACCTGATCTTTCGCCAAGGAAATCAGAGGCGTTATGATGATTGATATTGCCTGTTGGATCAAACAGGGTAATTGGAAGCACAAGGACTTCCCACCACCTGCAAGTTCACAATCTCGGAAATCATTGTGATCCGGATAAGAACTATTTGTCCCCCGGAGCATCATTAATAAACGACTCAAACACGCGCACACGCAAGCCTGCGAATTGAGCATTAGGAGGTCTGCACCTGTTGCAACGACGACTACACAATCCCGTTTATTAAGCACGCGTGATATCGCTTCTCGTTGAAGTGGGCGGAATGATCCAAGGCCAACCTCTGCCAGCGCAGCGGAGAGCCGAGCGGGTTCGACTGCCATGTGCACAATGCTAACAAATATGGCCCAGATCTGCTAGCACCAGATCGAGTCGCATCGGGTCCACGGTGAATGAAACAGCCAACAACATTGTTTGCCCTCCACATCTGTAAGTGAAAGCGGCTGTTGAAGTTCTTTTGGCTCTTCGTTGTGCCCAGGCTCCACCGCAGGTGCCACATCGGACCTGGAAAGCACGCAGCGAAAGGAAGACGCACGACACAACGGGACATCGTGATGCCACGGCAACATGAATACTTCAAATCAAATACATTAGATTACTGCGCGAGCTGCCCGTGCTCTGCTCTACACCCCATTCTTCTGTAATCAGGATACAGCGCATCTGGTACACCACATGAAATGACAAAGGCCCACAATATTTTCAAGATGCCAGCAGTCATATAATGGCCGACCCCACTCCCCCCCCCCCCCCCCCCCCCCCCCCGCCCTCCCCCGTCATCCTCGCACATTCAGACAGCCCAACAAGAGCATCACTACTTACCCCCACCAAAACACCTGCAACCTCCAGATGTCAGCCCAGAACCCCCAAAGACCGCACACATTCTCTGCGCTTCTCAGCCGCCTTTGGCCCGCTTGGTACGCAGCGGCCATAGATTGTCTCGTGTCAGCCAGTCCACACTGCCAGTGCCATGGCAAGGGGTGACATGCACCAACTGCCTCAACCCCGCCAGGCAGAACGTCGGACATCTACAGTGGCTGCCCGCGCAGCCCAGGCCGCAGGCTGCAACGTCATATGTTCGCAATGCTGCCACATTGGGGCTGCGTTGGATGAGCATGGTCCCAGAGCGGCAGACGTCTCACAAGCAGACCGCATGCTGGCATGCTGTGGGAGTGGCTCCCGGTGAGATAAAGGGCACAGGTGTCGCGAGTAGTGGAAAAGGAGGCTGATGGATGGCACAACGGTGATTAATGGTCAAGCGGAGGGTGCAGGGGGTTCTGCGGAGGCTTTGGTGATTGACGCTGGGCGGCTGCTGGCATTGCCCTCACGGAGCGGTGTGCTTCAAGTACGGTGTCACGCAGCCCTGACCAAGATGCTATGGTGGCTGGGATTGCTGTGCGTTGGTGGACGTGCATGCCTTCTCTCTGCCCCTGGGGTACTGATGGCCCTGCAATTATACCGATGCCCAATGGCATCTACATTCTGTTTGTTTGATAGCTGTGAGATCCTCATGGCACATGCATCACACATTGCTGATTCAAGGTGACCAATGTGTTGGCTGCGGTGCAGATGATGCCTGGCTACGACACAGCACCAGTACATTCGATCAGCGTTGCAAACACACACACACACACACACACACACACACACACACACACACACACACACACACACACACACACACACACACACACACACGGAGCCACGTGCGAGGTGGCCTGATCCCCCCTTCCCGGGAGTGTGAGCCTAATTGTGTGACGGTGTCAGACACTGCACTTGTGCGGAATGCAAGTGCTCGCCATCCAGAGCCATGGTTAGCGGTACCTCAGTACACAGCCTCCCTGTCAACGGTAAAATGTACATGTATTTGACCGGTGGGTTCAACTGTAGCAACATGCTTAAACTATTGCTGATACCACGGCTGTGTTGTTCCATTGAAATGCTTGAGAACTCAGCATGGACCAAATCGACAAGGTTTCTGTCAGCATGTGGGGACCAGGATGTGCGGCCTGTCTCCGTGATTGATTATGGCATATATCTTGGCTGTGATGTGACGGATCACGAGTCAAAACACATCTGATGACCATTGCTGTGCTTTTGAGGTCTCGTTTACAAGATAATGTCACATGGAATAGCCATCTGTACACAATATAGTGAGCACTGAAACTCGCTGCTCACACGAGACCCGACATGGCGCAGCCCTAGCACCTGGGAACCCTTACCAAGGCAATGCCACACACCAGCCATAAAGCTTGTTAATTTTTTAGAACTGGTCACATGCCAAGATCTGTAGCATCAGCCTTGTGAGGAGATGACCATGTCGATTGTGTGCTGGGAAATTCCAGCACGCTGCAGCAAGCTCTTCACGCTGGGGTTAGGATCATGACATGCAGAAGCTACTTCACGACTTGCCGGGACGTTCCATTGAATAACGTCCTCAAGTTTGTGCAACGCCGACCTCCTCGTGCGCTGGAGGATCTTGTTTGCGCGCCCAGACAGCCCAGACACACACACGCCAGGCAGTCGGAATTCTCCTTGGCCATCTCTGATGCGTCTTTCTGCCAAGGCAAAGCTTTCGGTATTCCGTTGTGCTGTATAGTGCTCGTGCGAGTCCGCCAGACTCAAGTCATTCAGCTCACTGTGGCACCCCTTTTGGCAGTCTATTGACATAGGCTGATCCTGGGTACACCCTGGCTCCCCTTGATCACACACCTCTCGCATAATGGTGCTTGCATCTAGATGCAGCTGACGAGGCCCTTCGCATGTAGGTGCACACATCTGCACCTCTTGCTTCTCATTTGAGTGATTTGTACCTACTTGAAGTGTCTCTCTCCCACAGTGAAACAAGCCCGGGTATAAACGCCGAACGTCATCTACACCGTTGCGAAGGTCTATGGAGTCATCATCAGTGGCAACACAGCAAAGACCATCATGCAATGGTGATGGTCGACTCGTATGCTGTATGGCTGAAGTGATCTGTTCCGGGAAGCCCATCTCCGTGATGCATTCCTTTGATGAGTGGGACGGTTCGAATTTACCACCAACTGTATCCTCAGCGGAAGGTGTGGATCCAGCGCTACGCCAGCCATTCTGTGAGATCTGTGGTGTTGGCGTCTCCATACTTGAAAGCAATACAGCCTGCCGAGTGAAGAAGTCCCGAAGGCTGTCAGTTAGAGGCGTTACTGGTATTCCCGGAGTGGTGTCTTCGACAACACCGTCAAAACCACAAGTTGGTTCAGGGCTCCTTCTGCACTGAGAATGAGATGACAGCTTTGGAGTCCAGGCCACGTCATTTCCACCCAGTGCACCAACATGCAGCCCAGGCAGCACACAACGTGCATGAGGCTTATCTATGTGAGCATCCGACGACGGTGTCACGCGCATGATGTGAGTCTTCCAGGCACTCAGCTTGCATACCGCCTCTGGGAAGTTTCCCATACCGAAAGCAGGTGCACCATTTCTAAATTGCGTTGTTGTTAGCGGGCTTGAAGTGCTATGACACACGTCAGACCCACCACTAGAGCTCTTACGATGCGAACGTCTTCTTCGAAGTGAGTGATCGGCAGTAGGCCTTGATTCAGTTTCATAACAGTGCGCATGGTCATCATACTTCCTCAGCTGAGGTTGTCTCAAACGCCAGGGATGTGGCAGCTGGTTTGCTAAATCTGCACAGAGCATACTTTGTCATGCAACTTCGGCCCGCACAGCGTGTAGGGTTGCAAGGGCGCCTGAATTTGCTGGTGTCTGTAACGGAAAATGTCAAGTGCTGGAATGTCGCTTGGGGGAGCACCATGGTCTGTCAATGAGGATTCAGATCCACAGCGGGGTGAGGGATTGAAATTTTTTCGGTACTTGTTCCTAAGTAGCTTAAGCGCGGACATGAAATCCTGCAGATGTCTGCAGTAAGAAAGACGTCGCTTGGCCGAAAACAAGCTGAACGTAGGTGAGTGATTGTTCCCACCTTGGCGTCTTTATGGTTTACTGATGACGCTGCTTCGAGCTCAGTATCCACCTGGGGAGCAAAGCTTGATGGTACAGGGCGGAAGCCACTGTAAGGCGTCCGCGCAAGGAGCTGGCGGGGCTGTTCGATGCATTGCGTCGATGCTACGGCAGCATCAAAGTCAGGGCTCGGAAATCCTGCTAGAGTCCTGTTTCAATATTTTGATATTCTCGATCAGTTCATTTTATGACAAACACGAGCAGGGCACGCCCGCACTGCGCGCTGGTGTGAACAGCATCCGTTCCTGGAACACACCTTCTTCCGCTCCCTGTAGGCGTCCCTTCCCAAAGGGTGTATGGCATTGAATTTCATACGCGCTGTCCTTCAGCGTTACCGAGCCCAGGAGAGTTGTGATGTCAACATCCTCGCCCTTGTTGACGTCCGCGCTGGTAAATGCGAGTGCACAGCCGCGGTCCAGATACGAATCAAGCAGCGCAGTATGGCTCGATCTGCTGTTCAGAATGTTAGCCATCCCAAATTTTCACGGTGTTGGCGTACATCACGAATCGACAGAGACTAAACAGAACACCAAAGGCGCGAAGAGCACATATACCACAGGACTATGCAACGACGTCTCACGTTCGGTGGCCCAACAGACGCAATTGCCAATCGTATCGAGTGTTCAGTCTCTGCATGGGCTTGCAAGACGTAGCTGACCGGTGCAGATGTTGTCAGATCAAACTCTCGCGTTAACCCAAGTGGGCCAAACAGGTTTTTGGCGCGATAACGTGGTAATCGTCAAAACAAAGATCTTTGAGCTATTCACAGGCCTTCAAGCTCGACGCAACTGAATCATCGCGCAGTGGTAACAACATCATTGGCATCTATCCAAATTCCCCGCTTATAGTGTATCATGCACGTGAGGGCCCACCATGTATCACGATCACACACACAAAATACACATGTTATTTTGCGTTCTGCAGGGGGTATGAATGTGTTCATAGCTTCAAATCCAATTGTCATTGAATAGTATTGATGTGCAGTTTTGGGAATCTTGGGAACCTGCTAACATCCCTTGCAACGCGGTGCACTATATGGGGTTTTCATCATCACATCGCAATGCCTAAAGCTAAATGCATGAGATGAAATTTGGGACGTTCATCCCACACACCAATACGGTTTGCCATCGACTCCCCGATCGAACATGGGGGTGCCACCGTAAGGATTACATCCCGGCCATGACCGCGGCAGCAGCAGCAGCCAGAGCAAGGGGTCCCGATGCTGCCCACGCCGCACTAGCTTCTGTTACAACACCCTCCCCCTGGCCTTCCAGCACACCATCGTCTCCCTCAGTCGCAGCGGGGGTTCCCGTTGCGTTGTTCTCAGCCCCCTCGCCGTGGCCTTCGAGAATATCGTCCTCGCCTTCGTCGGCGGCAGGCTCAACATGGCCCTCATGCACTTCCTCCTCAGCCCCCTCGCCGTGGCCCTCGAGATTCCCGTCCTCGCCTTCGTTGGCGGCAGGCTCGACATGGCCCTCGTGCTCTTCGTCATGATCGTGATCTTCAAGCAGCATGCGGACAGAGGCGGACGGCGATGCCTTTGCCCATGCATTCACGCTGCCGCACATGAGGGACAACGCCACGACTAATAGTCCAGTGAACCTGCATGATTTCATCGACTGTGCGTGAATCGTGGTCATATGATGCGCTATCAGCAGCTACACGGATTAGCCGCTGTCCGCAGTCGGAACCGTCAATAAGGCTGCGTGCACAAGATTTACCAATTATTGAACGATTCAGCTAAAATGACGTAGACGTACGGATGTCAGTGAAAGTGCTGCTATGACAAGCTGGTATGGCAATGCCGGCAATTACGACAGCGAAACCATTCACGCCGCTGCAACCGTATGTCCAGCCTAGACGTCCAGGAGCAACAGCTGCAGCATGATAACGAGTGACAGCAAATAATGTGGGCACGTCATTAGCCATGACCTGGCGCGCACTTTGGCATTTTGAGAAGTTTGAGCCGCCTGAAGACTCACAGTGATATCAGCTGGTTGTGCGATTGATGAGGTGGACGCGATGAGGTCAGACAGTCAGGGTGAAGCTCTGCGGAGATTAGATTGAGCGTTTTCACGTCGCATGGCTGAATATGGTTGAAGTTGTACCACACGACTGCACACCCGCAAATCGACCGACTGTCGGGTTGCCGACGAAACGCGTGGTACGGACGGCTCGTTCCGTGCGTGCGCATGCGCAGGAGGTGGTAGCAGCAGCACGCGTCACGCACGCGACCTCTCGCTTGCATGATCATGTCGGGGACCACCTATGCGTAGCTATGAGCCTCAAACGTCTGCCCGATGGCGTTCGTAGCGTGCATGCCACAGGATCGGGTGCTGTGGACTGCAACGCTTTGTAGTCAGCGTTGGCGAGGGGGTCATGCACTCCCGATACGAAGTGGTCCCAGTGTGGGCGCGCATCAAAAAGGCCGAAATTTCATAATTGGGGACAACTTCCAGTATGGTGATCAGTGTTTGGGGACTCGTACTGAGCGATCTCGGCTGTGGGGACTCTCCCCATACCAGGCCCCTATTTTGGCGAATAATGGCGGTTCTCCCCAAACGTCGGCATTCGCTGAGCTTTTCCCGCCCAAACGCACACCATTGATAACAATGCAGTGACAACACAGAAAAGTCAATATGATATTGTACATTGGCGATATCTGCACTGTTGCGACTTCTGTGAGTGATGTGGTCGTCGTGACAGCTGAGCAGACCTCGACGCACCGCAATGACATGGCTTCGTGTCCACGCAATGGGCAACAGATACTATACGATGGTGCGCAAGACGTATCCGGTGCCTGTATAGTAGGTGGAGCTTGTGTCGGCCTTGGAATTGCAGGGAGTCGAGTCGTGGGAGTCGTTAATACAGTGGTGGCGCAACCAGTCGAGGAGCGAAACGAGGTGAATGTCGTAGCTACACGCAACTGTGGTTTCGAGAATTCATCTATGAGGCCCGAGGTGTTTCAGCGGGGGACGTTATAATGATTGAACAGCTGGCATCGCGCAACACCACAGCATACGATGGACAGCTCTGATCAAACCAAACTACAGGGGCAATGGCCGTGAATAACAAGCACGGTAGCTGCAAGAGCTATCTCAACACCCGGACTTGCATTACACGTGAGTCCACAATCATGTTGGGTAGGCCACTGGTAGGCTGACCAGCTGCACCTCGCCATGGGGAAATCACATCCCAGAATTGTCAACACAAACACAGTTCCGCACAACAGTTGTTTTCAGAGTCCCAGTGTCAACAGACATCACATGAAGGTATGCTGACGACGCTTTGACACTGAGTTTGGAAAAGGGCACACAGAGACGCAAAATAACACCAAGGGAGGCTATATGCCAGTAAAATATCAATAGAAGCATCATAGAACGAGTTTGGGGACGGTTGGGGAAGAATTCCGAGGTTTGGGGAACAAAACGCGGATTTGGGGGTACTCCCGACGGGAACAGCCCAAATCGGCGACTTTGGGCGATCCTCCCCAAACCTCCGAGATTAATCAGCCATTCTGTTCATTTAATCTAAATAACACTTAAAGTGTTCCCCAATCGATCAAAATCGTCGTTGATTTCGCGCGCCCTCACCGGGACAGGGGGTCATCCACTCCCGCTAAAGGGTGGTCCCCCCCCGGGCGCGCAAAAATCGCTGCGAAAACAGAGAAATTGGGGAAGGTTTCCACTATTGTCGAAGTTGAATGAACAATCGTAGTGTTTTAGTTCGGAGTCTTGGGCAAAATGGGTCACAATCGCCGAAATGGCCGGTCTGGTTGGGGAGAAACTCGAGTTGCCGTCCTCGGCTCCCCAATGTTGCCAGTGTCTCAGCTCCTTTCCCAATCTTTCCCAAACTTCTTCTACAACCTTTGCTATTGTGTTATGTTGCCCCTAGACGGCCGCGCTGCATCGACTTTGTCAAATGGGAGGCAGCTGATTCGTGCACTGTGAGACGGCACGCAGGGGTAACAGTGCACAAGTGAGACAAAGCGAGTAGCTTTGACTGTGTCTATTCGCAAATGTTCACACCATTTTACGTGTCTTGGCATCTGCAGTTTCAGCGCTCTCGAATCGTTCCTGTGTCTCTGACAGGGCTGCAGACGGTGACCCGTAGGTGCACCAAATGGACCCTGCTTGACAACATAAGCAAAATCACGAGAGCATATAAACTCGTTTTGTTGCCTGGACATCGACTGGAACCAAGTCACGGCCGTTCGGAGCATTTGTGATGGTGTAGTGTGCAAGCCAATGCAGTTGCAGAGCTGAACAACGGTCGAGGCTCTAACGGGCCCACATACAGGATGCAAGTCCAAAGCCTGGAGTAAGTGGCGTAGTGTGGTCGATGTGGGCTACTTTTCGCGAGGACGCTGTCAATCAGCGCAGAATGCTTGTTCCGACTGCTGATCTGATGGTCGTGTTTTGGTACGCGATGAGCACGTGGTTGCGTCGCGTTACGAAAGAAATGTGCGTGCAAACGTGCCATACAGCCGTCGACGCACGTTATCGGCGTTGGCTCATTGATCAACGACACTGCTTAACATATAACAAAAACACCATCGATCGACGCTTGCTTGCCGTCTCCAGCAAGTTGATTGGCAGCCGAACGACACTACGTACTGTACACACTGTGTCGGGTCACCCGCATAAAACGGAAATACACCAACCACAAAGATAGCAACATATTATAGCTTATTTATGGCGTGGTTCGTGTTCTGGAAGCAAAGGCGAGTGATTGGGGACGTTATCTCTTCGTTCTGTCGATATTGGGGAGAATGGCGCCACAAATCAGCGCTGATTTGTGCCGAAAAGGGTACGAACCTTGGGGACTTTTCCCAAGACTGAGATCGAACACTACGAGTTCCCAACCTACCTAAACAATAGTGGAAACCTTCCCCAATTTGGCTGTTTCGCAGCGGATTTTGCGCGCCCGGGGGGGGACCACCCTTTAGCGGGAGTGGACGACCCCCTACCGGGACCACTTCAATGCGGGAGTGCATGACCCCCTCGTTGGCGCCCCACCATGCAATGGCCGGAGCTTGTGTAACTGACCCACGAGCCTTGAGGGCTTTCCACGATTGTTCACGCGTAACACCCTATCTCGGATGCTTTTACATCCTGGCAACTTTGATTGCGGTAACGGACTGCCACTGCATAGTTACAGTGGAGAGGTTTCTGCTCACGTGTTGTCGACCTGTGACACCATTTTGTAGGAGGTGTTACAAGGACAAAGCCGGAGGGGCTGGTAGCACTGCCAGGACAATGAGCAAGCCCACGAGCAGCCCAAAGCACGCGCGGCAGGAGAGCAGCACCCACGTCGAATCCTCCCGAACTCAGGGCCCAGTCACAGCAAGCAATTGCACACAGCGCCCCACTTGAGCCTGACAGGAACCCACTAAACACGTGTTCAAACTGAACACGCACCCACATACCCCCACACCACACCCACGCACTCGTCCCCGCCCCAGCCCCCAACACACGCACCCCCGCGCCTGCACGCAATACGACCCCGCCCAAGCTGGAAGCCGCAACTATTGTGACGGATCAATGCGTGCAGGCGGGGTGGGTCGCGGACATTTCTTGCTGGTGCGGCTCGACTTCCGGACTACCATGGTGATGTACCTACTGGCATCGGTGTTAACGTCATACCTGCGAGTACAGTTTCTCGAGATAGCAGCAAGTTCAGTGTTGCAGTTTAGAGTCCAGCTTGTGTCTAGAATTCCGGCGGACATGTCAGGTATGTCAGCCAAACTGTTGGCAGCTGCAGCGGCAAGGGCGATGGCGGTTGCAGGGGGCTATGCATCTGGAGGGGCAGTCGAAGCTCCCCAGGGGCGAAATAGCTCAGAGAGCGGTGTACTGTTGCGCATCCACATGGGATCATATTTTCCCGGCTGGTAACATGTATGCCACTAACGGGTGCCGACAGAATTGGGTGTCTCAACAGGAATGTATATTTATGTACACAGGCCTGCATCGATGTACGGACGAGCTGGCCCGGTCGTGATTTGTGTTTCTCGAGTCGAGACTCTCGACAAGCTCTCTGACATGACTGCATGCGTAGGGCGTGGTGATGCCTCAAGACGGCCCTCCTCGGCACCGCGATCTCTCCACATGGCACCCGGCCGTACGGTCGATTGCCAGCTCCGCCAATGGCATGGAACGTGCAAAATCCAGATGTCACAGGACTTACCGTCCTGTCCAATGGTCATCTGCCACTCACAGCTCATCTGCGCCGCCCAGGGCACCCTGGGCGGCGCGCTGCCCCTCAAGCCGATCGACATCCCGGCACGTGTACGCACGGCGCCATCTCCGACACTGCCCAATTGAGACGCGAGGAGCTGCCAAGCACACAAAGTGGTGTTTGCATGGCCTTATGTGGGAGGCGAGGGCTGGCACGGGCCTGGCATGGCATGTTGCTGGGTACGGGGGCGGGGGGCTGGGCTGGGGGGCTCGGGCGGCAATGGGGGGCGCCCCACAGACGAGCAGCCTGGGCGGGCGGCGCCGTCCTGGGCCACCTCAGGATCGGCTAATATGGGTGTTCACGTGGGGGCTTTTGTGGGTTGGTGTCCGCGTGGGTTCGCTTGTACATAGACACATGCCGCGGTGTGTGTGTGTCGCAGCGCTGCCAGTCGCGTGCGCCGGTGTGGCGCGCTGCGTGCCGCTTGTGTGGGTTGGCTGTGGCTTGGGTTTGTGCTAGGCGTTGCTCTCAAGCTGCACTCTTTTTCCACTGTGCCGCCTACCTCCTCACCTTAGTCATTCCAACATGGCAGCGACCAATTGTACAATTGATCAAGGTACGACACATCATATATCGCGGCATAGCAACGATGAGAGCCAAAGTTGTGGCATGACATGCCCTTGCAGTGGAATTACCCCACCACCCCTCCTGATCCGGCAACGTAGTGCCCTTGGTCGCCGGCCTGTGCAGCATCAGGAGGAGCGTACGTGTGCCGGCCGCTTGTGCGAGGTGATGGGCAACGTGCTCAGGCTGCTTACGTTCGGTGGAGGGCGCAGTGCACGGCGTATGCTGCGGTGGCGTCACTCCAGTGCGGGTCGGCAGGTAGCGCTGCAAGTGCGCCTACCCACGCCTGCTCGCCATCTACCACCTGCACGGCTGAGCAAATAACTCGATGTGTAGATGGATTGTGCTGTCCTGTTACCTCACTATGTGAATTGAATTTGCTATCCTATAGCATTGGCATCAACTGCTAATGTGTCTTCAGGTGTTCTGCATCATAATGTGTGCCGTGGCAGCATTGACCTCAGGCCACTATGTGTAACATTTGAAGTTGAGGTGATTTTCAGAGCCATGTTGACTACACACTTGAAGCTGCTAGCACTCCTGGGCTGAGGCAGCAGTCCGGATTGCAGCGGAAAAATCAGTGCCGTGTCAACACATCTGTGTGGTCTTGACACAGCACTGATTTTAACAGCACAGCCACCAGAGTTTGACAGCAGAGCAGAGCCAAAGGGAGAGTTCTCATGCTTCCAGACTGGAACTATGCACCACAGCCAAGAACACCGCAAACTTCTGACCTGGCAGGTGGGGCTCGGGTCACCTATACCTTGATGACCCGGTTTTGCAGTTGAAATGAACTGATGTCAGATGGTGAGCTGTAGAGCTGCAGCTGCCAGTGCAGCAGCACCCACATGCTGTACCTGTGAGCATGGCGATCTCTTGCAGGGCCGTGCAGCACGACGCTGCACAATGCAAAGGCTGTAACATTGGCGAATCTGGATGTATCTCGTGTGGAGAACGAATGAACAGGCGACAGAATGGGTCAGGAATTTGAACTGGGTCAACGAAGCGACAGCACGTCTTCACAATCGAGAGGCACATTCCTCAGAACGCTGACTAGGCAGGCTTGACATCCAATTAAAAACCGAATCGATTCCTAGCTTCTTCGAGGTATAATGCACGATGAAGATCACGAGCCCGCTTATTCAGAACCAATGTCCGCATGGCAGATAGCTGCACCGGCACGCAGCGGACGCATACGCCGGCAGTCACTTGATACATGTGGCATAGCTGAATAGTTTCAGCTACCTGGAATCTCGGCGCGTGCGTGTGCAGACGGACATCAGCAAGACGACCCCGCACCTTCAGCCCTGTCACAAGCTCGCCTGGAGAGAGTCCGGTATTGAGGGAACAAGGTGCTCCCCAGCGTTGGACATGCTCAGGTAATACTTCGCCCGGGAGCGGAGCAAGGCCTGTCAGTGTATCCAAGCCCGGACAGAAGCCGCGATCGTTTGACAGCTTCATGCGGGATGCAGCTCCCAGCGACAACAGCATGATGTTCTGGTCTCAGGCCATTGACATCTGCCGCTAGGGCTACCTGACTTCTCTTCCGACAGGCGCCGAAACTGTGCGTGCCTCGCTCAACCGTCACATCTCCTGTAGGAACGTCTCTCTTGTAGGAGCCTAGACAAGCGTGACTGATCTGAGAAGGCCGTTGAACAGCTTTGTAGCCGCTGCATAGCCGTAGTTGAACCAGGCGGTATTCACTATCTCCTTTGTTTCAATTTTGAAACGAGATGCTCCTCATCGCATGTATGCGAAACTAGACCGGTGTACGCCACTGCTCGTCACATCGTTGATGGTGTGTTACAAGGACAAAGCAATCAAGGCAGGTATCATCGCGAGCAACAACCAGAGGAACCGCACAACCACGCAACCAGCCACACACAGCACACATCGGCACACCCACGCAACGTCAGCACCCACGCTGGCCACAGCCACGCAGCCACACACAAGCCCCCACAGCCGGCCCCCACACCCCACACCCACATGCACACCCGCACGCCCACCCACCAACACTCGCACCCCGCCCACCAGCCCGACTCCAGAGCCCCGAAAGCACACGCCGCCGAGGCCGCAAAGCCAAACACACCTAGACACCAACCCCCCCGGAGCCCCCCACGCAATACCCCCCGCACAGTACCCGCACCCCCCCTGTCAGAACGTCTATCCTTCGTACAGGTCAGACACGCAGTCTTATGTCAGGTCAGGTCAGGAGGCCAGCATATCATACCTACTGCGCACAGAGAAAGAACCGGAGAGATGCTGAGGGAGAGACAGGATACTGCTAGTACCGTGAAACAGTGAGAAGAAAGGTTACAGCTCTCTGTGTGCACAGCCATATATGCACACGGAATAGTCAAGATTACGGCGGGAGATCCTCAGCCCCAATCCTCAGCCCGGCCTGCCCAAACCCCGCGGTCGCGCCTTGACGGCGGGCCACACGCAAACGCACGGCAAGGCCAGCGTCAGAGCGCGGCACGCCGAGCGCAAGGCCGGTCACTCAAGGCGGATGGCAGGCCAGGGCCACCGCCGCCACAAAGCGGAAGCGCCAGCGTTGATGGTGTGTGGCCTCGCTGTAGAAGGTATTGAGCAACCCGAGCAGTCATCATGCAGATACTGTTCCATGGCATACAGCTTCAGTGACGTAGACCTGCATGGGTTCTTTCCGCACGAGGGCTGCTAAACTACAACTCAACAGCTCACATCGACCTGATTAAACCATTTTTACAAAAAAAAGGAAAGGGAGATATGTTTGTTACAGTCTGCCGCTTACATGTTTGCATTCAGAACTCCCTTGTCGCACATAATATTGCAGATTGAGATTGTCGAATCACATTTGTATATTGTATCTACAGAGAACGGCATAGTTACCCAACGCACAGAACGCCATTCCATATACAGCGGTGTGCACGAAAATCCAAATCTCAAACATACAAATTCTTGGCGCGTGCTGTTCGCAATGTGTCCGCTTTGTAGCCACAAGATCGTTCATGCTAAAGGTGCTGCATCCTGCCGCAGAGTGCCGGCAGCTGCATTCAAGCTCTCATCTGACAGACACTCCTCAAAGCCTTCCCGCAGCAACTCCATGTCTATATCTCTGCCGATAAACACTAACTTGTTCGTGCGATCTTCGCCTTCCTCCCATTCCCGGTCAGGGGACCCCTCAAACATGTTGTGGACGCCCTGCAAGCGGACCAGCGGTGTGCACTCTGGATCTACTCATGGTACATCAGGGCCCAATTTTCCAGAGAGCAGACAGCATGGTAGCATGTGCATGGTCAGACTCGAACCTGAAACACGAAGCGCTCCCTGTTGTGTTGAATGTTAAGGATCCCCTTCATGCGGTATATGTCATCTCCACGCATCTCCAAAAGCGCACCCAGCCAAAGATTCAACTTCTGAAGATCCATTGCCCCAGGTATGATGAAACTGGCACTCTTGATGTTGTCATCGTGCACACTTTTGTGATGCACATGATCATGAGTGTGCGCGCCCGGCACATGGCTGTGACCACAATCATCGCAGTGCTCCTCGCCTTCACTGTGAGAATGATCGTGTGAATGAGAATCATTGTGGCTGTGGTCGTGTGTCTGGCCATGTGAGTGATCATGGGAGTGGTCATGAGAATGGTCATTGGAGTGGTCATGGGGAGTCTCTGCTTCAGCACCACCCGCAATCTCGTTCAGTTCCCGCTCCACCTGCACGATCATGAACTGCTGACTGCATGTTCATTTGCTGCAGATGGGGCCAAACACGAAAGCATGAAGGGGGACAGCCCCAAGCTGACCATTAACCAGTGAGACCATTACCCTGTGAGACAGTATAGACAGGATGCAAAATACCACATTGACAAGATGGAAGCGTACAGCCGATGAGACCTGGTCAAGTGCATAGCCGCCAATGCCCAGCACATACTCCACCGGAACACGTGAGCGCTGTGAGCTTTGGACGGCTGCTAGACCGTTCATGTTGCGAATGCGGCCTGTGAGCGCTGCCAGCTCTTCGTCTGAGACTAGATCTGTTTTGTTCAGGACAATACGGTCAGCATATGCCAATTGTGCGCTGGCCTCATTATCTTCTTGTTGCTCATCTCGTCGGTCTAGATGTCCGGACACATGCTTGGCATCTACGACTGTGCAAACTCCATCAAGACGGACAGACCGCGCAAGATTGGGCTCCAGCAGGAATGTACTGATTATCGGAGCTGGATTTGCAAGACCTGCAGACAGGTTGTATTTAAAGCAGGTACCCATAAATATGCAGGGTAAATGCTACCGCTGACGGTGAAAGTAGCATGCGTATGCTACCGTGTGTATGCCCACCTGTTGTCTCTATCACAATATGATCGAATCCACCCCGCTCCACAAGGGCAGCAACTGCGTCCACGAGATCTCCCCTGACAGTACAGCAGAGGCATCCATTTTCCAAAATAGTGAGATCACTCTCATCAACACCAAGTTCTTCACGACCTTTGATCAATGAATCGTCAATTGCAATTTCACCAAACTCGTTCTCAATCACAGCAATCTTCTTGCCGTGGTCTTGCGACAAGATATGATTGAGCAAAGTGGTCTTTCCTGCATATCTGTATCATGTGGTACTACACGTGAAACACGGCTTTGCGGATGAGTGCCGGCGAAGCACTCAACGCAGGACACGTCCAGGGATTCGTCAACGCACCTGAGCCTAAGAAGCCAGTGATCACCTGCACAAGGCTTGCTGACTTCATATTCGATAAACCACACGCCAGATTGTCGGTGGCAGTTTTCCGCGAAAGATTCAAGGTTGCAACCAACGCTGACACCGAAAGAGCGCCTACCGTGACAGGCAGGCGTGAGTCTAAATTCGCTGCCACGTCTTCAACTGCATCTGTCGTCACGACTGGAATCCCGTCTTCTTCTTCGACGTATACATCTTGCTCAGCAGACGCTTTGGCCGGGACATTCCTAGCGCAGCACCCAAAACTGGTACAGCACGGTCGCTGCAAGCAGACGGGGCTGGCAGATAAAGAAGCTCTCTTTTGTAGCTTCAGGTTCCGAAAAGTCACCGCTCGTGGTATCATAGCGACGGGCTGAGGTAAGGTACCGTATATGGCCGAGTGTGTAGGAATTCGCTCGGGAGGTAATATATAAATGAAAGCAGCATTGAAACGTCACTGTGTCTGCCTTCATGGCATAGCGACGTTAGCATTCTGAGTCTTGCACCTAGATGTAGCTACATCGATCCGCAAAAGCGGCGCGTGGCCAGAGGGCAATGACACCGACGTGGAAACACTTGATGGCGTAAACAGATAGCAGTCGGTGGCACTTGTTCTGTTGCCATCACCACCGAATGCTTGATCCCAGATTGAGACAGTATATGCGCATAGCAGGCTTGATGTCCTCTATGATCCACGGGGTGATTTATGCCCGGTAGGTGCCAGGCTGAGCATGTCCTGATGAAGCGTCCGGCGGAAACTTTTGGTCTGCCCATGACGCTCGAAATGTTACTTTATGCATAAAACTATTTGTGATCGTTCACTCGAATGTGTGACGGAAACATTCGCTTGATACATTGCCCTGAAGGTCTATTCAGCATGATGCTGATGGCGTTAAGTGATTTGGATCCGGGGGAGATTGCGACCGGGGGGGGGGGGGGGGGGGGGGGGGAGCAGTCAGCAGCTGCTCGCGAATGCGACTGGCTCATTTGCTGCGTACCAGCTGATGCAATAAGCTGCCACATATCACAGCTATGCTGATTTTGAAGCATCAGTGGTCCGAGATCTGTGATCTGGAGTGTGGTACCGAGTCGATGGGCGTCATTGTGTCATGGAAGCAGCAGCGACGGTTTGCGATGGATCGATTCTTAGTTCACTCAGAGGCGATCAAAATTCGAGTACAAACGGTTTTGGTTGTTCATATGATCAAGATTCAAGACGGAGCTGTGCATGACAAGGACAAGGTTGACTGTGTAGAGAGACGCTGATCATGCTCGCTTGTTTCGTACAAGGTTGGAGGGGGGTTGATGAAGTACATACTATGCAAGACACTGTGCCCTGGTTGTTTGTCGAGGACTTTCTGAATCGTGGAGGAGTGTTGGCGAATAGATTGTTCTGGAATATGGACGTGACATCCTGTAGCCACTGATGATTCATCCAGCCATTGACGTTTGTGAGGAATCATGTGGGAGGAGCAGTAGGCTCCCCGGATGGTTACAATAAATACCATGGACTCTATCATGTCCATGTCTGTTCCTGAGATGGTCGAGTAACGACATGACCTAGAAGGCCCACAGCGGTTGCCTTCGTATGCTGTTGGTTAACAGCAGCAACAAGCCAAGCTCCATGAACGCTTGCAGGCTGTCTCTTGTCCATGCCATGAACGTGCCAGCGGCAAGCTGGCAGTATGTGTGACAATGGGCTGGTCAGCAGATGTGGCCTGCATTGAATAGTTCAATGGTTTGGGGAAATGGGAATATCAATACTGCAGTGTGCGGATCACCATGCCACTTCAGGCGACAATAGGGCCATGTGTTTGGGGCCGGCTGTGGAGTTGAGAGGGTGAGCGGGACTTGCGGATGGCCTTTGTCCAACTGCTACCATGGTGCCTCATCTCTGTCGTGGAGGCTGCACGGGCAAGAACTGCACTGAAACGAGCCAACAAATGATTGATCATCTACCCAAAATGCCATCGTGACGGCTGTTGCGAATACAATGGTAACATGGTCACCTCACGGCGAGCATTCTACACGTAGTGGTGAATGGTCGAGTGTAATTAGAGGCGGGGCCACAACTGCACAACCCCTCTGTTTGCAATAGGGAATCCCGGTAAAATCATGTATGTGCCACCGGGCTACGCCCTGTGGCTGTGCTTCAGAGATCCCGGTGGTGTGTTGATTACAATAGGGGGCCCGAACAAAAACCGCCGCGAAGGGTGCAAGGGAATCATCAACAAGCACCATGCACATCCACAGCAGCATTGAAACTCCTACACACCCTCCGCTAGCAGCTTCTCGAGCTCCTCAATAGACATGCCCACGTCATCATCGTCTGGAGCCAGCTCTGGCGACTCCGGGTCGCCAAGATCAGCAAACGCAGCACAACACTCACACCGATGCTTTTCATTTGTCAAGTGCAGTGCATCATGTAGCTGCTTGCGGCTGCCTCTCATTGGGGACCCCGGTGAATCGTTGCGCGGCTCACCAGAATGCTCCCAGTGAGCCGCTGGCGCTCACAGGGCAATCCCAGTGACCAGCTACGCTGGCCCCGGGGATTTGCCCAAAATTGGCCATTTTTCCCATATTCCGAACAGGATACACAGCCCGACTTGGGGCCCACTTGGAGCCCTGGCGCAACGGTACCGAGCCAATGAATCTCAGATCCGGGCACGACACGGATTAATTAAATATCTCGCTTTGTAGTAAGTTCACGGTCAGTCGCGCCTCTGGTGTGTTACAATGATAAAGGCGGCGAGGCGGGCTGCACCGCAAATCCAGCAAGCTGCGCAAACACCGCCCCTGCAGGGGGCCCTGGTGCATGCGAATTCGCTACGTCCCGCCATCTACCCGTAACCCATGCCCATACGCTGCCTCTCCTGATACCCTGTGATCTGAACGCTGGCAGCACGTTGTTGGGACCCGCGTGTCCACCGCTGCGCATACAGATGTCCCAGGTGACACTCCAATACTGTTCTTCGATGTTTGAGAGGGCTGGCAGTAGTGTTCCCGCCGCCACGACGGTCCAGGGCGCCCAACGAAGGAGATCATTGTTTCATATGCTATGTGAAACGAAGTCAATTCCTTCTGGAATAACTCAGCCACGTATTGACCGGACGATGACAGCTCGGACAGTTGGGACCAGACACGCCGAAGGGGTAAATCCCCTAGACACCCCGTTTAGACTGCCATACACACTTTACGGCGCCTCCTCGTGGGTTAAGCGATGTGGTCCCGCACAGCTGATTCGAGTTCCCCAAGCGCACGCAGCAGGGAACGGATCTCGTCCCAAAAGATGGGGTCACTTTGACATGTGACATCTCACAGCTCGCTGGCCAAGTAACCTGAGCGGCGAGGCGCCCCGCTTTGCCCATATAGCAACAGGTCAGATGGCACTCCCCAATCAGGCTCTTGAGATCTGCCTGGCACGCGATGTGGCCGGTGGAAGGCAAAAAAGACTTGACGTGACAAGGTGAGTGCAGCGGTGCGGCTGTGCCCTTTGGTGTATGGGCAGGGTTGAATTTCGAGGCTGGGTACTCTGCCTTAAGTGGGTCCGGCGGAGGCCGGGAGGTTTCATGTTTGGCTGCGTCGAATGCATCAGAAGGCTGCTGCTGTGTGGGTGGGCGGGGTCGTAAGTGTGCGGGTGCAGATGTGTGGGCACGCTGATGTATGCGTAGGTGTTCGTCAGTGCTGGGCTTAGGGATGATGTTGGGTGGCTGCGGTGCCTTGGAATTTCTGAGATAGGTGGCGGCTGCAGTGTGGCTTGGTCGTGCTGTGTTCTTGGGCGGTCCGTTGGTGCCACCAACTTCTCCGACTTTGTCCTTGAGAACACTATACGCTCATGCACCGATCACATGACTCTGAAGCTGCCATAAAGCATGCACACCAGGTGTTCCAGGAGAGAGTGAAAACATGTACACACTTAGATCTCTCACACACTGTCCAGGAGGCGTGTCAATACGAATACGAAGCCCCGCATGCTCGTCTGCCAGAAGGCTGGTGCCCCTGAGCGTGCATAGTCCCAGACTACAGCTTGATCACAAACCACATTGTCTTATCTGGATCCCAAGTACACCTGCATTTCACATGATATCGCTTACAGGTACGCAATTGCCGACTAGACTTCATCTGGGACTCACTGCAGTGCCTGAGGTGTTCAAAAGGACTTACAGAAACACAATTCTGATGAGATTCAGTGCTACCTAGCACTTGCAGTACTTACATCATCACCAGCACTGCACAGAGTTCTTGTGTCGGACTCCATACACCACCACAGACTTGGCCGTAAGCGGCAAAGTCCAGCCTATCCCGTCCTACATATGCTCCTGGATGCCATCTGACCAGTACATCCCAGAACCATTGATGCGGACAGCAGGATGTTGTACATCTTCTGATGAACCAGATCATGTGATTGCTTTAGTGAGTCAAACTCTGCTTGTTTGATTCACGAAGGCACCGCGTGTTCCTCATGCTATGTACTCAAACTTTCTGCGAGCAATGCAGTACGAAGTTCAAGGCAAGCATTGGTTATATACCATTTTGCATCTCCAGGCTGCAAGAATTTCTGCAACCTACAGTTCACCACATCAGCAATAACGCATGTTGTTGCGTTGTGATGAAAGTCTTGTAGCGTAAGGGTTAGGATACCCTTGTCCCCACAAGTGGTGGCAACCGCCGCCGCAAAATTCAGCGCTACCTGCAGCAGTTCCACGTCATGATGATGCAGCAAGAAGAGATCTTCTTCGTCAAACAGCTCATAAGTTTTCACCAGCAAAGTCCAAGGTCAAGTGTGCTTGCACACGCACCTGAATGTCCCTCTGGACGCACCAGAACGAGATCATTATCCTGCCGCCCACTGGCACGTTTGAAGAAGTGGCCATGTGCACATTCATTGGCAACCGCGACACCTCCAATGAAAGGGCTTCGACTTGAATTGCAACATCCTTGCACCACTTTAGGATCCTTGAGGGAGAATCACTCCCATGTTCCTCCACCATTGCACATCTGCCATCTGTGGGATCCAGCTCAAGACAAGATTCCAACAAGGATTTAAACTGCACATCCTCTGCAAAGCCCATGTCACCAGCTTAGTACTACTGTAGTGGCTTTGGTATACAGGTACAGAGGACAGGAAGTAAGGGTCTCTGAGGCAGCATACCTGCGGTTTGGCCACCATGGTACCTCAGGAATACAGCAGGATCTGTGCTGGTGTCAGTGAAGCGCAGGATGCACATAACTCGCTCTGTTACCTCCCACGTGACCTCGGTACACAATTGGCCATTCCACTCGTACTTTCGTGCCTTTTTCATCAAGCAGCCCGTCTCATCACACATCAGAATAAACATTTCACGCAATTCTTCGTACTTTGCCTGTGCTGCAGCAGCTTGCAGATCCTGCATCTGTTTCTCACTTTCGCATCGGAATCGCTCCAATGCCGCCTTCTTTGACTCTACGTCTGTCTCCATCTCCTGTATCACCAACAAAGCTGAGCTGTCACTGAACTCCTGTGGTACTCAGCCAGGCTCTGAATCTGCACACACACCTCGATATCATCTTGAGAGTGCTGCAACTTGGCAGTGATTTCTTGCAGTTGCGATCGAGAACGCTCAACTTCAGTTTGTGCAACTGTATAGCGATCATGCTGTGCTTGTACAAGTTCTGTCAAGTGAAGTTGCATATCAGATATGGCCTCACATGTATGGTCCACCTTCACACCAAAATCAGCCGTTTATTATCACTATCCTGAGTCGAGTTTGTCAAGCTGAACATACAGCAAACACCATGGCTCACCTGGGATGTCTTGGCACAAAGAGCCTGCCGTGGTTCCCTGGTTTCCGAGGCAAGTTGCTTGGCTTGAAGATTGCTAGCCATCGCTTTCTCACGCCCGCCTGCTTCACAGGTCAGGACCATGCTGCTAATCATGGCATTAGCATCTTCAATTGCACTGGTCAAATGGTTCGACATGGTCCTCAAGATGGTAGCCTGCTCCTCACAGCTGGCGTACTGCATACCAAATTCTGTGTTACATGATTGTAGCAAAAAACAACTTGATAGATGGCATATCGCGCCAAACCTTGAAGGAATGGTACACAGAAGGAGGATTCTGTCCAATTTCCTGCTCAATCTTCTTTAGCATGTCCAGCATCTGCTGCTGAGCTGTGCCTGAGTGCTGCAAAAGATGTTTTGTTGCTTCGGTATAGGCTTGATCCAGGGCCCGACACAGAAGTGGGCCATAACCACCATGAGGCTTGCCCTGCGAGATGCAGTGAGAGTTGTAAGATAAGAGTGCACTTCATTGCTTGTGTGAACGATTTACACCACATCTACAGGAACTCTGAAAAGAGGCAACCAGGGCTCTGCAAGATGCTTCAAGTTCTCCCCATACCACAAGATTGGCCGTGCTACCAGGATCCCCCAACTTGGCAAGAGTCTGCATCCTCAACACAGCACCCACTGTCGGGTCAGACAGCTTGCAAGCATCGACTTCGTGCTGTATCCCTATGAGCTGCATAAATCCATGCGTCGATACAGCAGCAAGAGGTGACAACAGCACGCGCGAAGGTGAGACTGGAACACGCCCATGGGGCATGTCAAATGCTGAGGCGCCTGGTGCTGGTGTCTGGCCCTGCACGAGCCCGTGCTTGTGACACATGATTCTTTTGACCAAAGCAGCAAATACTAAGCGCCGGGTCTCGATCTTCAACCTACCGTTGGGGTACTTGATAGCAAATCGCCTCCAAAATTCTGCTGACACATTTCGTCTTCGTCAATGCCAAGAGCCTGCAGATCACGTGGGGTGTGCATGAAAGGAAGTATTCGGAGAGGATTCTGCCCATCAGGTGACATGTTGGCACCCCCGAATGCTTGAGGTGGAGGAGCAGGCGATTTTGAATCCTCCATGCGATTTTCTATAATCGGCTTGAGCGGTGTCCCTGTGGTCGGGCAGGGTGACCTGCACATGTTTGAGCACCTGGAAAGAAGTGGTCAGTTCACACCGGCATGCCACGGGATTGCCAGCATTGCAAAGAAGACAGCTCGAAGATGTCATCGCACTTGGGTGTTGTTGTTCGCAGACGCGATGACATTTGCCTCAAAGGAGAGGATGGAGGACCACGGTGCCGTTTGGTAGCCTGCCGTGCACCAGGTGACTTCTGGCGGCATGAACCATGGCCGTTCTGAGCATTCCTGCTCGGATTCAACATCAGTCCTGCCCTTGCTCCATTTGACGGCCCTTCTGGGCGCTGCCTGGACGCGTCTTCGGTGAGCTCCTGATTCTCGGGCCTTGACGGAATTTCCGCAGCAATCTCCCCACAGCCAGTTAGGTTGCGGCTAGCTGACATCTGCAATAAATGCCCTTGCATTGTACACTGCGATTTTTTGGATGCCAACAGTCCTTAAACTCGCTTGAACTGTATCTCTGAAAGACTGATGCACAGGCAGCAGGGATCCAAGCAGATACACGCCTGAGCCTCAGGCATGACCATCGATTTCAACAGGTAATCAGCGTCATCAACTTTCTCTGCATCCAGATTCAGAAGCTGATCGCCTATGGATTCGTCCTGAACATCAAGATTCAGAAGCCTTGCTGTCGTTCCATCACTCTGTGCTACATTGTCGGCGTTCAAAAAAGCACTGTCCATTTGGAAGTCCCCATTCAAGAGATTTTCAGTTTGGTTCTCGTTCTGTTTGCGGCCTGCACATGCCAATCAAGGGGTCAACAGTGCTCAAATACTTGAAATTGTTGTGCGCACTACCTACCCTCCTACATCACACCCTTTCTGTCAGAAATGGCATACATCCGGCCAGAGGAAGCTGACCAATACGTTCAGCATGTATATCCTGAAAAAGACCGACATACACCCAGAAGTGGTCCACTTGGATAAGCATAAATAGCGCTGAAAACACTTCAGGATGAAGTAGCCACAGAGGAAAAAATTCTTACCTTCAATGGCCGGAAAAGACGCACGCTTCATGTTTGACAACGGTGCGAGAGCTGTGCGGTCGCGATGCAGTGGTTCACGAGAGGCCGGCCTTCTGCCAGTGGAGAGCAAAACAGGGTCAACTGCACCATCCTGGTTGGAATTGAAACCTGACGCTACATTCATGACACCTGTAATATCCCGGAGCCTGTCGTGTGTGTCATCTTGCGCTGTGCCGCAGCTCCAGGAATCTTCTCTGATTTCAGGGGTAATTGGCCTACTGGCGGCCTCATGCTGGTCCTCTGCACTGTTTGCTGGAGCTATGGCGCCCTGTCGGCCCTCTTGGTATCGCGGAGGTGACGAAATACCAGTGTCCATATCAGTTGGTGAGTCGCCACCTGAGGGCATCCTGTCAATTGCACCATTGTGTTGTGGAGCATATGCATTTACTCCAGGAGACCTCATGTCCGCAGCTCGGGCAGAATTGATGTACGCCTGCGGCATGCCTGCCAGTGGTCCACTTTCATCAGCACTCATGTTGTCTTCAGTAAGCATGCTACACCGGGGGAGTGAAGGGCCCCGCTGGTAAGCAAACGCCGCAGACTGCACCCATGCAAAAGTCTTAAAACACGTTCACAGCATGAGTGTGAAAAGCACGAACACGGGTTCGAAACTATCACACAGTTGACAACTCATGATGTATGTTGGCATTATAGCCACTGCATGCTCGCACCGGACGGTAATGGCCACGGCTGGGTCTATCCCAAGCATGCACACTTGGGCACTCTGCAGATGCACGATTTGCGGAGTGAGGCCCTGCGCCTTGATCATCATCGCTGTGTTCAAAGTTGATCCTACTGGTGTCGTCACATGATGACCAGGCGGCTATCTTGGCCACCTTTTGCAGAACTGCACAGCCATCGATTTCGCGTTAGCGGCAGCACTCAAACATACATCATTCCTAGCACACATCCTGTAAGAAGCAGCGATGCCCGTGAACTAGGCTCCAAAGCTGCGTTCACCCACCAATCTGCCGCTCTTGATTAAGATCAACATCATCTTCACTCGCCGTGTCCGTTGCGCCAAATACCACTGCACATCGTCATGACAGACATCTCGTTTTGCTCAGTACTACACGGCTTTCTGGATGCGGCTAGCGGAGCGTACCTTCGTCTGCGCTGACACCGGGTTGTGCAGCTCGTATACCTGAATTGGTGTCGGTGTGATTCGCCTGCATCAACAAGCAGATCATACTTGATACTGGTGCTGAGTTCTGCACCCGAGCTTCCGCCTGGAGCTTGATGGGAACATGCCTCGAACACATGAACATCGTTTATTTCTGAAAACCTGACACGCTTTGGCCTGCGCTTTTCGGAAAGCGAGGACTCCATCACAGCTCAGCTGCTAGGGGAAAGCAGCAATAGAGTAAGTATTCTGCCCTGGCGCTGCTTCCAACACGAACATTTGATTCTGCTAACAACAGACACAGACGCAGACCCCGTCGAGGGACAGCGAAGCGTTCACAGCTTTGTGGGGTTAACGCCACAGACCAGTGTCGCAACTTAGCAGCTTTGCCGCAGTGCGAAGGCACATTGCAGTTGCATCTGAGATCCGGCTTGCCCCGGCGCCGTGATGTGATCGGCGCGCCTGGTGTGGCTACACGTGTGACGACGTGACGATGCATGGCCAGTGTCTATTACACACCCTGCATGCTGCAGCTCGGCCAGCGACCTCCTTATCGAGACCCCCCGCGGATGGGTCACAGCATCATGCTTCGTACTTGGCGAACCGAGCATGACGGTGTCTCCGTCGGGCCAACAGCGCGCAGGCAACAACCCATTGGGGCCCCATGGGGGCGCCTTTGCCATGGCTGCAATCACAAGCAAGTAGTACGTTGCTCATAGTGGATGTGACGTTGCATAGTTGACTAAATGGAGGCTGTGTTGCCGTGCTATTTGCAGCGGCATGTGCTGTCTCATCTTCCAGGCTGCGTATGCTCTTCAACAGAGCTGTGAGATACTTCAGACACACTCAAGTATGATTGAATTATTGTCGGCCCAATGTTTAGCGAATAGCTGCGTACGAGCGGAAGTATCTCGATATAGTTGCGCTAGTGCTAACAGCAACGGTTGCGTTTCCTCAAGCCGGACAGCATTGGCAGATATACGACATCGAATTACGCCTTCATACATGTTATCCTTGCTGCATCACACGGGCTTGTTGTATACCGATTGCCGCAGCCTGCGAGATACTCCAGCCGCGAGATTGTACATGCTTCATGTAACATGAGACCACATATATATGGCCTCTGAAACATCATGAACTTTGTTATCATTGCTGCTCTTTTATTTGTTGATATCATGGGTGATGTCCGCTGGTGACCACGTCTTGTTCGAGGTACTTACAAGTTGGGCAACAATGGCTCATGCCAACTATTCGCTGCAATGGCCGATGAGACTATGAAGTTGGCAAGCAAAATCTCTGCCATATCACGGCTGCATTTGCGCTTGCTGAGCTGCGTAGAAGCGAAAACAAGCCTTTGTCAAGCAATCAATCTTTTTCTTGCAGCCCACGCCGGCCAGAATGTGCAACACAAGCATAGACGTAATGCTGCATGCCGCTTGGTTCAATGCCCCCAAAGATGAATCTAGCGAAATCGTAACAAGCAATCGTCTTGTGACGATAAGATCAATGGATGGTAAGCATCGACTTTGACTACGCAAGGCTGCGGGGCTGCAATGTACATGTGCGACGGTCCCTGAAAAGCACACGCAACGCAGAAAATCATGCAAAGATAAGTAGCTGTCAAGATACCCCGAACTGGTTACAGGATATCATTGTGTTTGAAAGCGGGCCGTTCCAGGCTGCAGGCTCCGCCGCTGAGGGCTCGGGGTTGCATTTGCTCGACCAATGCAGTCGCGCGGCGCTGACAACACCCGCATAGCAGTACGGATCGTTTGCGTTGCGTGTGACTTTAATTATTTCTGTAGCGCACAGCCACGGCGCCAGGGCCACCGCGATGGCGAGTCGAAACCGCGCGCGAGGCCATGCCGTCATGCTCGGTTCGCCAAGTACGAAGCATGACGCTGTGACCCATCCGCGGGGGGTCTCGACAAGGAGGTCGCTCGGCCAGGCCTTGGCCAGCTGGGGCGTATGGTCGGTAGATCACTGGACATAAACGTCATCTCAGCTGCATGCCCTACCTGCATTTCCGGTGGATTGCAGATGAGGCATGCATCTGTGAAACTGTCAAGTGAACTTGCAGAAGCGTGCAACGCATTCGCCGCATACCATCGCTATACCATTTTCTGCGGGAATTCTTACGAAAATGTGTGTCTCGAAGTTTACACTGGCATGTGTAGTTTGGCCGGTCCTGGCTCCATTTCCGCTCCAGGAAAACAAAACTACCCAAATCAAAGTTTTAAACGAGTGTCACACGAACCCAACACAAGTTCGGCCGTAGCACCCAGATGTGTACTACTAACTCTGATGTGGGCATCTCATTTACTCGCTAACATGTGCAGAGTGATAAAGCATGGTTGAAATTTCTGCCACGGTCTCCTGTGACACAAACGTCCCGTGGCCACGCGTGGTGGCAGATACTATGCTCATTGCATCCTCATCAGCGCGTGCCAGCATGCAGTAAATTACACGAACACAATTGGGGCTACGTGAGAGAGCAGCTCCATCCGATAATGCACATCTTGTTTCTCCGTCCAGTAATTGCCACGACGGATCTGTAACGGTGCAGAATAAAAAAGAAAGTGATAACAGCCGATGCATTGCTCTCGGAACAGTCACAGAGGCAAAGAAACCGGGCAACACGGCTCGGTGCACGGTGGCAGTGAATCGGAGGTGATAGGAGACAAATGCACAAAGTGCGCATGCTGCAACACAGACATGGCAGAGAAAGAATCACGCATGGCCACGCTGATTTGCTGTGCTGACACACCCAGGATCCATAGTTGGCAATCTAACAGCTGGTCAACTGCTTAAGTGAGGTCTTACCTGCCCGCAACCCCGGCGATCGTTGTCACTGACGGGGAGGCAGGGCTCAGAGGGCGCACGAGCAGAGTGCAGTAGTAGCCTCGTCATTGCTAGATCTCAGATTCATGCGGATATGAGAGACCGTCGCAAGCGTTCATGGCAGGCCCATCGGTTGAAGCAGACAGGAGAGAGCATGCCATCCAGCACGGCAGCACCAAGTCGGCATTGCAGCACAAGACCAAGGGCACATAGCACCCAACGCCAAGTCAGACGAGATGAGAAGGAGCAGACAGTACTGTCTCGCTGTTTCAGCAGGGTTACATGACGTTGCTGGACTGGCGCAAGGTATCATACTGGCCCACCCTATGCACCGCTCCAGCAGTGTGTGGACAGGTCTGAATCTCAGGACGCTTACACCTTTTTCTTTGCAGGCTACTTGTCATCTCTCTAGCATGTCTTTTCGTGCACAGGATGTCACAGTGCATGCCGACGCAGTGCAGAAGCAATGCATACTTCGCGTAGGTGCAGACCAGGAGGATCGAAATGGCAGCCTATCGCTGAAAAACCCAGTCATGGGGCCACTTTCCAGGGTTGCGACCCAGCAGGATCCGCATCCGGCCATACATTGAGGCCAGCTTTGGTCATCTTCTTCACAGAGACCCCAGCCAGAACTTGCGGGATGCGGGCATCCAACATGCTCTTCAACTGATCTATGTCTACTATGATGTCCACATTTGTGTGAGCTTCAACACATTCTTCCACGTGGCATTGATCCAGTGTCCACTTGCCAAATCTACATCAATGGAAGGCATGTGGTGACATGGGTGCAACCTTTTGTGCTGGTGTTTGTCAAACCAACCCACACCAAACACCCAGAACTGAACTCAATAAACCATGGCGGTTGAGAAGGACGCACTTTTCTGAATCACGGGGGTTCAGATATACAGTCTGGTTTTCATGAAACGCTCTCCATGCAAAGTGGTGGATGTCACCCATCTGATCAGTTTGATCTTTGAAACTCTGATCTAGCCGCCGCCATGACCAGAAGCGCTGAATGAGCTCAACAACTGCTGCGCCGGGTGGCAGGAACATAGCATTCGCCAAATTGCTGGTATGCGCCTATAGCACACTTGGGAATGAGTGGTTCACAACGGTAAAATTTTAATGCTCACATTGGAATGTGGACTTACACTGACAAATACTCCTGTTTGAGATACTGCGGTAAGCTGCTCGGCAAAGCTGTGAGAAGAATTGAACTCGACAACTTGCACAGGTGCATAGGTCCGCAGCAGGTCCAACACTGCAGCTTCATTGATGATGCGTCGGTTCGCACGTTTCCTCTGAAACGTGATCAGCTGTAGCATGAGAAAGGTAATCAAGACAAGCATCCTTCATTGCTAGAAACCAGGCTCTCGTCTGTCCATCCAGATGACAGTCCTGCTTAGAATGAACTGGAGACTTGCATATTGACACCCGCTCACTGTGAATATGTGATGTCCATGCACGTTCAGCTCCATGCACTGGTTCCAAACAAGGAGCACAAGATGGAACAAGGTGGGCCATGACAGCTAGTTGTGAAGCACACTTGTGGTGGTTTATTGCCTTTTGATGAAGAGGTGGGGACTGTGAGCCCATTTGCCTCATAGATCTTAGCCCTGAACTCCCGGGCGTGGGCACTGGAAGCAAATGAGCGCTTTCCTCCAGTGAACAGATCCTTCACAATGATGGCTCGTTCGATGCAAACCTGCAACGTGTGATTCCACTTTCAGCATGTGGTGCGCAAAATATATATATGACAGGGACGTTTTGAGTTGACAAACAGCCGCATTATCTCAGTGACTTCACAATAATGGCCATGTCCGTGTACAGGTGTTGGCTTTGAAGCTGTTCAGTATACCATAGCTTGGTGCAAGGAGGAATAAGTAGTGCTGTGCATCGCATCTGACAGCACCTGGAAGTTGCCGATAGCAGCCCACGTCTTTGTGGAGACGACAAAATCTCAAGGAAATACATTCAGATGGTCTCAAGGTCACAATGACAAGTTCGATTGTGACTGAGGCCCTACCCAGACGTTGATGCCAAATCCAGTGTACCACATCAACGTGGCTGTGTGGAACTAGTGCAATCAAGAGGACCCACCCATGTGTCGACTGGCACGCCTTGAAGCGGTGACACGAGCTGTGCATGCGAATCTTCAGCATCTTCCTGAAACCAAATTGCAGGCAGCGGTTCGCCAGAGGAAATGTGCAGAGTAGTTGCAATCACATTGCGGACCCACTCCATGAGGTGCTTCCGGCGCAGGTGCAGCAGAAGCATATTCATCGACTTGATCTTCAGCGACGCATCTTTCAGCACTGAGTAGAGTGGGAAAAGCATCTCACACCTAGAGCGACAACAACACTCACTGGCCACAACACCAGTTCATCAGTGTTCATCAGCCCCACCCTGGCTCCACCCAATAACTGATCACAGTGACGCACCAGTGCCCGATGGCTGTGGGGTGCACGAAGAAAATATAATCGAAGAACAGAGTGTCCCCGCGCACAACCTTGTGCTGGGTGTTCTCAAACCAAGTGGTTGCGTTCTTGACATGAAGGGTCGTGACTTGCACGTTTCGGGAGATCTTGATGGTGTTGATGAATTTCGAACCTTCCACCAACGCATACCACCTGCACCTCCATGGCACATATTGATTGAGGGGGGGACTTGCTTGGTATTCAGGAATAGCTGTGTCACTGTGGCATAAATGACATTTCTGTAAATTAGACTCCGCACCGGCCGTTGTTGTACCACAAATTTGTAAATATAGTGTATGTCGACTTGGGTTCGACGCCTGTTGCAGGGTTCCGCACTGCCTGCCTGTCATCCTTGGAATTGTAAATGTATTCATCCGCAGACTTCAGCTGCAAGCTGACACCACATTGATTTCCAAATGCATCACACTGCGCAGCCATACGTCAGCAGAAAATCGTATGAAGTACATCACAATGACCACGCTGAGCATGGCGCTCGTTGACGCTTACAGCAGAACAACGCTGCTGTCAGTGATTGGCATACGTTCATCGTACACCCCAAAGGTCTCTGATCGACCCACATCTGCTCGTGAGTGTCCCAATACTCATATTTGTCCGTTCCACTTGACGGCTGTACTTCTCGCCAACGACAGCCATAAGGAAACGCCCCCCGGCTTGGACCATACGTGGTGCCCCCGCAGGAATCGCCATCTTCGCAAAGATCTTGATGCGAGCACACACAGCTTGTTACATTCGCTGTGTCCGTGGGTGTGGCATCGTGATCTGCTCCGAGGATGGTTTCGTCAGCTTGAACATACGAAGAAAAGAGGATCAACCCAGCGCTACCGGCGAGCCACAACATCAACACAGCAACAGCCGGCATGTCCACATGCACCATGCAGTATTTGCCCTGTGGGCTTCGCGCATCCAAGGTCTACATGCAGTAGTCAAGGCGTGCACAGCGGGCCGCAGAGGAGATCGTTCCCGCCAACACGCTGGCCATCGCACACGCTGTTATTGGTGACGTGCACAACAGCCCGTTCCGATGGTAACGAGTTCAAGGCCCATCCGCGACACCTTTGTCAGATTAATCAACGCCATCTCTGCTAGAGGATGCCCGGCTGTTATGCACGCTTGTGTCACACGGCGAACGGCCGGCGCATTGGGGGCACCGGCATGCATTCGGTCACCCCAACAGGCCCAGGATCGCGACGGCGCACGGGCAGATGCGCAATTCCGGGACGGAAATGTCATGACGCGGCGCCACGTGGTCGAAGTGATTACTGTTGTATTCCATGCGATGGTGTCACCACGTACTCAATCAGTGCCGTATGATGTTGAGCAATTGTGGCTGCCATGTGGTAAAGTAAAGTAAATCTGAATTTACTGAGCCGTATCCTATTGGACATTGGCACCTGCCTGTTAACGTGACCACATATGTGGTCGGCATGCCTTGAGAACTGCTTTGAGAATCGTGGTCGCAACGATAAGGTCACTAGACAGAGGATGCGCAATATGACAGAACACGAAGAAGGTTCCCTAGGCCCGCTTACAAACGGCCCGCATTGTGCGTGTTCTTGGATGCCTCGTTCGGTCCCGGTCGCCAGATTTTTCAACGCCGTCAGGTAGTCCAGGGATTCCCGATCGCTTCAGGCATCCGTGTTGCTTACGACCGGGTGTAACAAACTAGGTGCTTGTTAGAGGTGCGAGTAGCTCTCGCTGCACAGGTGATTGCTTTGACTAGCTTTGACCTAGGTTCGACGGAATTCATACACCGGGCGCGTGATCATGCCATGCCGCGATACTATAGCCCGTGGCCTCTACATCGATCTTGCGCCTGTCATGCCTTGCGGCGGATTTGGTGTTCGCAGTGATGTTTGGCCATGTGTTACGCATGCCGGTGCTTCAAGTACAACAATAGTAGATTGGCCGCACTCATGTGGGCCGTGTGATGCCGTATGTTGTATGCACTCAGGCCGTGCCCTGCTTTGAGGTGGAGCACCGCTGGCGGTATCCTGTAACAAACTAGGTGTTTATTAGAGGTGTGTTGTGAAAGTGCCTCGTAGCGCACAAGGCAGGTGCACATGCGAATGCACGCACGGGGTGAAACGTGGCAGTCACCGGCCCGCGAATGAGAAGACACATTCCAGCTCTCTGTACAGGTCGAACATGGTCATGGTTCAAGTATCTGATGTCACAATGCATGAGCCTGCGGGCAGCAGTGTGGTGACAGGTGCACCCATGCACGGACGATCCGCGGATCCAGTGTAGGGGTAAGCCGCCAGTTAGGATTGTCTCGATGTAGTGAGAGAGATCGTGCGAGGGTTTCCCGCCGTAACCTTGCGTGTTCAGTGTGCATATAAGCATGTGCACACTGAGATCTGTAACCATTTCTCTTTACTGTTTCCCGGTACTAGCACTTCTCCTCAGCATCTCTCGGTTCTACCTCTGTGCGCAGCAGGTATGAGATGCTGGCTGCCCTGACCTGACCTGAACAAGGACTGCGCATCCTGACCTGCACAAATGATAGCTTTTCTGACATGGTATCGGTGATGTAAGCGTTATGTCTGTTTATGGTCTTGTTCAGGAAGCCGTCGGCCAATGTCTGTGCGCAGACACGGCGGGCATCCCACTGTTCTGCCGGCGCTCAGACTGCGGTCAAAGCGCAGGCATCATTTAGCTCTCTCGTAGTATATTGTTGTTAGAGACAATTCGAGAAGCTTGTTTTAATGATCAGCGCTGAGAAAAGCGAACGCGTTCGCTTATTTTCTCAACCTGTTTGCTTGCGAGCAATCCCACCGGTTAGTTGCTACGCGCGACAAACAACCATCTGTCCTGATGCAGGATGTCTCTCTCGAACGCCAACTCCAACGCCAACTCTCCTCGCGAGGAGGGGGGTGGGTGTCAGAAAAGCTATCATACGTGCAGGTCAGGACGCGCAGTCCTTGTTCAGGTCAGGTCAGGACAGCCAACATCTCATACCTGCTGCGCACAGAGGTAGAACCGAGAGATGTTGAAGGGAAGTGCTAGTACCGGGAAACAGTAAAGAGAATGGTTACAGATCTCAGTGTGCACATGCTTATATGCACACTGAACACGCAAGGTTACGGCGGGAAACCCTCGCACGATCTCTCTCACTACATCGAGACAATCCTAACTGGCGGCTTACCCCTACACTGGATCCGCGGATCGTCCGTGCATGGGTGCACCTGTCACCACGCTGCTGCCCGCAGGCTCATGCATTGTGACACTCCCCCATAAACCCTGCTACGTCTCCACTAGCTGGAGTTTATTACGAACTTCTAGCAAAGCAGGTCCGGGCATTAGTAAACACATCCGCTAACTGATCAACAGTGCCTACCCATGCTACCTTAAGTTCATCCATCTGGACATATTCCCGCACCCGCAAGTGCCGCACACGAATGTGCTTGGATCTGTCAGTGGACACAGCATTCACAGCCAAAATATTGGCACTTTTATTGTCACCCCACAGAGTCGGCTTATGTGGGACGAGTTTCAGATCGAGAAGCAACTGCTTCACCCACATCAACTTGTTGGCTGTTGCACTCATCGCGATGAGTTCAGCCTCTGTTGTATCCCCAGCCACTATACTCTGCTTCTTCGAACGCCAGAGAACATAGTTCCCATGTACCCGAATAACCATACCAGACACGCTTTTCAGATCAGCAGAGTTCGCAAAATCTGCATCTGAATAAGCCTCTAACAAACACCCGTGTCCCTCAGAGCCTATAAATTTTATTCCTAAATTCTTTGTGGACTGCAGGTATCTCAGAACATGTTGCACGGCAGACCAATGTTCCTTCAGACTACTAGACATGTGCCGGGCCAGGGCATGTGCCACATAGCTCAGGTCAGGTCGTGTCACTCCTGCAATATACTGGATACTTCCTACAGCACTCATGAACCTGGAATGCTCAGCAGCACTGGCTTTTTCCAGGTCAGGATGCTCTTTCGCACTCCTTAGTTGTTGCCGCGGCACTAAGGGAGTGGGAGACTTGCGACAGTCAGACATACTGTACTTTTCAAGCAAGTTGTGAATTTTGTTTCGTTGTGTCATGATGATTGTTTTGGCCTTGCGATCACGCATGATCTCTGTGCCAAGTGCCCATGCAAGTTCACCTAAATCTCTGCCTTCGAATTTCGTGAGAATGACGTCGACAAGTTCTTGTAGCCCCGCAGAGCTACTGAATATGAACAAGTCATCGACCCATAAAAATATAAAGCAGCGACCAGATGTTCTAACATACAGTCCGGGATCACTTTGTGCGCACACAAATCCCATCTCAGCTAAGACCTTTATTAAAGCTTTATGCCACTCGCGAGCGGCTTGCTTTAGGCCATGCAAGGTTTTATGCAATCGCCATACATGTGCTGTCCCGTCAGTGAAGAACGGGGGCTGTTCAACGAACACTTCTTCTTCTAACTCACCATTCAGAAAAGCGCACTGAATGTCTATATGTCTAATCTCTAAATCTTCCTGAGCAGCAACTGACAGCAACACACGCAGTGTCGCATAACTACCAACAGGAGACCAAGTCTCAAAAAAAAAAATTCCTTCTACCTGAGAAAAACCACGCGCTACATAACGTGCCTTATAGCGCTGAATCTCCCCCGCAGGCCCACGCTTAATCTTAAGCACCCATTTGCCCGAGATAGCCCGTTTGCCCGCAGGCAGATAGCACAACCCGAAGGTTCCGTGCTCACCCAGTGCATCTACCTCCTCCTGCATGGCACGCAGCCATGCATCCCTGTCAGCACTCGCGAGCGCTTCCTTCAAAGAAGGCATATCAGGGTCGGAGGCCTTCTGCTTCCTGGCGGCAGCTGCTCTGCGCGACCCACGACGCTGAGCATTCTGCTGCTCACCAGACTCCACATGCTGAGGCTTCATGCCTGCACAGGACACTCCACAGTCAGCCGCGGCTGATGTGTCCTGATCGCAAGCTGAAACATCAATAGCAGCTACAACTGTTTCACTACTAGCAATGTCAGAGCCCGCAGGCTCATGCATTTGTACAGCTGCTACATCCGCAGCCAATGGAACAAGGCGTCTGCGTACAAGAGGATTGATTTTAATACGAGGCAAGGCGGCTGGAATGGCCCTCACCTCGTCAGGCAAATCAACCCCAACTGCGGCTGAGGGGTCCGGATCCTCTCCCCCTAATTCGGACCCGGTCTCCACCTCATCTGGCTCATCCTCCCAGAAGGGCCTCGGCGCCTCAGCTCCTCGCAAGGGCTGAGCAACTGCCCCCGCGCCAGATGCTGAGGCCGCTGCCGAATTACTCCCAGAACGGACCCGCTGAGCCTCCAGATTCTGATGAGCCGCAGCTCTTTCATCATCTGAGACGGTGTAGTCCATGCGCTGTTCATCGTCATCATCATAGATGCCAAGACTGTCGTCGTCCTCATCCATGTCATCATCAGACGCACTGACAGACACTTCAACAGGGAACGCAACTTCTACACCAGGGTCGTGCAACACAGCGTTGCGCGTCACAACATACTGCGCAGTACGGGAGGGCGTGGCGACAGAGTGATGCACTTCGCCGCGCACACGATGGGGGACAAGGACGTCAGGGTGAGCAGCAGCTCTGGACATTGCACGCGTGCGATGCAAAGCTGCTCTGGCTATCTCCGGCGTTGCCCTAGCAGGGTCACGCCGGATAATCTCCGCAGAGGAGCCAGCTCCAAATCTTGGAGAGTACACAGCAGGACTGGGCTCAGGGTTGTCCTGCCGGAAAGTCATTTCCATGACAGGAACCCTACCATGACCAGGGGGGGTGTGAAGCTGGTCACGCAGACGGCGCAACACTCCCCCATCATACGTGTGCTCTGCCGCGAAAGGAGGGACATCGGCGTCTGTCACACGCTCACCCTCATCGTCCCGCTCGAAAACAACCGTATAGGAGTTCGCAAACTCCTTAGGTTCCCTCTTGTCCACAACGGCGGACGCATCGTACTTGCGTACGTGCCGGATCATCTGATCCGCAGTGCACATCACCTGACGCACAACAAAAACCCTACCCCCAGGAACGTCCTGGGCGTACACACGCTGCATGCTGGGGCCTAACCCAGCCCCGACCCAGTATGCAGGCACACCCCGGGGGGACAACTTCCGCAGCTTGTCATCCCTAGGGTATGCATACACTTCAACCCCCCATGGACGCTGCTGCCGCAGCAGATCTTGGAACACCTCAACGGAGGTGTCTCTGAAAAAGGCCATATAAGGAATGATATCCTTATCACAAGACCGCACTAGAAACTCATCTAATTCTGTTGTCGCAAGCAATTTGTACTTGCGCTTCTCCTCATCCCTCAACTTATCGCGCTCGGCCTTTTTCATGCGCTTACCTTTCCCCAGGCTCTTCTCAGCTTCGTCAACATCCGCAGATGCGTTGACAGCATGCTGAGCTTTCAAGCCCTTGAGGATGCTCGCCAGTTTGTCATGGTACAGTGCCGACGACGGCGTGAGATTGTGACCATGGACAACGCTGGCGAGGCATTCTATCCACAGGAACAGAGGCAGGCCGCTCGCGAGCAGCACAGCACGGAGTGACTCAAAGGCCACTCCGATCCTCCTCTCGATCATGCCATTACAGCGATGAGCGGCTGTGGGGGTCAAGCGGTGAGTGATGCCACGACGCTGGAGGTAGAGCTTTAAGGCCGCGACCATAAACTCTCCCCCTTTGTCGGTGTGTAGGATGCGCACACCCGGTTCACCTGGCTTCACCACATTCACCCGAATGCGTTCGATAATATAAGAGATCATGGCCGCAGCCTCACTCTTTTTGCGCAGACCTACCACGAAAGTATAACGGGTAAAGGCACACATCACAAACAAAACATATTTCACACCACCAATTCCTACCGGAGAGACAGGACCAGCTAAATCGGCGTGCAGTTGCTCACCAGGCCACTTGGCCTGACCCATGAGCTCACGATCATTGGCAGAGAACTTGCCCGCAGGCACTTTGCCAATTCTGCAGCCGTGACATCGATTCCCTAGTGGCTCGGAATCGACATCCAAATTCAAATGACCATAAAATTCACTATTAGATTGCATGCGTTTAAGGACCCAATTTGACTGGTGGAAAGACAAATGTGCTATAAAAGCAGGTTCCAGCAAGTATGCATCATGCGGGACCTCAGCTCCCCCAGCATTGGGTCGCTGCAGGTCAATGGTCGCAACCGCCACGTGATGCCACTGCTGTTGATCCTCAATAACTGAGGTCGGACTGCTCTGGTTGGACCAGACTACCCCCCTATTGACAGGCGCACCGACAAGAATGGGTTTGGTCTCTACTGCCATTTTGAATGCAAAGACAGGGTGACCATCCATATCTAGTTCCTGATATTTGGCATCGTCCTCTATGTCGGTAGCCATATCACCCAGACCAGGGACATATAACACATTCCTACGCGTGTCTAGGAACATCTGCTCTGATCTAAGACCCATCGTGCTGAGCAGGTTGTACGGACATTCGGGAGCATAGTAAACACCAGGGATTTCCACATCCAGTGGGTGCGTGTTCCCATGCTTGTCCACATAAGTACCCAGGTTCACCTGAATGGTTCCCCTACCCATGATAGAAAGCTGCCCTGGTCCCGCGAGATTGGCAACTTTCTGACACGGGCCGTACTCAGTGAACATTTCCCGATTTCCTACTATATGCATGTCCGACCCACTATCAACAATTATGTTCCACGGCATGGACGCGTCCGGCTGTGGATACTTGGCAGGCATTTCAATAGTGCAAACATCTCTGGCCGCAGCCTGTTTGCGTTGGGGGCAGTTCGCACGCAAATGTCCCTTCTTCTTGCAGAAGAAACAGGTCCTGGTCTCCTCGCGAGGAGCCTGGCCAGCTGCGAGAGCAGCGACCACAGGGCCGTCACCACGGTGCTGCTTGCGCCAGCCATGGCCTGGTTTGCCCGCGGGCGCCCCAGACCTAGCCTGCAGCGACCGCTGTTGTTTGAGCAAATCGGCATGCTCAGTCAAACGGGCTATTATCACATGAGGGGAGGAGTGTTGAACTTCGCCGCGCACAGCGTTGAACTCCTCCCCCACCTCTAACAGTTTCAATCGAAGCCATCGCTGGCCCACATCGGCACCTAGTGCCTCCAGTTGAGTGTAAACACTCATCACCTCACCACAATATGTCGCGACATCTTTATTGTGTTGTGACAAAGAATTGAACCGACTCCACAGTCTGTGGATCTCAGCTTCAGTGCTAGGTCTGTACTTGGCAGTCAAGTAAGACCATGCTTCACACAAATATGACATGCGATAGACAGTCGTCCTATCCGCGTCAGGCAAAGACATTAGGACCTGTGTCCTCGCCCTAGCATGAACACGCTGTTCGTCCGCAGACGGTGCGTGCTGCAGCAAATGATCTAACTCGAATTGACCTAACCACAAAAAGACTTTCTGTTCGTACGCAACGAAACTTTCAGTCTTGTAATTCCAGTCAGGCAATTTCCCTTTAGTCAAATCAGGTTCGCTACGTCCGCGAGATGCGCGCAGCGCCTCGGTTAACGTCTCGAGTGATATGAGTGACTCAGCGTGACCAAGATCGTCCACAGCATGAGAGGAAAAAGGCACCTGTTGACTGCTCTGCCCAGTGTGGGAAGAGGGTCGTGGCCGGACAATTCGGCCGCCCCGGAGCAACATACCCGCAGGCTGTTCTCCGTCAGGGAGCTGCTGGTCAGCGTCCCTGTCGACGAGAGGCTGCTGGTCAGCATCGTCACGCCTCTCCTCGCGAGGAGCGTCGGCGTTGGAGTTGGCGTTAGAAAGAGACATCCTGCAGTAGGAACAGACGGTTGTTTGTTGCGCGCAGCAAATAACCGATGGGATTGCTCGCAAGCAGAACAGGTTGAGAAAATTAAGCGAACGCGTTCGCTTTTCTCAGCGCTGACCATTAAAACAAGCTTCTCGAATTGTGTCTAACAACAATATGCTACGAGAGAGCTAAATGATTCCTGCGCTTTTGACCGCAGTCTGAGCGCCGGCGGAACAGTGGAATGCCCGCCGTGTCTGCGCGCAGACATTGGCCGACGGCTTTCCTGAACAAGACCATAAACAGACATAACGCTAACATCACCGATACCATGACAGAAAAGCTATCATACGTGCAGGTCAGGACGCGCAGTCCTTGTTCAGGTCAGGTCAGGACAGCCAACATCTCATACCTGCTGCGCACAGAGGTAGAACCGAGAGATGTTGAAGGGAAGTGCTAGTACCGGGAAACAGTAAAGAGAATGGTTACAGATCTCAGTGTGCACATGCTTATATGCACACTGAACACTCAAGGTTACGGCGGGAAACCCTCGCAGGATCTCTCTCACTACATCGAGACAATCTAGGCTGGCGGCTTACCCCTGCACTGGATCCGCGGATCGTCCGTGCATGGGTGCACCTGTCACCACACTGCTGCCCGCAGGCTCATGCATTGTGACAGTGGGCACTCAGCCCTCATGCACGTCCACCGGGAGCGCGGGCACCTCAGAACGCTCTGGAAAGCGCTGGGAACGTCTACAGACTAATTAAAGCCTCCTGGGTGCCACTGTATCTTGGTTTCAAGTCGCTGGGCAAAGTCGCACTTTTCCGTCAGAATCGTATGCATGGCTGGGCATTAAGACAAGTTTTGCCCAACGCTGCCCAGCGCTCGCCCATTGGGCTCAGAACATCCATTATAGTTATACATGGCCCATAACGAGGTTGTCTTGGTATTTGGTGGTGCTGTGGGCGGTTCAGCAGCAGTTTGACAGGTATGGGTTGCTGCACACCACCTGCAGCCTTCTTGGAAGCGACACTGCACGAAACAAGCACCATAGAAGTGTGATGTCAAGTATTGAGCTCTCCTGCTGATGTACATGCTATTGCGCTGCCTGGATTGCTCAGGAAGCATTGTGCAGTGAGCAACACACTAATCACAGACTGAGTTAGCAGTATATGGCTGGCTGCTCACATCAGTATCAAAGGCTGGGTGGTTTACGAGCTAAACCTTGCTCGGGTCGTGTGACACTGGAAACATCCAGTTGTGTGACAATTAAACTGCTTCTGTGTGACACAAGATACGTGTGTATATGCCATGAGTCCATATGATACTGCTGCGTCTTTCAATCGGAGACTTATCAATTGTCGCGTCCGGTGTGGAGTCAGCTATGTTTTGTTGCAAGCCACTCCAGGTGTGAGCACATGTAGGCGTGCTGACATGTTTGTGAACGTGCACCACACAGGTCTGATGCATCAGGTCATGTATCGCAGTGAGACAGAGTTGTTACTTCATGGTATGAGAAAAACCAAAGCAGCGTGCGTTGTGCGTCACTCTCGTGACATTGTGCACTGCACGCCAGATCAATGCTGAAGGCGTGGCCTCAGCACAGCCTTTCCGTCTTGTGAATTCAGAATCAGTGGACCACGGCCAGTAATGGACTGCTTCTTGCCTAGTGGCCAGGTACTGATCGGAAAGTGACACGTAAAATTCGCAGTCTGGATATCGAGCTTTCAGCTCGCAGCCAGGATGGTGTCCTCATCAACCTGTTCCGGCCGATTGACACAAATGCTTTGTAGAGTAGATAACAGACATATTATTCAGCAATATATGCCTAATCGTGGTGATCAGCCCCGGCGAGCTGGTCGCTCGCCGTGGCCACGCTGACGAGTCGTCGCGACCCGTGCCGTCAAGTCAGCTGACTTATCAATCATCACCAGTGACACATATTATGGTGTTTTCGAGGTGTTCTCGGCCCACCGAGCACAATGGGCATGCGCTGGGCGCCGTTTGACGCCATATGAGCCGTGCTGGGCAAAACAGCACTTTTGGTCAAGAACCCCTCGTTTCGCTGGGCATTCACACCCGTTTCGCCCAGTATGCTTAAGAGCGATTCAGGTTGTTCTACTCAGTCTATAGCTCTTTGAAGCGTGTTCCAGAGCGTTCTGAGGTGCCCGCGCTCCCGGTGGACGTGCATGCAGACCGAGTGCCCACCCCCCTTCGCGAGGAGAGGCGTGACGACGCTGGCCAGCAGCCTCTCGTCGACAGGGACGCTGACCAGCAGCTCCCTGACGGAGAACAGCCTGCGGGTATGTTGCTCCGGGGCGGCCGAATTGTCCGGCCACGACCCTCTTCCCACACTGGGCAGAGCAGTCAGCAGGTGCCTTTTTCCTCTCATGTTGTGAACGATCCTGGTCACACTGAGTCACTCATATCACTCGAAACGTTGACCGAGGCGCTGCGCGCATCTCGGGGACGTAGCGAACCTGATTTGACTAAAGGGAAATTGCCTGAGTGGAATCACAAGACTGAAAGTTTCGTTGCGTACGAACAGAAAGTCTTTTTGTGGTTAGGTCAGTTTGAGTTAGATCATTTGTTGCAGCACGCGCCGTCTGCGGACGAACAGCGTGTTCATGCTAGGGCGAGGACACAGGTCCTAATGTCTTTGCCTGACGCGGATAGGACGACTGTCTATCGCATGTCACACTTGTGTGAAGCATGGTCTTACTTGACTGCCAAGTACAGACCTAGCACTGAAGCCGAAATCCACAGACTGTGGAGTCGGTTTAATTCTTTGTCACAAAACAATAAAGATGTTGCGACATATTGTGGTGATGTGATGAGTGTTTACACTCAACTGGAGGCACTAGGTGCCGATGTGGGCCAGCGATGGCTTCGATTGAAACTGTTAGAGGTGGGGGAGGAGTTCAACGCCGTGCGCGGCGAAGTTCAACACTCCTCCCCTCATGTGATAATATCGCGTTTAACTGAGCATGCTGATTTGCTCAAACAACAGCGGTCGCTGCAGGCTAGGTCTGGGGCGCCCGCGGGCAAACCAGGCCATGGCTGGCGCAAGCAGCACCGTGGTGACGGCCCTGTGGTCGCTGCTCTCGCAGCTGGCCAGGCTCCTCGCGAGGAGACCAGGACCTGTTTCTTCTGCAAGAAGAAGGGACATTTGCGTGCGAACTGCCCCCAACGCAAACAGGCTGCGGCCAGAGATGTTTGCACTATTGAAATGCCTGCCAAGTATCCACAGCCGGACGCGTCCATGCCGTGGAACATCATTGTTGATAGTGGGTCGGACATGCATATAGTAGGAAATCGGGAAATGTTCACTGAGTACGGCCCATGTCAGAAAGTTGCCAATCTCGCGGGACCAGGGCAGCTTTCTATCATGGGCAGGGGAACCATTCAGGTAAACCTGGGTACTTATGTGGACAAGCATGGGAACATGCATCCACTGGATGTGGAAATTCCTGGTGTATACTATGCTCCTGAATGTCCGTACAACCTGCTCAGCACGATGGGTCTTAGACACGAGCAGATGTTCTTAGACACGCGTAGGAATGTGTTGTATGTCCCTGGTTTAGGCGATATGGCTACCGACGTAGAGGACGATGCCAAATATCAGGAACTAGATGTGGATGGTCACCCTGTCTTTGCGTTTAAAATGGCAGTCGAGACCAAACCTATTCTCGTCGGTGCGCCTGTCAATAGGGGGGTAGTCTGGTCTAACCAGAGCAGTCCGACCTCGGTCGTAGAGGATCAACAGCAGTGGCATCATGTGGCGGTCGCGGCCATTGACCTGCAGCGACCCAATGCTGGGGGAGCTGAGGTCCCGCATGATGCATACTTGCTGGAACCTGCTTTTCTAGCACACTTGTCTTTTCACCAGTCAAATTGGGTCCTGAAGCGCATGCAATCCAACAGTGAATTTTATGGTCATTTGAATTTGGATGTCGATTCCGAGCCACTAGGGAATCGGTGTCACGGCTGCAGAATTGGCAAAGTGCCTGCGGGCAAGTTTTCTGCCAATGATCGTGAGCTCATGGGCCAGGCCAAGTGGCCTGGTGAGCAACTGCACGCCGATTTAGCTGGTCCTGTCTCTCCGGTAGGAATTGGTGGTGTGAAATATGTTTTGTTTGTGATGTGTGCCTTTACCCGTTATACTTTCGTGGTAGGTCTGCGCAAAAAGAGTGAGGCTGCGGCCATGATCTCTTATATTATCGAACGCATTCGGGTGAATGTGGTGAAGCCAGGTGAACCGGGTGTGCGCATCCTACACACCGACAAAGGGGGAGAGTTTATGGTCGCGGCCTTAAAACTCTACCTCCAGCGTCGTGGCATCACTCACCGCTTGACCCCCACAGCCGCTCATCGCTGTAATGGCATGATCGAGAGGAGGATCGGAGTGGCCTTTGAGTCACTCCGTGCTGTGCTGCTCGCGAGCGGCTTGCCTCTGTTCCTGTGGATAGAATGCCTCGCCAGCGTTGTCCATGGTCACAATCTCACGCCGTCGTCGGCACTGTACCATGACAAACTGGCGAGCATCCTCAAGGGCTTGAAAGCTCAGCATGCTGTCAACGCATCTGCGGATGTTGACGAAGCTGAGAAGAGCCTGGGGAAAGGTAAGCGCATGAAAAAGGCCGAGCGCGATAAGTTGAGGGATGAGGAGAAGCGCAAGTACAAATTGCTTGCGACAACAGAATTAGATGAGTTTCTAGTGCGGTCTTGTGATAAGGATATCATTCCTTATATGGCCTTTTTCAGAGACACCTCCGTTGAGGTGTTCCAAGATCTGCTGCGGCAGCAGCGTCCATGGGGGGTTGAAGTGTATGCATACCCTAGGGATGACAAGCTGCGGAAGTTGTCCCCCCGGGGTGTGCCTGCATACTGGGTCGGGGCTGGGTTAGGCCCCAGCATGCAGCGTGTGTACGCCCAGGACGTTCCTGGGGGTAGGGTTTTTGTTGTGCGTCAGGTGATGTGCACTGCGGATCAGATGATCCGGCACGTACGCAAGTACGATGCGTCCGCCGTTGTGGACAAGAGGGAACCTAAGGAGTTTGCGAACTCCTATACGGTTGTTTTCGAGCGGGACGATGAGGGTGAGCGTGTGACAGACGCCGATGTCCCTCCTTTCGCGGCAGAGCACACGTATGATGGGGGAGTGTTGCGCCGTCTGCGTGACCAGCTTCACACCCCCCCTGGTCATGGTAGGGTTCCTGTCATGGAAATGACTTTCCGGCAGGACAACCCTGAGCCCAGTCCTGCTGTGTACTCTCCAAGATTTGGAGCTGGCTCCTCTGCGGAGATTATCCGGCGTGACCCTGCTAGGGCAACGCCGGAGATAGCCAGAGCAGCTTTGCATCGCACGCGTGCAATGTCCAGAGCTGCTGCTCACCCTGACGTCCTTGTCCCCCATCGTGTGCGCGGCGAAGTGCATCACTCTGTCGCCACGCCCTCCCGTACTGCGCAGTATGTTGTGACGCGCAACGCTGTGTTGCACGACCCTGGTGTAGAAGTTGCGTTCCCTGTTGAAGTGTCTGTCAGTGCGTCTGATGATGACATGGATGAGGACGACGACAGTCTTGGCATCTATGATGATGACGATGAACAGCGCATGGACTACACCGTCTCAGATGATGAAAGAGCTGCGGCTCATCAGAATCTGGAGGCTCAGCGGGTCCGTTCTGGGAGTAATTCGGCAGCGGCCTCAGCATCTGGCGCGGGGGCAGTTGCTCAGCCCTTGCGAGGAGCTGAGGCGCCGAGGCCCTTCTGGGAGGATGAGCCAGATGAGGTGGAGACCGGGTCCGAATTAGGGGGAGAGGATCCGGACCCCTCAGCCGCAGTTGGGGTTGATTTGCCTGACGAGGTGAGGGCCATTCCAGCCGCCTTGCCTCGTATTAAAATCAATCCTCTTGTACGCAGACGCCTTGTTCCATTGGCTGCGGATGTAGCAGCTGTACAAATGCATGAGCCTGCGGGCTCTGACATTGCTAGTAGTGAAACAGTTGTAGCTGCTATTGATGTTTCAGCTTGCGATCAGGACACATCAGCCGCGGCTGACTGTGGAGTGTCCTGTGCAGGCATGAAGCCTCAGCATGTGGAGTCTGGTGAGCAGCAGAATGCTCAGCGTCGTGGGTCGCGCAGAGCAGCTGCCGCCAGGAAGCAGAAGGCCTCCGACCCTGATATGCCTTCTTTGAAGGAAGCGCTCGCGAGTGCTGACAGGGATGCATGGCTGCGTGCCATGCAGGAGGAGGTAGATGCACTGGGTGAGCACGGAACCTTCGGGTTGTGCTATCTGCCTGCGGGCAAACGGGCTATCTCGGGCAAATGGGTGCTTAAGATTAAGCGTGGGCCTGCGGGGGAGATTCAGCGCTATAAGGCACGTTATGTAGCGCGTGGTTTTTCTCAGGTAGAAGGAATTTTTTTTTTTGAGACTTGGTCTCCTGTTGGTAGTTATGCGACACTGCGTGTGTTGCTGTCAGTTGCTGCTCAGGAAGATTTAGAGATTAGACATATAGACATTCAGTGCGCTTTTCTGAATGGTGAGTTAGAAGAAGAAGTGTTCGTTGAACAGCCCCCGTTCTTCACTGACGGGACAGCACATGTATGGCGATTGCATAAAACCTTGCATGGCCTAAAGCAAGCCGCTCGCGAGTGGCATAAAGCTTTAATAAAGGTCTTAGCTGAGATGGGATTTGTGTGCGCACAAAGTGATCCCGGACTGTATGTTAGAACATCTGGTCGCTGCTTTATATTTTTATGGGTCGATGACTTGTTCATATTCAGTAGCTCTGCGGGGCTACAAGAACTTGTCGACGTCATTCTCACGAAATTCGAAGGCAGAGATTTAGGTGAACTTGCATGGGCACTTGGCACAGAGATCATGCGTGATCGCAAGGCCAAAACAATCATCATGACACAACGAAACAAAATTCACAACTTGCTTGAAAAGTACAGTATGTCTGACTGTCGCAAGTCTCCCACTCCCTTAGTGCCGCGGCAACAACTAAGGAGTGCGAAAGAGCATCCTGACCTGGAAAAAGCCAGTGCTGCTGAGCATTCCAGGTTCATGAGTGCTGTAGGAAGTATCCAGTATATTGCAGGAGTGACACGACCTGACCTGAGCTATGTGGCACATGCCCTGGCCCGGCACATGTCTAGTAGTCTGAAGGAACATTGGTCTGCCGTGCAACATGTTCTGAGATACCTGCAGTCCACAAAGAATTTAGGAATAAAATTTATAGGCTCTGAGGGACACGGGTGTTTGTTAGAGGCTTATTCAGATGCAGATTTTGCGAACTCTGCTGATCTGAAAAGCGTGTCTGGTATGGTTATTCGGGTACATGGGAACTATGTTCTCTGGCGTTCGAAGAAGCAGAGTATAGTGGCTGGGGATACAACAGAGGCTGAACTCATCGCGATGAGTGCAACAGCCAACAAGTTGATGTGGGTGAAGCAGTTGCTTCTCGATCTGAAACTCGTCCCACATAAGCCGACTCTGTGGGGTGACAATAAAAGTGCCAATATTTTGGCTGTGAATGCTGTGTCCACTGACAGATCCAAGCACATTCGTGTGCGGCACTTGCGGGTGCGGGAATATGTCCAGATGGATGAACTTAAGGTAGCATGGGTAGGCACTGTTGATCAGTTAGCGGATGTGTTTACTAATGCCCGGACCTGCTTTGCTAGAAGTTCGTAATAAACTCCAGCTAGTGGAGACGTAGCAGGGTTTATGGGGGAGTGTCACAATGCATGAGCCTGCGGGCAGCAGCGTGGTGACAGGTGCACCCATGCACGGACGATCCGCGGATCCAGTGTAGGGGTAAGCCGCCAGTTAGGATTGTCTCGATGTAGTGAGAGAGATCGTGCGAGGGTTTCCCGCCGTAACCTTGCGTGTTCAGTGTGCATATAAGCATGTGCACACTGAGATCTGTAACCATTTCTCTTTACTGTTTCCCGGTACTAGCACTTCTCCTCAGCATCTCTCGGTTATACCTCTGTGCGCAGCAGGTATGAGATGCTGGCTGCCCTGACCTGACCTGAACAAGGACTGCGCGTCCTGACCTGCACAAATGATAGCTTTTCTAAACAGGTCCTGGTCTCCTCGCGAGGAGCCTGGCCTGTCGCGAGAGCGGCGACCACAGGACCATCACCACGGGGCTGCTTGCGCCAGCCATGGCCTGGTTTGGCTTGCTTGAGCAAATCGGCATGCTCTGTCAAACGTGATATGATTACGCGTGGGGAAGAGTGGAGAACTTCGCCGCGCACGGCGTTGAACTCCTCCCCCACTTCTAACAGTTTTAAACAAAGCCATCGCTGGCCCACATCGGCACCTAGTGCCTCCAGTTGAGTGTAAACACTCATCACATCACCACAGTAGGACTCCACGTCTCTATTATTCTGTGATAAGGAATTGAATCGACTCCACAGTCTATGGATTTCGGCTTCGATGCTATGGTCTGGTTTTTTTATGGTCTGGTTTGTGCAGGAAGCGCAGTCGGCCCTGGTTAGACACAAATGGAACCCCCTTGTACGCAAGCGCTTGATTCCACATGCCGATGTTGCTGTCGTAGAAGCTAGTGTTGATATAGAGCATAGCACAGTGAGTGAGCAGATAGTAGCACCAAAGGTAGCCGACACATCAGGTATGTTGGCTACCGCTGACCGTGCAGTGACTGGTGCAGAGGTGACCACGCATGGGGAGCTTGATGGCGGTAAGTCAGCCCAGCGACGTTCATCCCGTCGGGTTGCAGCTATTAAGAAGAGGAAGCCTTTTGTTCCTGATAGCCCGCCTTGGAAACAGGCCTTAGCTGGAGAAGATGCCGAGAAGTGGCATGGTGCTGTGAAGGAGGAGGTGACTTCGTCGAGCGAGCACGGAACTTATGAGCTCGTTGAGCTGCCAGTAGGGGCCAAGGCCATTTCTGGTAAGTGGGTCTATAAGATAAAGAGGGGACCCACAGGGGAGATCCAGCGTTACAAGGCGCGGTATGTAGCTAGGGGTTTTACCCAGGAAGAGGGAATTGATTTCTTTGAAACGTGGGCTCCAATAGGAGCTATGCTACTTTGCATGCATTGCTTTCGGTCGCTGCAGTAGAGGACTTCGAAATGAAGCATGTCGATATCCAGTGTGCCTTTCTGAATGGGGTAATGAATGAGACTGTCTACGTTGAACAGCCTCCTATCCTGAATGATGGTACAAATTGTGTGTGGAAATTGCTTAAGACTTTGTATGGATTGAAGTAGGCTGCACGTGAATGGCACAAGGCCCTTGTACATTTGCTAGGTGAAATGGGTTTTGTGAGATCACATTCGGACCCAGCACTGTATGTTAGAAAAGCTGGTAGGTGTTTCATATTTCTGTGGGTTGATGATATTTTTATCTTTGGACGGTCTACGGGCCTGAAGGAGTTTGATCGATCAGATTCTCAAAGCATTTGAAGGTAGATGACCTATGCCCGGCGCGTCTTTGTGCGCGTGCCTGTGTTGCCTGCAATTATGATTGCTGTGAGATACAATTGCTTGCCAAGCACGGCCGGGTACAATCCGAGGCCTGTCCGGAGGTGCATGATGCCAGCATCATGCAGTCGGGTTGAAGCACCTCATTTGCAGCTTCTTACTCTCATCATGGGGTATACGCCCAGTGCGATAATGCGATGTGATGTCGGGGAGCCGGTGTGCTTGACCGTGTTGACGTGCTCATCCCGTCGCAACCAACACAGTGTACACGGACGTCCTCGAGTTTGCAGCTTAGTGCGGGTATAAATCCCCATGTGCAAGCCGTCATGATCTCATGGCAGTTGAGTTTGAGTGTCCACCAATGACTGCTGTGTCGAATTCATAGGTGCATCAGTGGTCACATTGCAAGTAGAAGTCTTGTGAGACCTGCATCATGTACAGTACAAACCTCATGCCTGCATCATAAGCCTAGTAAGATCACTCCATTGCTCAGGCATGCACCATTGTTGAATGTGCTGGCGCCAACCTGTATGTGCAGGCTACTCGATAGTCCAAGGAAAACGCCTTGTCGTGTTGCTTGAAGCGATTGTCTATGTTCCAGGCTGGTCGCCATGACTCTGTCCAATGTATTCCGATGGCTCACTCAGCTGCACAGGGATCGCCTATTCAGTACGGGAGTTTCCGTGCTGCATGCCTCCACGATCCACATGTAGCAGTCTGCTTCCTCACCTTGTGCTCATGTGTCAACAATAATGTCCTTGAGCAGGGCGTAGAGCGGCACAGAAGAACACTTGTAACACATCTGAAGTGAATGCTTCAACGGATTCTGGTGCTTCCACGGTTGCCGCGAGTGGCTTTGTGCTTGAGTGCGTCTAGCTGCTTCACCAATCCAGCCTTCACTTGCAGCATTCCTCACAGAGTTCGAAACAAGCAGCAGTTTGCATCTGTGCGACGAAGGTGCAATCAAATCGTCGAAAAACAAAGCTCGAGATCATGCTGTCCTTTCGCAGCGCGAAAAGAATGCTGTAGCGCTACATTCCGAGGGGCCTTGGGCTATCATATCGACGCAAAGCAAAAGCTTACAGAATACTACGTAATGAACAGGGCGAGGTGGGGGTGTGACTGGGCACAAACAGCTATCGCGAAGCGTTTCAGCAGTGCACGGTCGAACAAGGTCAGTGTGTCTTACTGAAAATATCACGTTCAGCAGCGCTTCTGAAGTTCAGTTGTGCATCTTGGTGTGTAGTGTTGAAACGTCTACGGAGCGCTTGATCAGCCGCTACTGCAGCGACATGCTGTGGCTACGAGGGTGTGCAATAACCAGTGACCAAAATTTCTGCCGGGGCCTCATAGGACTGCAGCTCCAAGGGCACCCTGCTCATCAACCGGTCGCGCTCGGAAGAGCGGCATAGATGCCAAAATTATCTATATGGAAGTGTCACAGTGCTTTGAATGGTTGCTTCGGGGTTGTGACAGAAGCATCTGGGTTTGGTGTGAGTCAGTGCCATCGTCAACCGCATTCCAAGAGTTGAGTGTTGAGTTCTCGATTCCCGTTTGCTTTGAAGAAAAACAAGGAATTACTTAACAACGCCAGTGTCCACACCATTGGCATTCATGGCTCTGTGCGGCGTGGCAAAAGGGCAGAAAAGCATTCTTGGTGTGAAAGTGCTCAGGCTGGATCTGGCTCACGCCCCGGTCACGACCACATGGTCAGATGTTGTCCTGCACAAAATTCTGAGCACATCCCTTCATATGTCCCCTTTTCAGCTCGTTACAAGCGGCCTCACGTTCTTTCAGAGTAACGCCGTGTAAGTGGACAAGACCCGAGCAGTCCAAGTTGCCACTCATAGGCCCTAAAACTAGACAGAGTCACAGCTGAAGTTATATCGTAAGCAAGTGTGGATGGCTTCTGTCAAAGAGAGGCCCGATCAGGCTGGCCAAAGGCCTGATCGAGCTCTGTCGACGTAATTCAGCGGTACGGACGGGCAAGCGGGCACACTTGCAACAGACCGCCACAACAAAACATGGCTCCAATTTCAGCGCAATTAACGCAGTCGTGCACTCAACAGCAACATCAATCCATTTGAACGGGGTTCACAATGAACCGCGGCGCTTGCACACTCTCCGGTGTACTCGAGCGGTCACCCGGCGTAAAGCGGCGTTCTCCATGACAGAGAAATTCATCTGGCTGCGTGCTCAGACCTCACCTGAAGCCCGAAAAAACACCAATGTGAAGCGCAGAAGATGAGGACTTGAATGCAACTGGTTTTGCAGCGTTCCGTGTTTTTACCGAAATTGCCTAAGCTGCCATCGGAATACCTCCAGACTGCTCATTTGTCGATCCTGCCTGTAAAGCCGGGTCGACGTGAACAGTGGCTTCAGGAGCTACCCGTCGCTTCAGCTGCCGCTCGGCCGCGTTGGAGTTCAACGGAGACATAAGTTGTCGCGGCCGTGGAACATGGCTCATATATGTGTGGTCAATCCGTTTTGACCCGCTTCGCAATGCGACGCCACGTATGCGCCGACCAGAGTATTGTCTGCACTGCATTTGAACTTCATACAGTACATGCGAAAACCAACTTGGCGGGGATCACTAGTTTGCATTATAGAAGCCATAAATCTGTATCAAGGGATCATGGTCGGGTGCTGTGACGCACCGGAGCCATGCTGCCGTAATGCCTGTTGAGCAATGGATTGGGTATCTAGCTTGATGCCCCAGCCGGTCGCCCAGACCTAGACAGCCTGAAACATCAAGGTCCCATAGATTTATTATGCCTCGAGAAAGCAAGGTGGGAAGATCTGCTCCTTATTGGTCTCGGACTCGCACCTGGATGTGTTCATTCCCAAATCCCCCTCAAGTCGCAACGTTTGCTGACATTTGTAATATGCAAGCAGGCCACACCGAATGGTCTGTCAACTTTCACTTCTGTCTGGAGTTCAGCCGAGTGTTTCTGCTGCAGGTGGCATATTTTTATGACCCGGCATGTTATCGGGACCCAGAGCAGACTGGACGGTCAGCCAGCTCTGTGTACTATGGTTACCGACACCCAATGAAGCCCCACCGCATCACTATGACGCATTCCCTTCTGATGCACTCTCCGTTTTGGCCATCTTTAAATGTGCGTTCCTTTCGGCATGGTGGTTGGCTTCTTGCAGGCAGGAGAGTTTCGATCAGTTGAAGAAACTATGATTTTCGCATCTACTGCAGATCAAGCAGGCTGGCCCTATAGGCGAGCAAGCTATCAAGGAATTCTGCACAGATGATTACTTTCGCTTCCTGTCCAAGCCCAGGGATGCTGCCGGCTGGGACAGGCTCGACAAGCTGGTCAAAGAAAACTTGGGATCCAGTGCTGAGAAAGCTGAGCAAGAACAGTGTGGTATCACGGTACGCAGACATCTCTCATTGTGGAAAGCCGTGTCACAAGCGTTGCATGGCACTGCCATGGTGATTTGCTTCTTATGCAGGAAGACTGCCCATTTTTTGAAACCATCTTCGATTTTTCCAAATCTGCGGCAGCGATGTCTGTCGGCGCTGCAGTCATGCTCAACCACAATCTGGCGGAAGTTGCAGTGAACTGGTCAGGCGGCCTTCATCATGCACGCATGGACAAGGCTGAAGGGTTCTGCTATATCAATGACATTGTCTTAGGAATTCTTGAATTGCTGAAGTATCATCCTCGAGTGATGTATGCTGACATTGACATTCATCATGGTGACGGTGTGGAGGAAGCTTTCCTACACACCAATCGAGTCATGACCGTTTCATTTCATAAGTATGATCGTGGAGACAAGGACCGTAACAATTTTTTCTTTCCGGGGACCGGCGATGTGTGCGACATTGGTCCAGACGATGCACACCATGAAGCCCGAGTATGCAGCAACTGCCCTGTGACAACATGGCACTGCATCGTTTTCGCAGCGCATAAACATGTGTGCTGGACGCATCTGTCAGCTGGGGACTTCATGCTGCTTGTTCTGTCTCGTGCATTTCGAGCACAGTGTTCCCACTTCGTGTACCGCACAACGTGGACGGTACTGCCTGTCGCGATGAGCTGTGTGGAATGCTGCCTTGTTACTGAAGTTCTTATGGCGATACAGGGATATGCGGTGAATGTTCCTTTGACCGATGGCTTGGATGATGAGATGTTTGTCAACGACGTTTTCATCCCTGTGATAGATGGCGTGATGGAACATTATCAACCAAGCGTGATCGTCCTGCAATGTGGAGCAGACTCGCTCGCTGGAGATAAGATTGGGAAATTCAATCTCACTACGCTGGGCCACGCAGAGGCAGGGAGGTACTTGCGACAAATGTATCCAAATGTACCAGTGATGATGCTGGGTGGGGGCGGGTACACAATATCTAATGTTGCAAGAACATGGAGTTATGAAACCATCTCGATGTTGGGATACCAAGATGAGCAGATCTCTTACTACTGTCCGATTGTATGGCCCTGCGCTGTATGCATGCAATCCTGTGGTGTTATCATGCCTGTGCATTATCTGATGGGCATTCACGAGAGTACCTGTGTCTAGCCAGTCTGCTCACCAGCAGGCAGTTACCATGCTTTCGTTATGCAGGATCCGTTCTACTGGGAGCACGTCAAACGGGAGCGTGTGTATGACATTGGGGCTGTCCCATATCGTGTTCCCAGAATAACCGCACCAAACAAAAACAAACGCGACAGAATTCAGAAGATCGTGTCCAACATCCGTATGAACTTGCAAGAATTTGTGCGTCCTGTATCTGTGCCCTTTGAGGATGCACCAGATGATGCAATGAAAGAGCCACCAGATGTGGATGCAGAATCCCGACCAGACCCTGGACCGGGCACCAGTAGCTCAAAAGGGCATACATAGATTAGTCCATATCGTCACGAACTATTTGCTTGCGTAATAATATGTAACATCCCTGCATCAACTCTTGTTGTTGCTATGATGCGCCTCATTCACGAGCATCGGTCTACAATATGGCTTACATTGTTCACCATATCATGACACCAGAAGCACATCATCCAAGACCATGTGTGGCATTGATCGAGAGGTATAGAGCTGAACGTGTGCATACACCAATTCTTCAAGTGGAAGCTGCTTGTCGAACTGCTGAAATATACCGGTCCAGAGAATTGCAGCTAATTGTTGGCTGGATAGCCGTGACGCTGCAAACTCTAGCTTAATAAAGGCTCCAGCCGACTGAGGCCACCAGTAATTTGAGAACTTTATTCTTGAACTGCTGAATTCCACCCTTAGGAAGCACTGCTTTGAACGGGGCATGAATGGGACCACATATGCAAGGACAAGCAGTGGCACACACAAAACCACTGTTTCCCGTGATATGCCTGACTGCGATTGCAAAACTTTGCGGACAGCAATTATGCAATAGAAGTCGACTTCCTGATCAGGTGTACATTTGCACATGGAGGGCACCTTATCATGTGACCGCCTTGACTCGCGCAGAGTTGCATTAGTACGTTTCGTGATAAAGTACGTTAAGCACAAATACGCGTATGGTACATTGGCTCTAATCAGGGGGGGTTGAAAAGTACGCTGTATAGGCTACATTGCTGGCTTGCAAGCCTTGGCGCCTCTGGCCAGACTTGAAAGTGCCCGTGATGGCTGGCCAGACTTGATAGTGCCCGTGATGGCCAGACTTGAAAGTGCCACTGTCACTGTCACCTATGCTTAGGCACATTATTGCAGAGAATAGTACAATGAACTAGCAGTCAACCAGATGATCAGGTTACTCAGGTTCATCATGCAATGTAAGGGATGTTCAAGACCTTCTTTGGCCTTGTAGCTAGAGGTGCGCCACAGTGCAGAGCTGCAGGCTCTCCGAAATCGCTCAAGTCCGAAACGTACGCGTGTACTGTACGCTGTTAAAGTACGTAAGCATAAAATACACGTATTAAAAACGTACCGAAATCGAAAGATACGCGTATTAATGCAACTTTGGTCAGAACAAAGGCCATGACGCGGTTCTAGGCAACCTGATGAAGGGGAGCATGCCCATCACGACATCTGTAAGGCCGTGTTCAGTGGCGACCGGTCACGGCGGCGGTCACGAGCGCTGTGACTGGTCACGCTGCGGGACGTGTTCAGTGGCGGTTAGTGCATGCGCACTGCCGTCGCGAAGCCACGACAACGCAAAAAAAATCTTCAAAGCAATCAGAAACTGTTCAAAAGCATTCTTACATCTTCTGTGTACAATATTTTGCTGCTGTTTGGTGCGCTGCGGTGATTCGGGATGGGTTCGATCTGCAATGTCTCGTGACCATGGGCCGTGACCGCGATCACGACCGTGACCGCGATCCGGGACTGTGAACCCCCCTCGGAGGGGTTCACGACTCGAACTTGAATCACGAGCCCGGTCGTTCACGATCACCGTCACGAGACAGATCAACAAATAACTCCCAAGTAGCATCATGAAACGTCAAACGACCGATTCAGATGGACTTAAACATCTATTAGAGTAAATGTCACGCGTATTCTGTGCTTTTTACGACATTTTTTGTATCCGAGGTCGAGCCACTGAACCTAAGGGCCTATAGTATTTCGGTCGTGATCAGTGCTCTACAGTTGGATTTTTTCCTGGCGGGAAAACCGGGATTCTGCCAAAAAAAACTTCCGAAATCTGGCGGGAAAACTTTCGGATTGCACCGCGAGACCCCTTCGTGTCGGCGGAAACACCGACGTCTCCCTCGCTGGTCGTCGGGCTTTTTCCCATTTTCCCCAATTTTTGTCGGGAAACCGATCGGTCTGGTCGTGATGCGGCGGAGATGATGTACAAAAAAAAAAAAAAAAGTCCCCGGGCTGTCGGAGCGACTCTGATTTTCACATCGGAGTATCTGCTCTGTCTTTACAATCTGCTCGGGGTGTCGGGTGCACTTTATTTTTGCGCGCGGAGTGAGAGGGGCTCTTCGCAATACGCCGCGCATATGCTCGTCGCTTAAGGCGGCACGGAAGAAAGGCTGTCACACGCAAAATCACTCAGAAAAAACAGAAATATATGCTTGAACATTACACCAACTCTGCGCGCTGTGCATCACACTCCACTTGCAAGCAGTACAGTCAAGCGATCCACTTCAGCCTCCATCTCAGCCCTATAGCTACTGGCACATGTCACATCATCCAGACCTCATGCAGAGCAGAACATTCGTCAAGCACCCCAAAATTCGCGCTCCTGTACAGCGCGGGGTACTCCGGTGTGGCTCCTCGCAAACGCGCGGCGTAAGCAAGCATGCATGTCGCCCACGGGAGTACACCGCCGCCCCCCCCCGCCATCCCGGCAAACTGCGCGGCATTTGCTCCACAATTGTATTTTCACCCAATTTTCGGGCCGATTGTACATCACTGGGCAGCTATGCTCGCCGATCCTATCCGGGCCAGAGGTGCCAGCTCAGAGAGTGCAAGATACATCACACGGGATACGCTCCTAGAAACGCGGCGAATTGCACAGAATACACGGTCGCTGAACCACGCTGCACACAGCGAGCTGTTACGCATTTTAAGCTAACAATGTCCACTGGGGTTTCTTTTCAGACACCCAATCGCGGAACTGCATCACCCACACCAGCAACCAACAGTCTCGACATTGCGGAATTTAGTGCTCGCAATGCCGATCTGGCGACTGAACGCGGTACTGCTGCTTGTGTCGTGAACTGTCTGCCTCTCCAGTTGTCAAGCTGCTGATCGTCCCCTGCGCTGTGCATAGACGGCAGGCCTTCAAAACGACTGACGAACTCTGTCCCATATACGAAGCTTCAGCGTTGATCAATGCCTCGTCGCTTATCGATGCTAGTTCTAATGATTTGAAGCCATTACACGCACATGTGCTTCAAAATTCCGGATCGACCTGAGGATATAGAGAAGCACTGCAGTGCTGAAAGAGATGTACCCAAATTTAATGGAAAGTGACAGCTCCACAAATCTGCCCGCTCTGTGCTCGCGACAAGGAAATCTGGCTGAGCTGACGATGTTTGCAGATGTGGTGGACCTGTTGAAAAGCTGCAGATCACTCAACGTCGCTGTGGACAGCGGGAAATTTGGTCATATCTACTCCTTCCTCAGGTGCAGGCAACGCATGGCGTGTCTTTTTCGTCTGTGGTTGATGAGCGTTGTTAACATATCCGGCTCCGTGATTGCATCGAAGGCTCGCACCGTGGATGCTGCACCGTATGACATGATTGATCGGGTGCCTTGAAGAAGAATTGCTGGTTCAACTCAAACTTCCGGAAATACAGTCAACGCGGCCAGTCAGTATGCAGGTCTTTTGACAGCAGCAAACAAGAAGCGCAAATTGTAGCCGAGGAACTTGGTCAGCATATTGCTACAGCACAGCGAGTGCTGGAAAACAACGATGAACGGCCTGAATACAAAGAAGATGCATTTGGGGCGATCAAGGTGGCCATGTTCTTTCTATGCTGGATTTGCAACGCAGTCCCAGCGGGCACAGGTGTGCATTGCACAGAGTCTACACTGTTTGCATGTCAAATTCAGGAAGTTAACTTCAAACCTTTGATCTTTCAGTTGAATCAAACAAGGCGAAAGGAAAGAAGTCTGTCACTGGACCAAGTGCACCAGCGACGAACGGAGAAAAAGTGTGGAAGGTCACGCTAGGGGCTTTGCAAACCGTCACTGGTCTCAACCTGGGCCCGTTCCAGCACGGGAATCATCATACACGTTCACTGTTAAACCTATGTCTGAAGCAGGTGGGTGATCTGTCAAAATGGAACACCCAGAGCCTTATAGGCCTGCCTGGTACTTGTAATTGGCATATGTATGCAGGCAGACTTGGCTGCCAGATCACACGCGATCAAAAGAAAAAGCTGCACCGCTGCTCTTGCTAGCGTGAGCAATGTGTTCATCACATTGGCACATGAGCATGACCTCTTGGAGGAAGTCAAGACTGTTCTCACTCGGGAGTTGTATGATGTCAGCGACAATGCCATTGTACACTTCCTGGCAAAGGATATCTGTGCAAATTGCTTGAACCTGAAGCTTACAAAACTACCCGAAGCCATTTTTGAAGACATGCTCGAAAAACGCCAGGCAGAAGATTACATCAGGCTGAGTGACATGGGAATCCGTGTTGCCGAGTTTTTGAACTGTGCAGCTGAAAGGTGTTGGTCTCCAGGCTCATGATCCAGCCATGCTGCTTGTACATGGTGCTGACATGTCTAGCACTGCAAACGGCTGGCTCTGTTGCAGCTGCACAACACTGGTCCGTCGAAGATTTATTCCATGTCTAGAGCGACATCTAACTCATGGCCCACCAGAGATGCGCAGTTCCATTGTCACTCTGATGGGAAACATGATCAGACACTGTGATGAAGGCATTGAGGATAGCAGTGAAGCATCAAAGTCTGCAATGCGTACTACAAACTGGAGCCTCCTGCACCAGATTTTGATAAAGAGTGAAGATGAAAATGCCCGGACAAGGGTGCGAGTGATTCAGGTGCGTTGCATGCTGTGGTCCAGGCCGATGTTGTTGATGCAGTTTTCATCGGTTGGTCAAGCTCCAGCCGCTGATGCCAGTGACTGCAAATTTCCTGCAGTGTTTGGACATGCTTGTTGAACACTCCAAGTATTCTGGAGCCACGCTTGGGAAAAATTCAAGTCGAGCCATGGAGCGACTGGCAGGCCTGCTGCATAGCAGGATTCAAGACGTAAGGCCCACCGTCCGCAGGGCAGCCATGAAGCTCACGCAGACTTTCATTGTGCGCAACCCGATTGGGGGAGATTTGGATCTTCACACAGCACAGGAAGCAGAGAAGGAAGCTTCCCGCCAGCTCAAACACATGCAGAAAGAAGCGGAAGGGCGTCAAATGCTGGCTTCTGTTGGAACTGCTGATGGGCGAAGAAGTCAACTGCACTTTGAAGTCGACGGTGTGTACCCAATCAAGATCGAGGTTCCTGTTATGACTTTTCAGCTTTTGGCCTTGAATGAAAGTGCTTTTGAAACTCTAATTGCCACATGCTTCAGGTCACAGCAACACTGCTGAAAATTTGATCAATGGACAAGAAAATGTTGCATCTTTGGCCAATGCTGAAAACATTTTGTGCGGAAGGGACATCCATGAGCACTTGGAGCGTGCACTGGAGCGGGAAACCAATGCTAAGTCCGCTGTCATCATGATAGAAGCGCTCCATGAATGTGTGATCAGCCTTGAAGCTCTGCTGACATCTGTTGAATCAAGTGACGTTGTGGAGTCCATTACAACGCTGAAGCTGATGAGGAACTTCGGCGTTCAGCCTGCAACAGATAGCCTAGGAAATGCACTGCAACTCGTCACGCAGCCAACTCAGAAACCGGAAGTGGTGACAACAGCCATGGACATGTTTGAGACGTTGTACTTGACACACGTACGCTTTAGTGTTCAGTAACATTGACATGCATCATATCTAAGGGTCGCTTGCTTGTTCCATAAATTCATCTGCAATCCTGATTGCAGGTCGAACCACACCACACAGCGACCGCACTGGTGGAACTTTTGACCGCCAGACCGGGCGAAGACATGGAGCGCACAATCACTTGTTGCCTGGGGAAGGCCATGAGTATGTGCAATGACAATGACTCCGTTTTCAACTATATTGCGGTGGCTAATGTGTTATTCGAGGATGTGATGCGGATTTCATGCCACTTAGCCACAGACGATGCTTTGCTTCGTCCAGTGCTTCTGCACCTCAGGGTGCTGCATGCAATTGCTTCACACAGGCCCAGTGTGTGCTCGGGAAAAGTTTTCAAGCTACTGGATTTGATTTATCGATTCCCGCAGAGCCAGTATGCGTACCTGCAGCTGATCGTCATGCGTATGTTCTTGCTGATGTTTGACAATACAGGAACCAGAGATGAGGTGCGTCTGTGATCACATTGAGGGTGATGAGGGCTGCTAATCTAGCCGAAGAAGCCAAGCCGAATGCATGTGTGCAGGTGAAACACACAGAGGTGCTTAAGTTTTTCACTAGGCACATGGTAGGGTCTCCCACAGCGGCATCGTCGATTATGTTGCTCAAGGAAAGCTTACGTGGGCTCTTCAAGATTGACACAACTAATGCGCTCAGGCTCATGCGGCTTGTCTGCCAAGCAAACGCGCACATTGCCGCAAGAGGACTGCAGCATCAGGTTGTACGTGCTTCTGTGCAGCCCACACCACGAGAGGACCCAGATCCTGCTGCAGCCAAAATTGGATCCTTCTGCGACAGGGATCCGGACGCAGTCCATGTTCTGCAAGCTGGAGGCGCAGTCTCAGCGACTGATGCATATCATGAGGATGATGCTGACGACGCAGATACTGAGAGTGGCCATGCGGGTGCTGCGTCGGATGGTGAGCATGAGGAGGGCCAGCTGGACAGCCCTCTGCCCCACATGCACTTAGACGAGGCAACACACGCAGATGTGCCGGATACAATCGGGAGGGAGCAAATGACCCTCGTCACTGGCAGTCAATATCAGGCGACTCTTGCAGTGGCTCTCCTTTCAGCTGGGGAAGCAGGCTTGATGCATAAGCATGTTGTGGATTTGCGCATGGACCAGGCGGAGTCCATGCAAGCATCAGATCAGGCAGCAGCTGTTCAGCAAAAGCAACCAAATTCGGACACGTCGCTGGCTGCATGTGTCCAGTCGCAGAAGGAGAATCTAGACTTGGAGAGAGAATGCCTCGAAAATCATGTGCAGCAAGCACTGCAGCCAACACTGGCAGTAGTTGTCACTCTGTGCCGAAGCAAGGCTCTGCTTCGCACGAACAAGACATTGCGTGCGTCTGCATTGCTAGCACTGATGAAGCTGATGTGTTCGTACAAGGGAATTTGCGAGGACACGATCTTTCTTCGCTTGCTGTTCACCTGTCTGAGCCCTTGCCACCGGTGCGAACGTTTCATGTGTCATTTGCGTTTCTGTTGACCTAAACATCTTTGTTTCCTTTTCTGTTGTCCCGTATGCAAGCAGTTGACACCATGCTGACAAAGCCTGCATGATGTGGCATCTGTGTGTTGCAGGGATGCTATTGATTCAGGCCTGCAATTGACATTAATGGCAGGAGCTGCAGATTTACTGAACAGATGGGCAAATATACTGGATCCATTTACAGACCACTTTTTCAGCTTCGTGAATGACCATGTGCAGCCACTGAAGCATGGCATCAGAATTCTGACAAAGCTGATTCTCAGCGCTATGTTGAAACCTACAGGACACATCTACAAAGTCTGCCACTGCCTATATCATCAAGACATAGAGGTGCTATCACCCCATCTGTCCTGAGAGACATTACCCATGTCCTGCCATAACAGCACTGCCTTGGGCGGAGTTTGGTCAACAGTACACTTTGTTGTGATTTGCAGGTTCAGAATGCCGCAGAGAACCTTTTCAAGGAATGTGCTAGCAAGAAGACAGATCAGGGAGGAAATCTTGTGTATAAACTGCTGCCGGACATAATCTCCAACCTCATGAAAGACTCCACGATGATTGACCAGCCCGGCAAATTTGAATATATCCTTAAAGTTCTTCTGGAGCATGTGAGGGAGGACAAGCATCATGTGGCGCTTGTTGGGACATTCATGGACCGTATGCTGCATCAATCGCATGCTGTGTCTGCCGTCCTCCTGCTGAGTTGCCTTGATCTGTTGAAAGGAACGGGGGCATGCAAGCAGCTTTTCAAGTCTGTTCAGCAGGAGCTTCCCCGGCTGAGGAGGCTGCTGTTTGATGAGACCTTTGATAAGAAACTGAAGGTACGTGTAAACGTGTATTCTTGGCAGATTGACCATCAAATCGCACATCCACGCGCAGCCCCAGCATCAAATATTACCAAGTGCTTTCCAATCGCTGTGAAGGATGTTCTAAAGAAAGCTTTTTCGAGCATCAAGCGATATGGAAAGCAAGAGGACAAGGACGACGCTGCGGCTGTGATGGCCAAGGTAGATTCAGAGATTGCCGCGATCCATGCTGAAGACCACGAGACCGTGGAGACTGTGCATGAAGCATCAAACATGGGAGACCCTGCTGCCAGACTTTGCAAGCAAATGTGGAATAGGTAACGTGCTGGTAATGGTCGTTACAGCGGGAAAGCACACGCTGGTGTAGATTTGGCGTCTCATGGGACGTCACAATGGGACGGGAGGCTTGTTAGGGCTTACTGCCACTGTGGCTCAAGCGCCCAATTTTAAACATTGTTGCCGTGCTGTACTTGGATCAAGGAATTAGTCGAATTGATGTTCACTTGCGGGTGTTGCTGATGAAACCATGTAAGGCATGAGTTTGCGACTGGTGGGACTGGCAAATGTATGCTGTAGCTGGGGTGCACAGTGTCTCACAGACAGAGAAACAATCAGATCAGCGCATAGTTGGAATGGAGCTTTGATATGGTGTGAAGGCGATTCTGGCATAATTAGATATGTGGTGCTGCGTAAACTCTGACGGAGGGCTGATGTGATTCAGTAACAGTGGAACTCTGCGGGGATTCATCAAGTTGGTGAAGTAATGTCGAATAACGTGGCCGCAATTACCGTATGGAGTGGTCACCATTACATACGTTGCGGTTGGGTGATTGTTCAACACGGTTACCAGCTGCAATTCATGTGTTCGTATCACACAACCTGCAACTGACTCGGCAACCGCAACACCACGAAGGCTTTCACTGTCAAAGAGTTATTGGTCAACGCTGAGTCAGTGCCTCGACTTCAGTGGATGCTTCCATCTGCCGGCCAGGCTGAGCCTGTCTCAGTGTTGCACGACCTGCAGCGGTTCACACCCTGCACCAACTTACAGGTGGTGGCCTAATGATTCTATATGGAAAATCTAATCGATCAATGCTATTCAATTATTCATCGACATGGGATGTGTTGACTGTAGCATGGCAAATCCAACGCTTCCATGCACACGTACTGATACTGGTCTCCGCAAGTCAGGATTGGTCCCGGTGCTATGCGCCTGGCATGATGAGCAAGCACGTATGCATTGCACAGCCAGTGGACAATCGAGCATGGACTAGCAGAGCATGACATGCAGGTGCCTTGATTTATTCCGATGACATGCCCTCCTCAATCGCTTCGAGCTTGAAGAATTGAGGCAGCAAATGCTGGGCGTGTGGCTGCAAATCCCGCTCGTCCGACTCCTGCACAGCTTTCGCACAGCAAGCAGGTTTACATGTCTGTGGCTTCAGGCAAACCTGCACAACAGCAACAAGATGTGAAACACGTGCATCACCTACTTGAACATTGCACTGCAAGACAACAATTTACGATAGTTTTCATGGTGTCCATCACAACACGCGTCAGCTATGCAAGCTGGTGGCAAGCACCCTGGAAGCCGCCCATGTAGCACTCATTCCGGCGCCTTCAATAGTCATTCCATTGGCCAGCTTAATCATGTAAGTTGTAGCAAATGTGTCTCCAGCACCATTGGTGTCTAAGGGTTTGATGGACACAGCTGGGATGTGCAACGGATCCTTGCCATGCTGGTACACACTGACTCCTGCAATTTGCACAATCATTACAACTCGCGTTGACAGCTGAGGGAAGACGCAAACAGCAGGATGCTGCTTACTAAAGCCACATATGTGCTGGAACAGAAGCTGAGTCGGAATGAGTTAGCACAGGCAAGTCGCATGTCAATGCCAACGTGCACAGACGTACACTTTTTTTGAAAAGCTACAACACTTTGTTGCTGCTCGAGCAGGTTTGCTGCATGCTTGAGCAGAACCAGCACCAGGGCAGCCAACTAGCACCGTGCACGCCTGCACTTGAGCTGCTGACAAAAACGCTTCCAGAATTTGCGTGACAAGGAATGAGCAGCACACCCTTCGCGCCTCGCGTCACTATCAGAGACTGCACATCAGCGACTATCCGGTTGAATTCCGCAGGTGACCATGGATCTGTCTCTACATCTGACAAAAACAAAGTCACAGCTTTGGTGATAGAGCTTTCCAGAGCTGGGGATGGCTGCTTGATGTGTTCAACTCTTTCAGCCTTCCCCAGTTTCCGCTGATATCCCTGGGCCATTACACCGAGGTACTGAAAATTCAGCAATACTTTTGCCACCCACGAGCCAGGCTGTGTGAATGACTTGACATCGACATCTGTTTGCGTCAACGGACCAACGAGAACCGTCCTCGCCAATCTACATCTCCAAGGAACGTGTGTGGCTGAAAGTGTTTGATCAGGCTGTGCGGCGACTCTTAGACGTCGCTGATTCCCAAACCAGGTATAGGAATGCTCAAACGTGAGCGTGTCCCCTGATGATATTGCATGAACGCGATGGTCCCCGAGGAAAGTAAGATCATAGCCTGTGTCTGCAAGTGTCACAATGCAGGCTCGTTGGCGCAGTCCCTGTGCAACCGCTGCAGCGTAAGTGACCGCGCCTGCATCAAAACGCATCGACGGTCAGGAGCGCCAGAAAGGCCAACATAGATCATCAAGAGTACGCAGACAACCTCATCATGCACACAAGGTGATTGCACATCGTGATCGCGGTATCGAAGCAGCTTGTCCGATACACGTACCTCCCGGTGCCTCGTACCGGCTGCCCTTGCTCTCTAGAACATCGATTGTAACATTTCCGACCAGCAGAAGATCGGGACGGCACAATTCGAATGTAATGAATGCAGAAAGAAACGCAGCGAATATGGACGCGGAGAGTGACAAACGTGAGCACGCCATCGCAGCAGGTTTTTGGACCTCCCGCTGCACGTGCCCACGACGGGTCAAGCATATTACCTGCTTCGAGCGATTGGTGTCTATAATCCCTGGACGCTTGTGGCGGCTCAACAAGCGCAATTTCATCCACTCGCATGATCATCTGCCATCACTGCGCAGAGCGCTCGGACATGCATGCACATACCTCGCTACACCGGGAAGGTACTACAAGATGGTACACTACAGCGAACCGGCTTCGATGATGCGCACGGACGATTCTCAGTGTATTTACCCACAGCTCCTGCATGTGGAAAATTGAGCTCATTTTTTGCCAAACCTCTCCTGCATATTGTCAGAAGCTTTACCACAGGCTCCCGTACCGCACGATCTGACGTGAACTTCTCATTCACCGAAGCTAGATTGCATATCGCAGCTACTTTGGAAGGTCCTGCTAGGCCTGCTTTTCAAAGGGACAGGTCTCCAGCTTGTGCTTTCTGGTAGGGGGATCACCGTCTCCGGCTTTGTGGTTTCCAAGCCGGACCAGATATTGTGTTATTTTGTCCCTGAGATTTTCGCATTGTTCGCCTGCGTAGCATACCTGTCCTGTGTCGCCGTTCGTAAGTGCTGAGGGCCAATCCGCTTTGCCTCGCCCGAAGCTTCGCCGACCGCTTCCCTGTGCCTTATTATCGTGAGGAGTCTCATGAGTGCTTCAGTCGTGCCGCCCCCTCCTCCGCCAGAAGCTCCGCCTCCGTTGCCGGATGAGCCTCCCCCGCCTATCACGCCAACGCAGGCCAGCGATGGCGTGCAGCAGTACGTAGATATGCAGCAACCGCAGATGTATCAGGTTCCCAACGGAAACGCAGCGTACCCTTACGCTCAGCAACCCATGTATCAATATCCGTTGCAGCAGCCGTACACTCAAGCATACAACCCTTATCCATCATACCAGGCATATAATGCTTGGCAGGCGCCAGCTGTGCATCCCACTTACGGGGGTATCCCGACGTACTCCCCGTATCAGACGGCTCAGCAGTACCAGGCATTTCCGGCACAACCATTGCCACCAACATGGGACTCTGCTGCTGTCACCACATCGAATGCGGCTGTAGCATCCCTCACAAGTTCTCCAGGAACAGGGAACGGAACGGGAATCATTTCTTTCAGCTTGGACGGCACATCCAGGCCAGGTACTGCAGCTGTTGCTCAGGCAAGCAGGTCGCCAGAGGTGCCCGCGCAGAGACCTCTACCATTAGCTGTCGAAACTGCCATGCCTCCCCGGACACCTGCGCCAACAGCTCGTACGTTTCTTTGCTCTGATCTCCTTGGTATTTTGTATGAAATGTAAGATACTCTTCTCTGCTGACGAGCCAACAATAAGTAAAAGCTGTCCATGCAGATCCTGCACAGGGAGACAAGGCACAGGCACTCAAAGACTGGATCAAGCGAGCATTGCAAAAATACGATTCGCACGAGAGTGAGCGCCTACGACAAACAATGAAACAAATCCTGGAGGAGAAACGAGCACAGGGGGTTTTGTACACTCATGATTGGGACAGGGAGCCCATGCCCATGCTGCCATCATTGCCTGCACCTCCAGCACATTCGGCTTCTGATCATCAGATGCATGAGTGGCGTGACTCTCCACTGCGCGACACACATAGAAAAGGTGGGACTGTGCGACAGTCCGATAGGGGCCCGTCACTGAGTGAAACCAGCATTGTCGTCAGCAAGCGGAAGAAGAAGATGAACAAGCAGATTCGTGATCGCACATCGCGATTTGCTCAACTCTCTGAAGGGTCCGGACCCAGTATCCCAGAGCCCGTGTGGAACCCGGACATCATCATACAGGGGACGTGTCAGCGCATGGAGAAGTCATTTTTACGATTGAACGGTGTCCCAAAGCCAGAGGAGGTCAGACCAGAACCGGTGCTGGTACAAGCACTGGATCGCATTGTCAGTATGATTGCAGGGGGTGAGAAGGACTTCATGTATATTTGGAGCCAGTTGAAAGCGATACGCCAAGATCTGACAGTACAGCACATCCGCAACGCAACAACGGTGCGAACAGAAGAAGTGTTTGCTCGGGCTGCTCTTGAGCACTCTGACCAACAAGAGTTTCGAAAGTGTGTGAGCACGTTGCAAGCCATGTATGATGAGGGATTGCCCGGCAGCAAAGCTGAGTTTGGCGGCTATCAGCTCCTGCTCTACATATGCATCGAACAGAAAGACCGGGCTCTGTCTTTCAGTCGCGCTGTTCTGCAGCTTGTGGCCCAAGGCGTGTGGGAAACACCTGAAGTACAGCATGCAATGAGTGTATACCAAGCAATCACGACCTGCAACTACGTGCAATTTTGGAATCTGTATTTCACTGCCCCACACTGTGGCCAGCTCGTGATGGACTGGGGTGTCAGAAGTCTTCGTTTCGAAACGGTCCAGGGACTGGTGATGTCTTACAGAACCTTACCCCTGGATATGTGCATGCGGTTGCTTGGGTTCTCGCATGAAACGGACTGCACTCAAGACACTTTCCCTCTGCCAGGTGCATCTGTGGGTCATTTGCTGGGCGCCGAGGGCGGAGCGGGAGATGTGCTGTCTAGGGAGAGGCAGTGTGTGGAATGCTTGCGTGCACATGGGGGATTGATCAAAGTTGATGCTGGGGGGAAAATCCTTTTTCTAGCAAAGGACAGTGCTGGCAAGATTGTGGTGCCAAAGCAAGAGCAGACATCTGCACGAGCCGTAGGCAATACGCATCTGAATTGTGCGGCATTCTTGAAAGAGTTGCCAGCAGATAGGAGCAGCATCCGTATGCTGTGAGTTTGTGTAATTACAAACCCATAAGGCTGTGCATGTGCAGTCACGGTGCATGATTCACTGAGGCATGACAGCTCCAATGCGATGTGACAACGGAATCCGTTTCAATACGAACATGTTACACAGGCCATTCAGACGTGATATCGTGGGCATGAGTAACGTTGTGCAAATTTAGTAGCAATGACCTCAAGTCGTTTGGCGGTCCTACATCTACAAGCTGCCCACATTCTAAGATTCCCACAGTGTCACATGCCATCAGAATCTCTACATCATGGCTGATACGTACACATGTACGGTTCTTCAACCGCTCAGACACGACAGTCTCTATGATGGTGCTCTCAGCGTCAGACAAGTGTGCGCACAGCTCATCTAAGCATAAAACCATAGGGTTTCTTAGCAAAGCCCGAGCGACACTGAGTAGTTGCTGCTGCCCTACGGACAAGACAGCACCATCTTCACCAAGCTGCACGCCTAGTACATCAAAATGGTGTCCACACGTCTGCCCATCGTGTGCGGTTGTGTCAGTGACAGGAAGCAGTGGTTCCTCTGCATCGGCATCACACCGAACGGCAGACCTGCTTGCATCACATACAACTGGATCTTGGCAACTGGCAAACAGGCTGGATGTAGATGCTCCGGCGCCGCCTTGGCCAGCAGCGCTCCTGCCAGCACACTGTTCTTCAGCATGTACGGCGAGTACTGATAGGAGCCGCACATTGTACAGCACTGCCATCAGATCATGCGGTGTGTGCCTGCCAAGGGGATCCAGGTTGTCTGCGATGCTTCCGTGAAGAATGACAGGATTTTGTGGGACAACGGCCAGGAGAGACTGCAGCCCTCTGCACACACATGATTATCACAGCATCAGGATCGCCATGATCTCGAAGTCATGAACCATATCCACCAGTAATGCATTGACAGCCGACGAAAGCAAGCTTGCATATGCCCGGCGTGAGAGATCTTACTGAACACTGACGACCATATTGCGCAGTATGGTTGTGAGGCCAAAAATTCTAATGTGCACCTGTGGACATAAATCTTGTAGCCCTCAATACGACACTTGTTCTTGTGGATTCCGGCATCTGGACAGGTAGATCACAGCAGGACAGTGATCAAAACCCTGAGGCGCACCCTGCCGATACTGCAGCCAAGTCCACGCTGCCAATCCGTATTGACCCGTGCTGCAGAGGCGAAAGCTGGAACAACGCCGTCAAGATGGATGATTTGCCAGCACCAGTGCGGCCACAGATACCAAAGTGCGAGCCGGCCGGAACCGTAAATGAAACGTTGTCTAGTGCCGGCACACGGCGGCCTGGATATGTCAAACACACACTTTCAAAAACCAAGCTGCTGTCGCCTGGGTCCTGTGCAGAGGTGCCTGCAACCAGCTGCAACGTAACATTACCCTCCAGTGTACGAGCGGTACACTTGGCACAGAGATTGTTACGCTTGCTGCACATCTCAGACATGAAGAGAGTACACACTCTCTTGGCAACTGTCGCACTGGGAGGCTTTTGAGGCGGGTAGGTGTGTGAATTGAGTAACACGCTCTACGGCCACCATCTCCTGCTCCACCTCAGCGCAAGACGTGAGCAAGCTACTCAGCAGCGACACCATCGGCAGCGCGTATGCCAGGCTCAATCCTGTCAGCAGCATTGGCCACTTCTTTCCAGGCAGCCCTGTAAGCATTGGTGGTGGGTCAAGCTCGGTGAAGCAAGCAGTCTGCACATGTCCCTTGCAACAGGCACTGCATCCTTCGCAAGCTGGCCACGCCAGATTTAGATATCAAGGGGATCCAAGTGCAGACATGGCCTCGCATGGCTGCACTGACAGCTCGTGCGCTCACAGCTGGTGGCGCCGCTGCAAGCCGGCAGATCTCACCTGGAGCCACACACGCCTGCGATGCGACCGCAAGGAATGCCAGCACACCAACAACGGCGGCCGACGCGAGCTGCAGCCGCAGCGCAAGCCACTGGTCAAGGGCGTTACTGGCGACCCGCGCAGCTAGGTGGACACACACGGCTTCCCTAAAACGCTGCTGCAGGTGGTCTGCCAGGCCAAGTGAGCGCGCCGCCGCCGAGCCGGCGGTGGCCTCCGCAAAAACCGAGTACACCGGTGCAGTGGACGAGTTCTCCAGCCGCCGAATCTCGCGGCCTCCCGCCCTGCACGACGCACAACCCTCCGTAACTAGGCATGACAGGAGCACATGTATTTCACATCGTACTGCTGTGTGTTGATTACGGCCACTGCTCTGACAGGAGGATGTGGCTGGAAACGCATGTACATCCATTGCCACTACGCTGATATGTGGCCGCTGCAACAGAATCTGGGGCTGTTCAGGCATGCATGAGAAGCAGGGGAAATGGGAAAATGAAGGCTTACCGGTAGCGGCGCTGCAGGCGTAGGTAGAACACGGCGAGCGCGGCAACAGCGATGAGCAGTAGCGGCTGGCTGATGAGCATGAGCAGCAGCGCCGCGGCAAAGCCCGCTGCGGACGCGAGTGCAATATTAGCAATGAACGGCAGCTGGTCGTCCACTGCCTCGGTGTCCGTGCTGACGCGGGCCAGCAGTCTGCCGTGCGGGATGCGGCTCAGCAGCGACAGGTCCGCCGCAAGCACCCTGTACGCACGTCCCTATCGCAGCCAGGTAGTTTGCACAGGATGCTTGTATGTGGTTCACTTCCTGCGCAGAACTTCCTCACGCTGCACCACACACTTTGTGCAATGCAGACAAGGGGCAGCTTGCAGCCATCGCAAGAGCAAGCACAGCCTTGTGCTGTCTGAGGGCGGTGCGCAAGAGCCACACAGGAGCGCACGAATCCATGAGGCGGGTGTGAAGGCTTTCGGCGGCCTTGAGGCCAGCGTTGGCGAACAGGAAGGCGCGCGCAATGGTAGCCACCAAGGACACTGCGGTGAGTGCACCTAGGCCACGCAGAAACGCAGATGTCGACTCGGACGTCCACTCATGCCGCAGTGACACGCCGGGCGGCCGCGTGTGCCCAGCATGCAAGTCCCCAGACCACAGTGTCACATACACATCTGTCAGCGTGCGGACGAGCTGCATGGCCACAAGGGCCGTCACAACGGCAAAGACTGCGGGCCAGCCAACTGCTGTCAGGAACTCCCAGTAAATAGCAAACTTCACGTGACCCTCCTCCCGCGGCTCCTCCCGAGCCGCAGCATTGTGGTGCATTGAGAGGTTGTCCAGGGCGGCCATGCTCTCACTGCCAGGCATATGCATGCTTGCGGCATCCCCCTGCGACGACAGGAACATGCCTCGGGAGCCGCCGCCGCCAGCAGTGCGCATGGAGCTGCTCTCGCCGGCGCGCACGCTTAGCGGCAGGTCGTTGAGGCTGCTGCTTGACCCAACACGCGCATGCACGTTACCCCAAGCGCGTGGATATCCAGAGAACTGCTGCCCCATGTGGGAGGGTGACGCCGGGGCGCTGACACTTGCAAACTCGCTGCTCGAGCCTCCGGCCCGCCTGCGGCTCTTCGGCAGTAGGCTTGTGGTGTCAGAGGAGCTGGCGCGTGCCAGGTTGGCGGACCGGATGGTTCCAGCGGAGCATGCATGGCTACGGGGGATGCTGGAGTAGGAAAGCGCCCCAACAAAGCCTGTCTGGAGATCGGGCGTGTACTGCGGAGCATGTGTGAAGGAATGGGTCGAGTATCTTCCAGAAGCGAACCCGGATTCCATGTGGGGGTCGCGGACGGTGCCGCTGTCGGTGGCGGCAACGCTGCCGAGTCCTGCGGAGCTGCTCTGACATGCAGGCGCCGTAGAGGAGCATGCGGCGAGGGGACTGTCGGGGACAGTGAAAAATGGCAGCGGTGAGAGTGGGCTGTAGGAGGGGTGTGGCCTTAGCTGCACAGCCGGTCAGAAACGGTTACGCCAGCAGCAGAGAATTGTGTCAACTAGGCGCAAGCTCAGTCCGGTTTAGGGAAGGGGTGTGCCGGAAACACAGCACACATTCGGGCAGAGGCTGATCTTTGCAGCCCGCCTGCGGAAGAGACACGGTCTGTCAAGGAGCATGGCAGGCTTAAGATCGCAGCGCAGCATGCTCAGCGCGTGCAGCGCTGGCACGGCATAGCTACAGCTGATAGATTGTGGAGGTGCAACGTCAGGCTGGGACCAAATGCACAAGCGAGGTGCGCGCCTGTGGGGCGGCGACCCCTTGCTCTGGTACACAGCTCTGTTCGCCCGAAGAGCAGTTGCCACACAGGCCAGCCTCGGTAGCGCCAACAGCTTCCTCCTCTGGATCAGCGCTCTGGTGCATGTCTCTGCTGCAGCCGCCTTGATCGTGTAGCGCCTGCGCGTGCGCGACCCACGGAGGTGCTTCCCCGGCTGCAATGCGTGGCTCCCACTGTTCCCGAGTGGTAATGCATTGCTCCCATGCGTCTTCCAGCAGGAAGTGCGGCAATGACGTCTCAAAGGAGCGACTGCTTCTGCTGCGGGGCCGGCCGAGTGCAGAGCGCCGCTTTGTGGGTGACCATGCCATCTGTCCCCCTGCCTGTGTAACATAATCCACAGCCGCACGCCCGCCCTGCCCAACCACCGACGCGATCCGGCCATGCTCCATCGAGATCACAAAGTCTGCTGCGGCGATAGAGGGCTGGTGCGATGACGTCATGATGACCGTCGCGTGGCCCATGAGCGGGGAATAGAGCAGGCTGCGCAGCACGCAGGCCGCGACGCGGCCATCGAGGGCCGCGAGGCAGTCATCGAGGAGGTAGATATCAGAGCGTGTGTACAGGGTTCGCGCGAGGGAGACGCGGGCGCGCTGGCCGCCGGAGAGGTTGTCGCCGCAGTCAGTCACGCGGGTGGCATCGCCACTCGGCATCGCCTGAATATCTGGGATCAGCTCGCATGCCTCCAGCACCTGCACACCGGGGCCGCTTGTCGCAATGCCGCGGCTGCTTGTTTGCCTGAATCATGCAGGACGCCACTCGCTGCAGCACTTTCTATGCTTCCCATGCAGTTGCTGTGGCCAGCATTGCCATCCCTTGCACGCGGTATGCTGCCTCCTAGACCGAGGTCCCCATGCCAATGGCTCCACCCGACTGCCGGCGCAGCATGCATACAGAATCAACTTCAAACTGTGCAATTGTGCCTGGCAAGCACGCCCCGATTGCAGCCGTCTTATGATCGCTGAGCGGGCTTCCCAGCAGGAGCTTTGAGTGCGAAAGGCGGCGCACCATGTGGTAACGCTGCTCATCAACCCGGCCGCCCATGACGATGTTGTCCCTAATTGTGTCAGCGACTAGCCATGGTTCCTGCGGGGCGAGCGCACATGTGCCGCACACCTCGCAGGCCCCGCCCGTGAGAAGCATATCCCCCAGGATAGCTGAGAGCACGCTGGACTTGGCCGAGCCGCTCGGGCCCGCCAACACGCAGAAGCAGCCCTGCATGGAGCCACCAGTCCACACAGCCGACGGCACAAAGCATTGCTGCACAGTAGCACGTTGACCAGATCAGCAGGTGCTGCCAGCAAGTCGAGGCTGGGCCAACTTTGCGACGGGTGTCTGGATTGACAAACGTTGCGCACATCCCTGAGAAATCATCCATCATCTGAATTGTGATGCGAAGAGGTTTACATAGTGTACTGGATCAGCGGTGGAGACATGGCCGTACACCCGCAGCAACAGCAGTAACAGCACCTTGGGCACGGAGAAGCAGAGATTGTGCAGCACATCCTTTGCTGGAGCACACAATTCGGCTCTCCAGGCAAAGCTGGCCCCCTTCATCTGCACAGAGGGCTCAGCGGCAGGGGCCAACCGGTCCAGCAGCGGTGTCTGGGCCCTCAGCGGCGGCGCGCTATGCACCTCCTGGATCACCGCATCCCACCCAAACGAACGGATCGGAGGCACCGCCACGCCCGGCACCGCTGCGGCACCTGCCTGGATGCGGGTGCGCGACACCGCAGTCGGCTTGTTGCGCAGTAGTGCTGAGGGCGTGCCGGTAGCAGGCCCCGCGGCACCGAGAAAGGCGGCGAGGCGGCGCGCTGACACGAGGGCCTCCAGCACGCCATTGAGCACCCACGGCAGCGCATTGAGTGGCGCGATGAGGATGTTGAAGAGCGTGAGGCACACAATGACCGTCGCCGGCGCCAGCGGCTGGCCCCACCATGCCATCAGTCCAAACGTTGTCACCGCAAAGAGGCTGGACGTCAGCGCCCATGCGCACACACACACCGCATCCAAGTACTTCCGCACCCGTAACATCCCCAGCTCCTTCCTGCGGTGCTTCCACGCCTGCACAGCCACTGTGGTAACGGTGTGCATGCATGTTGGCCATCATGTGGCATATGCGCATGGTGCCCATGTCAAGTGCTGCATGCAGGCGAGGTGGGACGCGCCTGCATGCGCATGACATCGTGCCACCCCATCATGAAAAGCGATCGGAGGTTGCCAAGGAGCGTGGTCATGGAGGCAAGCCGACGGTCCTTGTGCTCCAGCATCCGCTGAGATGCTGTGGTGATGCCCCAGGCAAGGAGGCGGTTGATGGGAATGAGGGCAATGACAAGGATCAAGCCCGCCACAAAAGCCATGCGCACTTGCCGCCAGAGGATGACGAGTGCCAGCACGACTTGCAGTGGCAGGGTCACAATCGCATGCGAGCCACAAAAGAAATCTGAAAGCTTGCGGGCGTCGACAGAGATCAGCGACTGGCAGTGACCTGCAGTGATGGCATGTGTCAGCAGGGGTTTAGTGCTCCTTGCCTGGCCACAGCAGGCAGGGACTCCCATGGAGGTGCAGGTTGGTGACACCGGGTAACTGCTGCTATTGTGGTATCGCGGGGCAGGCAGCGCATGCACAGCTATTTCAAAAAGCAAATATGTACAGCATGTTGCGTACCGTCAGAGAATCGGCCTCGGACATAAGCTGGCATGCAGAGGGCTGCATGCAGGGGCGCCTGGATCAAAGAACCGTGGGCACGAATGGCCATCAAGTTCAGATGGTAGTTGTACTGTGTTGTGACCACTGCCTTCAGCAGAGCTACCACGAAGAGGAGTGATGCAAGTATCGCGCATCGCTGCACGAGCCCGGCATGCGGCAGCATAGCACAAATGGGCTCAATCAAAAACCCGCTCGAGAGACTTGTCCGTTGCTCTGTCTGTGGCGAGCCCGACGACACCACGTCAACAAGATCTCCGAGGATGAGTGGAGCTGCGAAGCTCAGGGAGTCGTCCAACACCTTGCACAGCAAGAGGACGAAGTACTTCTGCTTGACGGTTGCCATCATGGCGCCAAGCAAACGCACGCCGGTCTGCGGCGCTGAGTCAGTTGAATAGCATGTACCGTGCCTGCAGTCGATACTCGGTCAGTCGCAACGCAGCTGCGTGCGTTATTGTGTGCACACGCTCCTGTCGTGAGGAGCCCGGAACGCACCACATCGGCTGGATATCCTGCCCATACCGCGCAAGATCCGTGAAGTGCAGAGCTCCCGACTCCAAGGCCTTCGTTAGCAGGGCTCCGACCCATGAAAAGGTCAGAGACACGTCTACGCTGCCCATGTCTGCCCTGACGACACACCTGGGGGTGGGGATACACCCACGCTGATTATACTTTGTAATACATCATCCACTAGATCCAGCACTAGCCACAGCACCAAGCGTTTGAAAGATGTTCACATGTGCTGGGCGACGCCGATGTAATCGAATCTGCTCAGGTTGTAACCAAATTCACCTCGCCTACACGAGGCGTGGTGTCTGCCTTCAGGCTGCGAGGATGGCCCAGCAACACACATCAACGAGCGGGAGAAAAATTTGGTGCCTTTGATAGCTGATCCACTCGAGTCTGGTCCGCAAGAACCTACGGCTTCTGCCCAGGCATTTCTGGGTGCAACATGCTATCAGCCAATTCATCCAGCATATCATCGGATACGTACACGACACATGCAGCAAAGAGAGACCTGCCATCCGCCCATCGACACGTTTTCTGTATGCTCATGAAATCGAAGTGTACGCTGGTACTCAATGGGATTCGGAGACGGGACAGTCGCGAAGATCGCCTGTAGACATGTACATGCGCGTGGCACCGAGCTCAGCTGCGTCGATGACACGGATGCGCTGTTCAAGTTCCCGCTGCCCACAAGTACCCCTGCGAAAACTTCTCTAGGATGCATTGAACGTCAGCCTCCTCACAGCACAGCTCCCATGCCAGTCGTGCTGCGTCTTAGCTTAGCTTCCAGCTGCCGTGCAAGTGATCACGACAGGGCTCTAATACGAGCACCCCACGCAAGCAGGAAGTGTGCAATTCCACACGAATTTCCACGCTGACCATGGATCGCCGTGATTGTCACCGCACAGGACGCATGGGTGCACCAATCAAGGCCACACATGAGGAACGAATGTAGCCTGTTGTCGCACGGGCATGCATCTCTGTAGTGGCATACGCACCGTATATTTCACAGATGGAGCGATAATAACGTCTGAGCACATCTCTGAGTGGACAATGTATAACGTGAGGCTGCAGTCTGAGCATATGTGTAACCGCGTGCGCGAGCGTAACTGCACCGACAGAGCTGTGTCAAATCGACATCGATGTACAGTCTCCCGCGCCGGTCACACGCTACAAATTTACATGTGCCAAATCATTCCAACCAGTTTTGGCGTTGCTGTGATGGTGATTCATCGATGTCAATAGCGGTTCGTTCACGGTGGCGAGAGCGATGTGGATGCGCAGCAAACTGCAGCTACTCTGCGTCAGCAACTTGACCTCCGCACACTCGCATTCGTGTGGCTTGGCATTCGATGTGTGGCGTGTCTGCAGACTGATTCGTTCCAGCATTACCTTTGTAGCTGTGCTGCTCGTCATGACTGGGATTACTGCCTCTCGCGATGAGCTTATCTTTTGAAAGTAATCCTACCAGTTGGAAATTCTTTTTGATCGGACTTGTAAGGAGCAAAAAGTACATCTTGCTGGTCCGGCTCCGAATTTCCCCCTGTAGCTACTGTAAAAGTTTTAGAGAGCAGACATTACGCTAAAAATATGCACGCGGTCTTGAACGCGTGACAGGATACCCGTGGAAGGGAAAGTACGTAGTTACAAAGGACAGAGGCCGGGCATGGAGTCGTGTCTCGGAATCCACACGCAAATCCACTCACCCATTCATGGCACTACGCCGGGCACGAGCGCGTAGCACAGCCCTACCGGTGATTCCAGCCAAAGATTGAAGCCCCGCACGGAGCACATAAGCATTCCCTTTGAATGAAATTATGTATGTATACATGTGTGCAATGTAACAGCATCCGCTGATCATGATGGCCATGCACGTCCGTCCCAGAGCTTCCTAGGCTGTGGTCGCGACAACTTCTTCTAGTGCCTTTGCTGTACCACGCTGCACATTCTGTATCTTCAGCGTGCTATCTCCATCCATGCACAAGTGCGCAACCACTACTATATGCATGCACGGGCTTGAGGGAGCAGCGGCATGAAGCCACCTTCTCGACAGCGGCACGATTCTGCACGGTGCAGGACATTGGCCAATGGCATCACAGAGACGCTCGAGATAACCTTCATGGGTTGTATCGCAGTATCGTGGCGTCAGCCCGGTATACACACTTGTCCAATGGGTTGAGGACGGTTAACAAGCTATCCCTCCTTTTCAGAAGGTCGTGGGCTCGATTCTGCGTGCGTTTTAGGGAATCGAATCGGCCGTGCGTGACCACCTCGCCTAGCACGGGTGGAGGCCCTGTGAGTTGCGTACGGTCGTCTGAGAGCGGGTTGCCAGATGGTTTACCCCTTCGACATATGTAGGGCCGATAATTTGGAGTTGTCGATGTCCTCTTCAGGATACGGCTCAGCAAACTCAGATTCACTTTACTTTACAAATGTGTACGTAATCATCCCGGGCTGCCTCTGCCATCCGGCCACCACCTGCCATCAAATGAATGCAAATGGATAGGCGGCAGCAGGCAGCAGGCGGTATCATGTGTGGACATGCGCTGGCGTGCCGATTGTGTGTTGAGCTCACAGTAGCAATTGCTAGTATGCTATGTGGACTGGATCCACCACCGCCAATGCTGCAGCTCTGCTGACGCTTTTCACTTGCACTTTTCAGTTGCACATGCCCACTCCTGTGAGGGCCCGGGGCTGCGGGTGCTTGGGGCTGGTGAGCGGGCAGGTGCACGGGTGTGATGCGTGGTTGTGCAGGTGCGTGTTCAGTGGGTGTCCGTCATGCTGTGATTGGGCGCCGTGTTCGTGGGTGAGCATCTCCTGCCGTGCATGCATGGGGGCGTTGGCATGCTTGCTCATTGCCCTGGCGGTGCTGCCGGCCACTCCGACTTTGTCCTTGTAACACACGCCCACTCCCACACACATGTGCCCATGTTGCGTAGTGTGCAGTTCCCCTGGTTGCTGCTCGCGGTGCTACCTGCCTTGCTTGCTTTGTCCTTGTAACACACATGTACCCGTCCACACGCATGCAGCCACCCCTCACAGCCGCACGCGCTCAGAAACGCACATCGCAGGCGTCTTTGGGGCGGTTAACACGCGATGGCCCGGATCATGCCGGGCGCAACGAATGCAGGGGGCCCGCAGCCCCCACACGTATTTCGGGAGGGGTTTGGGTGCCCAAACCCTTCTCAAAATATCCTCCATCAACAGAGCCGCCCCTGCTTAGCATGCCCACCCAGAGGCGCCATCGCCGTGTAGCATGCCCAAGGCGTAGCATGTTCAAGCCGTGGCACGCCCAAGCTGAACCAGTCACCGCAGTAAGATCCTTATCTAAGGGCCTTGTCAGGACGACCTGCAGGCAAGGAATGCTGCAGCACCTCCGCACTCGGGGCAGAGCTGCTGCGCCAAGCAGTGAGTACCATCGGGAGGCGGCGCTGTGGGGCAAACACGGGCGGCCTGCCACTCAGGCCGGACAAAGCGGGTGTGCATTCATGCAGCAACCAGTCCAATATCTTGCGGGTCGTGTTCCCTGGGTGGAGCAACCGGCACAGCGGCTTTGTCACTCCTGAGTTCTTCCTGAAGCCCTGCGCACGATGCGGTGGCGAATGACCGTGTGTTGGTCAATGGCTATGTGTTCCGTCCCTTGGGTGCTGAGGCCGACGCCCGGTTGGGTGAGGCATGATGCCCGATTTCATGAGTTGAGCTCTTGCTGGCCGAGCGACACTCAGGAGCGCTTCAGGCGCCACTGAGTACATGAAGAGCTCCACCTTGGGCAGTGCCACGATTTGTTTTAGTGTTGTGGGTCAACGCCAACCTTGTCTTCTGGTCAGGTAGGTTGATATTCTTCCCAGCTAGCCTTCTGAGCAGGCTGTGTGTGTTTCCCGTGTGTGTTCTCTGTTGCGATTCTGGCTCCTGTCCGTTCCCGCTTGCACAGGCGACACAGGGGTCGCCCGCGCAGCCTGGTCTGTGCCAGCGGTGGCAGATGTGCAGACGTGGCGCAGTACCCTGAAACGTTCTTGACAATTGTTGCATTCTGCGGCAGATCACGGTTGTGTGTGCGAAGCTCCAGCTGCAGAAACCCTCACACTAGCCCGACTGCTGCAGCAACATGGCCGATGATTTAGTCGGGACTAATTCCATGCCTGCGGGGCTGGACAAGCAATACGGTGGAGTGATGACGGCACTTCCCATGGACTGGTTGTTGCTGCAAGCCCGTGCCAACAATTATCTGTGTGGACTGAAGTGGGTCTGACGTCACCTGAGTGCACACCACTTGCTGTCATGAGTACCCAAGCTTTCTTGCAAGGCCTTGGCTTCAATCTGAGGGTGGTGTTCTACCGAAGAGGTGCACACTGGAGAAGATGTGAGACCAGGAGGTATGGCATGCATGGGCGCCCTTCCAACCGCGCCCTGCATTCTAGGCATGCACGTTGTTAAGCTGCGGCAGAGGCATGTTCTGAAGCTGTCTGCACACTGATCCGTGCAAGGTTTGCATGACTGCGCTCAGCAGGTTGCATGCATGCATCCAGTGGTGCGAAAGCAGCAATCCACCGAGGACAAAGGCCCTCTACAGTCCAAGATATTACCAGGTGATTTCGACACATCGTGGGCGAGCACTTCAAAGATATGCCGTGGTTGGTGCAGGTTCTTGACACACCATTATCGAGCATGCGATATTGACCCACCGGTAAGCCATCGATGCATGTCTGCACAGCTCCATATGGAAAGCGTCAGGAATACAGTAACATGGACTTTACAACACAATCAACACACATACAACTGTGGGTACGTTGCTTCTGAGCACAACTGAAAAACGGCGCTCGAACTGATGTCAGCGCCAGCCCTCGTCAACATAGCCACACTCTCAGTAATAGGCCAGGCAAGCAGCACCCTGCATCTCTGCTGCTGCCAACGACTTCTAGGCCAAGTCACACAATCACCATGGGATTGCAGCCCTAGCTGAACATGAGCAGGCCCTGCAGGCAGCCCTAACTGATGCCACCCCACAATAAATGAAACTCTGCACTCAAACAGCATCACAAGCTTATCATCACCAGCGAGGCCTGTCCTTGACACTCTTGAATCTCCTGGTCCCAAGCAGCTTAGATATATATGCTGGGGGGGAGATTTCAATGTTGGTACGGCTCCTCGCACAGATCCTTGCCGTCATGACTGCCTTGTTCTCATGCCATGCATGTGCTGTGGCTGCACGCTTGTATCCCAGTCGAGCCGTGGCGCCAACATCATCTGACACGGCAGAATGAGCTGCCACATGAAATCCTCCTGTAACGCGTACGGCTGCATCAGCATTAGCAGGAGCTTCCATGTTGCCTGCCAGCTGCTCTGCCGGTGCGGCCGCCTCTACCGGAGCTTCGCCTGGTGCGGTTCCATGCCTGTCCCCCACAGCCTTCATGAACAGCAGCGACTGAAGCACACAGCTCTTCACAGTCTTGTACTGCTCTCGCTGCCGACGAGCCTCCATGCACACCTCCTCGAGCTGTGGCCTAAGTCCTCCTTGAGACTCTGCAATGCTCTGATACCATGCTGCATGTTCCTCGCGCTCCTTTTGTACTGTGGCCTGGGCCTCCATGGTGGCCTGCTGATGTTTGAGCCGTTCCACCTCGGCGCGCTGCCTTCCCACCTCGGCCACAACCAGGCGGTACTGCTCCTCCGCCTGGGCCCATGCGTCCCTCTCCTTGCTGCTCACCACCTCTCCAGCCCTGCAGCCACGAGTCACGGTTGACCAAAAGGAACCGGCGGCGTAATGTGCGCCATGAATCTCAGCATTGCTGCAGGATTGTACAAGATTGAAAAAGACTGATCCACGAGCTGATGTACACAGCATGCCGCCAAAGGTCTGCAGCAGCGAAGGTACCTTACATATTCCGCGTCCAGCTGCATCCTGGCCATCCGGTCTGCAGCACGAACAGCTTCAGCCTCAGCACGTTTCGTAGCAGCCTCTTTTGCAACAATAGCTAGAGCCTCTTGCTCCTGGAGCTCCTGTTTGGCTGTCTCTGCTTTGGCTGCCGCAAGAGCAGCTGCATGTGCTGCGACTGCCTGCTCTTTGGCCGCCTGGGCAGCTGCTGCACGATCTGCTTCAATACGATGGGCAATCAGCTGCTCTGCAGCGTCTGCTGCAGCTTGATCAGGCACAGCTTCCGCTACGTGCAGATGTGCTGTAGCTTCTGGCCGGACACGTCCTGCCGCTGGTATACGCATGTCCACTGACCCTGGGCTGATACCATGTTGACCCGGGTGGCTCTCTGCGGCTGAGAGTGCAAAGCCTGTCAAAGGCACAGTGGCCTGACCATGCTTCAGCATTCTGCTGTATGTTATGGGTTCAGTCGGCAGGGATCGTATCGGTCTGATGCTTGGCGCTTCAGAAGACAGCGAAGCCTGCTTCGAGCCGGCCAGCAATCCAGGCCCCTGCCCCGCCTTCGGCCACGTCAGCTGGGATGATATCATGTCACCCAGAGTCTGCCCTGCAACACAGACCAGCATTTACATGGTACACATCACATTGGTCAGCCAGTCTGTGGATATTGGCAGTGATTAGTACAGATGACATACCTTGGGCTTTTTGCAGGAACTGCTGCGACATCTCCGCACCAGGACCGCGCCCTGCGAGAGGAGGCAGCTTGTCCAGCATGAGCTTCCCGTTGTCAATCTCGAATGGTAGCTTGTATGCATTCAACCAGCTGATCACATCCTGATCAGTGTCAAGTAGCAGGTATTGACGTAGTTCTTGCACGGCAAAAGAGTTCTTTCGTTGAAATAGCATGTTTGCCTGAGATTGCCGCATGACCTGCATGCACGCTTGTGACAGCTAAACATGACATGGGACCAGGAACCAGACTGGAGGCCAACACCATGCAAACCAATACATCATGCACACAGGATTGGTGATTGCGGGAGCGCACCTCGAGGAACTGCATGTGCACAAAGCATGCTTGTACGTAGGTGGCATCTGCACACAGGCGGAAAAACCGTGCCGGGTTACGCTCGCGCACATACCTGGAGATCTCCAGTGACCATTTTACACACGGTTCGTTTGCCATGTCGTCATGTATGCTCACCAGCAAAGCAGCCAAGCTCAACGATACACTGCCGCCCAAATCTTGACCAGCCTGCAAGAGTGGACCTAATTCGGTGCAGAATAGCACGCAAGGATAGTCCAGGCAGTAAGCTTCAAGTTCTTTCCTTCAGCAGAACTGCGTAAGATGTGAACTCTGCTTCGGTGTCTACAGCATCGCCCGCCTGCCTGTGCTCTTGGTACATTTGCTGCAGTGACATCAGCATTTTCGAGATCTCATTCTTGTCGATCCCCAATGGTGCGCTGTAGTCGGAGGCTGCACAAATGACAGTGTCATGTCTATGACTTGCAACAGTCAAATGCACTGGCGCAGTTTTGCAGACATACCCTGGCACATTTCATGTACAGTCATAACGCTGTATCGAACCATGTCTTCCAACATTCGTACACTCAGCCGGCTTCGAATGTGCTGCTGCTCTAGCTCTTGTCGAACAGCTCTGAATCGATCTTGTGCAAAGCACCTCAAATCAACAGTGCTGAGGGCTGAAGGCGGATCACTGCAATTCATGAACCTCGATCATGATGAACGCATGGGAAAACCGGGCCTCTTGGCGTCCGAGACCATACCGTAAGAGACTCTGAATTTTGCGCATTGACTGGACTATTGCTCTCTTGGTACGGCAATGCTCTGGACCAGCATTGCCAACCTCCTCACTGATAGTCCGTTGGAAAGTTTTGACAAGTGTACCGATTTTTTCTTCTACGAAGGATGCAAGACGATTCAAAGCTGAAGGGTTCATTTCCTCGCTGATACCTCTCAGGTGTTGCGGTGCAACATGAGTGGGATTGGGCAGATCCACCTGAACCCGTTCAGCTCCGGTGCAATTTTAGACGCCGGAAACAGCCACAATGCCGTTCATGATTGCGTACCAAGTCATCCCAGTCGTCCGGGCGGGGTTCCATGACAAACGTGTAGCTCATGATGCACCTGATCGCCAGCGCTTACCGGATATTACATATACGAGATCATGCGATGCATCGTTTGTTTCCCGTTTCACTGTTCACGACATATTCAGATGTTCTTCCTGGCCCACACCAATTGCTTCCCGGTGGAACATCAATATAACGCAGGCCTTACCTCGCGTCACCTGGGGGCTCCGCTCCCTGCAGCTGTGTTTTGTATGCATCATTGCAACATAATATTTGACATGTCTGGCGGCTAGATCAAGATCCACAAGGCATAAAACGGCCGAGTCCACCTCCATGTCACGATGTTACGTGCCACGATGGAGCCTGTAGACACAATCTTACGCCGTGATATCGGCATGTGAGCGCAGCGCACCGAACATGGACATTAAACAATATGGCAAGCATCTCGTTCATGTACGTCAGCATTGCACATGCAGGATGCAAACTACTCAGCTCAGAACGCATGCAAGGTATCCCTGTTGCTGGAGAAACTGCATAGTAGATATCATCCGTATTACAAGGGGTTACAGAACAGGGTGATAGGAGCAGATATCATCATCGCTATCTTGTGGCCGTTGCTTCGTGAGGCTGGGTGTCACGATCTCTCCTTCGTGCCGTATGTTGCTCTTCAAGCCGTACCGATCACGATCGAGTTGAAGGGCACGTTCCGGCCAATTTACTTCTCAGCAGCTGAACTAGTCTAAGCTGTTATATATATGTGAAAATCAAGTGTTGGCATGTCGTCAGACGCTGCTTCCATCAAGAAGCAATTTCTCAAGCTACATTCAATCATCAGCCGAACTGCCGCATCGGCAGGTGAAGTGCTGTCTGATAAAGACTTACGGAAGTGTGTTCTGATGTCATCACGTTCTTATGAGTTCACGTGCGCTTGACACTGGTCGCAACACGACCGAGCTCATATATGGCGGATCTATGGACGTTTTCCCTGAAAACCGATCCCAGCGACATAAAATTTGTACTGTGATTTTTTGTACGCCATCCTGCATATGCGTAGGGATGGCTGATCGGCTCACGCAACGATCCCTGTCACGAAGGTGCCCTCGTCTGCAGGAAAACCGGCATCAAGATCGTTAAGGGTATTCAAGGCGGAATTCAAGGTGTCTCTTCAACGCACATGGACATTGATGCGTCCATATCCGGGATGAACGCCTTGTCCACGCTGAGACCAAGTGCGCGTTTGCAGGAATTGGATCAACAGCCGAAGCGGTCCGCAAGAATGTTCTTCAAAATGTTGGAGAGGGCTTGTCACACGGACGGAAAGGCGCAAAGGTGCGTTACCGCTCCTGAGTAATTCAGAGGTTCACATCTCAGCCAGCAAGCATGATGAATTCCCGATTCGAACGGCGAAGATCCACAGCTTAGCGGCGACCAGTTGGATGCATCGAACTACTTCATCTCCATTTTGTCAACGCACGGCAACGCACGGCAACGCATCACATGGGATGTAGGGTGTGCTCGATAGAGTACAAGAGCAGCTGCAAGAGCAGAGGCTCATGCGTGCTTTGTCACAGCGACGTGGCCAGACCATCGATATTCAGATTGGCTTCAACGTTTATCTCGATGTTCCACAAGAGATGCGTTCACGCTTATGGCTTGTTATCTTGAATGAACCATCGCTCGCGATCCCGCTCCAGGTGCGCTGACCAATAACTTGCATGTACTGAAGCAGGTTCGCCTGCACTTGCTATTATTTACCATGATGGCATTTGCAAGTGGACTTTGATGCCATTCTCATTGTTGACGGCCTCTTGACACTCCTGCGGATATTACTGGAGTTGTAGGTAGTCTTGCTTCCTATCGCTGTGCCTGCCCCCTTGAAGGCCATCACTGGCAGATATTAGTTATGCCTCTACTTTTGATCTGTCATGTCATTGATTTTTGCACCATGTAGGAGTTGGGCAGATTCCCCGACCAGGGTCATTTTGATATGGAAACCGTGGCGGCGTATGATTCACAACAAACCTCTCGACAGGCTGGCGTCATATGCGATCACTCTGCTCCAGATGGTGTTCAAAGATCCAACACTTTGACTGAATCATCCGGAACGATGTTTGTAACCAAACCGCGTTCAGATGCCACTTCACCAGAGGCCATGAATGAATGCGGCACTCGAGTCGATGAAAAAGAAGGCAATAGCTCTGTAGCTGATGCACATGTGGCTCGCGTGGATCCTGATGTGGGATCCAGAAGATCTCATCCTGCGCTAGAGGCGTCAAGAGATTCTGTCACAGCCAATCTGAGCGATGTATGTTCAGAGGACGTCGCTGCAGCTCAGAATCTCCATCTGGGGCAAAGCAACGCAATGATTCGCGGTGGCGAAATCCTGGGCAGTGGAGACGGTGGGACTTGTCTACCGAATTGTCGTCTATATTGTTTCATTCATTGGCTTGTGCACTTCCACGTCTATGTTTTTGCAAATGTTAGAGTGGATGTGTCTCTGTGATAGTGAGAGCTGCTCATGCGTGATGAAAATTCAATTTTCAAAAGGGTCATGACATGATGGTTATGCAGATGACGGAGGCAAGGGCAAGCAGCGCAGCAGTGAGGATGAGTGGGAGGTGGTGGAGAAGGCTGACACGCTCCAGGATGGCAGCTATGTTGGCCCGGCCACGTTTGCTCAGTCAATGGCTCCACGTCGCACGATCACTCATATCGGAATAGCACATGAACGAGCTGAGCAGGAAGACAGCTTTCCGACTTCGCCTCCGGACGGATCAGGTGCTTGCGCTTTCACACTAGGTGGTTGAATGCGCCCTCTGGGAAAGCTGGCTGGAGTGAAGAATCATATGGTTGTGCTGCATGTTTTCTTGCAGTGCAGGGGGTCCAGGTAGGGATGGCAGCGTGGGAGGTGTTCGTGGGCGCAAGCTCGATGATGAGCAAAGGCGCCGCCTTGAACGGCAGGAAGCAACTGCATTGAAGATGCGTGTGTCGGAAGACCGTATCAAGACTGCTATCATCGCAGCCAAGTGGCCAATACCGGTGCGCGTCAAATGCTATGTGCCTGTCATGAGTCACTGGTCTCAGGAAGCTGTGAAGTTCGAGCTCTACGTTGGCTTGGCCGTGCCGCTTATGAAGTGTACTGACCGTTGCGACTGTTGATGCATGCGTGGTCGTAATCATCAATGTCCGCCCCTGGCTGGTGCTGCCCCTGTTCCGATCGGCCATGTTTTGTGTGTTGCGTATGCTGTAGTATGATGTGCCGTGCAGGACAACCAGATGCCTGGTAGTAGGTACATGACCCTGCTACAGGTGACCGTAGGACAAGAGGATGTAGAAGAAATTATTCGCAGGGATATTCATCGAACATTTCCGCAGCACCCGCAATTTGTGCTTGGACAAGGCCAAGCTGAGCTCTTCAACGTCTTGAAAGCATATAGCCTTGTTGACATGGAAGTGGTGCGCAGATAGTGCCGTGATGATTGTTTTCAGTGAGTCCACTGTGTGGTTTCTGCTGTCAGCCATCTCAAGCGTCTTGGTGTTAACAGGGATACTGTCAAGGTATGGCCTTCGTAGCTGGAATTCTGCTGATGTACATGCCAGAGCGGCTGGCTTTTGAGCTGTTCTGCAAGCTGATGTCTCAGGACGGCCCAAATCTGAGGAGATACTACCTCGATGGTCTCTCCGATCTCAAGCATGAAATGGCCATGTTTGAATTTCTTCTGGCACGCCATCACCCTCGTCTCTCAAATCATCTGCAGCAGCGCTGCATCCCCAGCGTGTTGTATGTCAGCCAGTGGTTGCTGACCATCTTTGCATGCCCGTTCCCTGCATTCTTCACTGCTCAAATCATTGACATCCTCCTGCTGGAGGACAGTGATAGGATCGTCATGCAGGTGAGCCCTGCTCTTACTGATAAGTATCTCTTATGGTCTTGTTTGGACACACATCCTCATTGAATAATTGATGTATTCACAACTGCAGAGGGTCAATTCAGACTGAGTCTCAAGGATTATTGTTCTGAGATCAGTGTGCTGCAGACTTGTCTAGCGATCATGGCAGAGGTGGAGGAACGACTGCTTCGAATGGACGACTTTGAGGACATTGTGACATGCTTGAAAATGGATCCAGCGACATGGTCTGACGACAAGTTGCGTGGTTTGCTTACGGCATCCTATCTGTCATCCGTCTCTGAGGATGAAATTCAGCTGGCATGCAAGTCGGTCACTGCAGAATCCCTTCATGCTGTCCATGCCGTGAATGACAGTGCACAAGGTACTGAAGGCCTGCAATCCAGCGGAGATAATGTGGCCCATTCCAGCCAGTGTGAAGTGGGTGCAGCCATTCCAGGCACACACAAGCCATCTGCCTCCTCTCTTGAAGGGCCAGAGAGCATGCAAGCATTGGGTGGCATTGATGATCTTATGAAGCACGAGCTGGATCAATTGACATGGGCCGGGCCAAGTGGGGAGGGACAAAGTGCAGACACGGCAGCGATGGCTTCTGTCAAGGATCCACATGTTCTCTTGCGCCTCTCGGGAGGTGTGGCTGCACCGGCATTCACCAGTGTGGACAGTGCACAGGGACAGCAGACAGCTGATGCCTCTGAGACTGAAACATTAATCGTCCAAGCACAGTGTGTTGAGCCAGAGGCAGCAGAGCAAGATGGCCACGTAGATGTAGTCGCATGATCGTTTGCTTTTTCTATCAACTTTTTAAATGATCTTCGTCACATGATGTTCTTATTGGTTCGCGAATGCAGAGCGGTTTATTACTACAAATGCTACACGTGCATGGTAGTACCGACACAGTGGCAGATGCTCTTCGACATTCAATGAAAAAAGGATATAGAAGCACCTTGTATTTCTATGCCTGAAAATGCTTCGAAGTTACGAACAAATCAAGCAAGCGATGTTGAATGTAATATTCCGAGGAAGGCAGAGAATTGGCGGAAAGTTTGATGGAAATTACATTCCGTGCAGGACAGCCTCAGCGGTTTCCATGCCTACATGGCCGGCTTCATGCCGGCCATTTGATCGACAGGCTTCAATGACTGTCGAAAAAGCACTGTACAAATCACCTTCGCTCTCCACAACAGCAATCTGGACATCTCTCGCACTCCACCCGCCCGGGAGACATGATCCCACTTGATCCAGTATCGACATCTCCGCTGAAATGTCCACGTTGATGGTGGAATCTTGTGAGCGCATGAATTCATGAAACCAGACTTCATCAGGTTCCACACCCTCTAACTGGTTGTCAAGGATCCAGATACTGGCTCTGTCCCCATCAATTCCCGTCTGCTGGATGGCAGCCAGACAGTGCCAAGCATTGAAGCCAACAAAGCAAAGCTTGTAAAGACAGCATAACGCTTTGAAGCGTGCAAGTTGTGTCATACACTCCTTCAACAGCTCCTCATCATTTTCCCATTCCTTTTTCACACAAGCGGGGCGTTTTGGGCGTTCCGCAATGACATCTTCTAGCACACGATTTGACTTGCCCCGGTGTTGCATTGATTGCTGTTGGAAAATAGCCTGTGCCACGGCATCCTGCTGAGCTGCCGTTGCAGGTGCAAAGCCATCAAGCGATGGCGTACTCCCATGTTGCATAGACACAGCCGCAGAAACTTGCGAAGCAGTATCAAAAAGTGTACTAGCATGATTTGCAGTGCTTTGCGCAGCTCCAGACACATATGAGCCCGAGCTGACTTGTGACGAGTTTGATGACGGATTCGTGCCATTCCTGTGCATGGACTGCTTTGCTGCTGAAACAGCTGGTAAAGGCTGGGCTGAACCTGCTGAAGTATCCCTGACAGGATCATTTCGGGGGGGAGGTGGTGGTGGCTGTCGGGGCAGTGGCGCAGCCAACGTTGTGAGCAATGGCTCGTTGGAAGGCTCCGGCGGCTGTGCTGCCAGGGAGGCTTTCCAGTTTCGTTGTGCAGCCCCAGCCACTGGTGGCTGAGGCTTGACTGGCGGTGCTTTACTGCCCGGTATGGTCGGAAAGGCGCTGGATGTGAGGTTGGGTTTATCAGTATCGGTGCCCGCTGCTTGCGCCTTGGCATTCCAGGCATTGCTGGCCGGTTGTGCTGGCCGATACGCCGGTGCTGGTGCAGCAGCTGGCTGCTTGCGAGCTTCATAGTCGTCCAGGGTATACAATTCGCGTGGAGCAGCCTTGACTGGTTCCTTGGGTGGCGGCTGCCCATTGAGTTCTCGGCGGATCGCATCGACCATTTGTGCTGCTTTCTTGGTGTCTGTGACACCGTTCTTGGCTTTCCCAGGTTTTGCTGGAGGCCTGCAGAATACAAGAGTCAACAGTGCAGCAGCTGGAGCTGTCACTGGCGCGAAAGACGAGCACACGCTGCAGCGAGATCAGAGCATACAAGGCCTTGGCCTTCGCTTTCCTGGCTTCTTCTTCAGCTTGTTTGTGCTTCTGTTCAGCCGCACGTTTCTCTGCTTCAGCTTTTTTCTTTCTTGCTTCCTTCGCCTCCGGACCGAATTTTTTCACCACTGCCTGAGGTTCAACTGCTTTTGCCTGCACACAGCATGAGGGTTGGACGGGAACATGATCTCGCAACAGCAGACCAGAAGATGAATGTACGTACACATACCTTCTTCACCTTGTCTTCCCTTCTAGGATGGATAGGATGCGATTTATCAATCTGCAAGACATGCACCAAGTGAGTGCATGATACTTCTGCACACTCTGCACATACAGATGCACTGTATCGCACCCTCCCGGGACATTGATCCCCGCCTTTACATTTTCCACGCCCTCGTGGGCAAGGAAATCCTGTCTTGCGATTTCTGCATGCGTGTGCCAGCTGAAACGGCACCCGTCGTGAGCGCGGGAGCACAAGCTTGCACGAAACGATTCCGTGAAAGAGCATCGCGCAGTTGGCTATATGAAAGTATAAATGGGAACACACTTTTCACATCCGGAACGTTTGAGGTACTTTTCTAGGCAATCTTGGTGATAGATGCTTGCGTTACATTGTGCGAACGTGCACGTCAAAGCGTTCAACTCTTCCGCAGACGCATCAGCAGGCTCACCACACAGTTCACAGAGGCCTGCAACGTGGTGAATTCCATCTTTTCCAATTAGCGCGGCCATGTGTGAAGCGGGACACCGGAATCAGCGACGACGAATGGCGAAACGGCGACAGCTTTGAAGGCTCACAAACACCCTAGATGTAGAAAATGTACATGTTGAGAAGGCCATTAATACCACCTATTTTCCTGCGGACAAAGTTGGGTGTTCAGATGTAGTCCCGCATGCTCGAGAAGGCGACGTGTCTACAGCTCATGCATGGAAGTTTATCCGAACACACTGCTCGCTGCCTAAGAAATGTTGAGGATTTCAGCTTCTGAACGCCGAGAAACATGAAGTTTACAGACCTTCTACCAAACCATCGATGCACGTGCTGCAGCTCGTGTATTCTTGTATGTAGGTGTTGGCGGTGCAGACACAAAACCGTGTGCGTACAGCGAATCTGCGCCGAAGCGCATGCTCCATTTGCAGTTGTCACATCATACCGTTGTGTGTGGTTGCAGTCCTTGACGAGGACGCGTCCACCGCGACCAATAAGCTGGCCAACACACACAGTCAGTCCGCTGCGACGATTTAGACAGTCATGCAACGTTTGAGACACGCTTCCAGACTGCTTCCGGCCACGGACGCGAAGTTTTGTTTAGGTAGCACACGGCCATGGACAACATCCACACACGACGTACCTGCAGGGCATCATGGCAGCGACCTGACCAGTTCTGCTTGCAACATCAGCCTCAATAGAAGACGTGATATTACCTTACGACAGGACATTCGAGTTCAATGCAACGGCACTTCCGTAGCGCTGTCTGGGCTATTCAAGGTGCGGCAGAGCTCTGAGCAGCGTCCCGAATACGCTCACATGAACAAGTGCCAGAGCGTCTTCAGATTGAAATTCTCACTAAACCTGCATGTTCCCAGCACTTCGCGCCCTTGAACAGAAGCACTCGACCAGATCGTCGATGCGTCACAAAAATAGACTTCCTCTCATCGTCAATCTGGAAGCCAATGCTCTACCGATGCTGGTTCACGCGTTACCGCCCACACCCACCCTTGGCAAATACCAGTCTGAAAGCTGAAGATTGTACAGGATCGGGACAGTTTGGTGATAGGCATTCCTGATTTAGCGGACAGCCAGCAAGCTCACATTCAGGGCTACGTGAGGGACATTGCAGAACTTCGCACCACAGGCTTCGGAAATGTATACCTATGTGCCGTTGCATCTTCTGAGGACCTCGGCACCTTCTTAAGTAAGTCCGGAGCCGATGCAAGTGGCATTTGTGCTGTAGCGGACAGTCATGGTGCCTTCACAAGAATGCTGGGTCTCGACATCCACCCTCCCGGCCAGGGCTCACCCACATCCCAAAGATACATGGGTCTGGTTCAAGATGGAATTCTTACCCGAATCGTGCGATCCGATCATCTGTGTACCTATGATTGTCAAGCGCATCTGTACTTGTGGTCACGCCGAACTGACCACCCCGGATCATCTCGATTTATGCAGTGCATTGAGAAGTCCCCCGATATAGTTGACGTGACAAGCTCAGCCAACGCACTGCAGCTGGTTCGATCTTTAACAGTCTAATGGCACGATTCTCAATGTAGACGCTACAGTTGCCAGCTGATGGTGTCACATGGATGCCACGCACTGCGTGCCACGCAGCCCTGACGCCAAAGTACGTCTGAGGATCTCAACGCAGGAAGCTTACCAGATGTGCAGGCCCAGTGATGCGCAGTACTGATGATAAGTCATGTTGGTTGCATCACCCCTGGTGTATCATCTCAGTAACATCGATCATCTATGCCGCTGCTACCAGATTTCTGAAACGGCACACAAGGATAGGACGCCACTGGTTATGTTCTGCGAACCATCTTGATACGATTTATAGGTGAGGCACCACAATGTGCCCGAGGCAACAGAAATAATACTATTCCAAAGCTGCCCACCAGTGCAATTGGAGTTCGACATTCGTGTTGACATTTGATTTCCCAGGTCTCTCAGATCGTGTCTGTAGCAGTCTGCTGTACACTCGTCCTTCTTGCCATGCGGCTGTCTATTGGCTCACAAAACATAGCGCAGTCATGACAAGCCACTGCCCCTGCACACATGGACCAACCTTTTGCTGATTTGGACTTGACATTCAACATCTAGGAGACATAATTTCCCAGAAATCAGCATGCGTCTGAATACGCGAGTCATAGGATGTAGCAACAGCCAATACCCTCCCCACCCCCCTTCGTGCCACACACAGGCTCAAACTGACAGGGAGATGCCATCTGTGGATTGCATCATCTCACTGACAACCTGAGGACGGACAGTGTCTGGTAGCTTTGACACGGTGTAGCAGCAAACAGTAGCAACCATCACATACGCAGTTAAAGGTAAGATCTGTGGCATCAACAAGTACAAAACGATTGTCCCGACACTAAGAAGGTCACATCACACACTCCTGCAAGTGCAGGCTAAAATGCCCATAATCTAGAAAAACGGCTGACGCGCATGAACCTCTGGTGTTCATGAACCTCTGTTATGTGTGCATCAGCGTTGAGCGATGGACTATCTAGGGCTTCATCGGCTCAAGCTCGCCTGTATGGCCAGCTCCAGGGCTGTGTCATCTCTGTGTTGTGCACGTGACGCATGCACTCCAGCCTCCAGCATAGACTGCTCCAGTGCCTGATTCAAGCGCAGCTCATCATGCTTCGCCAGTGCAGCTCTGTCCGTTTGGGTCCGCTCTGAAGAATCTGGGAGACAGATCACAGTGACCCCGACGCCAGTCCCAGTGCCCTCATGCGGCTGCCTGCTGATACCAGGTGCTCGTCGCCGCCGGCGTGACGCCCAGATAGCTATCCCTGCAGCGATCACGCACACGAGCACGCCCCCGGTCACCAGCAGCCCTAGCACCCATGTCTTCATTGGCCGCGCCTCGCCTCCCTTAGCCAGTGCCGCATCTGGCGCCAGGGAGGCTTGCACAGTGACGTTTGTCGACAGAGCTGGGCCCACGTTGCCAGCGTTGTCGACGGGCCTGACATCGAACTGATATGTCCCCGACGGCACGCCGCGGACCTGCACCGGCAATGCGCATAAAAACCATGCACTGAAGCCTGCACTGCGAATGTGCATCGATGGGTCATTGTACTGAAAGCGCGAACTGCTGTGCTGCCCAGCCAGCGGCAGTAGCAGCACAGCGGCCTGTGCCTGCGCCTGAAATGCCTCGTCGCCGGCCTCCCCTACCGGTACAAGCGCGCACAGCCCCCCCTGCACGCCACTCTTGTATGCCCCCTGGTCGATGGCCTCAATCTGCATCTGGAAGTCCGGCGGTGCCGGATTGCGCGGGATGCCGGCGGTGGCCCAGCTTGCCTCCGGGGCCTCGCGGTCCACCACAATGCTCGCCTCGGCTGTGGCATTGGTCTGGTTTGCACCGTCACGCGTGCGCACGCTGAACCCCCAGATACCCTGCTCTACAGTTTTAATCTCATACGTATACCAGAGGCAGCTGCGGCACGCTGCATTGTTCTCCGGCGCGGCGGTCTGGTTGCACACCACCCAGTGCGTCTCACTGTCAGGACTGTTTCCGAGCCACCGCAGGCCGCACTCCACCGACTCTACGCCGGTGCCTGCTGCACCGTCTGTGACGCCGAACGCAATGGGAACTGACTCTGCGCGTGTTGTGTTGGGGACCGTCAGGCCACGGACCTCGGGCGCGGACAAGTCAACCAGGAAGTGGCGCAGCTGCGTGGGCGACGCGTTGCTAACTGCATCTAGTGCGCGCACGGCAAACGTGTAGCTCTTGCCGTCATCCAGCGCGCCGCCGCTGCCGTTCCTTCCAGCACCCTGCTGTGCGCCGTACTCAATCAGCCCAGATGCGGTGATACGGCACGGCGCGAGCAGCTCTGCTGCAACAGTGCTGAAGTTGCCATCAATGAGGGCACACTGCCAATCTACAGCTTCCTCGTCTGCAGCGACCTGGATGATGACGGCGTCCGTCAGCAGCACAGCTGGCGGATCCTTCCGGAACGTTACTGTTGGCGGGGTGGAATCGACACTGAGGCGCCACAGTGTAGCGACATTGCGGCTACCTGCTGCTGAGGTGCGCACACGGACACGTGCCTCTCCATCTTTCTCCACCTGCACCACACCGACGTCAAACGCGGTGACACCTGCTAAGCTCCATTGCTATTGTCAAGACCGTCAGGCTAGCTGGGGCACACTGTGTGGGAGAAAACCGAGCCATTGACAGACTGCCATGGCGAGTCCAGCCACATTGAGTCGTGTGCGCCTGCCTGTGAAAGCGCTCCGACCGAATACTCAAAGGCGACAGGTTGAGTAGGTGCGACCCCATTGCCATCGGGCGTTCCTTGAACGGCCTCAAGATTAAATGTGTGGGTACGGTGCTGCGATGGGCCCCAGGCGGGCCCGCTGATCTGTGTGTACAGTGCACCTGCTGCGTACTCGATGTCAAAGGCATGCACCACCGACTTCTTCTCCCAGTTGCCTACAGAGTCAGTCCCATACACCGAGAACTTGTAGCTCCCGGCAGCATTGATGGAGAAAACCTGCGGCGATGTGCAATTGTACTCTGTATTGACCTGAAAGGCGGAGTTTGGCGGCAGGAGGGCGGCAGCGGCTGGGCCTGCCAGTTTGCAAGTCAGCTGGACGGGACTGCGGTCTGTTGAGCGTATTGCAAACGCAGCCACCTGCAGGCCCGACACTGCAGGCGGCAGGCGCATAGCGAGTGGACTGTCTCTGTCGTAGCCAAAATCCTGCATGCTCCACAACCTGTCACGCATGCCCGACAAGCCTGTTGCCCCAGACGACCAGCAAGCAGCTCTGCAGATGCATCCTTCGTCCTTCTCGAGCATCCCCCTGGGTGCTCGAGAAGGGCGAAGGGCCATGATGCGGCCCGGCACGCAGGCATTCAGCAATGTGTGCCAGGCGCACCTCGATGAACTCTGTGTCTGGAGGAGACTTGTCAATGAAGAACTCAAATGAGTCTGCCAGGTCTTCACCCGAAATCCGCACATAGAAAGTGTAATCGCCATCCTGCAAGCCGGTATACTGCTTCGGGCTCTCGCACGCCTGCCAGGCTGGCGGAGCAGCATCGTTACTGCTACGCAGCTGACACTCAAAGCCAAGTGCCGGCATGACGCCCGTCAGGCTGGAGAACGTAAACGCTGGATCGCCGTCCGCTGTGAGAGGGTCCGGTGTCAGGTCAATCTCAGCTGCCAGCACCACACACTCGTCATTGGACACCCCTGCAGCCACCATCGCTCTTCGTTGCCGGCGTGAATCCTGCCGCCGCATACCCTGATTGATGACAAAAGCGGGTTGCTCCTTGAAAGAAGCCAGAGCAATACAGCACAACAAGAAATTTCAGTTGCTGATGTTGAACTCAGAGCGACAACCGACAATCGCTTCCAAACATGGGCAGCCCAGCTGGCGGCAGACCTTGGTCAAGCAGGGCCGGGTTCATCTTGTGCTGCAGAATTCCGGAGAAGGCGCCCTGCACAACTAGTGCATACTTCTGCGGCCCCGCGGCCAGCCGGTGCGCCTGTACGGAGATCGCGACAGTGCCTGGGGGCGCTTGCTCCAGCACGACCCGCTCTACATTGTTCACGCGGTCCGGCTGCGGCGCACCCTGGCTGTACAGCCGCACACCTCCAAGCTCGGCGACACGGACCTCCAGATCCAGGTCGTTCACTAGCGGTGACGCCGCGGCCGGCGATGCCGGCGGGTCATGCCAGACGAGCGTGATTGCCAGGCGCCCCATGTGGGCTTCAAGGCAGAACACGTGCGCCTCCCCAACCGCCGTGAGCTCCGCCAGATCTACAATCTGTAGGTTGGCGGCGGCGGTGCCGCCTTGTAGCGGCAGGGACGTGGCGAGATCGACGCGGCCCCAGCCCTGCACTGGGGATGGCACCGCCATCGGCAGGGGGCTGCTGCCGGAGAAGCCCCGCATGTGGGCGGCGCCGCCGATGAGCACAGCTTTGATGAGGGGACCGCTTGCAACGTGGTTGACGCCCTTGCTTGCGCCGCCACCGGGATAGAAGCCGTCGGCAAAGTACTGCCGCACGAGCGCGGCAGATGCGGCAACCACCGGCGCGGCCATCGAAGTTCCGCTCTTGGGCGATACACCGCACTCAGTCAAGCTCTTGGCGGAGGTAATGGTGCCTGTAGGCATGCACTGTCATCACACATGCAGGTGACCACAGTCATTGTCCTTCAGCCGAGGCAGGTTGGAGATAGAATAGCAGGTGTCACCTAGAGTCAGATTAGAGACCATGCAGGTTGCAATAGGGTAGGCATGTGGTGCTGTGGCGAGCATGTGATATGGGGGGGGGGGGGGGGGGGGGGCGGCGGCGGCGCACCAGGAGCTACAAGGTCAGGTTTGATGCGGCCGTCGGCTGTGGGTCCGCGGCTGGATGATGCATCCATGCTCTCTGATGAATCCAGACCTGCCATGTCAAACTCCCCCAAAAATGTCGCAGTCACCGGCTGCCCGGACTGCTGCAGGGATTGCAGAAAGGAGAACGACGGCCTCGGAATCAAGCCTGCAGGAATCGGCATCTGCCCAGCGGATGCGCGCTGCATGACCACATACTCTGCATCATCATTTCCCACGATCACAGCCCGCGCCCCTGCGCGTGCAGCCACATCAGCCTTGACATCAAACGCACAGCTGCCGCGTGCCACCAGCACAAGCGCCCCATCAATGGCCCCAGGGTCTGCGAGCTCTGTGCACGCCTGCAAGTGGAAAGGAACCATCAGGAGTGCTGCCTGCCGATCCAATCGCACGTGCACGCAATATCCAGTCGATTTAGCCGAGAGCGTATATGTCAACAACTTGACAAGACATGGCGATGTTTAAAAGAATCGTATCATGAGACATCATTGCATGGGCCCTGCCGTAGGCGTACCTCAAGTGGATCGGCGATAGCTAGCCGCATTGCCTGCACGCCGCTGAGCTTGCTCCAGTCAGAACTGAACTCCCCCGCAACGAATGTCGAGCTCAGTGCCTGCACGCCCCCCACGGCAAACGCGAGCTGCCCCACAAAGCCTGCAGCCGCTATGGGGACACCAAACGACATGCCGGCCGGCCGAGCATTGCCGATAGCAAGGCTGTTCTTCGCAAGCGCTGGCGAGTTGACTGTCGTCTCATACGCACTCTGCAGCGTGCCAAAGTTCCCTGCTGAAAATACAGACAGGAAGTCCTGATGCTTGTGGCTGAAGGCATCCACGGCCATTGCGTCTGCGTCATAGTGCACCGCATTGGAGCCCCAGGAGTCGCTATGCACTCGAGCACCAGCCTCATATGTGACAGGAAAATACCTGCAGCCCCATGCAACGCCAGTGACTGCAACGGCTTTCCACCCCATACCCACCTATGGGCTCATGCGGCCCAGAGGTCACTGTACTGTGCCCGTCGCTGCTTGTTGGTTGCCGGTTGACTGTGGCAGCTGCAACAGTCAGGCCACAGGAACCTGGACAACTGAGAGGAAGCGGTCTGTGCAACCCTGAAATTCTGCGGGCGTGCTGTAAAGGGTAAAGTGCGCACCTTGAGTCAAGGCCTACAGGGGCAGAGATCCACGCCTGCACCGACGTTGCCCCCAGGTCATAGAAAGCCAGTTTTGCTGCTGGGGCGAGGCCGCGGTACTGTGTGCTGGTGAGCGGGTTTGCTGCAAGGATTCCTGCGACATGAGTGCCATGCCCACCCGAGTCGTCCAGCCCATCCGCAAACCTGCAAATCAACTGCTCCTAATGCAAGGCTATGTGTTTCATGCAGGTGAGATCACTTAGGGCTGCAGCGGAAGCCCCGAGGATCTGCTAGAAGGTACGCACATGTAGTAAAGTGCCACTTTGCGGTGCTCTGTGCTGCGAAAGACAGGCACGCGGGAGCGGTCAACAGTAAAAGAGCCAAAGGGGACCGCTGGGTCAGTAAACGCACAGTGCTCCATGTCGATACCACTGTCACCTAAGCCGATCACCTGCCCACTGCCGTTCACACCAGCGCTCCAGAAGTGGGCCTCAGTTGCTGCATCACCGCGTGCCGCATCACCACCTGCCTGAATCTGCAGGCTGACGTCCTGCAGGTTGTGCAAGAAGTGCAAACGGCGTGGCAGCACATGCGCGACCTCTGGTTGTCGCGCAATCGCTGTTGCAGCTGCAGCAATGTGACGGGGCGGCACATAAACGATCAATAAGCCGTCTTGAGCTTGCATGGCTACAGGGGCACCTGCTAGGATTTTTTGCAAAACTGGCTGCCAATCCTCTGCTGCTGCTTGTGCAGTATCGGCGTTGCTGACGTCAGCTACTGCCACTGATACATTGGGGCTGAAGTGTTGAACTTGGTGGAGGTGTACTTCGATTGCGACGAGTCGCTGCTGATGCTGTGAATGCAGGACAGCACACTTGTGGCTCGCCTGTCGCTGGGGGTCACAAACACCGTTGCCTGCATCTGAGTTGACATGGTCGATTAGGCCCCACAAAGCACCAGCGATCTTGTGCTGAGGTTGCGGAGTTCCTGTTAGGAGGTGGTGGCAGCTGGTTGGCAGTGATTGCGAGCTGCTACTTGCCGTGACCAGTGCGTGCGTGGGTGGCAACAAGGATACATGGAGTCCCGAACCAAGAGAACGTATGCAACGTGAATCAGACGTAATGATGACTTGCGTCAATCCGGGCGGCAACGCCCAGGAAGAGTGAGCTCTTGGCCAGCTGTCCCTGCACCGGGGTCCATCAAATTGCCTTGAGACGGAGACGCCTGAGAGAACACATCAATAGAGCTGTGTGAATAGTAGTCTTGGCTACGTCCAAGCGAATGTGCTGCGAGCACGCAACACGCTCACGTCGGACGAGCTGTCACCAACATGGTAACAAGCATGTCCAGCGAACAAGACACAATTGGAGCTATCAAACCGGACAGCTCCAGATCAAACATAATGTACTGCAATGCGGTATGACAGCACTTATGCTACAGTTTTCCCTGGGTGTTGTGGCAAGGTCGTACCGAGGTCGAGGAGGCAAGCAAGCACTGCATCGTGTTTTCGCCCAGTAGCAAGCAAACAACGCCACCCAGAATGCCCAAACAAGCCATTTTGCGCTATAATCCGTTGCCATGCACCGCCGCTTCACCTGCTTACTGAGCAACAAACGCCACCTGGGTGATCGGCATCTCTAATGACACCGCGAATTGCGATCGCACATAGCACTTCAAGCAGCACTAATTCCTTCAGTGGCCATGCATAGATTACATTGAGGCTTATTCGACGTGTCCATTTACGTGACCACGGCTCGAAACCAGACTTGAATGCTATGGAATAACCAAAAGGCAGGCGCAAGCAAGCTCAAAGAAGTTACGCATGCTAGTTCGTCTGTACTGCGGTACATGTTCAAGGCCAGGGATGAACCCCCATGTTATTTTCCCCGACGGTTGTACACCACGCCACCCTCGCTAGCTTGCAGTCTCAACAAAACTCAAAGCGAAAGCATCAGGGCCACCACAGAAACACACTAAATCCATCATTTTTCAAATCAGTTGGCATTGCGTTCAGTCGAGATGCGTTTAGATGCCATGGCGCTTCCAAATTCGAATGTACTGCCGGACCTGTCCATCTCGTGGGATGTACGCGATTTGCGCCTCGAACCTCAGCCTTATGAGTCCGCAACTTATGATCAAATAGTTTGGACCCTGGATTCGCGCAGGGGTGCCGTCGCTGCTTGTCTTCGCTGTGACGATGTCAACAACACGGCTGCGAATTTTGTTCTCTCTGAGGAAAAACGGGGAGGTTGCAAGCTATATAAGGAGAAGGATCAGGCCAGTAAAAAAATTACATTGAATCAAATGTTCAATTGCAATTTCTCGGGTGCTGGGAAAAAATCAGCTAAACTGAAGCAGAGTGCGGGGCTGGTTGGCGCAAACGCTGCCAAACTGGCTACGAACTCAGGCCAGGCATCTGGCAAAAAATGTCCTACTCGAGTAGGGAAAGATGCTAGGGGCACTGGTGCCACATGTTGTGCTTGCCGGTACAGCATGCACTGTCGGGTGTTTCGCAATCATCCCAATGATCTGTATATCGTCTTGCATAATCATGGGAAGCACAGTAGTGATCCAAATGAAAAGGGCTGTGCACACCAGCCTTTGAAGGTCAGCGATGCAACAAGAGCATTCTGTGCTGCCAGAATCACAGATGGAGTACCAAATCCTTTGATACTGCAGAGTGCGATCTACATCACATGGTGTGGTTAAGCTGTCTGATGTATGGGACTGGAAAGATTCCGCATGTGCAGGCAACCTGCAACGGCTTGCAACCGAAGCCGGACTACCTTCTGCAGAGCCTCACACGTTGATGTCACAACTTGTGCAGACACCCTTCGTAAAGGACGCTACGATCGACAACACGTTCCTTGCAAATTTGCGCAGGCAGATAGCGACAGCTATGTTTAAAAAGAATCCCGAGGATGCCATTTCTGTGACCATCAGGGTAAGCCTGTCCAAAGAATAACTCACTCGCCCACTCCAATCTTTCATCACTGAGAATTTGACTCCTTGCAGTATGGACAGGACGGCAGCTCCGAGCCAAGGATTTTTCTTGCAGAGCCGGTGATCAACAATGAGCAGGACTGCCTCATTATCCTAGCAAATGATCAGATGATGAAATGGGCAAGGGAATTCGTTCCTGGTCGAGTCCTTGTGATGGACACCACTTTTGGAACCAACAGATATGGGTTTTCTTTGCTCGTGATGCTTGCAGTCGATGAGCGGGGCAAAGGGCTGCCTGTCTGTTTCGCCATTATGATGCATGAGGACGCAGCAAGTTTCGAGAAGGTGCTTCAAGTTTTCAAACAAGCATTGAACGAGGGTGGAGAAGGAAGCAGCAATTTGCAGCCTGCCTCCATTCTGACGGATGATTCAGCAGCTAATCAGAAAGCTGCCAGCTCTGTCTTCCCGTATGCTGTACAAGGCTTATGTCTCTATCATGTCCGAGCAGCTTTGCAGCAGCAATTGCAAGGCAAAACATCGGGCAGGCCGGCAGAAAGAGCAGAAGCCTATCACGCCATGGAGAAAGGACTTGTGGCCATCATGTATATGAAAGCCTGCGACACTGAAGAGCAGACGCTTGCGCTTGCATCAAAGATGCTTGATGAATGGTGCACAAGGTAGGCGCATCCTCAAGATGTGTCACTTGTGTGAGGCGCTACTTCTAGATCAGCTCAGAGGTATTTGCAGGTGGTCTGAAACACAGCCTGGAGCCGTGCAGTACGTCAAGAAGCAATGGCAGCCAAAACTCAGTAAGTTTGCCGCTTCACTGACATCTGTAGCATGCCAAAGGCCCTGCATCCTGAAAGCACCCGAGTATGCAGGAAAGTGGGTGGTGAGTGTATGCACATTCACTTGCTTCGCCGCACAAAGGACCACTGGAGTATGTGAAGGCTTCAACTCTTCCGCCAAGAGTGTGCTAGACCGAGTCACCGGTCGAAAACATCTGTTCCGAGTGGACCAGCTCATTCTCCACCTGTTTTCGACCATCATGCCAAACTACTACAACTCCAGAGCACTACTCGCAGCTGGTGCGCATGAAGTGCCATGTGCCACAACAGGTCAACCTGCTGCAAATGCAGTATGTCACTGTCCATGTGTGTGCAGGCTTGGTTCGCAATCATAAACGTGAGGAAGCACTGCTTGAGATAGCTACAGATGTAAAAAAGATTCTGGAGCTGCATTGCATGCAGACGACGTCGCTTGTGGAGCTGACTCATGAGCATACGAACTCAACAAGTGCTCGTGTCACTGTGCAGGGCAAGCAGTACATGCTCACTGCTTGTGATGAGGACCACAACTGCTGTAGTTGCGATGCAGGCCGCCAGCAGCTCTTCTGTGTCCACCACATGTTGGCGCTCGCTACTATGTTTCCAGAAGTCGCTCAGAAGAACACAGATGCATTCTTGAACATGTGCGTCAAGCATGCTGGTTCTAACTTCGGAGCAATGGGACACTGTCACCTTGGCAAGGGTGGAATCGCACCACTTGTGCGAGCGCTGAGTATGATGCAAACGCCACAGGCTGGTGAAAAGGCAAAAGATTGTGAAGTGCTTACGTGTGCACCGTCCCAAAGAACGCCTTGCAAAGCAGCTGCAGGATCAGGAACTGCTGCTTGCGACACTGAAGGCATTGCTGTCAGTAGCGCTGCAGTGATCACTGAAAAGCGAACGCCTTCTAAGATCGAGCAAGACAGGAGAGGTTCAGAGCTGATGGCTGGTGCACAGGAGATTATTGAACAGTTCAGTGATCGTGACCTCCCTGCGCACCTCCGCAGGAGGATTTACGGCAGCTTCACAACAGTTTTGGCCGAGCTCAAGCAAGCCCTTCATCACTCGCGGAGGTCTAGTGTGGTAGCTACAGGCCACATTGCTGCACGAGAAGGCCACTGTGTGCAGAGTTACGTTCCACAGGTGACAAGGCATAAAACTGCTTTGCAGAGAAGAGATGACTGTGCTGGAAAGCGCAGCAGACCACAAACATCATCGAATGCAGTCGAGGCTAACCATTGTGTTCGACCTACTTCGGGTGCCAAGTTTGTCAAGACCAGCAGGAAGATCAAAGCAGACACAAAGAAGACAGCTAGTACATTCGATGAGCGTTCAGCAAAGTGGGTGGATAAAGTTTTGGAGAAGGAGAACGCAGCTGCAGTGCGCGAGGCCCCGTTGAGCTGTGCAAGGCCACCTCTTCAGCCCATCATAGCCGACGATGCTGCCGATACAATCGAATCTCAGGGCGTCGAGATGGACGACATGGTGTATTTACTGACAAATGGGATACAGAATTCTATGTCCAGTATGTAGAAGTGTTAAAGAGTGTAAGTGCTGTGGGCTGGCCATCGTCTGTAGCAATGTTCAGCACACCTTACAAATGCCATTTGTCCCGCTACGATTGATGCACCAGTGCTATCGTCTATTGGCGTTGACAGGACAAGCTTTCAACAAATTGAGTATCTGACGTGAACTTGTGGCAGGTCGAGGCACCCGACCCAACAGGTCGAGTTGTGTGGGCCCCAGATACATCACGAAAAGCTCAGATATGTGTTAAAACGTAGCTGTGCAAAGTTACGACGGAGTTTCGAGGAGTGCTGTCCATAAACGGTCGTCCAATGCCACATCTGCATTGAGTCGCAGCCACCGAGTCGCAATCACGCCGCGAAGGCCACGATGTCCTAACTGATAACCAACAATCGATTTAGTGTGTCTCTGTGGTGGCCCTGATGCTTTCGCTTTGAGTTTTGTTGAGACTGCAAGCTAGCGAGGGTGGCGTGGTGTATAACCGTCGGGGAAAATAACACGGGGGGGGATGAATGGCCTCTTGCGTGAAGGCCTGCAGGCACGCAACCTCAGGAAGTCGATCTGATGGTCGAGAAACATCGCGCTACGCAAACGTATCCACGATGATACGTACTGAAGCCTCGTGGACATTTTTCTGTTTAAAAAAACTGCCCGGCATCGATTGACGTAGGAGTACCGCTCGCGCTTGTGCATGATGGGCGCCATGCCGTGGCTCTGCGGAACTTTGGCGCTGTTGACGTTCCCTAAATTGCATGCTGCGTTGGGCGTGTGCAGCACACTTATGCTATTTCGCTGGGGTTCCGTAGACGATATAAAAAAGAGGTCTGTGATTCTGTTTGCAAAGTCTGTTTCCGTACACCGCATTCGCCCGTTGCAGCTCATGAGTGCGATATGTGGATAGCCAACGCGACCTGTTCCACCATGCATATGCCTGGGTTGTGTTGCCGTGATTGCACCTGCACAAGCACTGCAATCATCTGGTAATTAGCTGTGGCACGGACATCTTGGGGGGCCCGCGGCGGCCGGGCTATCAGCTTGGGCTACTTCGGCTGCACGGGCGGCGGGGCTGTTCCGTGAGTGGGCCGGGGGCTGCATGATTGGAGCATGTGGGTTGGGGGGTGCCGGCCTGTGTGCGCATCCGCGCACTGGGGTGGCGTATGTGGCCGTCGTGCTGTGCTGGGCAGCCAAGGCTGGGTCTGCATTCGGCGGTGCTACTGGCCTCTCTGTCTTTGTCCTTGTACCCGAACCGCACCCAACACACCCCGCCCCCAAACCCCCACACGCAAAGCCGCGCCAGAGCCGGCACCTCCCAAGGCCGCCTGACCGAGCCGCCAGTCCGGCGGGGGCCCCCTGCCCCAGGCTTTCCCCCCCCCTCCCCACAGACTCGCAGCAAACCCGGCCAGCCTGCGCACCGCCGCGCAGCCCGTCCAGTCCGTACCGCATCACGCCAGGAACGAGGTGGTGCCAGTTCAAGCCCCACCCCCGGCACTACCACCGCCATTCATCGTGTGTGCCAAGCGGGGCCAGGCAGCACACAGGCGCAGGCAACGGTCAAATGCGCGGAGCGGGGACCCCGAGGGGCGGCCCGCCGCTCAGGCCGGATGGCCTGTGAGCGGCAAGAGGTAGTCGGACGGGACTGCAAGGGCGCGTGTGTCGTGATTTGCGTGGTGGTGAACAGTGATTTGTGACAGGGATTTTGTTTTGCAGTTGCTTGTCCTGATGCTTCGTGGCGATAGGCGCAATCGGCCCTGCTTGTGCATCACTACACGCTCCTCCGATTTCACCTTCACGGCTGCAATGCGACTTGAGCCTGGTGCGGCTGGCAACCTGCCTCGCGGAATGCGCGTTTGATGGACTGTCGAGATCTGCCAGCAGACCTCAACTCATCGCTGAGGGACGGCTGTCAGCATGGCCATTGCAGCCTTGCCCATACCCAATTAAAATGGAGTTGGCTACACACGCAAAATGGCCACCAAACGTTTCTTTGACAACAGCTTAAAGATTAACATGACAGAGCCGCCATGCGCTGGGCTTTTTCCCCATGGTCTTCGTGGCAGTGCAAAACACAACAGATGCCTACAACCCAGGCAATGCACGTGGCGATGATGACGTCGATGTGGACGGACATGTCGCGAGAGGGCATTCGATAGTGGCTTCAGCTGCATTCTGCTACAAGTTCATGCGGCGCCGCTTGCGTACACGGCGATGGCGTGGCCGAGATTGTCAACCTATGGGGGCAAACGCTGTTGATGGCGTAGAGCGAGTGATTTGAAACCGTCACTGAACATGTCAAGCGGTGATTATTCGAACTCACTGAATGTCCAGCCACGCTAGCTGGTGACGCGATAGCCATTCCAATTGACACCACGCACGCGGTCGATGCGATAGCATAGCCATGTCACTTCGACAAGTTAAGGAATGTATAGATCGTGTCACAGCTGAGCATGTTCCTCGCACTGCCGAGGATTTGGCCGACCTGGCTACCGGAACTGCAGCCAGCGCGGCAGCTCAGCTCTCGGAGCTTGCACGCAGTTCGCAACAGTTGGCCAACAGCGCAGCACAGGCCGATGAACCAACAGAGGCTACGCCAGATGCGCAAAGCCTCATACAACGATGTACACAGCTGGTCTCTGCCTGCCAGAATGGGAAGTTACATGCATCCGGGTCTGGCTGGGAGTCCCCCGCTTGGCAGGAATGCAAAATATTTGCCCACCTGTGCGCTCCAAACCGTCGACATAAGCCTTGCCAAGTCAGATTACGACTTCCAAATACACGTCACAATCGCTTCCAAGATCCAGTGTTGCCGCTCTTTTGCAGATATGCTGCCTTCACAATGCTAGCAGGCGATGTGAGCACAGTGACTGCACACAGCCAGGGTGCCAACGAATGGGCAGGAAAGGCAGTAAAGCAGGTAGACCTTGCACTAATGTCAGGGTGCCCTTACCAGCTGGCAGAGCCTTTTCTAGCTCATGCCTTGCATCGGCAGAGTCAGCATAGGCAAGCTAAACGTGGTGAGCTCATGTCAACAACATCAGTGCACTGCCGATTTTGCCGTTATCAATGCCACTAGTCATACCGCTCAGCATTTGTCCTCCGAGTTCCATTATGCATCTACTTTGGGTGTTGCTGTTGTTGGCGGCATCCACGTTGCCAACATTTACCACACTTGGTCAAGTGCAGGCTCGCCAATTCCACAGATAAAGGCACCTTCCACCACTGTATCAAAAATGTGCACCACTTGCGACGACGCAGCGATTGCACGCATCTACATCCGTGAAATCCTCGACTTCAGGAAAGAATTTTGGAAGCAAGATCGCCCAGTCATCATCACAGGTGAGACAGAGCTCGCTCTGTGACCTGTGAGGTTCCAAGACATGAAAGTTCAGGCGAATATCCACATAGTTGCATGATCAGTGCAGGTATGATCAGTGATTGGCCAGCGCTAGAGAAATGGCCCCACATGCACTGGTGGAACGCCACACACGGGACCCGGACAGTTCCCCTGGAAATAGGGCGCTACGGACATCAGCAATGGCGGGAGGCGCCTTGCACCATATCAGATTTCGTTGCAACATACATGGCTCCCAGCATCGAGCGCGATATTGCTGAAGAGGCGCTCTGCGTCCAAGGAGACGTCCAAGCAGGGTCAGAACCCTCTTCAACACAGATCGACTCGGAAATTGCTTACATGGCGCAGCATCGCATATTTGACCAGATACCGGAATTACTTGAGGATGTATCTGAACCGGCATTGTGGACCAAGGACTACGAGGCGATGAACATCTGGATGGGAACCAAGGGCACGGTATGCTGCTGCCGCTGCTGTTGGCAAAGAGGGTGACACATTCCCACCAGTAGACAGCCATGATCTCTGCAGGAAATGCCATCTGTTCAACACACAGTGCTGAATGACTAAATTTCATGAACGCAACCAGTCAAGCATCTCCGGCCATGGTTGGCTGACAGCAGCTCAGCAGCACGAGTGCATGAGATTGCACAATCATCCGAAAATGCAGACATCACCCTCCGCTACAGCAACTTCGTCAATCTCAATCAAAGGTTGGCCAAAACGCCCCTCAGCACTTTGCCTGCAAAATGATGAGCTGATGCATTTCCGAAAACCATGCCCATACTACCTGGGGCCGATCATTGTGTAGCAATGCGCTGTGTGCCCAGTAGGCGCATGCCATGTGCGCTCAGCGGCCAGCAAAGGTCTCGGCTCAAACCCACCGTTTTAAAATCAACACCGGCAATTGTCAGCACTTCACCATGCACGCCTGCTAGCTTTGATATACCCATGTATGCAGGTCACGCCGCTGCACTGGGACTCAATGGACAATTTCCTCTGCCAGATCGCAGGTACGGCCTCATCGGACCTTTGAGACCTTTGTGCATACTTGGGCTGTAACGCAGCACACGCACGTGCAGGTGCCAAGTATGTGCGGCTGTACGCGCGCAACCAGACGCCTTACCTGTACGTCGACAGGTCTCACATGGCTGCCGGGAAGTTCCACCACAAGGCTCAGGGAAACATCAGCAACGTGAACGTGGAAGCGCCTGATCTGACCGCCCACCCAGCCTTCGCAAATGCCACGTTCACTCAGGCCGTGCTCCAGCCCGGTGAGGTGCTCTTCATTCCGGCCCGGTGCTGGCATTACGTCCGCTCGCTCAGCACCAGCATCTCAGTCAACTTCTGGTTTTGATACGTGATCGGCTGAGAAGTGGGCGTGGTGTGCGCAAGGGGAGGTCACATGGGGGGCAAGGCAGCAGCCTGTGTTGAGGGTCTTCAGCCGCCTCCATGTTCAGCTACCGCTTGTGTACACGTAGTACTTTTGCACGCCATCAAGAATCTCAAACATCCGCCTGGCAAGTCCACCAACGACTCGCACGCTTGACAACCGCTGGCATGCACCCTGCAGCTGGGGCCTGCACAGCACACTCCCGCAGTCAGTACTGCGCCATCGCTCCGGTCACAGAGCAGCCTGACAGTCTGGCGCACCAGAGCAGCTGCCGGTAGAAGGGATCGCGGAGGATGTAGAGTGCAAGCTGCCAGCGCCGTCGGCGTAGCTCTGTGTCAGCCCTGGACACCGGCTGTCGCCACAGCAGCGTGTAGAGGGCCGAGGCGCTTGTGCCTGTGTAGGCGCAAGTATGCACGACAGTATCCTCAGCATGCACCTGCAGCACAGCAACAGATGTAGCCTCAAATACGGCATTTGCCACAGCAGCTACAAGTCAGCACAGCGCATGCCTGGCAGGGCAGCATGTGCTGCATCGCAAAGCTGCATGCTGAGTCCATGGTGGAGCAATCCGGACAAGCAGCATAGCGCATGCGCGGGGCATCAGTGGTGGGAAGTACCTTGCTCAATATGCGCTGCGCCATCGTTGTCAGGGACAACGCGACGGCCTCACACGCCAGTGCCAGTGTCCATGGCAGCCAGGAGCGTGGCCCGAACCGCCGCATCAGGGTCACATACAGCAGCGGTCTGACAATGGCGAGGATCTCGCCCATGCGCAGCACCCTGCAGGCTCGCTCATGCAGCCTGCTTGTGTCGCGATGCAGGGGATGAGCTGATCGGCCCTGGAAACGGTGCGAACGTGATGTGTGTCTGGGATGCCCCCACTGTGCCCCAGATGGAGAAAGCATGGGCGGCGTGTGCGTGCATGCATTCTGCTGGGGGTCAGGACGGAGGCATGTGGCACCAAGTGGGCTTATCAGTGGCCTGCTGCCAGCAGTGGACGCGTCATCGGGGGTCATGGGGGTAGGCGGGGCCCCTCCGGCGATTGGCTGCCCTCTCAGCGGAGAGCAGTAGCCAGAGGAATACCTGCTGCTTGCAGGCGCATAGGCAAGCAGTGGGCTCGAGTGCCACCATGCAGACACGCTTGCCTGGTCATGGCCAAGGCTGCCCCCCTCCCTGCGGTGCTGGCTTGCGCTCAGGGCTGATGCTGCCTCATGCATAGCCTGCAGCACAGGCTGCATTGTGACAGTTGCGTCATATATAGACGGGACAGATGACATAAGGCGGTTATGCCAGCACACCCGGAGGGCTGTTGAGAGCTGCTCTTGAAATGTTGCTTCCTCGTAGGTGTCAGATACGCTGCCATGCAGCATGGATGATGATCGTTGCGCAAAGAGTGTCTTTAACTTTGTGACAATCCTGCGCTTTTCCACAATTTGAGCATGTTTCGGAATTCAGGTTGCTGACTATCCGTGCTGAAGCGGTGGTGGCTAAGGCTGGCGTACTTGATCGCTTCCAGGACTAGCAGGATGTTGTACTTGCTCCGAATTTGGCCGCTCGTCTCCAAGCGCTGTGCTGCCATCTCCACAAGAACTTCAAACTACATGTTATTGAATGTGTCAAAGTATACGGTGAAGACCTGGAAGCTTTGGCTGCAGATCTTCAATTGGTCGTTGCCCTGTGCCAAACACACCAGCGGAGCACACCTGGGACAAGAGGGAAAGCCAAAAATGGCCTTGAAAACCAGCAGGATTTGCCAGCATGTAGCCATTGAAGACCGACAAAGCGCCACTAAGGCTTCGAAACAACTCGACAGGGCCCTCGAGAGAAGAGAATCGATCCGGCAACAGCCAGGACGCATGCTCAACAAGCCCTTCCAAGCACTGCACCAAGACCTCGTTCCGGCGAAGCCAGTCTCGGTATAAAGCCTTGCTCATGATGTCGGGAAAATCGCAGAGACAGCTATGTCGCCGATCCACACCAACAACGTTTCGTCATGCAGCCGGTGATCACACAGCTTTTATCCGCGGCATGTCAATCGATACTTTTTTCGCAATGCTTATATGTCGACGCGACTTCAAACGCAGAAAGTGCACCATCAAAAGCTATTTAGCTCAGCGAACAACAACATCACTAGTTCACGGCTCATTTCCCAATAATTTTCTGCCCATAGAACGTCTGAAACAATGCAAACATGTGTTGCGACAAAAACACATGTGATCATAAACGCGTGTCCCGGACAAGGCACAGTTCTTTGTTGTGTCTACAAGAGTCCAGATCTGATGCCCTGTTTGCACGATGGGGCTGCACACAGTGGGTCAGTGCAGCACGCATCCCTGCTCGTAAATTTCGAATATTAATCATTGGGGTTGCTTCAACATTCTTGCCTGTGGAACATCGTCACCAGATACAGAGGTGGCTTGCTCGTGCATGGGTATGCCTGCGATCCTGTTGCGGAATTTGCGTTGATATGTCTATGCACAATAGCATGTATGCTATAAACGTTGTGTACCTCCTTCAGGAGATGTGTCGTGCCAGAGCTGCAAGGCTCAATTTGCATGTCATGTCTGTAGAGAAAATGGAGCAGCCGAAGCCTGCTGCCAACTTACAATCTTTGATCTATTCTGCCACGGAACTGCCAATCACATGCACGGAAGTGTCACAGATGGCGTATTCCACCAGCAGGCCTGCCACACAGACTTTATACGTTTCCCTGACATCACACTGGCGGCGGTGCAGCGATCTCAGGTCAAATGATAGCACCTGCTGCACCAAAACGCACACATCGCAGTCATCGTGAATTAGGGATGCATGCTGGCGTGGAAGGTCATGCACAGCCTGACGCATCTCTTCTGCAACACTTTCAGGGATCACAACCCGGCCCACGTCCAGCGGCTCTTCATCCATAGCGTCCTGCACACTTGCACCAACGGTCGAGCACAAGGCAGAAGAGCAGTGCAGTGCATGCGCCGCTTCGCACTTATTCGCACAGGTGTTGGATATGGCCCAAACAGGCCCAAGCAAGTAGTAATGTGATTCTGGCTTTAACGTCGCAATCAGCGTTTTCCAGAGCGCCTAGACTCAGTAGGAGTCTCGGCAGCAAAAACCTGTGCAACAACAGGACTGGAGAATTCGCACCACAACCCATGACGGTGCAGAGGCTGCAGGCAGACACTCACAAAAGGGGACATAGGGCTTGACATCAAGAACAGGTGTGCCGTCCACAATGTCTGCTCCGCCTAGCACCAGCTCTGTCTGCCCAACGCGCACAATTTTGCACAAGCTCAGCCCAATGGGATTTGGCCGGTGTGGCGTTCGAGTGGCCAAAACACCCATTGCCTGTCCATTCAATCTCGGGGGCTTTACTTTGCCCTTGATGCCTTTGCCGCTTCCAGCCTGATGCAAATCTGTATAAGAAAGGTGATCAGAATGCACACAATGGACAGAATGTCACTGACTGCATCCATTGCTGCTGACTTCAGGTGACGACAATGGAGCACCTGTGTTGAGGTGAAAGACGTAGATCACCCAGCAGTGTGTGTACTGCTCTAAGCCTTCCAAGATGGTTGATGGCACATGATGAAGCAGGTTGAGCCTGCACCTGGCTGCAGGTACAAGGAGCGGTTGCCTTGGCGTCCCATTCCTGAAGTACACATGACTATTCGACGTGATTCAAGTTTATCTAGGTTTGAAGAGCGGCAGGCCCACACCTCTGCGTGAACACAGATGCTATGGTACCAATCGGTTGCATAGGCCACAGTGTGTCCATGTTTTTCTGGACCATTGTGCTGGCCTCGAATACATTGTCATTGCAAGCTGTGGATTGACTTAAAACTTTGAGTTGCTGCTCAGCTCTGATGCGGCCTTTGCGTTCAGCCTGTCGTTTGGTTTTCTCATGCCAAAGTTCTCTCTGCATGCTTTCGACTAGTGTAACCTCAAGGCAAAACGTGTTCAGCCGATATGAGTCGTTTCAGTCTGTTACCTGCATTGAATTGCACTGATTGCATACCTGAGCATCTGAAAGCTCTCTACGCGATTTCAGCTGGTGAGACAAGTATCCCAGGACCCCGCAGCAAGCAGCCAGTACTGCTGTGACTGGATCCATAACTCCCTCCGCAAGCGCAACAACATCATAGGCTCGCCGACGCTTGACTCTTGTTTGGCTTGCACTTTCGCCGCTCTTTACCTTTACATCATATGAAGGTCCTACATGGAGTCACGCAGTTCCAATTTCAAAAAGTCCTCGCAGGGCTTGGGAGAGAAAACGTATGCTAACAGACTATAAGTATTGCTTGATCTACCTCGTTCCGTAATCAGTGGACGCGGACCGCTTTATGTAGCCGTGTTTTATGTGTCTACAAGCAGCAACACATGCGCGCAACATAGCCACGCTGGACGTCGGCACATCTCGGGCCTTTACTCCAAGCAATAAGGTGCGCCTGCATTAGTGCCTGGGTACTTGAGCGCATTGCGATCGCCTGCGATGTATATGATCAAGTCGGCACAGGCCGGCCGCGCTCTGGGTGCGTTGCAAGAACCAGCTAATCTCAAAGCACCACTCAGTAAGAGATAATTCATCAGGCTCTTACCTGCGCCACTGCCCGTGGGAAACCTGTGGCACTCCTTCCTGCAAGTTTTCATGTTCACAAAAGTTTGTGGCGAAGGTGTCTCTTGAGGATGTAGACACTTTGGTTAAACGATTTCACACAAAGCACACGCAGCACGGATGGTTCACACATTTGCACAGACCATTTGCCCTTTATCAGGAGCAAATGCGGTGTTCCACTTTAACAGGATCAGATTGCGGAAAACAAGATGCTCAGATCATCCACCTGTTCAGGAAAACCAGCATCATACGTCCGGGCGCATGCAAGTCCCAGAGAAGCCATAGCACAGATGAGTGACATACAAAATGCAGTTATGGATATTGTCCGCGTCAACATGTTTGATCTGGACAGTAATTACGGGTGGTTGATACGGTGTGCTCCGAACGGTGATTGTATGCACTTCCATTCCTGGGATTCGAAGTCTTCAATATTCGTCATACTACTTATGAATGCACGGCGATAGACTTGTCTGCAGGGACAAGTCCACAGGCAAGGTGGCCGCGATCGACCCAGCACAGCCTGATGCCATTCAGCACGCCTTGAAAGCCAAGTACGGTCCTCAGGGGTCAAGGCCGTCCCAAATTTTGCATGCCAACGTTCCTGTTTCCGGCTCGTGTATCAATTTGAATGCGCGACGCCTGCACACCACTACCATGCACAGCTGTCCGAGAGACTGACATGCAAGACGCCTGATTGCGGTATAATGTTGACCACATTCAAGTCTTGTGTCTCCCTATAGCGCTGCAGCGTACCTGCAGGATGGTCTCTGTATGTGGTGCACGCCCTTCTCTCTGTATGGGCGATGCCTGCACCTCCTGTGTGCAGGTCATGGTCACTGGACTACATTCTCAACACGCATCACCACCACGACCACGTCGGTGGCAACTCGTATCTTAAGAGCGCCTACGGCTGCACCATCATTGGCTTCTCTGAGGATGCTCAGCGCATACCATTGATGGACACTGGTGTGGCTGAGGGCGACACGGTGCAGGTCGGCAGCCTGGCCTTCAGGGTCTTTGAGGTCCCAGGTGCTGTCTATTCCCAGATTCTGGTGCTTGCGCTCACGATGTGCATGCTGTGACCGCCAATAATCACTAAGCTGCTCATTTCTTTCTCGTGTGCATTGTCCGGACACATCGCTGTCCCTGCAATGGAATAGCAGTCGTTTTGGAGGGGTTGGCAGGGAAGTGGCTAAGAATGCATCCATCAGTACTGATCTGCGGGCTTGTTTGCAGGTCACACAAGAGGGCACATTGCGTTTTGGGAGGAAAGTGCAGCTGCTTTGTTCCCTGGGGACACCCTGTTTGGTATGCAACAGCAATCGCGTGCCTGCCTGCAGTGTAACACTTGGCGGCCACTCAAATCGCGTGCATCCCCACTTGATTGCACAGCTTTTGCATGTCAGCAACCTCCTGGTTTGGGCTGGATCTTATCAGATTGCCTCCTGCAGCTATGGGTTGCGGCAGACTGTTTGAGGGGACGCCACAGCAGATGTGGAACTCACTGAAGAAATTCAAAAGTTTGCCGGGTAATACGTTGGTGTTCTGTGCACATGAATACACCCAAAATAATTCAAGGTATGCTTCCATGTATAGTTGTGCCGGCATGTTTCAAGCACAGTGGCGCCAAGTGTATGTTCACACTAGGCTTTGACTTGCAGATGGGCTGTCACTGTTGAACCTGACAACCAAGACTTGGCGGATAGAAAAACGCAGGTGGATTTGATGCGCTCTCAGGGACATCCTACGATACCCACTACCATCTCAGATGAGTTGAAGACCAACCCATTTTTGCGTCCAGACAGCTTATGCATCCGCAGAACTCTGGGAGTAGCTAGTGATGCCTCAGACGAAACAGCCTTTGCAGCCATTCGGAAGCACAAAGATACTTTCTGAACATCTGTATGAGAGTTGCACGAGTGTTATGTGATGTGAACCACTGTCACAGCTCACACACTTGATCATTCGCAGTGAATCCATTGCCAATGCGGTTCGCTTTCAGCTCCACTCGCTGTGTGTAGCCAATCACGTCTAAACAGTGCTTCCGCGTTATGCTGTCGTGGCAGCATCAAGTACCTCTCGATCGTGTTGGGAAGACAACTCGCATCGGCGAAGGCATAACTGGCTTCGTAAAGGTATACAGAAATGGCATCAAACGTGATCACAAATTGATCCGAAAAGTCGTTCCAGGCCGGGCAAATGACCAATTCTTTGGAGCAAACAGATCTCAACTTGGTACTGATATATCAAGCTGCTAATACTCATACTCACTTCATGACTAATGGCAATGCCTACACTCCAAGTGTAGTGCAGACACTTGTTTCTCCTACTGGCCTCAAGTTGGCAGTCATCAGGATCTAGGGTCACTTCATGTCAGCAAAACTGCCTTGTAGCTGAGCGAATCCAGGACGCGAGCCCCCTTTCTTGTGCATGGTCACAACCCCTTTAGCTGCAGAAATGCACATATTTCATGAAGCACCAGTTTGCCAAGGGTCAGCGGATGTATGCAGCTTGCACTTCGTACCTTCGTCACGGCTGACAGCCTTCATATTCTTATATGTAAAGCACACAAAATCCGGGTCAGCACCCTTTCGCCAACGCTTGTCACCGGGATCGCTTGGTCCACCTTCCTCATCAAAGTTCTCAAAGTTCTGTGTGTCAAGCTCATGCTCGAGCGCTGGAATATTTGGGGCCACTGCACCGCGTAGGCTATCCCAGTCTAGTCCCTTGAAGAAAGGGTGGGACTTCAGTTCATTAGCACCACTATGAGTGCCCATTCTACAAGCATAGCGACGTGTCTATCAGTGCGTCGACTGTGCACACGGTAGGCAAATGTGTGGCAGTAGACACATGCTTTTACCTGTGCTCCACATCACATAGTAGGCTGCACACGAAGTCTTTTGCCTCGGCCGAAACACGGGGCTTCTCCGGGAACTTTAGGAACTTTTTCCAATTGACGATTTTCTTGCAGGTGGCCATTGGCTCCTCAGAGTAGAATGGAGGATAGCCAACAATCATTTCAAACATGATTGCCCCAACACTCCACCAGTCGCATTCCATCCCATACCTGCAGGATATGCGCATCACCTAACCGTAAAACTGCTGTGGACGCAATGGTCAAGCTCACATAAGCTGATCCTCAATAGATACGAAGCAGACAAAGACGCAAAGTCTGCCACCATGATATCTCACAAGGACACCCTCCTGAGTTGTAAGGCATCAAAGGTAGCATAACAAGATGGCAGAACGACAATGTAGCTGCCAGAAGGCATGTGCGCACCCCTTCTTCATGAGCACCTCAGGGGCGATGTAGTCAGGTGTACCAACAGTAGAGTATGCCAATTTTCTTCGGTTCTGATGCCAGTGACCACCAGGGTGCTCTGGCCGGAGCGATGACGTATTACTTGGATCTGCAGAGCTGATAGCATCCGCTTCAGGAATTACAGGCATTTCTTCTCTACGCACTGCCTTGCACAAGCCAAAGTCAGACAACTTGACGTGCCCATCTCGACCAAGGAGCAGGTTGTCAGGCTTGATGTCCCTGCACAATAGCAAGGTGGGTTTGCCTGAACAAGAGTAGCAGACACGTCATGATGTTGCTGCGGATTGAATATGACAAAGCTTCTATTGCTCATGCCTGGCTGCCGTGGGTGGACAACGCCGAACGTCTGAAGCAGATCACACCTGTGCAGGTAACCCTTTGCATGAATTTGCTCCAGTGCAAGGATGGTTTCTGCTATGTAGAAACGCGTCTCCGGCTCTGACAGTATGTCTTTCCGGATCAGCAAGGTCATGATGTCACCGCCCGGGAGATATTCCATCACGAGATAGAGGTATTCAGAGTCCTGAAAGCTGTAGTACAGGGTCACAATGAATGGACTGTCAACCACAGAAAGCGCTGTTCGCTCTGCCTTGACGTGTTCCACCTGCTCACATTGCTTTCATTCGTAGAGCTGCAACTGTATGGGGGAAAGAGTGAGTCAGTGGTTGAGAGATGCATTGGCATCGTCCATGAACGCAGCCCTGTACCACCGAGCAACACAACATTGTGTAAGTGCCGAAATGTCGTGGTCTGAAATCTTTGCCCACCTGATTTCTCCTTACAGTCTCAGCTTTCTTCAGCTTCTTCATGGCAAATAGCTTGCGGGTTGCTTTTTCCCGCACAATACGAACCTCTCCGAAGGCACCACGGCCCACGATAGCCAGCATTTCAAAATCATCGGCGCTCATCTGGTGACGTTGCATGCGAGAAAACTGACTCTCCTTCTTTGCCTGCCGCTTTCTTTGCTCTACTTTCTCATCCTCTGTTAAGTTCATTTGCTCCAGCTGTTGCTCCAGCACCATCTGCCTGCAGAGCATGCAGCACTATAGAATCATGAGTAGCAAACTCATGGGCGGCCCTTCTCAACCTGTGGCGTTCGGATGTGTCATTCTGAGACCGCTGATGAGTTGAGTGCGTGTGCATGCCTGTGCCGTCGATCATTCAGGTCTTTGCTCCTGTTGGAGTAGAGATTTTCAATGTACTGCTTCGCAGCTTCAGCGCGCTTTCGTGCGGACTCCGATACGTCCATCGCTGGACCTATTTTCTTCCGTAGCAGTGAACGCCGAGCATCAGGACCGTGACTGATCCACCACGGTTACCAGATAGGTAATTCGACATGTCATGATCTTGTCAGACGTGAAAAATTAAGTCCGTGGTCGTGAAGGCCCCCTATCCAGATTCAGTGCCATGAGGTCAACATCGCCATAGCTGGGGAGCGCTGCAAACCGCGTGGGAAAACGTTCATGCTCGAACGGCCTTCAGGAACTGCTGAGGTGCACCTCGACGAATTCTGGCAGGCATGAATGCCCTGCACGCCCGCTGCGTGCCTGCGACAGTGCGCATGACCACTGATGTTAACAGTTCGAAGGCGTGGATGCCTGCAGCTGTCGTCACAATCACCCACTGCTGTAATTATTCCCTGAAAAACAACGATTGGTACTAGGTGCAATCTCATTGATCATGCCGCGAGCTAGGTTGGACCCGTCGTCTGGCCGGTGATATTTGCAGCACTGGCGAGTTCTCAATGAGACCCAGCAGGGCACCATACCGTGAACCAGGAATGATGTCAGGCGATGATGTGACCCTGCCTGACCCAGGATCACGCCTCAACGTTTTGGCTGCACCGCTCCTTGTGCTGACCAGTGTATCAACGGCCATGCTTCAGCTGCACATCACACATGCGCGTGCTGCGGAGCCTGTCAATGTCCGGTTCACATGATGTCTGCAACATCAATAGGAATAGTTTACATGGGGATTGATTTTCCGAAATAGTCTCTTCAGTCATGCACCTGTACAGGAGGGACAAGCAACAGAGAATGTAAACATACAGAGCATGTACATCAGGGTTGTGCATCCCAACCGGAATCCCTTGGAAAAAGAAATATTTTAGGCAAATCCCCGGCAGCCGGCGCAGCCGGCTACCGGGATTCCACCATGAATTGCAGGCCGTCCATCGGGGCAATCCCGGTGGAGAATGTTACGTATGATGAGCGATCGGTGCCATAAAGCACATGCATGGGTGGTGGAACGACCATGAATCGGGAGAAGCTGCTTTTTTGAGAAGCTGCATGAGGCACTGCATGTGATGAATGGCAAGCACTGGCTTGAGTGTTGTGCTGAGTTTTCTGATAGTACGGGTCCAGAGGTGGCACCAGACAATGATGCCATGGGTATGTCTATTGACGAACTTGAGAGACTGTTGCAGGAGCTTGTGCAGTTGTAATACTGCTATGGGAATTGCATGGTGCACCACATGTGTACGTGACCAGTTTGGTCAAGCCTTTGTTTTCGGTATATGTATGCCCCCCCCCCCCCCCCCCCCCCGCAAAACTCAACACTTCACCGGGTTTCCCCATTAGCTGGAAGCTGAGGCACCGGGCGCCGCCCGGCGGAAAAATCTTTTGTTCATCGGGATTCCCCTTGGCCAAAAAGTGGGCTGCTGAACCCTGATGTACATATATACGGCTGCGAACCCCTGTGCTGTCACCTATTGCAGCCAAGCGGCCCGGGAGGTCGGGTCTGGTGCGGGACATGCAGAAACGCAATGCTAATCGTGCGTACAACCCTGATGCATATAGTTTTGTGCCGTTGCTGCATGTGACCCATGGTCGGTTGGGACAGCCTGCTATGGATCATTTGGATCGGCTGGCGGAGGTTGCGTCTCGGTGTGTGTCGTGGACCATGGTGTGCTTCTGCCGAATGCTTTGTGCCGATTGATTGTGGCGTTGTGCATAGGGAATGCTCATGTGCTCCGTGCGGGGCTTCAATCTTTGGCTGGAATCACCGGCGGGGCTGTGGTACGTGCTCGTGTCCGGTATATATAGTTACAAGGGACAGTGGCCGGTTCTGGAGCCTTTTCTCGGAATCCACTCGCAAATCCGCTCACTCATTCATGGCACTTGGCCGGGCACGAGCACATACCACAGCCCTGCCGGTATATATATGAAAAAGGCTGATTGGAACATCTTAACTGTGGTACCAGAATGATTGGTCAGTGACGTGAAGGGATGCACTTTATGTTGGCAGCAGTCGAACAGTGTGGGGTCATGTCGACGTTGGTAGACATGTGGTGGCCGCTGAAGCACACCAAAAGCGCATTTTGAACAACACAATGCAGTTATGTGAACCCGATGACGGAGCCGACATTGTTGAAGATTTTACGCTGGATGTTCATAAGTCCAGGTGGATCATGTTGGGGCGCTGATCGCTGACATGAATCAATGTCGCAGCATGTATGCTAATGTGTCTTCAAACGCACCCAAATCTGCATATATCCTAACAACAGTTCCTCGAGTACTATCAGAGACATCCGAGAAATCGAGCGTTGCATAATTAGTCCATGCTAGCAGATAGGTGATTGTTGAGGGATTGGTAGGGTAGACGTACAGCCAACCCTATCCAATCCTGCTGACTCACCACATTTAGCTGTGATTGCATGGTGAACTGGACGGATGAAGCAAGTCATAAGCCGGCTGCTGGGAGGAAATATAAATATATCTAAGGCGGTACATCAGAGAATCGGGCTTTGTGGATGGCGCTCATGTCACCTACTTTACAGCGATGAATCAATCTGCGTTTCATCTATGAAATCAGGCGTATTCCAATCAAAATCCAGTCAGCCTTCTCAACATGCTACCGATGCCCTCCTGGACAGACACTCAGGGGTTGAATGGCGTGCATCTGCTGCCACGGCATGACCACATATCACCAAGAGCTGCGAGCATCATTCACCTCTACCTGCTTTGTCGCCCTTGCCCACAGATCCTTCTTGTCCATGTTGGCATATACGATGACAGTCCTGCTTGGTGAGTTGGGCAAAATGATTGAATGAGGCCGTTTATTGAAGTTCGTCTCTGGTTTTCCAGGCTCTCCTTCAGGAGTGGAGAAAAGCTCGGGATCATGGGGCACACGCCCAGGACCGCCGAAATGCAGAGCATCACTGTCCAGGATGATTTTATACTTACCCCCCTCACCCACACCAACCTGAAAGACGAGCAGGGGCGTAAGGAAGATTCAGGCCATACATGTGGTACCCTCAAGCGATTCATGCTCACTTGAGTGAAAGGAAAGACTGTGTCAATGATTTGCAACACACCTTCAAATCTGTGTAGTCATTTGCAGGGTGGAAGTTGAAAACGAACAGAAGCGGCCCACGTTCGCACACAAGTAGTTTCTTGTCTTCACTAGCCTCTGATACGATTTGATGAGATGCACATGAAAACTCGTAGACGCTGTCCAGGTAATTGATGTCCTGGTCAAACTTCGCTAGCTGATGATATCTCAAATACTCTGCAGGGCTTTTTGTAGTGCTCATATCAAGAATTACCTGATATCAGATTGAAAGAAAAATGGTATCGCACCTGTGTCAGCCAGCGTCCACTGCCGTCTTGCATACTGATGACTCCAGTCATTTCCGTCACGGGGGAAGTCCTGCACACCGATGGACTGATATGCCGACAAAAAAGTTTGGTGTTCGAAAATGCACAAGGCTGGCAAAGATCAAGAGATGCACACAATCCATTCTGGGTGTCCAAATTCATTCCCCATGAAAGTCAGCCATGCATCTCCACCTGGACCAGATAGGAATTTACCGAAGTGCATGAAGTACAATCAACAAAAATTGCTGTCATTGACAGCATTGCTCGCTGCACTTACGATTCCACCAAAGCTGCTGTAGAACACATACCAAGGCACATGGTAACTGTATGAATCATTTTATGCAAAGCCATCCCCCGCACGACCACTTCAGAGGCCTCATCAAATGTTGACATGCCATCATAAAGCTCAGCGTTCATCAGCCACATGGCCACAGTCTTATCACCTGAACAAAAGCCCAGTGACATGCACCCTTTACTCAATCACATAAGACGTACATGCGTTGACTACACTGCCAGCCAGCAGAGCACGGCAGACGCTAGAGAGCACCTACGATGCTCTGATCGTGGCTCTCAGAGTATGCAAGAGTTTTCTCAGTGTATCTCCTGTTGCAGAGCGTCGATACAATCCGATTCATGGACCACCACTGCACACCATGCATCTGTCATGCCCAATGTGTTTCAGAACTTCAGCCTGCTTCAACGAAAAAATAGTGGCTGAGAAGAGGCCCATGATGAAAGAATGATACCTCGTCGGTAAAGTTTTTTAACAGATCAATCCACATGTCCGGTATGCTCATTGCCAGCCGGAAATCAAATCCTAAGCCTCCTTCACTCACTGGGCGCCCCAATACAGGCATGCCTGCACACATAGGGAAATGAGGCTGACACACGACCGGTCACAACACTGCGGACACATTCAACACTTCAGGAGGGCAATGCATACCGCTAACATCTTCTGCGATGGACACAGCATCACGCTCCAGTTCATGCATCAATTCGTTTGCAAGCATGAGATAAACACATGCATCTACATTGGTACTGGGAGAAAAGTACTCCGCATAGTCACCAGTGAATCCATGATTGATACCATGGTGATGGTACAGCATGCTTGTAACCCCATCGAATCGGAAACCATCAAATTTGAACTCATCAATCCACCACCGCACATTAGACAGCAGATACCTGCATAGAACAAGCCAGTCAGCAAGGGGTTTTTCTCGCTGCTTCTCTTTAAGCCATTTTGATGATGGTGAATTGGCCTGAAGTCTGGTGCATTCCATTGAATTGTAAGTTGCAAGATGCTGAATCACATCTGCTATGAACAGCATGCCATCATCCCCCCTGTATGATTAACTTGAAACCCTCCACCCAGCCTAAACCAGCACAAGGAAACAATCCTGCACTGCAAAATGGAGCACACTAAGAACGACAATGCACAACTTGCACAGAAGCAATACCTGCAACTAATAGATTACACACTTAAGACAGACACTCGTGTGATCCCCCACAACGCCACGAGTACAAACATGCATATGGGAGTCTTCATGCAGCTAGACTGCGTTATGAGGGGCAGGTTCAGGTTGCAGATAGCTGATACTTAAAGTGTTCTTGTCCGATCCGTGTCCGAACAGGATTGAATATACTGTGATGCATGCTGCGATCAAAGCGGGCTAGGGAGAAAGTGAGTGAGCACGAACACACCACAAATGAACGGCATAACAACACTCTCGAGTTTGTGTAGAGAAGGAAGCTCTGCTCAGAACTGAATAGTGCAGCACAGGCGACGTGATTCGCCATCGCCACTCGAAACACAGCTCCGCCAAAACCCATGCTAGCATATATATCGTATGCTTGAAAATACAGGGCTGTCATCGCCCAAGAAATCATGCTGAGCTTGTGCAGGAAGCGGTGGTCCTCACCTCTGCACCTCCCAGTTGGCGTAGTTCAGCAGCCGAGAGTCCCATTGCTGCACGGAAACAGCAACTTGCTCACACTTTGGTATAGGAAAGTTGACTCGCGCGTATAAATAGCCAGCGAGGTCAGGGGAATTTGTGTACCGTGTGATAGCCGCGTTCTCCACTGCAGAAGTAGTTTGTATCTTCACTTTGTCCAAGGTCGTATCCAGCCAGGCCATCAAGCTGATTCTTGCAGATGTGACTGTGTACAATGTCCAGCAGGACAACTATGCCAAGACCATGCGCTTCATCGATCAGCGCCTTGAGCTCATCAGGAGTCCCGCTTCGAGAAGCTGGGGCAAAAGGATTTGTTACATGATACCCAAAACTGCCATAGTACGCATGCTCCTGGCAAACATCGCTCTGTGAGACCTGTGATGCATGCTGTAGGAGAAGCCACTGCCACATGATTGTGAAAAGGAGTTGCACACCTGCACCGCCATGAGTTGTACACAGTTGTATCCCTGTTTCTTTACACGGGGCAACACTTCATCCTTGAAGTGTGTATATGACGCAACGATGGGTTCCTCGGAGCTCATGCCGACATGAGCTTCATAAATGCGCAAGGTCTGTGGCCGAAGGGGCTTCCTATTCTTCCTGCACCAGAAATTATGTCACAAGACTCCTGGCCAGGATGCATCACTGTGGTAAGTTTGTATGTATCACTCTAGGTGTGCACACGGGCAGGCAAGCGTTTGAAGACAGTCTTCACACCACACGTGCCGCTCGCCTTCCGGGGGGTCCCAATGCACGCCGTCAAAAGTCGAATTCATGCCTTCCGGCATCACTGCATAACTTATCCACGCAGGCACCAGGTCCAGTGTCCATCCATCCCAATGTTGTACACGAATCTTCACACGGCTGTTGTGGGGCACAGCAGCAGAGCCATCAGCCTTATCCGGTAAGGAAACGCTCCATACACCAAATTCATCCTTCTCTAGAGGGGTACCCTCCCATTCATTGAAATCCCCTATCAGCCACGCGGCTTGAGCTGCCGGCGCCCAGTCACGGAAAACCGTTACTCCATTTCTCCGGTGAATGCCAAATGTTTCGTACCCCTGAATACATATGCTGTGGCCTGATGAAATTTGAATGCGCTATATGTATCTGCATGCTGTTGAGATGATCCTTACAATAGAAGAGCGCAGCTAGAGCACAGTTACAAAGCGATGAAATTATCACATGCTCGCTTCCCTCTGGCCAGCACCGCGACACAATGTTTCTTACCATTGTGATGACTTGATGTCTTAACGTCAGTACAAAGCCACAGTATAGCAGGCACCAATCACACTGTGTCAGGATATTTCTGCATTGATGCGTGTCAATATCTTGTCAGGTGGAGGACTCGATTTCCGCATCACTATCCAGGATCGAGTGATCTTGTACAGTTTTGTATGCCACATTGTCGTGACAGATGTGTACCAATCAAAAATGACATGTGCAACCCAGATCTACCGAGCATTCTGACTGATGCATGTGACCAAATGTGCATGATTTAGTCACTAGCCTTGTCAACTGACCGGACTGGAGCATGTAATGCAGACTTCTGCATGAATACACTTGCCAAGCGGTGATCAAAAAGCATGTAAGGACATTGAGATGGATTAGGAAGTCCCAGGCCCGGGTTTGCACCCACAACGCACGCCGAACATGACGCCTGCTTGCATTAAAGACCAAATACAATGGGTCACGACATACAAACTCAACAACAATGGTGAGGAATCCACGAATCTAAAGACGTAAGTTGGTGTAATCATAGCAACTGGCCAGGCAATGTCTGCACTCACCGGACCCCCCATCGAAGCGGCCAGTCAGCAAGCCACAATATACAAGCCAGGTAAACAGCATTCATGCCTGTTGAAACGACAATTGAGGCCAGAAAATCCTCATCATTCTTCGGCGCTGTGAGTGTCATCATTGTGCAACCACGGACATGAGAACAGCCCAGCTATTGAATGCTGTGTACCCAGCATGACATCCTCACCCCCGCCAACGCAAATCTTTGCAGGAGTTGCGCCATAAAATGCAATCGAGACTGCGGGCCTGCCCCCGCACTTGCATGCATGTGCACCAACTGATGACTGTGACACTGAGCAGACTTGCGCACCCTTGCAAATTGCGACAGCGACCCTTCGGCTTCAACAATACGCTCCTTGGTCTGGCAGTACTGCGCCCAGCGGTAGTCAAGGTGGTCCCGAAAGCCTTCCAGAAGCGGGTCGTTCTTGTAAATCGCCTGCAGGTGAGATGTGCTGGCTGAAAAAGCGCAGCGCATGAAGATCGAGTAACAATGACCACATGATATGCAATCAAGGATGCCATATTCCCTTTCCTCATTTGTCGGGAATATATACCCTTGGAGCTGCAACAACTTAAAACTACGGTGCTGGTGCTTCATGTTGCATCCCCGCGCAAATGCGACTGCAATACGGAACATGCACTGTAGGCACAGTTTGCTGATGGATCAATGTGTAATCTGTTTTAGCACATGCGGCTTGGACTGTGGGCCTCGCAATGATATGGTGCAGCAAGAGCAGGCACACCAATTCTTGCTTCCCCGCAACGCACGGCAAACGCACGAGCGTGCGGTATCGGCTACCACTGATAATCTTTGATCTGTGTATCTTCGAGAACGGCGCTAGCAAGCGGAGCTCGCTTGCGCGTGCGTTGGGCCTGGTCAGCATCATCTCCGCCGCGACAGTGCTTGTACATCCTTTGTCCAGAACACACGCGAGATGGCAGGCCGAGCCGTACATGTGTGAATACATGCACTGTCTCTGCAATCGCTGCGTGCGTCTGGTACTTCAAACCGCGTTGTGGTCACCGATCACACATGAATTGCAGCACGCCACAGCTGACGCATTGCGTCTGAATTCAGCTGCATTGCGACACGATCGCAATCGCGCAGAATGCAATCCAACATTAGGCCCACCTCCGATTACCAATCACAAACTCGAATCAAGGTGCCTGACCAAGCCGACATTTGAAGCGAGGCGTCTAGGCGATGTGTGTCCGTGGTGAATCTGAACTGCAGCTTATCTCATAAATCACAACGGAAAGCTGGGAAGTTTCTCTCGATCAATGCCTCCTTCTCAGCAGAAAGTGCTATGAGCTCTTGAGTCTGCGTTAGCGCGACCGCATGCAGTTTATTTTGCATGGACAACCGCTTGAAGCGGACCGCAGTCCCCGCCGCTCGATCCGCTGAATTTCGATCGGAAAGCTGTCTGATATGTTCGTATCTTTGAATCATCTGAAGTGCTTCATCAGTAGCTTCGCTGAGCTCTTGGTTCATCTCCAGGCGTTCAGCAACAGCATCTGTGAGGTTGATGAACTTTGTGGACCTCTGCTTGGTTAGAGTATTCTGCATAAACAAACGTGATCGCAAGCTATGATTGACTTTGCCGAGCAAAGAACAGATTTCGTGTATACCAAGCTCACCCTTGTCAGCTGGTCCAGGCAATGGACCGGCTGTTCCGAGGGCTTTACCTGGACACGCTGATTCAAGTCGCGCAGTTTCTCGAGTGTTTTGAGATCTGAGGGCTTCTTCAATGATTCCTCATGGGAGCTGTCGATCAGGTGTTGAACCTCCCGTGTCACGTGAAACAGCTGTAATTCCTTCACATGCTCTGCTTTATGCTCTGCAGCAAGATCACTCATTGAAATTTCCCATGCAATTCCCTGCTGCCTGGATCTCAAATGGCTGCAGATTTGTAGCAGCTCGAGAACTTTTCCAGCTTGCTGTTTAATCGCGCTGTTATGCATGTTGATGTGATCCTTGTGGACAAGGACTGCGTGGTGCATGTCTGGGACCAGTGTGTCCTCTGTGATCTCTACTTGACCGCCACATCCAGTGAATACAACCGGGACATTGATTGAGCAAACCAGGGCATCATGCATGAGCTTCTCAGTCTCGTCATCAGATGCTTGGAGTTTCTTTCCCAGACACACAGTTTCTGCATCATATGCATCCAAGGTGGCGACCATTTTTGTTCCTGATTCCCAAGCATGTGCCAATTGTTCTAGCTGCGCTAGCCTACAATCTCTGCAAAGAATGAATTGTGACTGTGTGCAAATCCTTCTGCATGGATGCTCATGGAGTGTGTGTGAGTGTGTGTATAGGTAGTTAGTGCACCTGTACTGCAATATCCGTCTCCAGTCCGCCTCTGAAATTGCTTCAGGTCGATCCTCAGCTGATAGAGCTGGTCCTTGGTTCCAGATCGGTTGTGCTGGAGGACTGCTTCCAGGTCGCCAGGTGGGCTTTCCGGCAAAGTCCCCAGAGTTTTCCGGCCCCGTTGATGTACCCGGCTTGTCCCGCTGGCCCTTACCATGATCAACTGTTGGCAATGTACCCAACATATCCTCGGGAGCAGGAGCGACCCTGCTACCTTGTTGAACACCGTATGTGATATATGTCGGGCACTTTTCAGTGTTCCTGCATACCTATGCTGCCGTCATGTTTCTACATGCAGGCTAGTGATCAACCCAATGCATCTTCCAGCCGTGTTTCTGCAAGCAGAGCACAGGTCATTGAACAGATTCAGCATTGCTGCCCTGCAGCAGCGAACGAAACCAGTTCAGCAATTCGTGCACTATGCATGTCAGTGCCCGTGTTGTTGCTCACAAACAGAAATCTCTGATTGATGAAAACTCTTCACTTGGAGATCACACCGATATATGTCCAGCGCTGCCTGGAATTGTGCTCCCAGGCCTTGGAAAGTCCTGTTGAAAGATCTATCCAGCATTCTATACCTTTGTGCTAAGTCCATGTATTCAGCATGGGATTCAGCCACCTGTGTCTTGAGTCCATCCGCAATGTGTCTTAAACTTGACAATCGCTGCGTTCTCCAAGCTGAGTAGCCGCTTTCCTGCTGCGCGCATGTGGAGAGCTGCGTGGCCTGCATTTGATTCGATTACTTGGGCATCCAGTGAAGCTATCAACTGTATAACGTGTATTCTGAGAATTGTACCTCGAGCAGCGCAGTGCCATTGCTCAAACGCAACTGCTGTGTCACTGCGACTTGAATTTGTGCCCAGAGTCTTTTTTTCTCGAGACTAGCCATTTCAGTATTGAATGATGTGATAGCCATGATCACTTCTTCTTCCAACGCTTTGCGCTCCACTTCCAATTTCCGCTGTAAGTTTCTTAGATTCTCCTCAGCCTCTTGCACCTGCCGCTCATACTGCTTAAGAGCATCACGCTGGGCCTTTGACATGGCCTTGATGGGCATGCCCATCCACGATTGGCGTCGCTGAACCTGTTGAACCTCGTTTGTATTGCGCCCCTCAAGAGTACCATTCATCATGCAGTCCAGCGCAATGGCCCTAGATTTCTTTGATTTTGCAACTGCCTCGTGCTCAGCATTCCATCTTGCTTCTTCATCATATTGACGACTGCATCGGCTCTCTACATCAGCTTGGGAAGCAGCCATGCCCATGCAATCCGCTCCATAGTCACAGTACAGGTAAACAAGCACTTTCAATCCTATCCAGCACACCGTTGAGAAGGAGACGGCCATTGCTTTGCCTTTAGTTCATGTGGTTCGATACGGATCCAATTGGCCTCTTCCTCTTCTGGGATTTTGACAATATCGGCTGGGTACCGGGAGGCCCCCAATTCAGTCTGAATCGAGCGAATGCGTTGAACCTGCTCTTCCATCTTGCCGAGGATTTTAGCCTTGTCCTTGCGAAGTGCATCAAACTCATCATTGAAGCTTCTTCTTATCTCCTTCTCCTCTACTACGAGAAGATGAAGCTGTGAAAGTTTCCTCCTGTGGAGATGAAGTTGAAGTGGGGCATACAACAGTGAGCATGCGCCATTGTGCAACTTCGCGAATGCGAGCTCATGTCCAGGCCTTTGACCATATGCGTGGGCGCAGTTTACAATTTGTACCTGCTGTTTCATATCTGTGCCTACTGTAGCCTCGTCGTCAGCAGCAGCATGGGTGGTCGTTTTAGACACTGTAGCAAACAGACCCTGCTCTTCTAGAGGCCGTGTACACCACTCAGCCTGTAGGCCATCAGTAATTTCAGGCTGGCGGTTGGATTCAGACAACCAAAAGCTGTGGCCGATGTTGGCTCACCTGCTCAACTCTGCGCAAAAACGCCCGGTGATCCAAAATCAGCTGTGATGTTGGGTTCAGCATGGGCATGGCCATGTTGTGCACCAGCTGATATTGCTTGCCTGCGTGTTGCTGTTCGTCTGCGGCCCAGTCGAACGGGGACACGGGATGGTATATTGGAATGGTGGACAGAGCTGCTTCTTGCACAATCATTTGGCACTGGGTTTTGGCCAGAATCTGTTTTGCTTTCAAAGACTCCATCTTCACTAAGCATCTCATCAGCACTGTGCTGTCAAGATTGACCACAGCTAAGTTGTAAGAGGAACCGCACCGCTGCCTCGTTTTGCATACATCTTTTCAGCTCTGCAGCTCGCTCCATGCCAATCTTCTGGAGTTTCTTCGCCAGCTGTGGAAAAATGATAAATTCCTCAGCGTTCAGGCGCTCGCTCTCATCCGTGACTGCATCATTTCGCCGCTTCAGACGAGCAAGGCGCTTGGCACAGTTCTGCACTGCACTGCTGATGGAGTCCTGCCATTTCTCACGCTTCCTTTCAAATTGCTGCACATACTACTGAATGGTCAATATATTAACCTCCCCGCCTGCTCAACATCTTTGTGACTAGGTCCGTCCTAGCTGAATGCATGCCCACCTGCCGCAGCATTCCTTTCAGAACTTCACTCATGGATAAGACTTGTCTTGGGTCCATATCCAAACCAGCCGCACCAGAAGTTGCTGCTTGTGAAACATCAAACACACCACCGTGGGGTTTCCTGTCTCCATTGGTTAGGCACGCTTGGGCAGCAAACTCTCCAGTGGCTTTGTTAGGCAAACTCTCCAGTGGCTTTGCTATTGCCGTTTGCTGAACTGATGCCATGCTTGGGCGACTGGATACGACCATTGCGTGCAATACACCAGCACAATCAGCTGTGACCAGGCAATCCTCCCTCAACACAGCCACAGCAGAGACACCTGTCTGCGTGACACATGTCTGAGTGGCATGTAATTGCGCTGTTGCACTTGAGGCTTGAAGTGTGGACGTATCAACATGTTGCACTGTGCCACTGCGGCAACCCACAAATATGGTGGAAAGACTCGGTGACAGTGCGGAGCAGGTGGGAACTCCATGGAGCACCTACATGTGCAAGCAGTCAGTGGCAATGCGTGGTAGTATTAAATAGTTCTGATGGAGCTGCTGAAGGAGCTTTTGATGGAGTTGCTGAAGGCTCACAGGACGTCACACCTGTAATGCTTCGGCTTCAATGCTGGCCAACGGTACCACATGAGATGATGCCTTTTTGGCCGTGTTGCGGCTTCGCTCTAGAGATAGGCGATACTTACGGATGCTGCAGTCCATGGTGGCGCCAATGATGCTCACGTGACCTTCACAACTGTTCGGGTGAAGTACGTGCATGTCTGCGAGGGGTTCTGTCAGTCGATATGAGCTGCGCAGCACTGACTGGAGAGTCAGAGCTGCCGCATTCGCTCCCACAGCCTCTCTCGGAAGGTCCAACAGCAAGATGTGACCCTTTGCCTGGTGAACCACTAGGATCGGCGTGCATGTTCCGGGTTGGTGCCAGCAGATACGATCTGCTTGAGGCAAAGTGATACGATTCAGTGGCACCAGTACGTGCTTGTCCTTTTGTAATGGGCTAGCCTTTCGCTTCAGTAGAATAATCTCTTCCCTTTCCATGTCCAGGCAGGCCAATATAGCACCGTCTGGGCTCCACTTCAATTCCTTCCTTCCCTCATCTTCCATGACGCGAGCGCAAAACTGAACACAGCCACTGCCCATGCTTTCGTGAACCTCGCTCTGTGCCATGCACCCAGTGAACTCCGGAATTCCGATCAGGTAAAGCCCGCCTGTCACTGTTGCCAATGCCATAAGGGGAAGTATTGGGTGTGAAGCGATGGCTGCACCTCGAGCCCCGATTGATCCACTCTGCAGAAGAGTGAGCTTTGTAGCGACATCACCTGCTTCCAGCCGGGCTCTCGGTTCCATGACAAAGGCGCGCAGTTGCCCCATGACATCCAAAGTTACAAACAGGATCCCAGCTGCTGCAGGTGTTCCCTGAATCGTCTCTACGCCAATCACATGACCACTGTGAGAAGTGGATGCAAGTTCAAACGAGCCCACATCAGCTTCTGACTTCATGCGTAATAGCAGTATTTTTGACACGTCATGCATAACAGCAATCTGTAAATGGTTTAGGGATTTTGCTGAGGAGATGGTTGTGCCTGGAGGCAACTGTACCGCTCTCAGCGATGGGTGTGAAGCAGGGTGGGCTGTACATCCGGAGACATAAGACTCCGCGGTGAAAGAGCTCAGCGCGGCCCACAGTAGAAGGCCACCCTTTCCATCCGGGCACTCGAAAATAATGGAAATATCTTCGCCAACTACGTGCAAGCTGACAATTGCACCGGCAGTCCACCTTGAAAGTTCTGCTTCAAGAACAGGTTGCAACCGAAACATGTTGCAGTTGGCCGCATCCATCTCATGCGACCTAGCCAATGGCACTGCAGCCTGTGGTACGATGAACAGTTTACCGCAGCGTGTGCCAACGATCAAGGAGCCGTCTGGGTGCCACGTGTGGGCAGTAAACCTGTCACTGCCTGACAAAGCTGTTACATCTACTTGGCAACTCTTGACATCGATGCGGCCTAAGACGGGTTCCATACGAATGACATTGATGGCACCTTCATCTGCAAATGCATCGGAACGGCGCTCGCTCGCTGCGATGGATTCAGATCCTGCCAATTCCATGCAGCACAAAGGAACTGGAAGCGGACCTAACCAGCACAGGCTTTCTGTGCCACTCGGTCCAAAAGTCGGCACACTTGATGTGGACATCGTGGTGACTTTGTGGCTGCACGCATGCACAAATCCTACCCTGGAAGATGGCCTGGAGAATATCCACACAGTCGACACATGTGATTGCACTCCCAAAACCAGAAGCGTCCCATCACTGGAGAAGCTCATGTGGCAAAGCACTTCGTGCTTGATGCTGCCCTGCCCACGATGCTGTTCTCCATGTATCACCAGTGAATCAACTACATCAGAGGTACGGCTGCATATTATGTTCACAACCCCCCGACAACCATCCTGGTGCAAAGCTATCTGGCCACTGGCTTGATCAATCGCAAACGTGGCGTGCCCTTGCGCCTCGTGCAACTTATGATCCAACCAGAGGTGTCTCTGCAGCACCCGGATAAAGAATGGCAACCTGTGCACATGGACCCATCCAGGAATGACAGGGGGACATAGATAACGTACCTGCCGTCCAGTCGCAACGTGTTCGATGACGAGACCGAACGGTACCGCGTAGCACAAGTTTTCTTCATCAACAAATCCAAACTGAGATGTGTGCTGTATGGACACGATACTGGTCAGCTTCATCTTCTTGGAAACTTGCCTCGCAACGTATAACGTATTTGCGAGATATTATGGCCATTCACACACGGGCCAACGGCGATCTCAATTCCTGCCGCTGTGACTGTGAGTCAAGCAGAACTTGACACATTGAACAGAGATTCACCAAAGCTATTCCAGCAACTCTGTTATCATAGCGCTCCTGACCATCGCAGGGTCTTACCCGAGACCTGTATATCAAGCCGCGCGGGCTGAAGGCGATGAAGATGGATCTGTGTCAGCGCAAGTAATGCTTTTCCTGTTTTGGGCTGAACATCCAGAAGGAGTCACTGAAATACATCATGTTCACTTGGTCGTCCTCGCATCGCTGGCCTTTCCTTCACTGTGCGACACTGTATGGTGGCCAGGTGTGCAGTGGCCAGGTGCGACACGTCTGCAGAATTGCTGTACACAAGCACGGCCGATGCATTGCGATGTCGCGTCAACCGCATGCGGCGTAGTGTGCGCAGCGTTGACACAGAAGCCGTGGATTTTTGCAGGGCAGAAACCATGCAGGTGTGCATCCAGGGTGGGCAAGATATCACTGTGCTTTCAACGGCCGTTTCAAAGACGCGCTTCGGTAGCTGGATGCCACATCTTGGGAACTTGAGTGGCTGCACGCTACGGTCTTGTGCAGTATTCAAAGCCACGCAAACTGTTTGGGCCGCACCGGGTGCAAGATCGAAATGTGCCGCTGCCTGTGCACAGACACCGGAATGGCTGTCTCGAAGCCATCTAATCATGGGATCTGAAGCACTTCAGAAGCTCAAAATGGCATCTGTCACCGTCGTTGGGCTAGGTGGAGTAGGATCATGGTGTGCTGAGATGCTTGTGAGGAGTGGTGCGTCCATAAGGCTTGTCCTGCAGGCTCACTACTGTGGCCGAGGCCCGCCAGTGGAAGGCGTGTGGACAATTCTATTGATCAAATTCATACATATCGTTGCAGGGGTTGGCAGCTTGGTGCTGGTGGACGGAGACGTAGTAGATATATCCAACAGGAACCGGCAGTTGCCGGCTCTCACTTCGACATTGGGACAGCGCAAAGTCGATGTCATGAAGGATCGCCTTCTCGACATCAACCCTGAAGTTCGTCTGATCCCTCAGCACTGTTTCTTAGAGCCGTTCACCGCGAGGGAGCTGGGGCAGCAGCGATGCTCATACATCATCGACTGCATAGACAGCATCGCACCCAAGATTGAGCTTCTGCATGCTGCAACCAAATGTGGACAACCCATCATCAGCTCTATGGGTGCAGGAGGAAAAATAGATCCATCTGCAGTAATGGTAGGGCGCCTTTGTTTTGATCCACTGTACAATGGCTTTGGATGTCTCGTCGGTCCTGCTGGTGCAGTCCTTGCGCAAGTAGCGACAAGAATATGACAAGAAACTAGTACATCCGCATCTTGCTGGTCCATCGATGTGCCTTTGTCTACAGGTGGCCGATATCTCCAGCACACATCATGACGCATTCGCACGAGTCGTACGGACCAGACTGCGCAAGCGGGGAGTGTCCTCAGGTCTGAAGGTGGTCTTTTCATCAGAGCCGCCCGCTGCCAACAGTTTGGCGCACACTGAACAACGATATAAGAGGTCATACTATGGGACAATGTCTTACATGCCTGCTGTGTTTGGCATGCATGCAGCAGCATTTGTCATCAAGGGCATATGTGCCACAGAATCTGGACCCATGATCACGACGGTGCAGGGATCTGTCGATGACAGACAGAGTCTACATGAACAGCTGCCTATGGGCCACATGTACAATATTTGACAGCTGTTGTTCAAGTCCTGGTGAGAGCTAGCACTGCCTTGCCCAAAGCTGCCATGCCCTCGGGCCCTACCTGTACGCACATCCTCCGCATGCAGCACGGGCCATCTGCATCACCGACAGCTCTAGCCATCGCTGCATCATAGCAAATGTGCAGCAGTGTGTCCGCACAGACCGGTGTCCATGTACTCTTTGCTGGAGGCAGAATGCAGCTTGGGGACCAAGGGGGTGACCCACACTTTCACAACCTCGGTGGTTGTGCACCAGGCTGGATCAGGATGAAGCCCAGCTCAATGCGAGCAAGTCACCAGTATTGCGCTGTGTTGGTGTGTATCACACATTGTGATCTTTCTCGGACAGCATATCGCTGCCGCAAAGCCTGCCGCTCAGCCAACCAGTGCAACAGCGATATGTGCTGACCAGAGAAATTTTGCCGGGGGAACCCGAAACGTTTACTGTGGGAGAAAGGCTGGAGATGCTGCCATTGTCCTCCTGCCTGCACTGCAGGCTAGATCAGGAAGACGGCAACTGTTGCAGTGTGCCACTCCAGTCTATGGCCGCGTCGTGTGTGGCTCCTGTTTCAGACAGCAAAGCTAGGGTCTTGGACACGTCATGTGTTTTTTATTTTTGGCTCTCAATACAGTTACACCCATATGCTGGCCGCTATTCTTGACCACCATGAGCATGAGCATCGATACCTGGATTGCTTCTGCGTTCTGATGTACGTCTATCATGCTTGGTGATTGTTATCACGGGTAGGACCTCTTGTGTTGCAGGAATCACACTGCATGGTGATGTAGGGTTGTAACCACATGACCCAAGGTCGACCCAATTTGCCTGTGTGCACGTATGTGCATTGACTTCCTGGAGTCTGATGTGGATCCTTCAGTCTTTTCTCGAAATGAAGTTGCCGCCAAACTGCATCAGTGATACGATTGAATGATTCAGACCAACCTGTGCGGTCGGTGGTGTAATGCTGTTGTAATGTGCTACTGTAATTATGCTGTTGTAATTCGAGGTCAGCCGGTCACGCGCCCTCCGCTAGCAGATCCACATGGCACCTGGTGTCCATTGTAAGTGCACGTTTGTGTTGACTGGCAACTTGGGCGCGTTTATGGGCTATTCAGCCACATGGCCGGTGTTTTGCCCCCGTTCCATGAGGGGCTGTGCCAGCGGGCTGAGAATGCGAAGCCACTGATGAGGATATGTCTCACAAGCTGTGTCCAATTGTGTTGAGCTCAAGCCGCCATCCTCGGAAAATTGACTGTCAACTGAGGAGGATGGAATGCATACACAGTGCTACTTGTTTGGCAGCCTCACTCGTAGTAGATTGACATGCGGCCAGGCGCACGTGCTGTTCTTGATCGCCCAAATTGGCCTCGTGTGACCAGTCGTGCTTGCAGTCGCATGTGATCCCAGGTGGGGGCTACGTTCGACCGGAAAAATTGATAAGTGCGGCTGCCGGACAAGTGTCAGGCGCCGTGGACATAGTATGTAAGTGTGTTTGTCATTGTGCATGATTCCATAGCAAAAGCCGACTGGAACATGGACGGCTCCGGCGTTAGGTGCCTGAATTAGAATTATGCCCGGCATCGTGTCCACTGGCAGCCTCAAGTCACCTATTACCTGGCCACAACGCCAGTGAGCGGCGGGCCCCTCACCTCCATGTTCATGGCACCAACCCCTGATTTTGCCTGTTCCGCGCGCCCCCCCGCAACGCTGCCCGCCCTGAGCACTGCAATGGCTGCCCTTGCATTGGTTGAGATGCTTGACAGCAAATGGTCAGTGGGCATGTTGCGGGCTTCTGCTCGAGCCTCTGTCACAAGCCGCAAGGGTGTGTGTGAGCCGGCCGGTGTGCCCCTTAAGGTGTGCCCCTTAATTAGAGGTGCTGTGTTAAGGTTCAGTGCACAGTTGATGTACATGGAGACAAGGTGCGGGCTCAGCTCTGCCCGGCACAGCCGCGGGTGGCCAGAACGGGGGGCCCCGGCATGGCGAGTCATGGACAAGACTCCATACCTTGTTGGCAACGCCGGGCGCAGCACCAGCCGCCAAAGGCTCTGCAACATCGAATTCCAAACTTGCCGACCCTCCCAACAAAAACAATTGGAGCACGCAGGTGACATGTCTTGGCCCACACACTGCTATCTGTGCACAAAGCAGAAGCCCGGGACGTGCAAGACCGCTGGCTCTCTACTGACTGGAGGGATATGCATGGAGCGTTGGCTCAGAATTCTTTATAGACATGCTCAAGGACGAGCGTGCCAAGACTTTATGGGTTAGAGACTGCTGCTGCTACTCCCCGCCCCCGACCGCCGCCCAATGTTTAAAATTTCGTTTGAGCCAACATACCTTACCGACAGATAGGTTGACCTTGGCGGCAACCAAGCTCTAGCTTACCAAGCTATAGGTCCGCCACAGTCGGATGTTGCAATAGCTTAATCGCCAGCCATTCGGCCAGACGGCAGCCGAAACGCTTGTCTCGAGATATGTGTGAAGCGATAAGCCACTGTATATGACATTTTAGAACGCTGAATGAATTTCGCGATCGCTTAGCAAGCTATAAGATATGGCGTGGAATAAACAGCTTTAGGTAATATACAACTTACTAATTTACAACGGTTAATATACCGACTTGAGCTGGCGAAATTTTCACTGCCGCCCCCGACTTCTGCTCCCACTAAGGGCTGACTCAGACCTGCGGCACATCATCTGCCAAGGTTCAGGAGAATCCGCCAAAAATACCACTGATGTTTTACAAGGGCATAGTCAGAGAGGCAGGTAGCACCGCAGGACACGAACAGGGGCACCACACACGCAAGCATCCATCTCAGACTGACACATTTGCACTGCTGCACAACAACACTGGATTTGGCATGCGCTGGTTGCGACTGTGGCGCGGGTGCGATGGGTTGGTGGTCGTATTGTTGCGCTACTTACTGGTTCCGCGGTGCTGCCCGCCTCGCCGCTTGTATCCATGCAACAATTGTAACACACACCAACACCGTCCATGCACGTACACCAACACCCAACACCGTCCGCACACGCCAGCACTCGCCAGCCGTCGGATGCAGACACGGATGCTTTGGCCGTCTCCTGCGCGTGCTCCGGCTCCCGGACACAGCCCATGTGTGCCGCGTCTTGGGCGTGCTTTGGCCCAGGCAGGCCGGCGGATGACGGCGCTGCTGTGTTGCTATGCCGCTTGGGGCTGCTCTGAAAGAACGTGGGTATGGAGGTTGGGATAGCTGCAGAAGGGGGAGTGGGTTGGGGTCTGTGGGCTGGGGGGGGGGCCCACGGCGACTTGCGCGGTGGGCTGGCGACGGCTGGGCTGCTGGCTTGGGTCGCCGCGGCCGCTTGTGCGGCGGGGTCGTTTTGCATGAGGTCCCGGGGCTGCGGGTGTTTGTGGCTGGTGAGCGGGCGGGTGTGGGGGTGTGGTGCGTGGTTGCGTGGGTGCGCATTCGGTGGATGTCTGTCATGCTGTGATTGGGCGACGTGTTCGGGTTCAATGTGGGTGTGCATCTCCTGCCGTGCATGCAGTGGGGCGTTGGCATGCTCGTTCCCCACACACCCGCATCCGCCACAACTGATGTCACTTCTTGACGATCTGTGCCGCGCATGCCAGGCGGCTGTGTCAGTCGGTGCATGAAACAATGGGTACGGTTGAAGGGTGACATCTGGTTAATCGGCGACGCTCAATCGAGGCGGGCGCCAGCCACGATGCGATTCAACGCATATGTAGAATTGCGTAATCGCTGCATCTTCGTGCAGCCAATCTGGCCGGCGCGGACGGAATCCGCCACGGGCCAACCAAATCAAACATGCCGAAATGTGCAGTAGCGCCTTTGGATTTTTCATGCGCGCGCTGACCAGCTACGACGGCGTTACGCGACCATTATAGCCGATACATGATTCCAGGCCAATCGAGTGCAAGATTTGGAAACCTTGGGGTCGAAAATGTTGTGCAAGGCGATGCAGGCGCGGCGGAGCCACGCCAAGCATGCGCAGAGGCCTGGGCGACAGCCCAAGCACAGTGGAATTGCAAGTTGCAATTGATTGCAATGGCGGTGTAATCAGGTGCTGTCGCGATGGCTGCACCATGCGCAGCATCAATACCACGTCGCTTGAACTTGGTTCAATGACTCGGGGTTGATGTGAGCATTTGCTCAGGCGAACGCGAAAACCACGGCGGCATGTCTTTTGCTTGTGTATGTGGGTCGACGGCGAAGATGGTGCTGTCGCGCATGACTGGCGGTCAACTTTCCGTGGCCTAGGCACCTTACCCATTGTAACGAACCCCGACAGGTGTGATGTTGCAACATATGCATGGGGCTGCACTATACGAGCCGTTTGGCCTTCAAAGTGGCGTTAACGAGTTGCATTGACTTGTTCTCGCTGCCGTGATACACTGTCGACTGGACGACGTGTGTTGCTGATTCTGGATGAGGGCGTGCTCGGATCGTGATTGGAGGCCTTCTCGCAGCCTATGCCTAGCCGCATGTGCACTGCGAGTTCACCGTCATCTCAGCTCCAGCCCGACATGACAGTGCTGTTACCGTAGGAGCTAACAGAATTGAAGTACACACACGCGCGCACTACGAAGCCACGCTTCTGGCATCAGTAGACCGCAGCATCATCGCTGCGCGCTGTATGGCTGTTTAGACCTCCGGCTACGTGATCAAGTCTCCTATCACTGACCACGACCGTGGAATCAGATCAGGGCGTATGATCGGGCCTGTGCTTCTGAGATAAGATTCGCCTGCATACATACTGACTTATGATCTAGCTGGTCTGAAGTGATCAGAGTGAGGTCCGGGACCTCGTACCACCTGTCACAGCTGCTATCTCGACCGAAGAATGCGAGTATCGAAGGTAGCCAAGCAGCATAAGACCTGGCATCAAGTCACTCTGTTCACTGGCCTAGGATTGTTTGCGCTGTGGTCGTTGAGCCTGTTTGATGCACCGCAACTGGGCCCAGTACAGAGCAGCTCAGTGTCTCCCGGAGCAGGCAGAGACGTGTCTTCAGGGCATGTCGACCCACATGAAATCACAAGGTCTAAGAACCGCCTCCTGCTGTCCACACACAACCGGCTATTTTGGTACTACCCTGAGACTGACGAGGACGTGCCACTACATTCCGGACGGGTGCGGCCCCTGCTGTTCTTCGCTGCGCACAGCACTCCTGTTCAGGCATCAGAAGCTAAGTGCAACTCTATAGGGTGTTTACTATGGAGCATTTCCGGGTGATCCCGATACAAATGGATCTCCCACTGCGTGGGTTGTGTCGCGCCCACATAATTGGCACCCCCAGGTGGTAGAGGAAAAGCTTCTCAACATCAACCTGGAATCCGGTGCGATTGTGAATGAGGTCATCATACCATCTAGGTGCGCATTTGCTCATGCTGAAGCTTGAAAGCCTGGACACAGTTGTGGATCTGGCTGCCACATTTCTGCCTACATGCAGATTTTCTCACGATGCGATCCGCATCGGTGACACAGTGTTTGTATGTAACACTGGGAAGGGCAGCATACTGCAGTTGGCATACCCATCAATGACAGTTGTCCGGGAGCTTTCATTGTTTACAGCGAGGGAGCACATCAACACATTGGGCGCCTATGACACATCATCTGTTTGGGCAGTGCTGCACAATCTCGGCAAGGTGCTTGAGCTTGACTCCTGTGCGGTATCTCCCTCACCTTGTAAAGCATCTTGTGCAGTGGTACAAACCCCCTGTGGTGGATTGCAGAGTCAAGTGGTGCAAGTCGATTTATCAACCGGGAAAGAGGTCAGAAGGTTCCGTGACATTGGCAGCAATTCACATGGTCTTGTGTCATGGCAGAATATGTTCGTGATGTTAAGCTCCAAGGAAACAACCCTCATTCTCATGAACCCAGCAGATGGGAATGTTGAGCACATCTGGTCGGTATGCGTGCTCAGACTCTGATTCTGGCAAGCAGACTTGTACGATAGGTCAAATGCGGCAACACTATGAAATGCAGGCGCCAGAAGGATTTTTGAAAGGACTGATGGTCATGGACGATGTGGCATACTTTGGCATCTCACCGCCCATGGAGCGGCAAGACCGTGATGGGCAGACTGTCATGTGTGACTTGGTCGCCGTGGACTTGTCTACCAGAAATGAAATTTTCCGACGTAGACTTCAGACTCATGGGCTCCTCAATGTTGTTTCTGCACCACATCTGGCAGAATCCTCAACATTTATCGCAGTGTCAACTGGGGTCCCAGCCACTAGTTCCATCGCCCAATCGACCCTTCCCAGCCTGAAAACCGGAAACATTGCACAGCTGAAGTTTCAAAAGACGCAGCAGTTTAGCTCTGTTGTTGCTTCAGCTGCAACGTGGTCGCGATCTTGGATGGAGACCGCTTTGGATGAAAGTGCTGTTGATGGTGAATGGCCTTCGTCCATGCCGAGGTTGAACATGGAAGTGAAACAGCGTGCCCTCCGGTCTAGACAGGGTTCAGGAGAGCCTTTGGAGTCACCCATATATGTGCACCTGGGGAAGGCTCCAGAAGCTCTGATTGCACCAGTTCAGGTGCGTGGCTGATTTCCGCTGCCCATAAGGACTTAACGCAGATGTCTCATGATGAGTTCCGAGGGCTGCGTGGCCGATGTTTGTGGCTACCTCTATTTGCTCCAGTGATTGATGCCGTAACCTTTCTCCTTGCCAAGCAGCCTGGTGCAAATGCAGGAGGTGCTGGCAAACATGCCTGTGGAGTGGTGGGAGCCAAGTGTGCAAGAAACTGTGTCTGCAGTCATATCGGACAGGGAGAAAAACCTGAACAGCATCAAACCTGGTGTGCAGACGATGTTCCTGCTCTTCTCTAGTCGAACATATGACCGGATATGGGAGCTGCCCCTGTACACAACATATTTCAAGGATTCGCTGGAGCCCCTCCTTGAGGCGCTCATTGGAAGAGAGTCCCTGTCTAACATCATTAGGCTGCAGCTTGCCCGCATGACGCCTGGTGCTCACATCAAAGGCCACCGGGACACTGGACCTTGGGCAAGTGAGTAAGCTCCTCCTGTCCAGATGTTTGTCAAGTGTCATACCGTACACTGTGCTGTCTCGCACTGCTTTGCAAGGCACACCAGAGCAGTCAATGACTTTGTTGCGTCACTCAAGGGCAAAAGCTGATGACATTGTGACGTACAGTTCTCATAGGATTCATGTGGTGCTGAAGACCAATCCGTCCATCTCATTCTTTTCATGCCCCAAGTGCAGTCAGAACAGAAGGGACGAGCCTCCAGAATGTCTGCCTCCTCCAAAAGGCACATGTGTGCCTTTGGACACCTCGCTGGACAGCGTGTTTGAGGTGTGACCCGGCAGCTGCAGGAAGATGTGCTTGTCTACTGCTGACGGACTAAAACAGGTGGCCACACAATCGTGTGCGTTTACAATCCGCATATGTAGGTCAACAATTTAATTTTACATGAGGTGACAAACACAGCAAAGGAGGATCGTGTTCACTTGGTCATTGATGTGCTCGAGCATGAAGCACCCGATAGAGTGCTGCTGCAGCCAGGGCAGAAATGCCACTACATCTCATCAGTGGCGCAACAGAGCTCACCAGGATGCTGATCACTGGCATACTATCGCAGGTAGAATAGGCATTAAATGTTCTCTTGTTGCAGTGATTGATCTACCTCTTCCGCAGCACCAGACTCCATTGGAGTCTGTATGTACCATGGTATCCGGCGGCCATATGAACTACAGCACAGCTGTTCACTGCAATAGGGGTGAATTACGAGACTACACTACCTGTTCCGCGTGAGATCCAAACGTTCTTGTGAGACGATCACATACAGGTAATTGATGAGTTTAGGAGCAGATCAGGTGTCAGCATTCTTCAGACATGATTGCATTCCCAGTCACAATGCATGCACTGTTCTGTGGAGCCATTGTCTGCTGTTATGTTTCTGTGCCCCACCCTCAGCCGAACACTGATATGCTAGGCTGGGCCGGGTAGACACAACACAGGACATATAGACCACGCCCACATGGCATGCCACAGACGATGGGCCGGTGCCCATGCTCGCAGGTTCATGTTTCGTAATATCCGCACCTTAACAGTGGTTGCCGTTTGCATATGGCGCTGTGTTGAAAGGACAGAGGCAGGTAGCACCATATGCAGACTTGTCGCTGTGCATGGCGGCTGCATATGCGCTGTTTGGCGGTGGGTCTACTGGGTGAAGAGGCGCATACAATGTTTTTTTAAAACCTAATCGGGCACCTCGACATGCCTACAAAGGCACACCCACCACACTGACCCATTCATAGCAATCATCTCTAATTGTGATGCAGCTCGTAAATTGTTGATCTTGTGCTAATCCATGTTGTACACTCTCCCAGGATTGCCCTGCACAGCAGCTGCCGTTGCTGAGCATATCTTGGTCTGGCATGCCACCTGCACTAATAATTGAAATGCAGTAACAGCACTGGGGCTGATGTTACAAGATAGACGGAGACGTGAATAGCAACGCGAGTATTCCAAAGTGACATCTAATAACCCAATTACATCAGCAATACCCTCAAATGTGCAGAATTTCTGCGTCACCCCAGCCATGTTGGTGCCGCCAAACAATGAGGCTGCCCGAGCGAACCACCATCAAGCATCCGCCACCCGGCCCTGACGCCAACAACCACAGACATACTCCGACATTTCGGCGCCTCACAGGACGTGCCCTTGGTTTGCGGTTCCAGGGTCAAACCCCCCTCCCTCGAAGAGTCCATAATCAATTGGGGCCAAGTCCTTGCTTTTCTTTCGGATTGCACCGGTGAATAGTGACGTGTGCGTCACTCACCCGCTGGCAGACTCGAATGTCAGTGCCGCATCGCTCTGCAATGGCGCCTCAGCAGAGGCTGCTGACCAGCGCAAGTGCAAACATTGTGGCCATGCTGGTGCTGGCTCCTTCACCCTGCTTCCACTATCACATGAGACGTACGGGGGGATTCGGGCCAGCCGGGTTTGCGTTCCTCGACTGGCCTGCTGACTTTTATGCAGGTTGTAGCGCCGCCTCCAGATGGCTGTTCCTCAAGAACGCGATGCACGATCTTTCCTTGACACTCTGCCGTGTGGTCGCTTCTCAGATCGCTGCAGCTGCCGCCGGGGTGATGGCACGCCACGCGGGCAAGGCGGCATTGGCGAGAATCACAGTCACATTTTACGATATTTCGCCGCTCATAGGCCATCTGGCCTGAGCGGCTGGCCGCCCCACAAGGTCTGGGCCTGCTAGACGCCTTCTCACAATGGCCTCTGCCATCGGGCAGCTCGGCTCTGGCAGCACATGGGGTGAGTTCCAGCTGCATGGCTTGTAGTCCTTGCACCACGGCCGGCACAGCCCTGACGTGGCCTGGTGCAGGTGGGCTCCGGATAGGAAGGGCCGTGCAGTGGCGGGTCTGCTGTGTTGGAGGGTACGGGTCTGGGGGCTGCGGCCCCCGGCGTTAAGGCAGCTCGACTGGGCAGTCTTGTGTTGAATTGCGGTGGGCGCGGCTGTGCTACGTGGGTGTTTTTATGGGTGAGTGTGTACATGGGTCAGCGCATGTGGGCAGGTGTGCGTATCGGGGTTAGGGGTTAGTATGTGTTAGCGTGGGTGCACTGCGCTGGGTTCTGCTTGTGCGGGGCATTTCGCGAATGCTGACTGTGGCTCGGGTGTGTTATGCTGGGTTGGTTGATACTTTTCTTGAGCCGCTCGCTGTGTCTGTGGTGCTACCTGCCTCGCCGACATTTTCCCTGTATAACACACACCGCAACTCAAACATCAGCTCTCTAGAGACCTGGTGGCAAGGTCTCATTACGCCTCCTTTCCGGTGCCTGCGCGCGGCATGCAGGAGTCCAGCGCACTACAGCCAGCTGCAGGGGGCCGCATGGTTCTGCGCCTCGTCGCCGCGTGTGTGAGATAAACGGGATCGGCAGAGGCTATCCACCCATGCCATGATAGTTGGGCCACGTCGTTTGTCTAATTGCTGACGAACTTATTATGTGGTGTGTGAGATAGTGATTGCCGCCTCAGGTATACGTAGTGGCACCTGTCCACGGGGCAGCCGAGATCCCATTCATTGGAAAAGGCGAAGACCGCGATCAAGATCTTATACGTCCTAGTGAGGCGGTATGACGTTGATTCGAGTAAGATATCAGCCGCAAGCTGTATTCAGAGGCAATACGACTCCGGTGGCACCGCCCCGACCGGTGTCAGGGTGACTTTCTCTAATGCCATGGCATGTATGTTGCGCATCAGCACTACATTACCCTACAGCGCGAATTCTTTTATTTCTGTGGGGATTTGCATTATATATGTTGCCGCGTTGATGAATGCTCCCACACGAGGACCTTACTTCCGTGGGACAACCGCGCACTAGCGATTTGTGCCCATGCAGTGCAAGTACCTGTTACGGCCAGATGACTCGACACCAAACTCTGACATTCCAGTCCCCTACTTGGTCTCCCAGTAAACAACTCGCTCACCTGTTGTGGCAGTGTCCAGCAGAATGTCCTTGAGTGCTGAAGTAACCACACACGCGCGGGTGTGTGGCGGTCCTGTTGTGCGCGAAAGCTGCGGGCGACAGTTTGACCTGCTGTGCCTGCATCCGCTGATGGCGATGGTGTTGTTGTGCGTTGTCCCGCTGGTGCTGCCTGTCTTCTCGACTCCATCCTTGTAACACAGATGTTGGTGTAGGCATGCAGGAAGGATCCAGACTCGTGCCACGCACACTGCGACGGACCAGACCAGCACATCTCTTTCGAGCATTATCGATTGCTCAATTCAGCCTGTGCAAGGCACAGCAGCATGCAGTTTTGGGGATGCGTGGCAACCGACTGACAATTCTGTGCACCTGCTTGTGTTCTTCACACACTGGGCAGATCTTGGGTCACTAGAGCTTGCACAGCGTCTTGTTCAGAAACTTCCAGATCTTCAGGCGGCAGGTGTGTTTGCGTTTCTTGGTGCGAAATTGCGGGTTGTAGCTGCGGTCGATGCAGGATGCACTCCCACCCTGGCCGCTATGGTATAGGTGTGCGGTCCACAGTGTGAAGATCTGTGCACGCTTGTAGGAGTGCAAGTGCTGGGAGTGGGCTTGGGATCAAAGGCCGCAGGAGCCAAGTTTGCAGAGGTATCTGGCTTTCCGGCTGGGCAGCTATATGCTGATCCTGCATCGGTGTGCCATAAGGCACTGGGTTATAGTCCTGGTTTTCTTGGCGATTCTTCTGTGAATGGTTATGTCAAAATATTCCCAATGCTGGCCGGCATCGGATCTCCTGGGACATTGCAAGAGGTCATCCGTGGCTATGTCGGTGATCGGAGTTCCAAGCAGATCTTTCCTTCAGACACACTGATGGGGCGTGCATTTGGAATCTTGGGTGATGGCTACCAGCGCCCATTTGAGCTTGCCACAGTGCGATTGAACAATATGGTCACGTCGCTCGCAAACTGTACGTTCCTCTTCTCCTGACCCATGATAACAACTGGCCTCCCAGTACCTACCGTGTCAAAGGCTGACAGATTACAGCTGTGGTAGAGGAAGTAGGTCTTTTGCAGGGTCTGAGCTCGCGCCAGAAGATACACAGCAGCTGGTGCAACAAGGAGGCAGCATCCTAGTCAAAGGACAAAATAATATTCTTTTTGAGCACTCTGACAGCGGCATCCTGAAGACAACGGATGTTGAGAAAGTACTTGAGGTTGCGAGAGCAGCTCCAGCACTTGCAATGGGTGAAGATGCTTGAGCATGTGCCAAGTTCCATGTGACCCTCACGAGAGCTCGAGAGCTCCTGTAACATACACACCATCTGCAAGATGACGTACAAAAGGCTCTCTGGCAAAGTTCAGGGGATCTCGCTCGCAACAGCACGACACACTGAGCTGATATAGTGCAGATGATAGCCCCACATTTTCAGAGCATATAACAAGTTCTGGGCAGTTGCTATGTATCTGAAAGTTCTCCATCATCTAGTGTAGCCCCATCCTCGCAATTTGTCTTGTCGGGTGCCTTATCGCAAGTGATAGGTTCTATTTCAGCCTCCTTGATGTCTGGTTCCTCATGTGAGTTTTCGGGCGGTGGAGGAGGTGGGGGGGCAGGTTGTGGAGGTGCAGTAGACGTGTCTGCATGGTTGGAACACAGGCGCTCACAATTCCAGCCTCATAAGGTCCACGGCGTGGCTTTTATGCATGTACACTGAAATACTGAGCACGATCACCACTCGGCCAAAGCTGTGCTAAAGGATTGCAGGACGCACAGTGCGTGCACACCGGGCCCGAGACCGCCAGCGTGTGATGGGGTGATTGTGATCACCTATGCAAGCTTTGATCGGTGTGTTCTAGTGAGCAAAGAAGAAGGACATCAGTCCATAGGGAAACACAAGCAATCACACTCCCTGCCACTCCCTTCGAACTGTTTGCCACAGTGGGGGGAGGTCATTGCTCGACAAACGACTACAGGTGGTGTTGGGCAGCAAGCATATGTGCACCTGAGAAAACCAGCGCTACACCATCCACAGACAACAAGAGCAGCAAAAACTACTGAACCAAGACGAATATGCACTTTCATTGCTCAGCAGGTACTGTCATACCTTCTGGTGCCGCTGCACAATTCTCTTCGGCAAATGCAGCACGTTTATTGCTGCCATGGGCTGCTTCAGAGTGGCGTTGCCGCTTGGCCCCCACACGGAGGCCTCCTTGGGGACCCATGCCTTCGCTGTACACATCCAGCATGGGATCAACCCTGCCTGCATCATAGTCTTGCCTGAATTCGTCCCTCACCTGCACCCTGAACAAATGATGGAAATGTCAAGGCGAAAGAATCCGCGTGCACCTCAACAGGTATGATCGTGGCAAAACATGAATCGAAGCAATGAGGTGTGCGCGGTGATTCTGTGGTCTGATCGTAATTTTACCTGACCGCCACTCTTCCCCCGTCCGTATTGCCTCCCTTCTTGGAAACCCCAGTCCATATCTACACGTATGTACCTATTGTCTACTTTAGTTCCACTGATATAAGAGACCGCAGCCTGTGCAGCTTTGTTTGAGTGATACATGACAAACGCAAAGCCACACGGCTTCCTTGTCATCTGGTTGAGCCCCATGAGGACCCTGTCAACTGGCCCAACTTTGCTGAAGACCTGCACATTAGCACGGCGTCATATTATGCCATGGCCACTAAGCGGTTCGGTGCATGATTGGGCCCCACACCTCATACAGTTGCTCTTCACGGGTCGTGAAAGCCAAGTTGCCCACATAAACAGTGGCAGACCGATCTAGAGCTCGATAGTACTCCTCATCTGTGCCTTCAAATCTCCGATCACGATATTGCACTTCACCTTTGAGTTCCTGGACAGGTAGCCATTTCAAGCATGCGCCGATATGACACCCCAAGCTGCTGCAGCCAACGTTTCAGATCAAACCTTCAGTATAGCTGCCATATTGGCTCAATGCTTGTATGGGCTATCGCAGATGGCGAAGTTTGCAGTACTTGAGCCAGGCACGGGAAAAGGCTAAACCGTCACGAGCACATGGATGCATGTTGCAGCGATCGCATTCACCATCGACATCATATCTAAACGTCGACAAACATGCTGCTGCCAAAAGAGTACGGCTAAGCAATGTGAAAGAGTACCCTCTGCTCGACCTGACGTTTGCAAGGTTTCATCCAGCGAAGCAACGCCGGTAGCCACGGGCTGTCGTGCTGAGTCTGGGCGCGTGGAACTCAGGGACCGAGAGGCGTGCATGAGGGTCGGCCTTGCACACTTGTTGGCTCCAACAAATGACAAGGTTGTCTTTCTCTGTGGCACAACGATTTATTCAGGAAGATTGGCGCAAGGGTTGCTGACTTCTGAAGAAACAGAATCTGGAGAAGCAGACCGGGGTGCTATGGTGCGCCATGGCGGTTCATATTACCCTTCTCCTTCACGGTGCAAGAGCGAAGCATTGACGATACGTTGACCATCGACGCTGACGCCGAACGTTGCAATCTAACAAATGCATGCATCCACCAAGGCGCACGTTGACGTTGTTAAGTGCGTATGGCGCAGTGCGTTTGGCGTGCAGCTGCAGTACTAGTTGCAAAGCTTGCTCATCGCATGCGTTGCCATCGATGGTGTTTTTCATCCATGCACTTTCCTGGTATCTCAGATCGTATGAACTAGAGATATGTCATCACATCTGAGGGTGTTCCATGTCCAGATTTATCTGTCATGACAGCTGGAGCAAGCCTCCACAGCATGGACGTCTTGGCCTACAGGAAGTCCAGTTGGGTAATGCTCTCTATTGCGAGAGTAATTCGCCTCCCAGACTGACTCTCAGCACAGCCCACAGCGGTGCAGGTAAACGCCATCCTGGCGTGCGTGCCCATACATAGCAGGGGGATGCAATTCACGTAAGGAACGACGACAGGACCACATGAGGCGGCTGTAGACACTGCCAGAGTACAATGTGGGCGATGGATCAGAGCAAAGCATCGGCCATGGGTGACCGGAACGCAGGCGGTTGGCGCTGTCACGAGGTACTCGCTGTAGCCGACCGTCCGCAGCCCGAGCGTCCGCCTTGAGCGGGCGCTTCGCACCAACAAATGTGCCATCAAAGCTCACACGAAGCCCTGTTTTGGTTTCTTCCTGGCCTGGGGTGCTGGTGTGACGCGCTCAGTGATGTATGCCATGCTGTCCCTGCTTGCAATTGCGTGCAATTCATGACCTTGCACACGCCAAGTGCACTGCAACCTTGGCGCGGGGCCGGATGGGGGATCTATATTTTCACCTCGTTGCAGCGTTCCTATGCCTATGTATGTTCTCACTCTTCTCAGCGGTCGAGCCTGGTACACCAGCTAGGTACCTCGGATTGCACAGCCGTGCGACCAGACTGTCCCTCTGAATTACATTAGCCGTGCGAAGGCCGACTTTGAGAGAGAGTGATTGATTACTGTGTGAGATACATTGCCACCTGGCGGCAAAAAACGGCAGCCAATACGGTTGATTTGTGACTGTGAAAGGCTGGAGCCTTGGAGTTGAGGCCTGTTTTGTGTGTTTGTGCCAAAGGTGAGGTCCAATATGGCCTGTTGAGCCTCAGCAAGAAACTGCTGGGTACTCATGCCCGCCACGACTGCGCCCACTGCACTTTGTATGATAATTTCAGGCGGTTTTGGGGCTGCAGCAATGTCGGTTCTGGCATGTGCAGCCTCTGCCAACACCACCAGCATATGTGTTTCATGTCCTGTCAATCAGCACATTTATCACCTCGCATCCCCAATTCCCGTGATCCCATCAGTTCATCTTCCCGTGATCCCATCAGTTCATCATCCGTGCGCATGCTGTCTGATCGCTCATTCGTTGCGCGCCAAGTTACAGACGCACCTCCAGATCTCAACTAAGGCAGCAGTCATTTCCGTGAAATCCATCGCAGCTGATCTCTCGTCGAGCTGAATATTACTGCGCTCTGTGCGATTGAGCGGAGTTTCGGCGTGCGGCATGATGCATGGATGCTGACGCATGGACAGCTAATGTGAACCGAACCGACTGCAGAAACAGCCATGTCCAGATCCCCATCAGCCCTGTGCCCCCCCCCCCCCCCCCCCCCCCCCCCTCCCCCCCTGAGCTCCTAGGTGCTTCGAGATCTGAGCGGCCAACCTAGCATATCTTGGGCAGCATCTGCTGGCTGTGCAGCATGCTTAGCTGTGATATAACACATCGGCCACAGCGTGCAGCAGCAGCTCCTCAGCACCAGGATCACAGAAGCCTGCTCTAGCCTCACCAGCTGATGCATGCTCTGGCGCTCGTCAAAACTGCAACCAAGGTCGATGTTCTACTGTACAGTGTCCAAAACATATGCCGCCAGCCTGCTCTGCTGTGTGAAATACGAACGCCGCTTCATGTATCATGATGCAGACAGCGCAGGCTGGCGCCTGATGCTTGCCGGCGACGACATGGGCGTGTTTGTCGTGCCATGGTGCATAGGCGACCCTTATCGCCAGACGGATCTCGTGCCATCATCTGCGAGTACCTCACCGTGAGGGTTCACGAACAGCGCAGCCTTTCAAGTCCGTCGCGTCAACACCTGGGACAACTGCGTCGGACGTGGACCGCAGATTTTCATGCATGTGGCGCTCAAAAACCCGGCACGACATTGCACCAACAAGTGGGAACATCGTGGTGCAAGCCACCACGTTTAATTGCTAGCATCTAGCGCTGGGCTCACAGCAGCGGCAGGATCAGCCGTATTCGTCCTTCACTTTCCGCTTTGCAACGCTGCCATGCCTTCCCCCGCCGTCCACCGTGCCCTTCCCTGCAGCGCGAATGCAAGATCTGCCATCGTACAGAAACCACACTGTCATGTGATATCTTGTAATGCAGGTGTGATGACTGTGCACGTTACTAGAGTTTCTGTTGCATGTGGCGTCTTTGGCATCTAGCCTGCTATTCATGCCTCCGTCACCTTCGCACGGGCTTAAGTATATTTGCGTTAAATATGCATAAGTGTTGAAATAGCGTCAGTTTGTGTCTGCTTGTTTGGCATTCGCGTTGCGTGTATGACGCTCCAGTCCCCTGTGTTGCAGGCAGAGGCACCAGCCGTCGGGCTGTTCTTGGACAGCAGCTGGACAAACGCACTCGAGCAGCATCCTGCTTTGCTGCTGCTGCGGAAGCTCCAGGTTTGCCTTCTTTTCACAAGTAATCGCTGCTGCTGCAGCGACTGCAGCGAACAGGCATCTTCGATGCCGCGTGTGCGTCCACCTGCCACTGTCTGTCAGCCAATTCCAATGTCAAATTCGACATATCACGATCTCGTTACTTGTATATCTGTGCAGAAGCGTCTCCGGAGCAACACGAGCAAACGACTCGCGATGACGTCAGGAACGTCGCCATTGTTGCGCACGTTGACGTTGGTGCGCCCTGATCCGCGGTGAGGTTCGGGTGGTGGCAGTGTTGGTGTCAATCTGTAGCAAGTTGAACGTGTCTGATGCTGCAGGCAAGACAAGTCTTGTGCAGACCTTGCTGGAGCAGTCAGGTGCCGAATCCACTTGCCGATGCTTGGACTGTCTCTCAGCATTATCTCTCCTTTCTGTGCCTTTGCGTGCTCGAGCCGTCGCAATGCGACTGCATGATGGCACTGACTGCTAAGCGGGGTGGATCTGCCATGTCCCACAATGCAGATCCTGCATTTGCATGTAGCCTGTCATGTATCACCTGATGCTTACAGTGGTCACTGCTGCGGACTAAGCCTATCTGTGAATGTCCGGCCTGCCGATGCTTCATTGTGTCACTGCAGGAATCTTCAGGGAGAACGAAGCCCGGGAAGAACGCATCATGGACTCAGATCCCCTGGAGAAGCAGCGCGGTATCACGATTCTTGCGAAGAATACCGCAATCCAATATCTGGACACAAAGGTCTGTCGTCACCTGGACAGGCTTTGAGGGCCGTCCATCGTGCCCATGTGCTCTTCATGTGTTTTTGCACATGCCTCGGCATTCTTGAGATTCTCCTAGATGCCCGCATACACCTTCAATCAGCACATGTCCTCACCCATGGTCAAAACAGCTTTCATCTTTGCAGATCAATGTCATTGACACCCCAGGCCACGCGGACTTTGGTGGCGAGGTGGAGCGCGTCCTGAACATGTGCGACGGTGTTCTCCTGCTGGTAGACGCTGTCGAGGGCCCCATGCCGCAGACGCGCTTTGTGCTGAGCAAGGCACTTGACCTGAAGAAGCGTGTGCTTGTCGTTATCAACAAGATTGATCGCCCGGCTGCAAGACCAGACTACGTCATTGACATGACCTTTGATCTCTTCTGTGATCTTGGGGCTGATGATGACCAGTGCGACTTCCCAGTTGTGTATGCCTCAGGCCTGGCTGGAAAGGCCAGTATGACCCCCGAGCTGGGAGACAGCTTGAAGCCCCTTCTGGACTCGATCATCCGCGAGATCCCTCCCCCTTCCGTCTACCCTGACGCGCCATTGCAACTGCTGGTGACCAACATTGACTATGATGAACACAAGGGCCGGATCTGCATCGCCCGAATCAATGCAGGCACTCTCCGCTCTGGGCAAGGCGTGGTTGTCTGCCGCTCTGACACAGCTGACTGCCGCCCAGGCAAGGTATCTGAGGTCTTTGTTTACAAGGATTTTGCACGGGTCAGCGTCAGCGAGGCGTCAGCTGGTGACATTGTGGCCTTCGCTGGTCTGGCAGACGCTTCCATTGGAGACACAGTATGCCAAGCTGGCCAGCCAAGCCCTCTGCCGACGATCCTTGTAGAGGAACCCACAGTGTCCATGTCTTTTCTCCTCAACACTTCGCCGTTTGCTGGACAGGAAGGCAAGTTTGTCACCACCCGTAACATCAAGGAGCGCCTTGATCGCGAACTTGAGCGCAACCTGGCTCTCAAGGTGTGGCCCGATGATGTATCTTCTGAAATTACTTGACTTTCGCTGTTGTTTAACTTCGTATGCAAAACCATATATCTCAGATGAGTGAGCTTCTGCACATGAGTCGGGTCGACCAATTGGCATATTGACAACATCGATTGCTGCTCACTGACTCTGCTTTGCAGGTTGAGCCAGGGGCTACATCGGACGAATTCATCGTGAAAGGTCGCGGTATGCTTCACCTGGGTATCCTGGTAGAGAACATGCGGCGTGAGGGCTTTGAATTCCAGATTGGACCCCCCAAGGTTATTTTGAAGCAAGAGGGCAACAAAAAGATGGAGCCGTTTGATGAGGCTACTGTGGATGTCCCAGAGGAATACGTCGGCGCGGCCGTGGACCTGTTTGGCAGCCGTAAGGGTGCCATGCAGAACATGGTGACTGAAAACGTGCGCTCCCTGTAACACCTCTTTCACAGCTCTCACTGTGCTCCTGTCATCTCCTAAGTGGATGTGATGCCAGCAATGACCAGAGGGAAGGGCAGGCTCAATGAGGCCGATGCATGCAGGGGCAGAGCAGGGTCACGTATGAGATCCCCACTCGTGGGTTGCTAGGTTTGAAGAATGCGCTGCTCTCTGCCAGTAAGGGAACAGCAGTGCTCAACACCCAATTCTTGGACTACAAGCAGTACATTGGTGAGTTCACAACCCGGGACCAGGGATCGTTGGTTGCATTTGAGACAGGGCAGGTGACAGCATATGCATTGCAATCGGCCCAAGATCGTGGTGTGCTGTTCTGCAAGCCTGGGGACCAGGTGTACGAGGGGATGGTTGTGGGCATTCACCAGCGCGCAGGAGACTTGAAGATCAACGTCTGCAAGAAAAAGGCGCTTACGAACATGCGGGCTTCTGGTAAGGACAGCACAGCAGTGCTTGACGGTTCCAAAGACATGTCTTTGGATGACTGGTGTGCCCTTCTCCATCAACTGCGCCGTGGGGGCACGCTGTCTGCGTCGTACTGTCACTGAGGACGCCAAGACAGTTCACCTTCAAAACGTAATTGTGGAGTGTGCTGTACAGCCTGGAGTATATCATCGACGATGAGTTGGTAGAAGTTACTCCCACAAACGTGCGCATTCGCAAGAATCCCGAGAAAACCAAGAAAAGGTAATATGCTTGTTTTCTGCAGTTTGCATGCGGGTACGGCGATCATGAGGACGCTAGTGAATGCTGGTTAGGGCGAGCCTTGTTGTGATATTGTGTAATGCGATTATGCTTCTGTACCAACTGAAGAATGTGTGGAATCTTTGATCAGATGTGGCCGATTACCACATTCACACTCACATGGCAATTCAGTTCGGGGATATGACCATAATTGGGATGTAGGCACAGTAGGATTATAGATATTATGTAGTGTAGCTGAGTCTTCATTCTTTGCTTGTCTTGGATCTTGGATGCAATAAGGTCACGTGTGACACCACGAGGGATTAGGCTGAATCATCATCCACAGCCGCTCCATGACGATTTCCTTTCGGAATAATCTGTGTTTTAAATGTCAAGCGGCGGTGTCTGCTTGTCATTGCAGGTTCTACAAATGACGGATGCAACAGGAGCACGGTGTAAATGGCATCGATCGTGACAATACATTCTCAAACGCTTGCATGTGCTGAACATACACCACATTGAGGTCTTTGGTTGGCCATGCTGATACGTTTCAATGAGACTGCACAAACATTCCAGCCTTGCTTGTGAATCAGACAAAATTCACATGTTCAGCGAGCGAAGGGCCTGTCAAGAAAGGACCAATGGTACAAAAGCAAAACCCAGAGTCATCCACACGAAACTTCTTCCAGGTTCACCAATCGGCAAGAACACATCAAGCCCCATTTCCATTCGCACTGGGGTTGCCATATGCACAACCAGCTGATTCCACACCAGTGTCTCACCAACTCAAGACATTGCTCAGCCATTTCCCGGGTTTTCCCTTATCCTAGACCCACCGATTCCGCATGGGGCCGCATGCGGGCATCCCGAGCTTCCCTCAAGAACACCAAAAGGCTGTGCAGGTGGTGGAGACAGCGCATAAGAGTTTACCCGGCAGTTCTTGCACCTCATAACCCAAAAGGAAGGAAATATGCCCTATTGATCATAGGCTCATAGAACAATCATAGGCTCATGGAACAAACATGGTCCCCTTTATGGTTGTCACAGCATGACCGACGACATCGACAGTTTGATTGTGGTGATTTACAGTCACACGCAAGTCCCCGGATCGATTTGAGCACTGTCGAGCTGCCAAACTCTGCCGCTTGGTCTGTGCACAGTAGTGTGCCGCCAGAACAGAATGTGCAGATCCTGTGACCGGATCCTCTGAAATTCCAGCCCAAGGCGCGAAAAAACGCGAGCAAATTGTGTTTCCTGCATATGCGAGTTGATAGAAGCGTGCAACAACTGCAGGCCGCAAGTAGCAACAGAATCCATATTCAAGTTGGCACACTACATCGGTACGAGCGCACCGTCAAGCAGTGACACGATCACCCCCACAATCTCGTCATCTGTTGAACACGCGTCCGCTTCACCTATGTTGGGCTGCAGATCTTCTAGCTCCTGCCTGGTGTTGTCACACACAATTAGCAAGTACTTCAGACGCTTTGTAAAGAGTATGCGCATCACCTGCATAGCTATACGTCCTGCAGCGTGTTCTACATAAGCATTGCATGCCAGGGTTGTGCATCCCGACCGAGATACCCTTGAAAAAGGAAGATTTTAGGCAAATCCCGGCAGCCGGCGCAGCCGGCTACCGGGATTCCGCCATGAATTGCAGGTGGTCCGTTTGGGCCATCCCCGTGAGCCGCGCAGTGGCTCACCGGGAATCCCGATGGAGAATGTTACAATTGATGAGCGATCGGTGCACCATATGGCCGCGGTGCCAAATGGCACATGCATGGGTGGTGGAACGACCATGAATCGGGAGAAGCTGCTTTTTGAGAAGCTGCATGAGGCGCTGCTTGTGATGAATGACAAGCAAAGTGCTGGTACTGAGGCACCAGAGGTGGCACCAGACAATGATGCCATGGGTATGTCTATTGACGAACTTAAGAGACTGCTGCAGGAGCTTGTGCAGATGCAATACTGCTATGGGAATTGCATGGTGCACCACATGTGTACGTGACCAGTTTGGTCAAGCCTTTGTTTTTGGTAGATATATCCCCCCCCCCGCAAAACCTTAGCTGAGGCTGAGGCACCGGGCGCAGCCCAGTGGAAAAATCATTTGTGCATGAATGATGCATCGGGATTCCCCTTGGCCAAAAAGTGGGCTGCACAACCCTGGTGCATGCACAAGCGTGATGTGGCTGCGATGCTCAGCAGACTTTGGAGAACTAGCTTTGACTCATACGTGAGCCGTGCATGGCAACATTTCAGGTGGTCTAGAGCCACACCCGGAAGCCTGGGCACAGAGCCTTGATGAGAGGGCTTTCTACAGTGTCGCATGCTGCTGGGAGAGGGTCATCGGGTTCAATGAGAGGCAGGGACATCACCATCGGTGCACGGATGTCTCCCTCACCAACAGCACCCCTTGAAACCTTTAAAGGGCCACTCAGTGTGTGAAAAACTATGTGCGTAGCCGGATTCCGTAGATCTACACTTATCATCGCTTGAGCAATATGGCGCATGCAGCGTCGTGATGCGGATGGCATGCGGCAGCCACTATCATTGGTAACAGCCAGTACTTATGTTCAACAAAGCTCACCGTACATGAGGCACGCAGCCGATGCCAGTGTCGCATGCCCACACAGTGGAACCTCCCTGGTTGGTGTGAACCAGCGAAGGCGAAACTCTACAGCCTTTGAAAAGGTTGTCTGATGGTCCAGCAACTCAACAAAGGCTGTCTCTGCCAGGTTATTTTCTGCAGCCATTAACTGACGATCCCCGTCGTGCAACGGCAGATGCTCTGGCTGCACCAGTGCAATAGCAGCAGAGTTTCCCCGGAAAGGCTGTTGGGTAAAAGCATCTATCTGCAACAGATGCTATGTACCTGATAGTATCAGCTGCCGCACTCCCAGTCGGTGTAGTGCGCGACGTTTTTTAGAGCTGTGCAGCCGCATCAACTTGAGGAGATCAATTACGATCGCTCATATGCTGCTACATCCAATATTTCATACTTACAGAAGCCCATGTAGCAGTGATGATTACCTGATATATTGGAATTTCACGCATGATCGTGAGTGTAAGCCGCAGGCCAGGCTTCCGCCTGTGCTCAGTTCCAGGCGAGTCCGAGCCCCGGGCGAGTTCGCAATTGAACTCCTAATTCTAGTCCTGGATGCCTTCACGTCTACAAATTCAGACTTTCTAGGAAATTTGAGATGTCACTTCACACAGAGTGTTTCGGGGATGTGAGGATTTCCCTTGGCGCTGTGAGCACTGGAAGAAGTGAAGCTCGACGAAGCATAGCTACACGGTAGAACGCTTTCACTTTGAGCATCGTGATTGTACTTGCAAACAGTGCAGCCGCCATTCCTCATCTGCGCATGCCAGCATGCAGGATCGAAGGCCCGGAACTCATGCATGTCGGCCTTCCAGCACAGCGTGCAAGAATACGCATACGATCTGCAGGGGAAACAACACATAGATCACACAAGGCATTGGAATTTCCGAGCGCTCCACTGCATACGCGGACTGACGCTGCACCCCGTGCAGCCTTCTCATCAGTGTGCGTGTCAACAAGCACGACAGCTTGGAGGCCGTAGGCAGGCGCCATACATGTATATTGTTCAAATCGATTTGCAGATTGATCAGAACAGCTATGAAGCTGGCCCAGGACACTAAGGAAAGACTTCTCAAACAGGTGACGCTTTCGGAAATTTTCGGTGTTGATGCGTGCCATTCCAAAGCAGGCGGCATTGCGGGCACTCCTGCTCACGCTGCTGCCACGCATGAAGGCATCTGATGAGCTTAAGAAAGTTCCCGGTACAATTAACCAGGGATCATGTTTTGCAGATCGATTTTTATTTTAGTGATAGCAATCTGCCGTTTGACAGATTTCTGAAAGGAGAATGTCAAGCGGAAGGAGGATGTGCGATCCAACCCCGCCAAACTCCCTGCTGCTGACATATACTACAATCATGATCCTTGTGGTGGCTGTAGGGGTGGATCTTTCCGTTGTCATTGCATTCGCTCGAGTGCAGAGCATCCTCGGGGTATGTGTCTTGCTTGTGCTATGGCTGCTGTAAGCTACATCTGCATCACTGGGGCCATGCTATAGTGCTGACCGGCTCCTTTCCAATTTTGCAGCAAGAGTGGAAAAATCCCGATGCGGTGTCAGATGACGCTATCGACACGGTGGCAGCAGTTATGCAAGAGTCCGACATGGTTGAGATCTCTGAGGACGGCTACCAGATCCGTAGGAAAGATGTACGACTCCTACACCTCTGAATTCGGGACATGTTGCTGTGCATGAAGGGCAAGCTCTCCAACGTAATGATCTCATCTGCGGCTGTGCAGATGCCTACGGATTGGACTGAAGTGATTGCTGCAGTGGCAGCTAGAACAGTCCACGTTGCCCTCTTGCCATATGATACTACACTCGAAAAGTTGGCGAAATACTTTTCGAAGCACGGGCAAGTAAATCAAGTACGTCTGCTGAAGTATTCCGACATGGACGGCTCTGGTGTTTTTCGGGGTGCAGCTCTAGTCGAGATGAGCTCAGCAGAGGAAGCATCTGTGTTGCTCGACCTTGATTTACCATACGAAGGTGCCAGCCTACGTGTTCAGACCAAGGCAAGCTACGAAGATCTGCTCGAAAAGGTGCGCAAGACATCGTGTGTGGTTGATGCAAATCTGGGCACTGCAGACTTGAAGCTTCAGATCCCGCCGAGTACAATGTCACATCGGCCCTGGGCGCTGTAGGACCGCAAAGAAAGGAAAGATGCACAACATGTGGATGTCTTCCGACCAGTTCTGACAGTAGATGGATTGCCTCCTGACCCTGAGCCCCTGAATCAGGAGAATCGGAACACTCAGCCGGCATCTGACCCCAGTCCGTCAGCAAATGCATCTGACGAGGCCAAGGAAGATAAATCAGGCTCAGCCACTGCGCGGACGTCAGCAGGTGAGGATAAGCCTTTTGTTGTGCAAGATGAAGACAAAGAGTTGCTGGTCCGCTTTGATGTCATCGGCGAGACTGACGGGCTCGGATCCGGAAAGAACTTGAGAGACACGTTTGGAGGCCAGACGAAGGGAGTTCGATTCGTTGAGTATACCATGGTGTGCTCCACCCAAGGCAATTGTTTCTAAGGTATTGCCTGCAGCTGAGCACAACGAACGGTTCTCAAAACAGCTCACTCGGCTGCATTTCCATGATCTTAGGTCTTGAATGCAGGGAAGCAGCACTGGAGTGATCAGGTTCATGGCGAAGAATAATGCGGAAGCTCTGCTTGAGCAGGGGGACGCAGCTGGTGAAATTGAGGTTGAGGATGGGAAAAAGTTCAAGCTGACTTTATTGGCAGGTGAAGAAGAGGCCGCTGTTTGGAAAAGGATCCATGGCGATGTTGCAAAACGAGATGCAGCAAAGCGAAACAAACGTCCAATTCAGGGTGGACGAGGCGGAGGAAGACATCCAAAGCGTGGGCGGAGATAGCAAATGCTGTATGCAAATGAACCGTAAGCTCGTTACATGTAACAACATGTCATGATTTCTGGGCAGTCCTTGCAGTGTTATAAATTTGGGTTTTCGACAAACTCAATCGTATAGTGTAGCTAATCAAAAGATCCTTCAGGTCAGACGCTTCCCATAGTCTAGAGGGAAGTTTACAGGCAGGCTTGTGTTTCCTGCCTTCTGGGCAGTGTTCATCGACATGGCCCCCCAAGTCTTCATCGCTTTGGGCAATTCTGCGACTGTTCTCCAAATCTCTCCCTGAGCAGCGGCTGAGAAGATAGCGTGGGGTAAGTGAAGTGTGCGAGTGCTCGAGATATCTGCGACAGGGCTAGCCCAAATTTGCAGACGCACGATCAGGAAAACATGTCACAACTGGAATGACAAACAGTTCGTCCTTCATCGCCTGCTGGAGGAGGGGGGGGGGGGGGGGGAATTTCTGCCACATATGTAAGTTGTATGCTTACTGTAAAGACGTACATGTATGGTACGTGTAGCCCGGCGAAGCTACCGATCCACGTGTATGGATACGCTGGCATATGCTTAGTACATTGTGGCGGTCCCTCCACTCATTGGTAGTGTCATGTGAGTCCGTGGTATCAGCGCTGATCTTCGCACGTGCGACCATGTACATGGTCGGCAGCCTTGATTAAACTTTTTTGCAGCTGCATGAGACAATACCATTGACCAACTGCGCTCCGAGTTCGAGTGTCGGCGCGATAATACTAATTTCACAATGCATGGCATGGAAGCGAATCGCCAGTACGTGGTGGAGCCTGATCCATACGATACTCACTCCGCGATCGATACGTGGCGCCCTCGTGCACGAACACATCACGCGAATGAAGCATTTGAGAAGGCTCGAAAACGTGCAAGTCACGTCGGCGGCCATTTTCGTGCGCGCACACATCATGTTCAAGTGAACGGTCAGCGTGTGCGCACACATCACCCTGCTGCAGACATACTGAGGTCCATATATTACCGTGCAAGACAGAGCGCGACTTTGTGGACAGTGCCGCGCGGTCCGTCCGTTTTCGCTGTACGGGAAACAAACCACCGAATGCGTTTCAATTGAACGCTTATGATTTCCTACCGCATTCTTGGATATGTATTTCCCTGGTTCCGGTGTAATATAGACAGCTGTGTAAGCTTTCTGCACGTCGACGGGGAGGCTGGTCGATGTGGTATAACAGGCGTCTGTTGTGCCAATTGCCTTGCCTGGCCAAGTTCGGCTCCCAGTGACGGCCTCCCAAAATTCATACATGCATGAGGTACATGGATGCTGCAAAACTGTTTATTAGCGGTGAGTGGTACGGGTGACATTGCGGGCCGTGGTGCCTACCCGGCCTGCGTATCTATCTATCAGCTTCCCAATACTTCCCCTCATTTCCTCAGGTCAGTAACGCCGAAAGTTCATGCGTGGAGGGGACGAAATAGATCGGACCCGAGCTTCGCAAGCACGTCGTGACCACAAGGGCTGAAAAGTGTTGATGACGCTTTTGGCCTATAACAACGCGGTCGGCCTGTACGGTCAGACAAAGCGTCAAACAAGGAACTGAGCGAAGTTATCCTGCACTTTTGGACGTGCTAGCTCTTCGAATGACTTCCCAGGTTCCTGAGGTTCTATGCAGCATACGCTGAGACTTAAAGCACTGCATTTAGCTGAACTTGCGTAGCACTTGATCAATCAACGCTTTTTCCGCTTGTTTAGCGAAGGTTTGGCTTCATGGGTGTGCCTCAAGCGTTCTCTGTCGGCACTTTGTCAACCACAAAGTGGATACGGTGGGATGGGCGCGAATTCTCATCACACAGGCTAAGATGTGTATCGCTATTGTGGTGTGGTGAGTATTGTTGTGCAGGTGGCAGGGCAGTGGTTACATGTGTGCCTTTAGAGGTCGCATTGTACTTTGGACGGTGGTTTGATGTTTTGTTTTGCACAGTATCTTCAGCAATATGCATTTACAAAGGTGCGTTGGGCTCTCGACCTTCTGTCTGCAGTGGTGTTCACCATGGTATGCTGCGATCTCGAGTTGCATGGCGATGGTGCAGGGTGGAATTTACCGTACAGCCAGGGTGGGTTTGCTATGGAAATAATGTTTCTATTTCTCTACGTGGTCGTGGAAGTCCCACGTCTGCAACTGGGCTCTAGTGGAAATAAAGCAGAGAAACTTGTCCATGTCATTCTCATGATTGCTATTACACCAGCTGTGCTCCTCTTCTTGGCATATTACACCAGCTGGCAAATATATGTGTATGTACCTTGGCAACGGCTATTTCAATTCATCAAAAAGACGAAACACTGCCGAGGACGCACGTGACGTTACATATGCGTGTCCTGCAGGCTCCGCATTGAGCAAATTTTGGGAGGCACTGCAATGGCATTTGTCATTTTGCAATTGTGCTTGGCACTGCTGCCCATGATCCGTATGCTCAGGTTGGCACCGTAACAAAGCAACATGCTTGACTTCAACTGAGCGCTTTTCCGTCAGGATGATATGCTGCATGGATTCGTTGGAAACTGGTAGCAGTGAAAACCGTTCGTAACAGCTCGCACTGGGCTGTTGGACCATGAACATTCGGGCTCGAGGTACTGCTACGTGCCACCATGTTCTGGCATTACTCAGGATGGCGATTGGAGACTTTCTCAACTCGTCCTTCGCTGCAAGTCATGCCACGATGTGATCAGCTGTGGGAGAAGACTCATGTGTTTTTGCGATGCGCTGGATGTCGGGCTGGATGTTGGCCAACAATATCTTTGCACGATTTGGGTTATTCGTTCGCAAGGCACACAGGCTGGGTATGGCTACCATCATTTCAGAGTTTGTCGTTCCGCTATTGGCATCTGCATATTGGGTTTTGGACGGACATCACACATGGTTGCATGATTGCTTACATTGGGCATGTTCGGGCTCACCAAGTCAAGTTGTCTCCTGACATCCATATCATCATTTAGTCCGCCCTTCCTGCAGCCCTACTTGTGCGGACACCCGTGTGTTTTGATGTGCTGGTGTTGGATGTACGAATGTGGCTCACAAGGGCACCAATGGAATGAGCTGAGTACTGTTGGATGCTGCTTGTCATAGATATCAGTCGTGGTTGCCACCGATCAGCATCTTCTGTAAAACAAAGGATACACTTTTCGCATGTGCTCACAGCACATTATACATTCTGTATATTTTGGGAGTACAGGCTGAGAATCACGAGCAAGCGTCACAAAACCAGGACTCACTCAAGTTGACTTCTGACCAAGGGTTATTGCATATCACAACGGAACTGTTGTCGTTTTCACACACGTCACAGCAGCACAAATCCATGAGGTACAGTACCAAAACGTCATCCTGTACTGCTACACAAGGTTTTACATCTGGCATTGATCATGACATCTCGAGGTACAGATACACAGCTATCAACGCAGCACACTGCATACATAATAATAAAGCTTGTTCCGGTGACCGTTCAAGTGTCGTTGCAACCATGCGCATAGATCTGATGTGTACAACGCGACCATTCCAGTGCTCCTGCCGTCGGCTGACGACTCAACCTGGCTCAAATTACAGCATCGAATGCTGCTGCAGCAGGCGCGCCAAATGCTGCCCCAATTGAGGATCACACTGGCTCCAGTAACCAATCCAAATTCGTCTCACCTCTGGCGTCACCCGCTCAGCCATCAGTGCATCTGCAACGCGTTCCACAAATCGATCTTGCCTGGCCTTGTCAAAGCTCCGCCACCTTGCACCAGCCTGGAACAACAAAATTACCAGTCAGTAAGAAGGCTCTGATCACTTTTGATCATGATGCGCAACTGACTTGGAGGGAACAAGTCTGAACTCACGTTAAAAATAAAAAAAAAACCTGCATTCACTTAGCCATATCCTGTTGGAAATTGACAACTCAGATAACGTGAACACATGCCGAAGGGGTAAAAATACTGACTACCGCTGACAATTCTACTGGGTTGCAAAAGCTACCGGACATATACAAGATGGAAGAGCTGCAACCACACCTGGGAAAAATTATTTTCTTTGGCAATCATCTTCCGCTCTCGCTGACCTTGCAGAACCTTAGAATTCTGTGGGTACGGCTGCGCATGCTGTGCTGGATCATGGCGACTTGGAAAGTAGTTGACTTCTTCCTGTCGGTCAACCATGTTCATAGCGCCATCATGGTGATTATTGTGGAATGGGCATTTGGGAGCATTGATCGGTAGCTGCAGGTAGTTGGGCCCAAGGCGGTGGCGCTGCGTGTCGGGGTAACTGAAGATGCGAGTCTGCAACAGCTTGTCCTCCGAGTACCCAATGCCTGGAACTATCATAGCAGGTGCAAATGCGATGCTTTCATTGTCGTTGTGGAAATTATCTGGGTTCACATTCAGGACCATGCGACCCACGGGCTGCAGGGGGAAGAGGTTCTCGGGCCAGACTTTGGTGACATCCAGTGGGTCAAAGTCAAAGCGGTCCTCATCACGCGGGTCCAGCGTCTGGACACAAAGAGTCCACTCCGGAAAATCACCACGCTCGATGGCCTCGAACAGGTCTGCGGTGGCATGTGAGTGATTCTTGCCACCGACCTGCTCTGCCTCGTGGTCCAATAGATTCTTTTCCCCTGCATCCAGCAGAAGTAAGGCAATGCTGATATATATATATATATATATATATATAGAGCGACTCTTACATGTAGAGACGCAGCAGATGAGGTGGCCCGCAGCACCAGCTGTGATTGAGCACAGCTCCACTGTGCTATGTGACAGAATGTTGAAATCAGCATCGAACACATACCGCACTTGGGGAGCCAATGGAACTTCACATAAACCTCTCTGCCTGCCTGATTAAGAAGCTTGAACGTGTGCACGCCAAATCCAGGCATGTGGCGGTAGTTCAGGGGGATGCCAACATCGTCCAGCAGGAATGTGAACATATGGCAGCTTTCAGGATGATGCGAGAAGAAATCCCAGATGCGCCACCTGCAAACATGCTCTGAGAATCATATCTTGTTCTGAGGACGTACCACACATACACCCCCCAGACAGCCCGCTCAATTCATAAGTCCATGAATGGAACACACACCACTCCTGGATGTGATTGCGCGGGTTTGGCTTGAGGGCGTGCACCATGTCAGGGAACGATATGCCATCCCTGATGAAGAACACTGGCATGTTATTGCCGACCATGTCATAATTGCCTGCACCATGTACCCCAGGTATATGTATGTAGTATATGGATGTATGTGTCAATGTGTAGCCACATCCATATGATAATTGACCCCTCGGAAATCCGGGTCCGTTATCGCCGCCAACAACACCAGGTGCATGTGTCATTGTATGCTACAAATCCGGACACAGGAGGGATACAAATCCGGACACAGGAGGGTGTAATTCCGGAGACCCACAAGCATCGTTGATCAATTGCTGATCAGCAATTGAAGACACCTCTGGTCACAGGTGATCAGACATGTGCCTAACTCGCGTTGAACAAGTGCCAGCATTTGAAACATACCCTCACGAGTATAAAACTTCACCGCAAAGCCACGGGGATCGCGAATGGTCTCTGGAGAACCGCGCTCATGAATGACTGTAGAGAATCTGACAGCCACAGGAGTCTGAACTCCTGGTGCACGCAGGAAGTCCGCGCAAGTTAGATGTGATATGTCATGTGTGACCTCAAAGAATCCCTTTGCAGCAGCTCCCCTAGCATGCACAACGCGTTCCGGGATGCGCTCTCTATCAAAGTTGGCAAGCTTCTCCACTAGGTGATAGTCCTCGAGTAAGACGGGCCCCCGCTCACCAACCGTCAAACTGGATATGTTGTTCCAAACGGGCGCTCCACCATTGGTTGTCCAGTGACGGGAATCGTTGGCCGAGTCTGGGCGCAGCTGCAAACACAGCTGTATGTCAGTTGTATGATATGGGATTGGGGCTGGCGAAGTCACGCAATAGTGTCGATGGACCAGGAGTTTTGACTGTGATCTGATTTTCACCACATGGCCACATGTCGTAGGGATGAGTCACATAAACGTTCAAAAAACGCGGCTTACCAATATAGAACGCTCACAGCTGCTTGTGTATTTTTCTAGTGCGTGCATCATTCCAGCAGGTACCAACCTGTCCCAGCATGACATGGACTCAAACGCAAACGATACAGACCTGTGTCTACGTGGAAATGACGTCATACTTGCTGTGGGTCAGCGCGCCAAATGGTGATAACAAGTCGGTTGAAAGTAATATGAAAACGAATGTTGCGCGTGAGGGAGCAAGTTGAACCCCGCACGAAGGAAGGAAACAGTTACGATCGAATCGCGATGAGCGCTGATGAGGCAGGATATGGTGGCCTTAACGTGCCCGAGCGGTATCAAGAATGAGCCAGAAAAGCACTACAATCGTATGCAAGCACATTTCAAGCTCGAGGGCCGCTCTCATGTCCTGCGTCGATGCCGAGCCATGCAGGAGCTGCAAGATGCCCAGCGGCATGCCGGCAGTATGTCCGGCGAAACGGAAATGTCGGCGACAGGTACAAAACGTACAGTGAAATCCAAAGTGCACAACAGCGACAGCAACGAATGATTAGGTACCGTAGAGTTCCCTTCAAACTCGCGAAGGCCCGTCTGGCATGTAGTTGCCACGTCACATGGCCTTCGAAACGCCAGGCGACCAGATTCACGATGCCGCACCTTGTCGGACTGCATGACTGTAACTTTTGTATTGAGTGTGAGCAAGCTCGTGAGTGTGTGGTCGTCCCGATCCGCAGCGGAGCGTTTGCAACCCAAGTCTCCGAAAGCATGCAGCAGCCAAGTGAAGCCCCTGAGAGGGAAGACTCGTGCAGAAGTGGTCTTGTTGATTTCGAATACGCACTGGCGATGTGATGTTAGCACCGGGACTGACGATACAGCTCCAATCCCGGCGACCAGACCGCATCGCACCGGTCGTGCCCTCGCTGTCTCGAGAGTGCCGCTGTCCAAGCGATGCATCGCGATGCTACCGTTCCAAACACAAGAAGCCCTATGAATGGACAGCACTGGCAGATCTGCTGCATTGGCGCGTACAGAGGTCTAGGGCTGGGCAGTGTAGCGTTGGTGTTCCCCTGTGGGCTACTAGTACGAGTGTTGCCATCCCATAATTCGCAGTTCTCGCCTCCTGGCGGAATATCAGGACAGAATACGATTGCTGGTCTGATCCTTCTCGTTGTAGGTCCTAGGTGCGCATTAGCAATCACGAGAGCGTCGAGCCATGTCGACCGCATCCTGTTTGCGCCCCGCTGCCGGGACCCCCGCGCTTCGATCTAGGCATCTGCGCTTCACGCCGGCAATACCAGTGACCCGTAGATCCTTAAGCGTTTGCTGTGGGCTGCGCAAAGATGACGATCGCGCCAATTCCGTGCAAAGCGTCAGTGATGTGGAACAATGGGCTCCGGGGAAGGGACACCAAAGAATGTTCCTCACAACGCTTCTTGCCTCGGGGATGGGTGGTGTGATGGGACTGCTGCCTGATTTACAAGGCCCCATCTCGACATTGCAGGCCATTCTCATTCTGTGCGCCATAGTCGCTTTCCACGAGCTCGGCCACTTCACGGCCGCGCGTGTACAAGGCATACACGTCTCGAAGTTTGCGATTGGCTTTGGACCCTCACTCTGGAGCTATAAAGCGGGGGATGTAGAATACTCGGTAAGAGCTTTCCCCCTTGGAGGTTTTGTCGCCTTCCCAGACAATGATGAAGACTGCCCATACCCAGAGGACGATCCCGATTTACTGAAGAACCGGCCGATCTTGGACCGGTTCTGGGTCATATCTGCTGGTATGCTTCACACGAGCTTGCTCACCGCAATCTCCCTGATGAGTTGTCTGCGTCATTGCCCTGCCCTGCCCCTCCCAGATTTCAGCTGGAAGGATGTGCTTGTGCAGGGGTTGTCTTCAATGTGATCCTGGCCTTCATGGTCACGGTCGCACAAGTGCAGAATATTGGGTACATGCTGACAACATACAGTCCTGGCGTGCGGGTCCCCATTGTGATGAAAGGCTCTGCAGCAGACCGATATGGTGTCAGGCCTGGTGATGTAGTCCTTGCCCTTGACGATCAGGTGGTGGCCCCAGGTATGCTTCCGTCCGTGGCCATGCGCTGGAATCACTGCAAAGGTGCAGCCAATCAATGTTGACCCCAGGCTCGATTTTGCAGCGCTGTACAGTGACAGCAGCGACCACTCTGCACCCTGAGGGCATTGTCCCGCCAGATCCTTTCATCCCTGCACATCAGCTCAAAGCCCTATGTCCTGCTGACCTGTTTATGGCAGTCTGATTGATGATGTGCAGGTCCAGCGGCAGTGCAGACGGTGGTCCAATCAATCAAGGAGCACCGCGACATTTCGATTGACTTGACAATCGCACGACCAGAGGGAATCCAGCACGTCCAGGTCCTGCCAGACATTGGGGCTGATGGCAAAGGCAAGATTGGGGTGCAGCTGCAGGGTAACGTTGACGTCGAGCGGAGGAAGGCGTCTGGCCCTGTGGAGCTTCTGCAGCAGTCGACTAAGGAGATCTGGCGGCTGCTGACAGCGACTTCTAATGGCCTTGCCGCAATGGTCAAGAACTTTGATCAGGCAAAAGACAGCGTATCCAGCCCGGTCGCTGTCGTCGCCGTCGGCTCGCAGGTAGCTCGTGAAAGCCCTGCAGGTGCACAACCAACCCCGTACACCCCTGCATGATTCGCCGAACGTCGGCCTCACAGCACGCATCAGCGTGCCCGTTATACGTCCTGCATCACACTCGTGGATTGTCTGGCATGGCATGAACGCAAACCTCATGTACCGTCACATGTGTAGTGTCACCAGAATGCTGGAAGAACAAGCGAGGCAGAGCGGGTGCCCATGCAGGCTATGGGTGGATCGGTGTGCTGACGACAGATTGCAATTGCAGGCCTGTACTCCTTCGCGGCGGTGGTGAACATCAATCTTGCTGTCGTCAACGTGCTGCCGCTGCCGGCGCTGGACGGTGGGTACCTGCTGCTGCTGCTCATCGAGGCCATCAGGCAAGGGAAGAAGCTACCCAAGGAGGTGGAGGCATCATTCATGGCGTCTGGCTTCCTGCTGCTTGTCAGCGTAGGCGTGTTTCTTATCATCAAGGACACTGTCACACTGCTGCCCAAGCTATGAGGTTGCATGCGCAGGAGGCGAGGGGGGGGGGGGTTACTGATTATCCCCACTACATGGCAGTCGTTCGCATGCAAGGCGAGGCCTGTGCTTGTGCTGTGGTGCATCGTCATCGCAGTGTGTAGTCATTGGCACTCTGTCAATTGCGGCATAGCCCCGTACTAGGCTTAGTGTAGGCATAAACGATGCCGCAGTGCTCAGGTGAAGGACTGACGCAGGTGATCAAGTTTACATGAGCACAGGACCGAAATTCAGTTTGGCAGCATGTGTAACTCGTGTACAGCTGGGATTTCTGCAGAGCATACACAGCAATGCCGTTTCGATCAGCTGAGCAGCGATGATACTGCAGTATACAGCATGCTAACAGAGCCCCCAATCATAGAAATCTGTACAGTCCTATCGAGACGTTTCCGCCGGCGAACTTCGCTAAATCTAACTCCTTCCATGCCCATAGATTTGAACATGGTCGATCTAAAAAGCCCTGGAAACATCTTGTTGAAAGCTGTGTCCATGATCGACGGGACAATCAGTTGTGCCAGGCTCTGATCCGCCTTGTGTGATTCAACAACCAGGGACTGCGCATCCAGTGCCCTCTCCTTCGAATACAATGCTAGTGCTGCAGCTCGATCGTCCTGCATCGCATGCACGGCCTTCAAGCTCAGGTGGATGACTTGTATCCACCTCAACTCAACAACAGCTGAAGCAACTCACTGTCATAGAAAGTGCATGGACTGAATCGTGAGAGCATGTCCGAGGCAGCGCACCGGGTGCCTGACAAGGCACTGGCTCAGCCATCGAACATCGTCCAGAGCACCATTCACACCAAGGCCAAAGTAAGGTTTCACCGTGTGTATTGCATCACCTGCCAGCACCACACTGTTGGAGTAGTGCAGGTCAGGCCAGGCATATTGAAATGTCGGGACCTTGCTCGATGGCTGCTGCACAAAGGCCTTGACCTCGCTGTGGGGAATCAAGGGGAACATGTTTGGGAACTCGGTCTTCAGGAATTCCGCTGCCTGCTCCTCTGTGGTGATTCCCAGCACCTCATCATCGTCGATATTGAAGAAGATCTGCCCAATCTGGGAGCCTGTGCACCCACAACCGCCAGCTTGTGATGTGGAAACATGAAATGCGAACAAGTCAGTCCATGCGGTCAAATTTCCCCGCCATTCTCAGGGAGGACTCACACATGGGGTTCGATCACTCATCGCAAGCAAGGCAGACCCTCAGATTCAAGTGCACGTAGCTCAGCCATCCGAAAGCATGCCCAGCCCACAAAGATCCTGCCAATTTACATGTGAGACCATGGGTTCATGTAAGAGTATTTGCATGCATAATGGCTGGCTACCTTGTGAGGATGTTGGCATGTGCATCAGGTTTGTTTGACAGACATGTCTGGGCTGGCAAAGCAGGGCACCTGACTTTGTGGGCTGGCTCTCAAAGACACGCCCTGCGGCAGACCGCTCTGCAATCCTGCACATGCCGCTTCCGTCGGCGGCGGAATACTCTGTGCCCTGCACCGGGATGACGATAGTCTTGTAGACACGCGTATTCTGCCTCTTCTCCTCCAGCTTAACACTGCGGACCTCGCCCAGGCCCTGCTCCTCCAGCAGCGTCCGCACCGCGCTGTTTGCTCCATCTGCTCCTACCTGCAGGCGTGTGCTCTGCCTCCTGCAGCTCAGCATGCGACGCAGTGGCGATCTGTGGCAGAGGATCTTTCGCACAGCAGTTCTCTGCCGGGATCTCTTGCTCGGAAGCCCATGGGCAGTCCCTGATAAGCAAGCATATGCGAATGAACATAGAGGTGCATCTCAGTTGCGAGTGTTCGCAGAGTCTGTGCCACGCACCACAAACTCAGCTTCGGTCGTCCCCTCAGACTCTGCAGCACCGGGGTCAGCTGCAGCAGAGACAGGTCCGGCCCCCTGTGACCACTTCAGCGAGACCATACCGCCGGCTTGCATGGTCAGCTCCTGGAGCTGCATGCTATGCCGCACACGAACGCGGCCAACGTGCTTTTCCTCTATGTGCTCCAGCATGCATGCCACTAGCCGGTCTCGCTGTATCACCTGCACCGCATCCAAGGCCTGTGCTAACAACATTACGAACAGAGGAGCAGCTCAATGGCGCATGTACCATAGCCACTGCGCATGAAGGTTACTCGTGTGTGGCGCACTTGTGGAACGGGGTTTCCCCTGGACGGCACATGCCAGACGCGCTTCCCGTCAGGGTTTTGTGGACTCCATTCCTGGCGATATGCGTCCGGAGCGCAGCAGCTATCAATCCGATCATATGCTCCAAGCTCCCGAAGCACTGCTTGTCCTTTACCTTTGATGATATTGTTGTAAAATCGATAGCTGGTGCCCCACAGGCCATCACCGGACGGCTTCGGGCGGGGAAGCTTGTCCCATACCTCTATGTTCCCCCATCCTAGTTGTGAAAGGTACATCGCTGCTGCGAGGCCGCATGGCCCACCACCTGCAGCAGGAACGGGTTGGGTTTCATGTGCCGACGACATGTACTTTTGCCGTACATGCACCGTTGAATGACATGGTTGAGAGACAATCGAGGTCTCTCATACACAAGGTATGGTCATCACGTGTAGAACCGCTGCGGCTGAACGTGGCGACGCTGGCGTTTGTCCCAAGACAGCATCAGCACCCTCGATCCGGCTTACCACGGATCGTGCGTCCAGTGACATCCTGCGCTGGCACGGCTAGGCATAGAAACATATGCATATAGTGAAGTTCGTCTGCAGACGCAGCTTCACGGGCTACAGTGAGAATAGCAATTGGACTTGAGCACTGAAGGCACTCACCAACGATGATTGTACTTGCAGGTGCTGCAACATCACTCACGGCTCCATTTTGTCCCGCAGTCACGCTACTTGCGAACACTTTTATGCTAATTCGCTGCATCGTTTCTGCAGGTGCGGGCCTTCTGCCGGTGCGGGCCAAGGGACCGCGGCAGCGAGGTTGACGGGGACACCATTGCCCCGTCTGCCTGTGCGTGTCAGCTACACGGCTGCAACTAGCTGCAAAGTGTGCCATGCTCAAGTTCTGAAATGTGATCACGGTGGGCCGCTAAGCTTTGTAGTAAAAACCCACGTAAAGTTATTTGCCCGCTGACTTCCGTCTATTAATTGCGCACCACCAAACGTCAGACACGACGCCGTTCACATGTATGACTCCAGAAGAACCAATCGCAATTTCTCCGTACGCTTGCGAGGAGCTTGCCATTCGCTGCGTGGTCCCCCTCAGGCTGGCATAGCTGCTGGCATGTTAGAAAGCTGGCCAATATCTCGAGATACTGCTCGACATCGCCGACGAGGTACCGATGATGTTCTGGACTCTGCACGCAACTCCAGCACCCCATTCGCCAGCCTAATGACCCGGAACCTGAACTGACCACAGTCGAAGGCAGTAGATAGTCATGCTGACGATTTGCACGGCGAAGTCAATGTGCGAGCCAACTGGGCGCGCTGTCATGCATGGTGTGATGGGCCAATCTTCTGACGCAGAGCGTTCCCGCCTCTCCATTCAACATGGGGGGCATGAAGCATCCCTGAACTCGTGTGCATTCAAGCTATCACTCCGCCTGACCGAAACTGCTTACATGCCTCATGCCTCAATGATCCAGATCACATCAGTAGCCCATGTTCAGGTGCTACAAAGCGAGATCCGGCTTGCACAAGATGCATGTTCAGGCGACGTCCTGCATGCAACGTCCACGGCACCATTCCTACAGGAAAATGGTCACAGCACGCCTGTGATTGGGCGTGCTGCTGGCATGCAGCATGACTGCATCTGAATGCTCCTGGACCCTGCCGGGTTTCATGCCCTGGCAGGACACACCCCTACATATGCCCACACTGCTGCCCTGCTGATGTCACACGGGCAAGCCAGGCAGCAGTCGCGGAACTTTCGGTCCCGTCCGACGACCTCTCGGGCTCACCGGGCCTGTGCGACGGGGCGGCCCGCTTTGCCTGCCCTCCTCGAGGTCTCTACTGCTAGCTCCTGCCCGGTGGGGGTTGTTGTGCGCGCTTGCGGCGCGCGTCGCCGTAACGTCTCGCCTGAGACATGCTGCCGTCGCTCCAAGGCAATGGTGGTGGATCGGGCATGCTGCGCAGTAGGGGCATGGGTGTGTAGGTGCCACTCGAGAGCGGTCTGCATCGTGGCGAGTGTGGGGAGGGGGTTTGTGTGTGGGGACTGGGGCCCCTGCATTGTTTGTGCCCGGCGGCGGTGTGTGTTGGTGTCCGGCCGCCCGGGCCACGCGTGCGGTGGGGTTTGTAGGGATGGTGCCACTTTGTGGAGCGGGTGCACGCGGGTTTGAGTGGGGTTTTGCTTGTGCGCGGTCGTGGGAGTGTGCTGGTGGAGGCGTGCGCAGGTGGTGCTGATGGAAAGCGGTGTCTGAATGGTGTATGCTACAAGGGCAAAGGCGACAAGGCAGATAGCAATCCGAACAGCGAGTGCCTCGAGAACAGGTTCACCAATCCAGCAGACCGCACCCAAGCCACAGCCAGCAATCCTCACACACCAAGCACCCGTTCAACCCCGCACCAAGCAAAGCAAGCTGCGACCCGCTTAAGCAGAACCCTGCGCGCCCATACCGATGCACTCAAACACCCCAACATGCACACACAAACACACAGAGGCACACGCACACACCCACGCCTACCCATTGTGCAGTCCCATATGCACCCACAGAGACATCCACTCAGCCGCTCTCAAGGCGGCCCGGCGCGAGGCTGCCCGGCTGGGCCACCTGACTACGAGGGGCCCCAGCCCTAGACCCGCGGCCGTGCCCGACACATCCACAACGCAGCAGACGGTCCGCCTCACACCCAAAGCCTGTACCAGACCACACCGGGGCCACGCCTGCCGCGCCCCAGGCAATGCATCCACCACCCACCCCGCGTGCTGGGCTGAGCCGTGGTGTTCTGTGTGGCTTGTGTGGCTGCTGTTTCCTGTTCGTGTCGTGGCAACAGATTCTGCGGTGCTACCTGCCTTTCCGACTTTCCTGTCCTTGTTACATATGCCCTCACGTCTACAAGCACAACCCATCACAAGGTTGGCGGACACTAGCCTGCACAGCGTTGCATGACTGCAGCGCAGATTGCAGCAAGCGTGATCCCTATGATAGAAAATTGTACAACGCGGTCCAAGCGCTTTCGCCGACGCGCGTCATTGAATCTGACCCCCTCCAGCTCCATTGACTTGAACATTGACCCTCTGAACAATCCGGGAAACAGCTTATTGAAAGCTGAGTCCATGATTATCGGGAATACGAGGTTCCAAAGGCTCTGATCAGCCTTGTGAGACTCGACGACCAGAGCTTGAGCATCCAGCGCCCGCTCTGCCGAGTACAATTGCAGGGCGGACGCTCGATCGCCCTGCAGCCACAGTTGAACAGGTCAGCAGTGCCATTGTAGTAAGCAGGCAGCTGCATGCTAGCTCAGGGCTTGCCAGACCACAAGTGAGCACGGCATATGCCACCAATACATCTTGCAGTATTGTCAGGATTACGTACCGGGTGCTGTGTAAGGCACTGATGGAGCCATCGCACATCGTCGAGCGCGCTGTTGACACCGAGGCCAAAGTAAGGCTTTACGGTGTGAATGGCATCGCCTGCCAGCACCACACTGTTGGAGTAGTGCAGGTCAGGCCAGGCATACTGGAATTTCGGCAGCTTACTCGCTGGCCGCTGTAGAAAGGCCTTGACCTCGCTGTGGGGGATTAGCGGATATATGTTTGGGAACTCAGACTGCAGGAATGCTGCTGCCTGCTCCTCTGTGGCAATGCTCTCGACCTCCTCATCGTCCACATTGTACAATATCAACGCCAGCTGATTGCCTACATGAATGTTGGGTTGCACAGACGAGCTCTCACGCATCTCTGCCGCCGCGTAACACGCATAACAGGGTAGGATTCGTCCCTGAGTATCTGGCTACATGACCAGAAACTATGCGACTTAGCCACGGCAGGGCTTCATCGTGCGGTTGTACACTCATTTTGCGCATGCCCGTGGAAGCCAAGTAACACAACCATCATTTGCATGAGACGAGCAAACACTGAGCTCCACCTTGCGAAAACGAGCGACAGCTCCAATTCAGGTGCAAACCTACCGTCTTCCAGCATTGCTCAGTGCCGGCATGAGCTTGCACTGCTGATGCGAAGCTGCAGTTAATTCACGTGTCATTGCGCGTCGTAGAGTGTTTGCTGGCATCGCTATCGCGTCTCACAGGGTGGCGCACCTTCTCTCGTTGGCAGGCTCTCAAGCACTCGTCCGGCGGCAGAGCGCTCTGCTAGCCTGCAGATGCCGCCTCCGTCAGGTGCGGAGTACTGCGTGTGCTGCACTGGGATCGTGATGTTCTTGTAGACCCGGGTGTTCTCCCTCTTCTCCTCCAGGCTTACTTTCTGCACAGAGCCGAGGCCATGCTCCGTCAGCAGCTTCCGCACCACGCTATTTGTGCCGTCTGCCCCCACCTGCAGCATGCTGTGCCACTCGCAATCAGACCACCGCTCGGTCATCAGCCCGGAGACCCAGTAGAGTAAAGCTGCATAGGGTAGGAGGGTGCGCTTGGCTGCAGATGGGTGCAGTTGGCTCAACAAAGAGGCTACGTGTTGGTCAGGGCGCCCTGACCAGAGCGTTCTGGCAGCAAGGAGTGCAGTGTGTAGGATGCACGCCAGGACCTACTGCACCTAGGCGGAGTAGCAAGGCATACCACAAACTCGGTCTGCGCTGTGCCTGTGGGCTCCATAGCGGCTTGGACCTGTGGGACGGTGCCGTCTGTGATAGATGGGGCCCCTTGTGACCACTTCAGCGAGACCTTGCCATCGTCCTGCACGGCCAGCTCCTGGAGCTGAATGTTGTGCCGCACGCGGACCCGGGCAGCGTGCTCTTCCTCTATGTGCTCCAGCATGCATGCCACCAGCCGGTCCCGCTGTATCACCTGCATGCATGCGTTGCAGTTGGCAGCCTACATGCTGTGCGTTGAGGTGATGGCAGCGCATTGATCAGTCCGCCACAAGCCTGGAAGCATGTCTATACGTGATGTGGGATACGTCAAACACGCCTCCCAATGCTGGCCCTCCTGAGTACACCCACACACCAGATGGAGCCCTGCTGCACCAGCATGTGCACTGTTGACTGGGGGCAAAATTAGGCGTCGCGTAACTCAGCACCTGGGGCGTCGGGTTTTGGTCATCATCTGTATACACAGTGAGTTTGCCTTCAGGTCGCTCAGGGGTCCACTCCTGCCTGTAGTTTGAAGGAGCGCTGCATTTGATCACTCTATTGTACGCGCCAAGTTCATGGAGTGCCGCCTGGCCCTTTGCAGAGACGATGACGTTGTAGGAGCGATCTGCAGTGCCCCAGCGGCCGTCGTCCGATGGCTGAGGTGGCGGCAGCATGTCCCAGACCTCGATGTCCGGCCAACCCATTTGAGACAGGTACATTGCTGCTGCGAGGCCACAGGGCCCGCCACCTGCAGCAGCGGTGGCACTTGTACATGCATCACAAGTACACTGTGCTCTGCACGGAGTCATTGAGCAGGGTCTTCGCACGGGAGAACTTAAGCAGGTCTGCATCTGCCCATGCAGAGCCATGCCGAGCTCTGAAGAGCTGCTGTGCACTCCCGAAGGCGTGCATAAGCCCAAACGATAGTTCTGCTGCAGTACGAAGCTCTGTATCTACGTTGTGCACTGCGTTTGATGCGAATGGACGGCAGTTGCTGTCAAGTGGACACTGCTGAGAACGGTCAGGGCCGATCTAGGACCGCGTTAGATCTGGCCCGGCGCAGCTGAGTTCGCAGCTCACCAACTACAACGCTGCGTTGGGGCACGTCAGTGTGGATCCCTCCATTATGTGCCTTCGCCTTCACTGTTCCTGCCCGGACTGCTCTCCCGACGACATGCTTCCGGCAAGGTCGACGTAGGCTCACATGGACGCCGACATTGCTTGCCGCGGGAGCTACCCTTTTGAACATCCTCGACACCATAGCGGATACCGAAGCGCAGGTTCACATGTGCAGAAGCCCGAGGCAGTGCTAGCCCGATGTCAGCCAAGCACAGCACCACAGGTCCTTGGCATTGTTGTGACCGCGTGATTAGCCGACAGATTGTCCTAATCAAGTGGAGTTTATGCGTCGAGCATGCACACTCGGGAGCGTTGGCCCGAATTTGTTGGTTTCACAAAGCTGTGCTACGCGAAAAAGTCGGAGAAGCGGGTAGCACCGCAGGATCCATGCGCATAATATGAACAACCACCTAAGCAGTCCACATGGAATACCACCCGGACCCCGGTGTCCACCCGCACCGCCCACGCCCACCAGCTCCCACGTCCCCCCATCTGTCTTTTTTTTACATTAGCCATTCGACGCCCGACTTGAAGGGAGTGTCAGTAGATGGTGAGTGAGATACATGGTCTCCTGGCGCCTGCAATCCGCAGCCAATACGGTTGCTTTGTGACTGGGAAAGCCTGGAGCCTTGAAGTTGAGGCATGTTTGGCCTGTTTGTGCCAAAAGTGGGGTCCAAAATGACCAGTTGAGCCTCAGTAAGAAACTGCTGGGTACTCATGGCCGCCATCACTGCACCCAATGCACTTGTATGCTAATTTCAGGCTGCTGTGGGGCTGCAGCAATGTCGGTTCTGCCATGTGCAGCCTCTGCCAAATCCACCAGCATATGTGTTTCATGTCTTCACAATCAGTACTCCTATCACCTCGCAGCCCCAAAATCCGTAATCCCATGACTTCGACTCTCATGTGCATGCTGCCTGATCACTCATTCGTTTCGCGCCAAGTTACATATCTCGATCGATCGATGCATCCGGACCACCGGAATTCAATTAACATATCTGTCGTTTCCGTGAAAATCATTGCCGCTGATCTCGCGTTGTGCTGAATATAATTATGCTCAGCACCTTTTGGCTCAGTTTCGGCGGGCGGCGTGATGCATGGTGCTGACGCGAGGAGAGCGATTGTGCCTGAAACAGACTGCCATGTTATTTTCCCTATCGGTTGTACACCACGCCACTCTCGCCGGCACGCAGTCTCGACAAGACTCCAAGCACGAGCAGCAGGACAACAGCAGGAACACGACAAACCTGATTCTTCATTATAGGCCAACCTGAGTTGATTCTGCAGCCAAAATGCGTGAAGGTACAATGGCGCCTTGGACTTGCATCGCGTTGTGGACCTGTCTACCGAGGTATGAGGCTCGACACGCAAGTCTCGAACCTCATATCCTGAAGAATGAGTATCGTCTAATATATTGCGCTGCCATCTTTATCAACGTAAGGGTGCTTGCCGCCGTTGATTAAGTTAACGACACACTCGCGCTTTTCGTGCTCGACAAGGAACAGCCAGTACCATCAAGGATACACAGATCCCGCAGCGCAAATAACCTAAGCCAATTGTATCTTAGATTGATGTGCGCTGTCCGATGTTGTTGGCTGTGAAGAGAGCACCGTGAATCTCAGTTGTGCCAGCCTGGCAGCCCGGAACAAGCCGTTTCCTATAGAAAAGTCGGACTATCAACATAAAGCGGATGAATTGATTGATGTCTCTAGTGGAACAGGCTGCGCCTTGCCACCGTGGTTTCTCGCGCCACACGAACATCGTTGGAATGGGTCGACGCGAGGCTCTCTCCACGAAGTATAGACAACTGTGTCGAGACATATGGAAAAACACGCTTTGGCAAGTGACAGCAGCGTGAGATGGCAGTCGTTACGCAGCTGCTGGCAACAATGGTGACCTGCATTTTGATGCTGGCAACAACGGTGGCCTGCCCCGCTCGCGACAGATATATGCTTCAGCAGGTCATTCAATGTTCTCACTGTTCCGGGCAGGCATGGCTATTCTATCGCTTCCAAACAAAATTATCACAGCAGTGCAGTTGTGTATTGCGTCGTGGCACGAACGCCGACCTGTTGGAACGGAGAGGTTTCCAATCGGTCCTAATGAAAAAGATGCGGTCAATTGTGTGTTTGAAGTTGCTGTGTAAACGTGTGACGGGATGCCGAGCAGTACAGTCGTAAAGCAGTTGTCCAGTGCTACAGCGACACTAAATGACCGCGCAAATTCGCCGCGAAAGCCATGCTTTACATAAAAATGACAAACCAAGAATGTCTCATGTTTCCGCTGTTGTTCTGATGCTTGTGCTGTGAGTTTTGTCGAGGCTGCAAGCTAGCGAGGGTGGCGCGGTGTACAACCGATAGGGAAAATAACACGGGGGCCCACGTCCACACCCGTACACAACTGGGTACACGTGCACAGGTGGCTGCAGGGTCTGCCGCAGCCTCGAGAACGCGATGCGCGATATTCCCTCCGCTGTGCAGTCGCTTGCCAGGTCCGCGCCACGGCTACGCTGATGGCACGTCATGGGAGAAAAGCAGTGTTGGCGGAACTGACAGTCCCGCTCGACGACCTCTCGCCGCTTACAGGCCATCCGGCCTGAGCGGCAGGCAACCCCTCTGGATTCCCACCCGCTCGACGTTGTCGCCCGTTGGCGTCTACCTTGGGCTTCCAGGCTCAGCCCAGCACACAGGTCGATGGCGGCCTCATAGCCTGGGGTGATTGTGGCGCGGCGGTCACGTCCCCAGTGCGGTTTCGTGTGGGCTTCGGACGTGCCAGGTTGCGCGGCAGTGCGTGTGCTGCGGATGTGTGGGGAGGGCTGGGTCCGCGGCAGGGGGCCCCCTGCAGTCGGGTGGCCCGGCCTGGCAGCCTCAAGCTGGGCCGCCTCGGGCGAAGCTGCGTCGCAGACCCACACGTGTGGGCAGGGGTGGGTGTGCTACAAGGACAAATTCGGGGAGGCAGATAGCACCGCCGGGAGAACGTACAAGAACCCCAATGCCGCCGCCATCAGCGAATGCATGCGCAGGCACAGCAGGTCAAAGCAAAAATTTGCAGCAGATCAGCTTTGCGTTCCCACCAGGTGGACAAAGTGCCCACCGAAATGTCACCTACTACAATGCTGCTCACAGGCATATTGTGACATCGCTTGTCTCCACTGTCGGCAGCTGGGGCTGCAGCTCCGCTCTCTGCGTTAGTGACCCTTAGCACCTGACGCCCAGGGCGCACGCTGGCAGGCATGGTGCATGTTACCATTGCTGCTGTGGCGGTTTGAGCATTCAATAAAAGCTGCTGCATGCCGCATTCCGAGCAGGAGGGGTCTGGCATGTGGATGCATGTGACCTGCCTCTGACCGCTGTCCGCATTCAGTCGTTTGCACAGTGATGTTGTCGCACAAGGTCCCGCAGCCGCACTGCCGATCAGTGCATTGCATGTACTAACTCGTGCACATGCGAACAGGACCCAGACATGAGGCATTAGTTGCCGCGGAGGTACATGAATGCTATATGTGTCCACATGTACAGCTGCTTGTTTAGTCTCGGGGATAGACTTCAAACCTGAACTTCAGTAGACATGGCTTCATACAGAGGAGTCAGTGGCACACACCAATTGCTAGATGTTGCAGCTGTTTCGCGAGGCCGACCACGGCGAGTGCCGCTGGCCCGTAAATTATCAGCAATGCGCCTGCCACACACTGGTGATGCTGTGCAATATCTCGGCCACTGCCTGTGGGGTTACATGCTCGAACGAACTGTTGCAGCTGTCACATCCGTTTGAATGCAAGAAAATTCAATAATCTGACGCCATCTCTTAGATCATGGAACGGCAGTAAGTCTTGACCACGCAGAACAGCGTCCAGAGCGCGGTGCACGCAACAGCTAAGATTGCTCCAATCATCGAGAACTGGATTGTTCGATCCAACCTCTTCCGCCTGCGAACTTCAACAAACCGTGCATCTCCCTGGCTCATCGATTTGAACATTGATGGCCTAAATACTCCGGGAAACAGCTTATTGAAAAATGAGTCCATGATGATTGGAAAGATGAATTGCCAGAATCCTTGATCAGCCTTGTGGGACTCAACGACCACAGCCTGAGCATCCAGCGCCCTCTCCTTTGAGTACAGTGCCAATGCTGCTGCTCTGTCATCCTGCGGGCAATCGGCAAACTGCGTCACACAGCCAGCTTACAAACTTAGTTCATACATCCTCTTTCTGAGAGTGCTGAGGCGTCGACGGCAACTGCTACCCAATGCACAGCGGCAGTGACACGGCAGATGACCGCTTCACATCATGCTTTCTTTCAGGTGGCCCCATGCTGTCACATGCGTGTCTGAGGTGCACGACACTCGTGATCATCAGCTACTGCTGTTTGACGTTGCATCCATGTGATAAGGTAAACTGCGCTTTTCACGCTGCTTGAGAGCCAAGGGTGAAAGAGCAGCATATGGCGGGTGCGGGCAACGGCAATTTCAGGATCCTCTGAAAAATGTCCAGCCGGGACCAGTTTTCTAGATCAAGTCGCTTCTGGTAAGGACAGCGCACCGGGTGCTTTTCAAGACACTGGCTGAGCCACCGCACATCCTCCAGTGCACTATTCACTCCAAGGCCAAAGTATGGCTTCACAGTGTGGATGGCATCACCCGCAAGCACCACATTGTTTGAGTAGTGAAGTTGAGGCCAGGCATACTGGAATGTTGGAAGCTTTCCATTAGGTCGCTCTGCAAAGGCCTTGACTTCACTGTGAGGTATAAGTGGATAAAGGTTCGGAAATTCTCTCTGCAAGAACTCGTCAGCCTCCAGCTCCGTTGATATGCTGTTGGCTTCCTCATCATCAGCTTTGAACAGCATCAGCGCCAGCTGGTTGCCTATATGCGCAGAAGCACTCATACTGTTTCAGGCTCCTTGCTTCAAACCCTTCACCTTGCTGGAGGGTGCAACAGCGACACACAAAGCTGCCACTGTTGAGCCAAAAGGTATCATGAACGGCTTGCGCCTGGAGCTGGGATGACATACCTATACGAGGTTGACAATAGGGACAACAGGAGTACTAGCAAAAAGGGAGAGGTGGTCTGACAACTCAGCGCCCACGGGAATGGCACCTTCCTTCGTTGGCAGGCTCTCAATCACCCGGCCAGCCTCAGACCTCTCAGAGAGGGTGCACATTCCACTGCCATCGGGAGTGGAATACTCTGTATTCTGCAGAGGGATGACAATAGTCTTGTAGACTCGGGTGTTCTCTCTCTTCTCCTCTAAAGCAACACTGTGGACGTCACCCAGGCCTTGCTCCTCCAGCAGTGTCCGCACCACGCTGCTTGCGCCATCTGCTCCAACCTGGCGCACTCCCAGAGAGTCATCAGACCGCCGCCACTATGCATGCTTGCAGTCTTGGCTCTAGACAGTGTGCTGGAGCGGTGGATCACAGCCGACCGCTGCCAAATTCATGATCCCAGACCAGAACCATGCGAAGCTGGTGCAACATCTTCCCGAGTATGCTCTGAGAGATGTACAATCCCAACTGGGTCAAAGGTGGGAGTCCAAACGTATGAAGTTCACGTCTTCTAGACAAGTTTGTGACGCAGTAGTGGGTCACACCAGGAAGTCTGTCTGCGCTACGCCCTGATCCACGGTGCTGTCGCCAGACGGTACCCCCTGTGACCACTTCAGCGCGACCTTGCCGCCGTCTTGCACGGCCAGCTCCTGAAGCTGCATGTCATGCCGCACACGAACGCGGCCAACATGCTCTTCCTCTATGTGCTCCAGCATGCATGCCACAAGCCGGTCGCGCTGTATCACCTGTACAGAATGCATGGAAGCCATTGCTGAAAATGTGCAACCCATCTCTCTAAACACAGCACACTACGTATTCTCGGACATCCGGTACGTGCAACATGATGCTGGACATGCATATTTCTGTACGTTTGTGCTTGGAGGGCCCCAGTAGGACTGGCCAGACACTGGACTGTATGTGCATCAAAGAGCGCACAGACAACAGAAATGGATGGGCCAGAGAACAACACACGCAGAGCAACGTCACCTGTGTGGGTTCCTGCTTCTGAGGTCCCAGCTCGGAACTGCGTTTGCCCTCAGGATTTTGAGGGCTCCACTCTTGCCGGAACATGATAGGTGCGCAGCACTCCAGCACACGGTCATAGACGCCCAGCTCGCGGAGTGCTGCTTTCCCCCTGGCTGAGATCCCAATATTGTATGAACGATCTCCAGTGCCCCAGACGCCGTCGTTGGACGGTCTGGGGTGGGCCAGCTTGTCCCACACTTCGATGTCTCGCCATCCCATGTTTGATAGGTACATGGCTGCGGCGAGGCCACATGGCCCGCCTCCTGCATCACAGAAAGAATTAAGGAACACAGCCCACCAATCAACCCATGCTGACAGACAGCTGCGATCTCTGAACGTGTGGGCGGCGGCACTCGCTCCGTACTTGAAGCGCTGGTCGTACGCCGGTGACAAAATCCGGGTGACCACGGCAACGCAATGGTCGAACACAATCAATAAACGACGCACAGGAGCACCACCTACAATAATAGTATTCGCAGGTATGTCATAGTACCGCTTGTCTCCGCTGGCAGCTGGGGCTACAGCGTCGCTGATTGCGGATACGACCCTCCGCTGACGTTCGGACGCACGGTAACAGGCATATCTCCGACTCCGTAGCCTTGCGCTTTGCCGCTGAGCTGCTAGGCGATTATGAAGAGCTGAAGTCATTACAGAGCTAGTGGTGTCGGAGAGATGGACGCCCACAAGGCACCAGTATCACTGACACAATTGTGACCAGCGTGCCTGAGCGCCGATTGCAGCACTCTTTTGCACCTGCTCCTGATTTGCGTCATTCACATCGCCTGCGGTCCAGCATGTCACGCGGATTATGGTTTTCTAGCGGCTGTGCTCTGCATGTGTCATGTTCTAGAGATCATCTCCCGGGTGTCGCCCGTCCCCCCTATATCCCGGGCGTGAAATATGGCCCACTGCACGGGCAGCCGACCGGGCGACAGGGGCGATTGCGGAAGACGACCGTGGCAAGGCGCTAGCAGGGCAACGCTCGCCGAGGTGATTGGTCTATGTCTTGGTTTGTCGCATGTGCTTTCTAGAGAGTCCTAGCTGACACTGTGACGTGGCAAATATGGATCGTGGTATGTCACATTGCACGCAGCTGCGCAGCTCCCCTCTGTGCGCTGTGCATGCGTGGAGCTGCGCAGGCACGGAGTCACATCTGGAGGAGGGCCAACCTATGGCTGGTGGTAGGAACACTGACTTGCATAACAGCATACCATGGGTCCAATGGGATGAGGATGGATTAAAAGCTACCCCCTCCGTTTCAGGAGTTCGTGGGATCGATTCTATGTGTGCTTTGGGGAATCGAAATGGCCGTACGTGGCAACCTCGCTTAGCACAGGAGGCCCTGTGAGTTGCGTACGGTCGTCTGAGGGGGGTTTCCAGGTGGTTTACCCCTTCAGCATATGAGGTCCCGTTAAGTCGGAGTTGTCAATGTCCAGTAGGATACGGCTCAGTAAATCCAGATTTACTTTACTTTACCATCCAGAGACTCGGCACCCCAGCCAGTTCCCGCTCTGGCTGCAGGTAAACCCAAGAAAGTTGCTGCATGGTCATGCCACGCCTGTGTCCAAGAAGAATTTGTCAAGTGTGTCACCCTCAAATGTGTGTGGGGTCGCACCATCAGCAGGAGACCCAACGGCATTGCCTCTTACCATACACAGCAATAAGCTGCGACCATTTCACTTCAAGCCACCAGCAAACCACAATGGCCTCCAACCCTGCCAGGCACAGATAAAGGTCATCAAAGCCAGGCATAGGAGTTGCTGGCCTCCTGGGATCACAGGTGCAGCAGCTGACACGCATCACATTGATTTACCCCCATGAAATGCCTCCGGCAAACTGAAGCGGCATCCACGGGCTGCACCAGTAAGCTACCACAGGCTTCTCTCATCGCAACATCTGCGCAGGGCGGGACATCCGATCTGACCGGCCACCATATTGCCGCTAGGGAGGGCTGTGGGCTGGTAGTAGCGTAGCAGCGTGTCTGCTGTGACCAGCGGACTCGGCATGGGTGTGTTCGGTTTCCAAGCCCAAAGCTGCTAGATTGCATGCTAGTGGAGCAACCTAACGACACGAACTCTGTTACACCGAGGCACTCGAGATATGTTCATGAGCTCAACGAATCACCGATGTATTGTGTTCCTCGACGAAGACATATCTGACCAATTGATGGGCAACAAGAGTAGCAGGCAGATCAAACCGGCGGACAGGACTAATGTGCGCTCAGCAAATGCTTAATTTCATGGGCAGCACCCGGTAGTAACTACAATGAAAAGAGGCATGCATATTGTTGGGCTCGGCACCCATGAGACCACATCGTCTGTGCAGAACATGATTAGTCCTCACATGAGGTCATGAGCCGGCGCCCCGAGCACAAGTTTGAGCACATCCCGTCTGACCCCAAAAAAATTCAGGCGCACATTGACGCCGCCTGCCCTGAGCGCGCCGGATGCGTAGGCCTCATACAGCTGTAGTCGGTCTGAAAGTCAGCAGGCAGCAGTATCCTGCCATAACATGATCAGCAGCAAAAAAATCGCAATTTTGAAATTTGCGGTAAATGCGTGTGGCAGTGAAGTCGGCAGCGCTGCCGACAATTTCCTGAGCGGGTCACATCTACACCGTGCCGTCTGCGTGCACTTATCAGAAAGATGGACGCAATAAATCAAGTGAGAAACCTGATGACATGTTAGAGATATGGTCCGGAGCAGATCAAACCGCGATGCGGCTGACCGTGCCTATTGACTCGTGAGCATCGTGTGGTTGCTACCCTTCGCGGTGGTCGCAGGGTAATCAACACTTTTCGACTCGCAGAATGCAGTTGATATCGATATCGGATGTTACTGTCAGCTGTGAGTCGACTCACAGCAGACGAAAGCTACCACTTACAAATTCACGTATTGCAGTCGACGGCTTTGGCCAGGCTGACGAAATCGTTTCTTCACGAAGAGCATTTTACATTCCAGTGTAGCTGTTCCAACTTCGAACATTTGCAGTGCCTGGATATGTGTCGAGGCTGAAGTCACCAGTCCCTCGCTATGTCAAGGGCAAAGGGTGTTTGGGCAGCCGGCTTGATTTGCCACTGCTCGCCACTGGGGGGCTAGCTTCGGCGTTGTCGCAAACCAACGCAAAAAAGCTCGGGGAAAAATCTTCAGTATACAGAGGAAATCCATCACACCAATCAAAGGTTTTAGAGCACTCAAGGGTCGTGGGCGTATGTCGTGATTCGCTTTGTCAGAATGAGAACGACGGGGGCCGCGAAAGCCGGTCGGGGCAGCCAGGCAAATGGAAGGCCCGGCCTGGACACGTCTGCGCTTCAGAATGTGAGGGAGATTTGCCGCGATAGCCCGGATGAGGACATCCAGGCGGCTCTGCTTGAGCACGACGGGGATGTACAGGCAGCTGTCGTGTCGTTACTCGAGAGTGCGCACATCCTTGATGCTGTCCCTGTGTGAAACTGACTCGTGGTCGTGGTCAAATTCAAGCCAATTGTAGATCCATTTCGACACGTGGAGAAGAAAAAGAAGAAGACGCAGAAACCGGTACGCGCCAATGAGGTTGCGACACGACGCGCAGAGGGCCTGAGGTAGCCACTGAAGCGCAGCGTCCCATGCAGGTGGACAGAGAAGACAGGCATACGCATCGGGAGTTTTCGTATCGGGACGGCGATCGGCGGGGCTCGGATAGAAATCGCGGCAGAGGTCGCGGAGGGGATCGCGCATTCGAGTCGGACACCTCGTCTCGCGGAAGAGGCCGTGGAGGTGCGTTGTTTGTAAATGCTCTGCGCCATTGCTGCCAGGAATGCGGCAGAAACCAATCTCGGGAAGTGATCTGCAGGCAGAGGGCGCGGCCGCGGCTCACAACGGGAACCGGAACTTGTACAACCTAGTGTAGAAGAAACTGCATCATCTCCAACAGTAGATTTTGGGTACGCCAGTGCGCCCTAAGGAAGGCTTGGGCTGCAGGCGCCGCTGCATGGCTCGGTGTCTAGACGACTGTTTACCCCACGCCTGCCTTGCAGGACCCAGCCAACAGACTTCGCTCCGCTTCCGGAAGATGTGACAACACCTTCTCCACCGCGGGTGCCTGATCAAACCCAGCAGCTACAGTCAAGGACCGCAGTACATACTGTGGTGAGCCCAGCTATCAGCTGGGCATCAAAGGTTAAAAAAGGACCAGCTGGGGCACCAGTTCCGGCGAGACAAGATGCAGTCACAGATTACGAACCGCAGCAGGATCATCTTGATCCAGATGTGGAACCAGAGACAATTGTGCGTCTTTCACATTTCGTGTTGAATGCCCAATTTCCTGACAACTCGTCTTGGCATTCATGGCGGGCTTAGGTGCACACAGCAAGTCCTCACTAGACTGACTGCTAGTACAGGCTAATGGTATGGCAGAAGAGTCTGCACAGGCAGATTCAACTCCGCCAATGCGTGCCCCAGTCGGGGATGACTTTGGCAGTGGCTTTGGCCATGATACAGCAGCAGCAGCATGGGACAGCGCGCAGCCTCAGACCTCAGCATGGTCAACTGCGGCAGTTGCGTCTCCAGATGTGGCACCCCAAGAGCAGCTGACAGAGCAGCAACAGCATCCAACGTATCCAGACGCGCCTCCAGGAATCCCAACATCTCAGTCTTTTGCTGAAAGTAAGCCATTCGACCTAAGGGATCTTGGTGGGGCGCTGCCTGCTTCTGGAGTCGTTGATGATGGAAGTTCACAGAGTATATTTGAGGTTCCGCAGGATGCTCCGGCAAAGCCTCCAGGATTCGGACCGCCGGGATTGCAGCAGGGGTCCCCACTCACCAACATCTTTGTTGGCCGTAATGTATCTGGAAACGATGGCAATGGCAGCTCCAGCGCAGCAGATCCCCCATCCTTCATGGGGGGCAGCTTTGGGGCGCAATTCGGCCCGGGTGTGCCAGCAGACCCTGCTGGCCAGCACCCCACCACAGCGCAGCAGCCAGCATCACACCATGCGCCTGCTGCACCGCAGACTGTACGGCAGCAGGAAGTTGCAATGTCACCGCAGCAACCACCCCAGCAGCAGTCACAGCAGCAGCAGCCACAGCAGGCGCAGCGCGGGCAGCAGGATGGGCCGGCTGGACAGGGTCCGCAGCTGCAGTCAGAGGGGCATGCGCAGCAGTCTTTTGATCCACAGTTTCACACTTCACACCGTCCGCACAGCCCAGGTAGCAAAGCTGGAGCAGCGGGCATGTTCATGGGAGACACTCTGGCAGATGAGCGTATGCCAGAACACAGCAGGTCGCAGTCACAGAGTGGACCGCAGAGTGGTCAGCCAGGGGACAAGCAGCGTGGGGCTGCAGAGAGCAAGGATCAGGCTCCAGAACAACCGACTCAGCAGATGCATGCCCAGGCATACCAGCCGCTCCCACAGGAGCACAGCACGTGGAGCATGCCGGCGATGCAACATGAGATGTATCTGCCCCAGCGCCCTGGCGCAGCCCAGATGCCCGGGCCTGCGGCCATGCAGGGCATTGTCCCTGGCATGGCCCAGATGCCAGCCCAGGTATGCCTCTGCCGCCACTTAGTTCTGTGTGATCGTCTCGGACAGGTAACTACAAGCTGCAGTAATGGCCCCTTCGTGCGTGGCCTCACTGTTCGTGCCGGACCGATGCTCTGAAAGTGTGCATGTCCATGTAGATGCCGGGTCAGTATGCCATGACCCCAAGTATGGGGGGCCCAGGGTATGGCTATGGAGCCCCAGCGCAGAACTACGCACAGATGGGGTATGGTACGCCGCCCTACATGCAGCCACACAGCTACGCCCCCAATATGCCTTTCAACCAGTATCAGTACAGCGCCCACATGGGGCCACAGCCGTTTGGCGGCCACCAAGGCCAGATATATGCTGGTCCCGGTGGCACGTTTGGGAACAAGCAGTACCCGATGGATGGGTTCGGCAGCCATGGCGGCACAGGGGCTGCCGGAGGGATGCCTGGTGGAGGAGGTCGTGGGCGGGGACGCGGAAAAAGCCAGAAAGGCCGAATGCCGCAAGGGTATGGTGTTCAGGGAGGCATGCAGGGGGACGGGTACGGCGCCGGCCAGGGGTTCGCTGCAAATTTTGATCAAAACTGGATGCAGAACCCTCGAGGATATGATGGTGGTTTTGGCAAAGACAAGCAGGGGGCGCAGCCACCTTTCGGTGGTGGGTATTCTTATGATCCTCAGTATGCTGGGTATGCGCAGTATCCGCAGGCAGCGCAGTACCCACAGCAACCCTGGGCTGCCCAGCCGGACAAGTTCGCTGGCCCCAAAGGCAGTTACTAGCAGCTTCATGATGCGCAGTGCGTAATTCAGTGTGGCAGTTGTGCATGTGGAGCACGCCAGCTGCAGGGCCCGCTTGCACTGTCTCACATGGCTATGACGAGACCTAAGTGTGCACACACTGTCGCTAGCAACACATGCATATTTTGTTTAGATGTGGGTTACAACCAGTTTGACCGGCGGAATGTGTAATGCATGCTCTACCCACGTGGAATATATGCCTCACCACATGCCTTTCTGAAAGAACTTGCGCCTTGTTACTGGCGGATATGGTATGCCAAAGTTCTCATCTTTGCAGTAACATGTGCCGAGCTTCTTGTCGGTATGACAGGCCGCGCATGCCGTATACTGACACCTGCTGCAGGCAATGAACCTTGAATTTCCTGCAGTTTGCCGTTCACGTCAAGGGGGAAACGACGTAGCGTGTGGACGATATGCTGTAGCCATACCTTGTGCCTCTATCTTGCATCCATTGCATTGTGTTCCGCCTGAACCCCGCCAGTACTCGCTGAGACTCTCTTGCATCACATATTCAGGAATGGTAGCAGAGCCGACCATCAGAGCATGCTTCTCTTCAAAGCTTAACTTGTTGAAAATGTGGGCCACTTGTTTACCCGACAGCTGCATAAATTTCAGAGCTCTGCGTTTGGGAAGCTTCTGCCCGCAGATTTGGACATCATCTCCAAATACTTTACCCTCGTCTGGACCGTATTTGTCTCTAGCCTCTTGTTCGGTGTAGCTCAGACCTTCTTTCTTTTCATCCAAGTCACTCAAGTCCAAAGTGACCACTTCAAATGGGGATCCATTCTGCAGGCCCGAACATCTATAGCATTAGATATGATCTCTCATGCATCAATGTATGATTTAAATACTCTCATGATTCAACGTATCATATGTGACTGTCAACAGACCCACAGAGTTCACTTCTGGCCACAGCTGTGTCCCTGGTGTGGAGCATTCAATGCTGTCACACGCGCCAGGATAACCAGCAAACCTCGACGGAGCCATCAAGTAATGCTCAAATATTCTTGACTGCTTGTGAAAGCCTGTGGAGTAAGATGGAAACTCACCATAACAAAGTACACAATCATGCCACCGATCATACTGCCCAAGAAGCAGAGCAAGTCCTTGACAAGGTCGCTCCAAGTAGAGCCGGAGCCAAAAGACTTCCCGAAGAAGTAATCTGAGCTCATTCTTCTTGTGGAAAGTCTGAAGAGACTTGTCAAGATCCGCGACTGCAAAAGATTCCTTAGACGCCGGAGTCGACGCAGGTATATGACAAGTCGATGGGGTCGATAACATCAACTTCTAAGGAAAGCTAGACATCGTCCGGGGATAAATGTCTTCTTGAAGTTTCCCTGGAGCGAAGCATGGCTCAAGTAGAAAGGGTGCAGGCGGGCCGACAACAGTGTTTTGTGGAACCTCCGTTACGTCGTACATGGCGTACGCCGATGTTCAGCTGTACCGATGTCCAGTTGTGCCGTGCAGAAGACACCTGTGCAAAAGATCTGCCTACGTGCACTACATGGTGTAGAGCGGAGCATGCTGCGGCTAAGTCGTTAAGATGGTGTGTCCATGCCCATGTCGTTCCATGCATAGCGTACCAGTCAGGGAGAGAGAGACAACTCTGCGCCCGTGGGGCTTTGTAAAGCATTGAGATGCTAGCAGGTGATTCAGCTGTGTTTATGAGCACTGCCAATATGTCATTGGCGCTGCCCACTGCGATATCGATGAGGTCCTTGTGGACAAGCTGTATGCAATCCCGGCGTCGGCGACTGGCTCCCTTGACCGTGCAACCGCGTTCGCAGGAATCATGGATAATTATGCTATGCTGACATGCTTTGGCCATCAGCACGTGGCCTGTCACGAGACATTATTGGCGCGGCTGGACTGAGCTGCTTCTTTGCGTCAGCTATGATGTGCATGTTGCCATCGGATCAGTGACTGACATCATTGATCGGTAGCACGCCAACGCCATATATTTGGTCCATGAGTTGCCCGACGCATTACAAGCGATACTTTTAATCAATGTTGAAGACGCTGACGTATTTGTTCCACCGAGGTGAAGGCCACGCAACGACGAACTTGCAAGTAGCCAAAGGTTCTGCGAGTGGACAGGGCACCGCAGAAGAACTTTATACAGGTACTGCTCTTCCGTTTTAGATTGAGTGCACGTCATCCTGAGCCCTTGCTGGTCTGTTCTGCCTGAAGCGATCGATAGCGACTCGTTTTTTCAACTTCTGTGTCATTGTTCTTCTGAGGTTCTGCTAAGCCCCGTAGCTTGAGATGTGACTTACATGTTGACATTCCATTTCGCTCTGTTTCGTGCGCTTGTGCCATCTGCTTCCACCATGAATTCAAATCCGCTCGCAAGTCGACCGAGTGGCGGGATGTGCCGCGATCATGCCGGCCTGGGGTTCTTGGAGGAATCCCGTGACCTCATAAACGAGCTGTGTCGGGAGTATCGTTTGGAGGGCTGCACAGTAGCAGGCATTGCACGCGGCTATGACCCGGCCTGTTGACTTCTTGCCAGGGCATGTGGCCCTTACTTCATCTTCGAAACATGCATGGTTCATTTTTCTCATGGATGTGTTACCATTTACAGGCTCCATACGATCTGCATCGATTGCTCCCACAGAACTGCAGTCACCGGCAGATACACAGCTGCAAGCTATGGGGGACATCGATACGAATTCATCTGCGACGATGCCATGCCACACATGTGATTGTGACGTCAGTCTGTCACAGGGCTCATTGGTCGCTGACGCAGTCACAGATGTCAGCAAATTTGAGAATGAGGCCAAACTGCCCATTGTCACCAGGAAAAGCTCTCGTCATTCCGGAGCAAAGTCTGAGGCTGATGGTCAGGCCAGAAGCCATTCTGATGTCGCAATTTCTCATTCACCTGCACTTGCAGTCGACATGACCTCCCGGAGTAGGAATTCGATGCCCGCTCTGAGTGTGCTGCCTCGTGGCAGTCAGAACATGCGCAGCAACTCTTGCAGACGTACCCGCAGCCAAAGTCTGGCACGAGCAGCAACAGGAGCGCCACTTCATGTCCAGGCTGCAACTGAGTGGATCAATCCACATGTAGGCGATCAGCAGGTTGCAAGGCCGTCACAGGGGTCCAAACCAGCGGTTGATTCAGTAGAGACAATGTGTGGGCATGTGCCTGAAACTGCACATGGAACTGTCGATAATCATGTTTCACATCTGAATTCTGCCAACCTTGATCAAAATGGTGCGCTTCAATCAGTATGCACCAAGCAGCCCCTGAAAATGTACATCCAGGTTCACCAAAGAGTATATCTGTAGCTTGCAGCGCCATCTTGGTACAAAACCCAAAGGATTTCACAGATACCTGCCTGAAGTGGATGTACGAATCAGTGCGTGTGTGGTGCCCTCAGAGGCAATCTGCGCACACTCTTATCGAAATGGTTGAGATGAATGCAGGTTTCGAAGTCACTACACAGGCACAATGTATGGGAGTTCTGCCCGCCACCGAGTTCAGCGGGAGTGCAGATAGAGACCATGTCGTTGCAATTGTTCTGGAGGCGTGTGTCCACGATGCGTCAGTAGCAGTGGTATCACAGGTATCGCATTCCACTGATCTGATGCAGGCATCGGCATGTCTACCTTTTAAAGTATGTGGTAGGTCGTCTTGGTACCCATGATGGCCACACATACTGGACTTGCTTTGTTCGTGCCATTGATGAACCCGGGATATGTGTGGCAGAGAATGCTGACTCATATATAGTACAAGGCACGGGAGGCTTGATCGTCATGCTTTACCTTGGTGACAATTGGTTCCTTCAATCTGCCAAACGTCCCATAAATCTCGTCTCCACGGACAAGTGCATGTCGAAAGCTTGATCATGTAGGTGACTGCAGCCATGAGTGGCAATAAGAACAGCGCTACGGCTGTGGCCACACCGGCTCATCCTGGTGGCCGTGTGCTTACAAGTCATGAGGTCACTAATGATGAGCGTGCTCGCAACTTGCCTATGGTTACTGCTGCTGTGGAGCTGAACTTCATTGGAGATGTTGGTGAGCAGGTTACTGCGATGTTCATGTTGCTGACATGTTGCTCTCAGTTCTGTGCACTCATCTTGATGGTTGGAAACCAACCTCAAAAGCTTGGCTACCATCAAGCATCTCATGGATGCCAATGTTTCGACTGTTGTAGGGGTAATTGGGCTGAGTCGTGAATTGATGCAGCAGCGTCTCGCGTTGACGCCACCAACTGTAGCAGATTCTCTGGCCGCGTGCCATGCTCACAGGTGCTCCTTCGCGATCCTGGCAGCACACCCCAGGTCCGACCGATTGACGAATCCATATCATAGCATTTGCAGATGGGGGGGAGGAGATTCACAGGCTACTGAAACTGAGGGATATTGCGCAGCTGCGGACTTTTCCCTGCACGCCACCGACGAAATGGGCGATGATCTGAAACATCAGACGCAAAGCCTGCCGACTTTCCCAAGCAGGCAGAAACAGGAGGGCAAACTCAGCATGTTCGTAGTACATTCCCAGAGCGGTGCTGTCCTGGAGCGTTGTGAAGGAGTCTGCGGTCAGTGTGAGCCTTCCGCTGGTCTGAACCAACCTTCGCGGGATCTGGGGTCCTTAAAAGCTTGCAAGAAGTCGTTTAGACAGAACGAGAAGGAGAACGAATGCACGGAATTGCAAGCCATTGGAGAAAGTGGAAAGGCTACAGAATTTCGTTCCACATCCCAGATCTTACAGATTGTCCAGGATAGTATTCGAAGCCGTCCGAGTGACTGCCCAGATCACTCTGACGGCTCTCTGGCAGCTCAGCGTGCAGCGTTGCTCAGAAGCCACCAAGATGCCATCTTATCAGTGCCTACACAACATCTGGAGCTCCAGCTTGCATCCGTTGCAACTGCTGCACCATCAGCAACATGCCTGAAAGCTGGCCCGTGCCGTCAGGAAGATACATCGTACTTGCTGCATCCCACAGAAGTAATGCATCAAGCAGGCAACGCAAAGAGTGCTCCTGAAACACGGTGCAACCATGGACAGACACAGACATCTGACATGCATAGACAGCCACGTAAACGCAAACTGAAAACAGACCACCTGCAAGCCAGGGCAACCGTCCCAAAGGTTAGAGCTGCGGGCCCCCCTGATGACCCATCGCAGAACAACAGCAGTCTATGTGACAGGCCTGTCTTCGGCGGATCGGAAGCTCATGCATGCAGATCCCCGCCCTTGGCAAGGGTGACTGGCTCACCTAATGCACTACAGGCTGATGCTATTTTCTATTCACAGAAGCCAGTGCATGCTATTGCAGCAGGCGAATCTACACCGCATCCTCACACAACATCAGCTGGACAGACCTCCTTCACGCCCAGCACTCAGGAGGTGCCGCAGTACCATACAATCTCAAGCATGGCAGCTCATATGATTCCACAGTCTCCAGAATCCAAACGAATACGAGCTGCCTGGTTCACTAGTTCATTGTGGAAGACTGCAGGCGTGAGGCATGCCTATATGACAGAAGCAGCACGGCAGGCAGCTCAGCTGCATCATGCTGAGCTAACTAGCCATGAGTTACAGCAGTGCCTGGGTCCTGGTCCTGTGTACGGACGGGGCCCACTAGGCCAGTGTAAAGGCACGGTGCATCAGAGCGCATGCTTATGTTGCTGTGGCATTTAGATGAAAGCCTGCATATATGTACAAGACACTACTTACGTTGACACCCCTGTGATCCAAGCTAAGGAACATATGTAGGTGAGGGCTTTCCTCTCGTTTCAAGGTACACGAAAAGCCCCGCTGGCTGCAAGGAAAAGCATGGGCCCTGCAACGTGTATGCAGGGTCATACAGGCGCTGGGCTAACGTAGGACTCACAACAGCTGAAACTGTTTGCATTCGGGAACAGTGCAATGTACGCAAAGGTTACAAACATGGCACATTGCCAACCCAGGATTCTTGGGCGGACGGTCTCAATGATACTTACCACCATAGGGAACTTGAGGAACTGAATGAAGTGAAGACTGAAATGGCGTGTGAACATCCATCGCTATCTGTAAGCTTCCCACTACCAATCTATAATTTGGATGGAGACAATGCTGATCAGGTGTGTGGTGACGGCGCTATGCTGTGAGGGTCTCATGGTGGATGAAGAGCTGCTCTAAGCATACCAAGCCTCTGCGATGCTGCATATTGATAGCGTTGGAACAAACATGTGTTGTTGCAGGGGAATAAAACTCTGTCACTGCAAGCTACGGAGATGCAGCCTGCAGGCGCTCATAGCCTGCCTAGGGCACAACAGAAGCTAAAGTGGCAGGGTTTGCAGCGTCACCGCAGTTCGAGGTGCAACCACAGCCACTCATCCATGCTGATGCGGTCTGGGCATCAGAAATTCAGTACGATGGGGGACGCGCAGCAGCCTGAAAATCACATATGCTCCTCGAGTGACTTACAAACCCAGCTCATGGCCACATGCCGTAACCCTCCAGGAGGCCCATACCTGATATTGAGTCAAGGTTTGCCAACCTGCAACGCAGATCCATATGCACATGAGGTACAGCGAAGTGCAGCTTGATACCCTCTAATCTGTGCTAGTACGTGATTTCATCTTGCAGGATCGTTTGAAACGTACTCTACGCCTGGATGCAGCATTTCATTCCGGTCCATAACCTCTGCAAGTCAAGACACTCCTGACTTGCCTTTGCCTTGCACACCTGTCAAGTTTCAAGGCAGTGATGATCAGCATCGTGGTAGCTTGTCAGCTGTCCTCAGAACATGCCGGTCAAGGCCAGGGCAGTCAGTACGCGCGCGTCAGAGTTCAGCCAAAACTCATGAACGGGATGGAGCACTGTCATCCAGCTTGAACGATGCTGTCATGCATGGAGACATCGATGTAGCCCACTGCCGGGTTCAGGGGCTGCATGCGGACACAAAGCGAAATTCTGGTCGGCTATCGTCACTCCTACCTGCTTCCTCGACACAGTCCAAGTCTGTAGACTATGATGTACAACCCAATCAGGAGAAGATGGACCTACGCTACCCACAACGCGGATCTGGCAGGATCAGCACTGTACAGCAGGGCAAACGGACCCTCAAGAAAAGGCACTGCAATTCTTGTAAAATAGGCCCAGCATCGACAGTCCACCCCCATAGTCGGCCTAACAGGCAGATATACAGACCATCTGATCCTCACACACCTGGTCCGCCACAGCAATTGGTAGAGTTGAAGATGCAAAAGAGGAAGAAGCGCTCAACCAGGATATCAGATGCAGCTATGGTGCCTGATCAGGAACGTAGGGCTATGAATGCACGGTACGCATTGACGCACCCCACTGTCTGTGAGGTGTTCTCTTGCCATGAAGTTCAAGGTACAATTGCATCACATATCTTGCCGCTTTCTGTTGTGCTTTTGAATGTGAAGAAAGCAGCACTCATAAGTGTTTTCCCGCATGCGGAAAGGAGAGTTGTCGGGACACATTCAGATTTACTTAACTTTACACATGCCAAACACAGGCCGATTCTTGCTGATCAGGTGAAACAGCAGGGCAGTGAACATACCATGTTACAGTCATCTTGAAGGCGTTGTAGAATCTCCTATCACCTGCAGATTGAGTGCATCAGTGATCCTTCAATCTGCCCGCCTACGTACTAATCAGAACAGAGAACATGGCATTCATGTCGATGACGTGGTGCGGACCTTTGATCAACCTTTGTACATACTGAATCTGCGACCGGACAATCACAGCTGTCGGGACTCTGCAGGCCAGCAGAACACGAGCCGGATGCCTTCACCAAAAGGATTCTGAACGGTGTACAACTCACATAACAATCACCCGCTGTTCGGACATCTTTAGTTACAGCAGCTTCTGAAGCGTATGCAGAACACACATGGCCACACCCTTGCACATGTGCTACAGACCTAAGCACAAACTTAACCTCCGCACCAACATTCTTGTTGTGTACACACCAGCTTGACGAGTGCAGGCCATGTAATGTATAGGCACTGAATGGGTGAGCGGAGCCGTATCCCAGTCTGCATTTACGATCAGCAGAAGCAGCCAGTGGCAGCATACTCACTGTGTGAAAGGGAGCCCTGTCAGATTCAGCACAATTTGCAGCCAGATTTGCATTTGTGGCATTTGGGTATGTGCCTTGAAAGGCATCATGTAGACTCAATTTACATGGTGGACAAAGATCAGGATTCGTATTAGGCACTGGTGCATCGGAAGATACTGGCTCACACATCCAATCAATGAAAGACTGGCTCACACATCTAGGTCCACAATCCCCAGGTACGAGCACATCAGCGCCAACTGATCCGGAAAGTCTACGCCTGTTGCATATTCTGTAAGCAGGCCAATTGCGAACCCCATCATTACCCATCGTCCGTTGTTGATCTCGTTCGCTGGTGTCCACCCGAATACCCTGCACACATGTAGGGGCATGGACGGAGGCCAAAAGGCATAAATGGAGCTGTAGATAGCGTGCATGCGGCAACCATACTCAAGCAAACGCATTGACAACCACACTGTGTAAATTGAGGGATAGTGAGGGATATTTAACACATGAAAGCATCACCACAGCACTGCGGAGCATACTGAGACTTCTGTATCGCCTCTGCCTCGGCTTGAGACTTGAAGTAAGCAACTAGGTCCTTAGCTTGAGCTCTCTGGTATTCGATCGTCACTGTCCTGCAAGACAATCAAGATGGCAAAATATCTCGTATGACCTGCTTGTATGTCAAACCTGGTTTTTTGGGCACGTACTTGGCAACGCTATCCGCTTTGGGAGGGGCGGCAGCACGTGCTACCTACATGCGCAAGCACTGACATTTATCATTACCACTAATTCGTAACAACGAAGGTCGAGGGCAGTTCGGATCCGTACAGAATATCACGAACAGCGTGATGCCATCCCAAGCTGGGCACGGGGAGGGAGAGGTGAACGACTGATCACGCAACGGTGTGACTCCCCATTCACATTAAACATGAAAATTGGCCTTTTCTGCATCAAATAGGAAGTAGCGTCGCACCATTCTAGCCCGGCGTGCCGCGTCTCCGCGAGCACCTGCACGAAACGCACCCAGCCGGTAATAAGAACAGCATTCAAAACTCACTCCATCTCAGCTACGCCAGTACGTAGTGGACGTACCACGTGGTATGCATTGCAGTACTGTGATGGACATGGCTGCGAAGTAGACGGACTGCAGGATGAGGCCAAGGAGTTTGGACGGCGGGTGTAAGATAACGAAGCGAAGGATTGCGCCAGAAATTTGTGATGCCGCATGCGCACATCGCCAACAGGTTGTCGTGTCTAAAGCGTGCTGAAACCCAGGCCACCCGGTCGAGTGACTCGGTGGAGGGACTTGTGGCTGAAACCAGCTTGCACACATGGGGTCCATGCAAGCATGCCTCCCCCGCTCATCACACGAGACTGCGAACGGCATGCCAGTGCTACCTTGCAAGTGTTGACATGCCTTCAGGTCTACATGTGCAACAAGTATGGCATACAGTGGCTTATTCTGTACAAATGCTCTTTTGTCACGATCAGAGATACACACTCCTTCACCCAACGTGCTGTTGAGGACGGCCAACGGATGATTGGCTCCGGCCGGAGTCATCGTGGTCTGCCCTTGCGTCGATGTACATCTGTCAGAGCGGGACGGCATCCCTGGTCTTACCGTCCGGCAATCAGGTTTGCGCGAGTTTTCATTGCCAGACTTGGTATCTGAACGGCTCTCGCGTCGGGACCAGTGATCTGTAATACTTCAATCACATCATTATGGTGGAGTACTGGGAAGAAACGATAACCTTGCTCCAGCCTCCCAATGGCTACCAGTTAGTAACCAAACCACACATGAAACCAGACTTGCTGCAGAAAGTCCCTTTCAAGTTTCTGCATGATGTCATCACAGCAGTACGTTTCGCTTCGTTCCAGTGCGGCACAAGACCCCCCAGTAAACATGCTTCAGAGATGCTGTTGATGTGCAGATTCTCAAGCGTACAAACTTTGCCAGTGGGATATACTCAGCCGATCAACTGAATAGAAGATGGGATGGCTTTGACAAAGATAAAGTGGTGTGTGACACTGTCTGTCATATGTACTGCACAGATCCAAATTGAGTTTCTGAAGTGATCAACCACAGTACTGTTCCAGGGCAAAGAAGCAAATCAGAATCGGCGAAAATTTCTATCTGACATTTTGGCTGTCGTGAGCTTCGCATTGGAAGAAGAAATTCAATGCGATGTGAAGGAGGTGCAGATCCATCAAAATCATGCATGATCATAAATGTGTGACCGTCTGACTGTTTGGACCAAAAGATGTAGGGGTACTGTTGTGTGCGCTGGCACGTTGCTTTTGGACGTCAATCTGCAACGAAGTCAAGTGTCACCTGTCATGAATTTTCAAGGATCTCATCCGATTTGCATTCACAGTGAGTGGGGCAAATACGTTCAGATCTGCAGGTGCTGCGAGGAAAGGATGCCCCTGGAGCAAACAGGCTACTGCAGAACTTAGCCAAGGCATCCAGTACTCTGCAGCTTGATGGCGCGGAGGCTGTGCAGGTATCCAAATGTGATACGCGGTGCTCTTGGCCTCAGCGATTTGTGTGAGAGGAGATTTTGGAGCAGTGTGAAGCATTTTTACGAGATGCAGGTGCTCAAGAAGATGGAAGAAGGCCAGGCCGATGCTGAAGCTCAGCGTCCTGAATCACGTCGTGCTCCAAAACCCACCCGTGCCGCAGATGCTGAAACGGACGCTTCAGCTGGACAACCTCGACCAGCTGAAACTGTCATGCCACCTGTGCAGACACTCACCTCTGATGCTTTGGACCAACAAATGCACGGCAATGTAGCATTAGACACAAAATCAACGGATGGGTCTGGAAGACAGCGTCCACCTTCACATGGCAGTACAATGATGCAACCTGTTGTTGATATTCATCAAGCATCCGCATCATTGAACAAACCTTCTGTCCAGCAAACACTGGAATCGACACTGGCAGATGTGCCTCACGGTGTAACAGAGGCCCTGGCAAACGCTGCAGCGTCTCCTCAGATGAGGCCCCTCACAGCTAAGAAAGCACCACCACTTAGGGGTTCCCCTGCACCGGTCAAACAACGCAGCCGATTACAACCACCTGAACATCTCGTTTCTTGTGCTGGAAAGCAACAGGGTGTGCATGTCTTTTGGGAAGAGAGTGCTCGTGAAGAGGAGTCTGTGGATGTTTTAGAAAGCGAACCATCAGTGCAGTCTTCTGCGGCGCATCCCATGCATGGGGTGCTTGTCAGTGAGATGCACAAAGCAAAGACCACAGCAGACGCAGCCCAGGTCTCCAAGCATGATGAGGCATCTGGCATGTTGGATGGTATAACTTTGGGACGATCAAAGAGGTCAAAGCAACGGTCCGGGCTCCAAGTTGACTTATCCCTTACTCGCCAGGCTGTGGAGAAATTGGTTCAACAAATCACACCGCTATCACGGACGATGGAGTACCTACAGGTGTTGCACGTTGCCATTCTTGAATTTCTGCTGCTCATTAATTTGAGGTTGGAAGATTCAATTGCAAGTGCAGGAGGATAAGGAGAACATGGAGAAAGAGTTACAGGTCTGGAGGACAGAGGCATCAAAATGGTGTGAGCAGCTTGCTAACGAGGTTCAGGCACACTCTTTATTGGATACTTCTCCGGTGACATCGATCGATGAGCAGATAGAGAAGCACAAATTCAGTATTAAACAGCTACAGCGGCAAATTCTGTTGAACAATGAGAAAATAGCAGGGATGATACACCTGGTCATTGGATATATGTAATACTCACATTGTTGGCCAGTCACATGCATCAATTGTGGCCATGTGGTCAGGAACGAGCACAATTACTTGAAGGATGCACAGAACCTTGGATGCAGATGGATGCATCTTCATTCCAGTGTTTTGCCATGCTTCTACATAGCTCTAGCAGCGTAAAAATATCAAGAGCGTTTCCAACTGGAAAGGGGTGAGCTAGATCCCCTGCTCTGTTCGACTGCATGGATGGTCACACAGAAGTGTGCACCGTCCAATTTTGTACCAGTGACTGAGGTTCCCATGGAACTTCAACTTCCATCAAAGGATCTCCGACCATCAGCAATAGTTTGTCTTTCAAACTTTTCGGAGGCCGCCACTCATCTTGGAAGAAGACCTACACACACCGCCACACCATGTTGTTTCAGCATATAAGGTTTCCGACATATTTCCACACTATGTCCTAGCAGCCTGCTTTAGCGCTGTAGTTTTTGCAATTATGGAACAGTGACAGACCTCATCCACGCTGGACTGGTAACCTGCGACCATAAGGAGGGCTTGCAGGAGGGAGCTGACAGACCTGCAAATATGTGCGATAAATGATGCCCTGCTACAATGTCAGAGCTCAAGTCAGTCTTGAATATGTGCAGGTCACATGGAAAAAGCAGCAGGCATGTCCGGGAAACATTTTGTATATCATTCTCCATTCAATGTGTGCGTCAAAAGACTCATCCTGAAAGACGCATCATCAAAATGGACCCTTACGGCCATGGGGCTTTCACACTCATCTGTCATATTCATGTAGCACCAACACGATTAGTGCACATCCCAACCCTGGGAGCCTCACCTGCTCCAAAAGCCATCTTCTTCAGACCTCAAGCTCACACTACCCTCGATGTCAGCTGGAAAGCGCAGACGCACCTGCAATGAACATATATGTTCCAGTGAACACGTACCATATAGTTCCACAGGGGTTCTAACCATGTGGAACGGAAGCTTGTGGCCTGGCCACTTGCCAACATGAGCACACCTGAAATGTAGCCAGTGCCATGGCACTGGAACGGGCATCATTCAAGTACAATTCCGACGGAGATTCAGATTCCCATGTGTACGGCAAATTAGCACTGCTTTGTCCCCAAACAACTTGGCTACGAGCCACATATCCCTTGGCCTGCAACAGCCTCAACACATTTTCTATCTCTTTCTGCACAGTCTGCGGTGAAACTGTTGCACCTGCACACCATGTGGTCCATGTAGCATGTATTGCGCTGCACATATTTGCAGCAATGTGGCTGAATTAGGTGGGTCCAAGAATGCACAAGCTTACAGGTAAAAAAATCTGCAACTTGAACTGGCATACCCTTGTTATTCCGGGACAAGACAATGTCAATGTATAGTCCAAAACTCGAGGGCACGTCAAGACATAATTTGTTTCAAGATCGTATACACATGCCATGCAGCTCTAACTGCCAATAACGCGGAGCACACCTGCCATACGCGCATGTTCAATGGCATCCCTGGAATCAGGCGCAACAAGGTCCAGCAAATTCTTCCCAAATACTGTGTTGAACTCACTGCGACGTTCACTGCTTGTTAGGTTCAGGGCCACAACTTTCCAGGCTATGTAGTAAACAAAGTTAAAATATACAGGATTGGAGAGACCTCCAGACATGTCTGAAAGATCTGGAATCCTGTCAAGGCGGTCCTTATTTGCCTCGAAATAATACTTGTATTCTCTGTCCCGAAGCCGGAAGTTGGCCGTTTGGAAGGCTGTTTCAGACATCAACTGCATAACTGAAGCCGTCTTCGTTTAATCCCATGTGCCACATGAACGAAAACAGCGTAACAACATCAAACAGTAATACAGGACACCGTACAGCCGCATCCTTCCAGCAAGACAGCAGAAACGTGGTCTGTCGAGTCCTGGGCACCCTACAGACGGACCTAAGCTACTAAATGACCCGGTGGCACGCGCTGGCGGTTCTTGTATCCGGTGTCAGATGCTGCCAAGCAAAACAGAGGTCCATGTTCTCCATGCCAAATGTGAGGTGTTGATGGCCCTGGCCCCATACATAATGCTCAGGATCACACATTCATATCTTGCACGCTGTCATACACTGCGCGCGTGAAGAGCGGCGCAAAATCTGAATTCAACCGAGGGCGTGGGCTCACTTCATGCCCGCGAACTTGTGCTGCTGGTGACCACTGGTCCAGAACTCCGGCTTCGGCTGGAACTGCATGTGTCCATTTGCAAATATTACCCTGACATGCATGAACATAGCGCAATGCACAGTGTAGCAGTGGTGCTGCAGGATCTTGTTGTGTGCTGCAGCATGTTGAATTGTAGACTGACAATTCCGCCCACACTGGTCAGCAAGAAGCAACAACAAGAAATGGAGGGTGCTCGTTCCGGAAGCCGACGGAAGCAGGTTCTCGGCTAACCAGAACATGAACGTGCGCCATGTACCACCTGGTGATGAAGAAGGCGCTATTGCCAGAAGAGCGAGACATGCATTGGCTGGGGAGCCAAACAAGACACATCGTACTTTGCATGATAGCTAAGCCAATCACTCCCAGTGAATGCCGGCGTGATGCCTCTATTCGAAACGGCCGCAACCGTTTGCTTGTTGCTCGCACAACTGTGACACAAGGAGTGGAGAAGTGCGTGTGCTTGCGCATGGTCAGCGACCGCGCAAGATCGCCTGAGCCAGACGGCAGAAGCGCAAGCTGCCAGCACATCATTAATCTGAAGGTAAGACAATATCGATGTCAGCCCGGGTGTGTGTGCAGAGATCACTGCAGTGACTGCATGCCCGACCGAGGCGTCGCGAGGGAGGATCGCGTTGTAGGGGCAGTTCACCATGCATTACTACTGTTGCATGCATGTATCTCTGTTGCGCGTACACAGCTGTGATCACATTGCAACTCTTGATCAATGGAACATAATCGAAGAATTATATAGACTCAGCTGCCAATCAATTGAAAAGGGTAATATGTAGCCAGGCTTCGGCGATTCTGTCCAAAGCATCGCTCTGCTAGAAGGATATGAGCATCCATTCATGTAGATAAGCCGCGAGACTTGTCTGTGGGAGGATGTGACCTCCGAAGATGCCCTGTACGCAGACGGTCAGTTTGGCACGAGATTCAACATGACAACTGGCGACACATGAGCTAGAGATGGGAACTGAAGATGTGGGACATGCACACCTGCGTCACTCTCAGTTTTTTCAGGAGTCATCAAGTCAACATGCTTTGGCGAGGCATCATATTCCGGGAGTACGTTGTTGTGAAGGAGCTCATCAATGTTTGCCACAAAAACATTCTGAGCTGTCTCCTCACCTGTTGTCACTTGCACGACGGCATCACCAGAGGCATTCACGCTGTCAATCGCCCCTTTCTGTACATCTTTGCCACAGCGATCTACAACGTCTACATCACCACTTCTACCACCTGATAATGATTGTTGATCGTACACAGATGGGTGATAGTCCTCATCAGAGTTCCCTACTTTACGGTCACCATGCTTGCGCTCAGCTTCATTGTCATCGACGCCATGCAATCTCTGTTGCAACCTCTTATGTGAGTTCCGAGTCCGAAGCGGAGTAGAACCCTATAGCAGCAATTGCACACTGTCGTGCTGAGCGTGCGGCAAGAGTTGGATGGCCCATAAAGTACCAATGCGCATCTGCATAGATAGATAAGGCTGTATTGATCGTAGAAACAGCGCACTGGCTTCCGGGGCTGGTAGCAATGCTGCCCTCCTGGCTTGCGCCAACCCGATCGACACTTTCTGGTGCCCCCCGAGAGACAGAGGCAAGCAGTCACATACATGTCACCAGTCTATACACAATTGAAGATGTAGCAGCACACAGACAAGGAAAATCCGGCGCCATCGACAGATTGTGTGGCACATGGCAGCATCTATCACCTTAACCAAATTGAAATTTGCTTCCCACCCTGCATCTTAGGTAAACAGCAATTCCATTGGACGGCACTGTTGCTCGGATCACACTCAGAGGTAGGACCTCCAAATTGGGCCATGAGTACGAAAAGAAAAGCAACAAACTCGGTAGGATGTTGCGAGTTGACTCCGTATCACATCCTGGGTCCGAAACGTCTGCTTAAAGCGACGGCGAACTTACAGTACATCATGACGGAGCAATATAAAACAGTCATCAAGCAGGTGAGTCACCTCTCAGCCCATTCCAGGCACTCCAGATGACGAACGCTGCTTAAACAGACATAAGCCAGTCATGAAAGCTGCACACCATGTCTGTCAAGGCCAACTGCTTCTGGCGTGTCTGCTTGGGTCTGTACCTTCCAGGATCATCTGCCTTATCTTGAGGACTGAAATACCTGCAGAAATGATGGAATAGAAAACAAATGCATCAAATCTAGTACAAACCGAATTCACGAGCTTGCGTTTGCATCAAATGGCAAACACGTAGGGCGCTACGCCACAATACAACCTAGCTCGATGTGTTGCTGCATGCAACTGGCCACAGGACAGGCTAAGCTCCTTGAAGATGCAGTGCTACGCACATGCATTCATTTGCAGCTCCTTGGTCGTCCAGAAATCTCTGCTCACAGTCGAGCTTGACTGCACTAGCAGTATCTAGAGCACTTTTTAGTCGCCCAGTCAGCCCATCCTTCTCTGCTTTGATCATCATATTGTGAAGCAGTTCAGCCATCAAATGGAATCTCAGATTTGAACCATTTCGTTGACTGAACCATGTGCGGCTCATGAATTCCTTATCACGCGGCAATGTTCCAAAATGCATGTGTAGTTTCTGTGCCCTTTGGTTTTGGGCAATTAAGCAGTGAATTTGAAATGGAGTGTTGAAACAGAAGAACTCCATGTATGCAAGAGTGTACAGCCCGCAATCATGGTAATTATCTTGATGGGGGATGGTGCCAACCTGGACAGTAAGCAGTGGTTAATGCTACACCATACACACGTGCTGCACGGGCACCTGTCATTGTATGTGACGTACCCGGTGCACCTTGACAGCGGTGGAATCATCGTCTTCTGCATGAAGGTTGGTCATCACCTCTGCGTGCTGGGCCTGGTGCTGACCAGCTCTTGTGTTCTTTCTGTGCTCAGTGTGGTGCTGCCTTTCGTGCCTGCATGCATAACCCTGTGCAACATTGTGAAGAGACATCATTCAGGATGCCGCAGAGCTCGGAAATACAGAGAACTTTTCACCAATTTACCACTGCTCGTGCGAGTATTTGGTGAAGTACAGCAGTCAAGATCTTGCAGAGTCCAATTCCCTCATGGGAGGCAGCTTGCACCATAGCATCATCGGGTAAACCAACTGGAGACAGATGCACGCCTTAACCATTGTTTGAGAGCTGAGCCGACTACATGTGTATCGTGGCCCCCTGCTTTGATAGGATCCAGGTGAAGAATTACGGGATATGCATCATAGCCAAGCGCCTTGTATTTAGCTTCTTCAGCCCGACTTGTGTCCGATACTGATGCCACCACCTGGTGCTCCACTGATATCACACCCTGTAGTTTGTCCACTAGAATATGCCCTACATGAATGACGTGTTGGTATAGCTTGAAGGAGACCACTGCAAGGTGTGAGCATGTGCCGCGGCGCCATGGCAGACACCCTGTCATCTGATACACACCAGCCCTTGGGCTGGTGTGTATCAGATGGGTACAAGGATAGCAAGCACTACTGTGGACCCAAGTGCGAACAATAACTCAGTAAATGTTCACATCATGCATGTTTTCTTTTGATTGCCCTTCAGGTGAAGAGGGGCAAGGCAACCAGCACCTGACCAATTAACCGGGAAGTGAGGCAGGCACAGATTATCTATTGATGAATAGGGTGCGATCTACATGCATGCTGCCAAGTACACACGGAACGACAATTCCGGTACCCAAGTTCAAAAGCCTTGTAGATGAAATGGCTGCTGGGTGCAACACACGTGCTGGACATTGGATCTGCACCTGGGTGGCACACAATGGCTAGACTCCAGTGAGCTGCATCATGTATAGGAATCAAGATGTAGTCCACATCAAATATGTCAACGTTCTTCGTCCATTTGCAAACTTTTTGATACATATCCTTGGTGACCTGCACCAGAAACTGTTACTGAACCACAAATCGTCGAGGCGTGTGAATAGAATACCCCAACTCGACATGCAGCGGTGTGACAAACGCTAGACATACCCACTGTGTGCTTTCCAGGCTATAGCCGGGGCTGTGCTCTGTCAATTTCTTAAAAAAAAAAGCATTGAAGAAATGAATCTTTGCATTCGTTCTGCCTGTTTGCTTCCAGTGACTATACTTTTCCTTGATCTTGATGGAGTAGTAGTCCATAATTTTATCGTTGACAAACTCCATATCCTGCAGAGTTTGCAAGTCGTGGCCGTTCACGTCGACTGCACCGACACCTCCTTCTTCTGGATACAAGTAATGTAATCCCTGCACATAATTTCCAGGATACGGAAGGGGATTATGAAGCACCTGTCCCCCAACTCTATCCTGTTCAAGTATATGCCAACAAGCATACTCACTGGACAGCGTGACACGTACGCCAACATAGGGGACGATGCACCAAGCCAAACATCACATACCTCCAATTCTTTATCAAGTTCCATTGTATCTCGCTTTCTGTAGCGCATTGAACGGGGCGGAGGGTGATGTTCATCAAAATCTTCTGCCTCCAACACGCAAGATGCTGTTAATCCCTGCTCCACCATAGGCGCATCATCATCATCTGATCCAAGCAAGTCAATCACTGCAGGAGAGTCAGTTTGATGCAGCTTTGCCTCTTTTGCCATCGCCATCCTGTTGCACTGCCTCTTCGCTGTCACTGGTGCGCGGTAACTTCGGTGCTCACGCAGGTCACAGTTGGTCATACCAAAGCAAGTCCTGCGGATTCGCGACATCGGAGGCTCACTGTCTCTAGGCCTGCCTGAAAAACAAACATACCTCTATGGGTGGAATACTATAAAGATGAGCCTGTGGTACAATGGAACATATATTGCACTTTTCTTTTCCTGCACGGATCGAACCACACAGGTGGAACTTCGAACAAAAATCACTGACTGCTAACAGCACCTAAACTCTGTATGTAGCCACCAAAGCTCCACAACATTCCTGTGATTGGGGTCATGAACAGAGTGAAGGTGACAGAGAGATGAGGACACCCAGGATGCGCCAGATGGCAGACGTGCTCCTCATGAGCCGCACCGTGTACTGCAGGGCGCTTCAAAGCTGCTCCTTGCTGCGGCTTCTTGAGTCGCCGTGCACCTGTCGCCAACCTGGGCGTGCTACCAGTAGCTGCAGATGCACTTCCTGCAGATTCAACGGGATCGAGCTTCACACATAAATCGCGATTTTGCCAACTGAAGAGCTCTTGAGTCCGTCTCAGGACAAGGACCATCTTCTCAGAGCGAAACCCTGGTGCATACCATAGAAAGCTGATTCGTCCACTGCATGCCTCAGCGCCATGCCTGTGCCCTCTATGGCCTTCTGAAACATCCTGTTCGGTCCTGCGAAGCATCATGTGTCGGTACAGGGACCAAAGTAGATAGCCTTGTTCACATGGTTGTTCACAGACACATATCAGACCTGGTGACTTGCTTCCAGCCTGGGTCACTGCGGCAACTTGATTTTTGCCTTTACTCCTCCTGGGTCTTCTGACCTACATATCGTGTACGCATAAGGGCGCCTTACACTTCGGCTCTAACAGCATGTGGGCGTCGCCAAACAACATCATGTGCTGCCCGTCATGCCGGAAAATAGAGGACATCAACCTGCTCCAACTGATCTTTGGGATCGTAATGCAAGCTTTCTGGTGAAGTTGCCATTTGCCCTTCCTCGGTTACCTCTATGTCTACCTGTTGTGTGTCAGGCTCTCTGAGGCATTTCGGGAGCTGCAAGTTGACGTCTTCCTGCACATTGCCAGGCACCTGCATACTTTCAGCCAGAGATTCTTCATGACAGGTCACTGCACACAAGGCGATTGCAGGCACCATCTTGAGAGAAGATCACATACTGCGTGCTCCCTCAAATACTTCAGCCTGCTCTCCAGAAGTAGATAGTCGTTTGGTTTTTTCCCCTTCACCACCTCTTTTGATGCTGTCAAATATCCGATGTGAGCTATTAGCTGATCGATACCGCCGTGCAAGGCCTTTATGTCAGTTGGCTTCAAATACTGGGGGAAGGCTTCACCTGAAGCTGCCTCGCGCTTTGCGTCATCCCAGATTCTGTCTGTGTGCATCTACAATCCTTTTATACTATAGTGGCATGACATATCTGAGCGTTTGTGCATTAACGCACAAAGCACCAGCTATCAGCGGTGCTGCAAAAGCCGCAACGTGGCGAGCAGGTCACCCATCTGCAGGACAATGTGAACCTATGGCCGAAGTGAAGCAGATGGTTGTCAGTTGCGAGGACATCTCGAAACGCTCAAAACGGCCCTGTTCCCAGGAGCACGCGTTGTGACACTGCGGATATGCATTAAGAATTTCCGTGGCGTGCAGTGCACCGATGTCGTTCTCTCAAATGCTACTGTTGCCGATGAGAAGGCGTGCAGGCACGCTGAGGATGGTTCGCAGCCACTAAAAACAAACCGGCCGACCTTGAGCGGAGCAGCGCTGCAGCGTGATATGGGGAGTATCTTTTCGCTCCAGGCTGGCCCAAAGTTGCTGAACCGGCGCGATGGGATAGTTCTCGAAACATATGATCTGTCCACATTTGTTATCGCGGGAGCGTGCTTCTACACTATTCCGTCCTCCAAAAGCACGAGATCGAATGACATTACGGCACGCTCTCCGACTGAAAGTTGCGGAAGCAACTGTTGCGTCCGCACTGATCCATGCCAACAAAGACTTTCGTCTTTCGATTTGACGTATTCGTACTTTTTCTCCACAGTGTGGCTTAGACGAAGCCAGGCGGTGAAGATGTGATGCAACGCTGCAGCTCCCGGCCGATTTCTCCGGGCAAACAATGACATCCTTCCAGCAAATCTAGGTGTTTGCCCGATCGGTTTATCTATCGCTGCGCGACCTGGGGCATCTCTTCACCTTGCCCGCTGTACTCGGGGTTGCCCTGCCAGGCTACCTCTGCCTGCTGCACTCTTCTTTTGTCAGTGTGTGGTTCATCTGCGTGACTTTGGTACTTTGGATCTGTATTGCCCTGCGTCGAAGAAGCTGCCCCGACTGGTAGCACATGCAAGTCGCCCCCGATGCTGGACAGCGAACTGTCGCAGTCAACAGACCGGAACGATGGTCTCCACTGCCCGTCGACAGATCGATCACGGGTTGGACTCGGAGATCCGTTGTGCATCGTCTGAATTGAAGCGACGTTGCTTGCAACTGGTCGCATATACTGCATCATCACGATCGGTTGTCCGTCTATAAGTGCAACTTTCGAAGCGCTGTACGGCCCAGGCGCGGATGATCCACATGCGCTGTTTTCAAGAATTTTCACCCGAGCCTGCATACAGACACACACGTACAGCAGCATTTCAGAATAGCCAGGATCATTTTGACCACCATCAGCTGCTCTAGGTTGCTGTGTCGTTGTACGTTGTGCATTGCATGTACCCTGCATGATGCTGCAGTTCTGAGCTACAAGGGCGCAGGACGAAGGTTGTAGCGCTTCTCACCGCAATGTGTTGCACAAACCCTGGATCATTCTGTGCGCCTGAATTGTTAATTTGCTCTTGAACCTGCTCCACACGCTTTGCCAATGCATCAATCTGGGTCGGCATGCTCTTGTTGGCGACGTCCCGCTGCTCCAGGGCTTCAACATCGTCAGCCAGCACACGCAGTCTCTGCCCCAGTGCCTCCAGTTGAAGCTGCATTTCGTCATGCTTGCTGGCCCCAACCATTGTGTGCAAGAATTTCAGCTCGGTGGTTATTGCCATGAACTGGTCATCGTACTGTGCCAGCTTGCCGGCTGATACAGGCATGGAAGTCGCGTCAGTTTCCTTTCGAATGCCGTCTCGCGCTTTGATGGCATCAAGTTCGCTGCCAATATCATCCAGTGCAGTCTCCAGTTCAGACAGAATTCCGTCCAGCTTTTCTTTGTCGACTACCTGCTCCTTCAGGCTGAGAAGATCCGATATTTGTGCGCTCATATCTTGGACTTGCTCTTGAAGTTTGGGCACCAAATGATACATTTCAGTCTGTTGGTCTTGCAAAATCACAACTGCCTGATTCTGCTCCAAATCGTTCTCGAGCTGGTGAACATTGGAGCGTGATGCATTCAGTGAAGTGGCATCAGGCACTGTAGCAATACAAGCATGGCCACTTGGTGCAGCGCCTAAGCGCTCTGGCTGTGGTGTGCTCTCTCTGATTGCTGCCACCGTTTTCTCGAGATTCTCAACTCGATTGCTCAATTCCACGTGCCAGGTGCCTGCATCGGGGTCTCTGTATGTGTCCTGATTCGTCTGGATGTGCCCTACTTTGTTTTGCAGTTTACTGGACATGGTGCACAGCGCCTTCACTTGTTCCTCAATTCCCTGTTGATCATGCGGTGACGCAAGTTCCTCCAAGGAATCGAGTCTATCTTCAATCGAAAGTCTGATGCTCAGAAGGTCCTCTGACAACTGTTGCTGCGCAGCCTGCAAAGCGCGGAGGATCTCTCGCAGTCCAGCAGTGTCTGCCTTGGTGTTCAAAACCATTTCGCCCAGAGCTGAGAGCTTCTCATCTGTACCAGTGACCAGCACCATTGTTTGTTTCAGCTGTGCAGCATGGTCATCATTGCGGGTGGATGCATGTGCTTGTGTCTGTGAAGTCTGTAATTCCAAATTGCCCATCAAGTTGTGTATCTCATCCTCCAGTCCTTTTACAATACCTGCAAGGTCTGTCACCAGACGGTGTTGTGTACGTTGCGAGTTTTCCGTGCGCTGCTGCTGACTATCCAGATCCCCTGCAATGCCAACAAGGCGTTGCTCCAACGATGCTACCATGGCATATACATCCTTCAAGTCTTCCACTGAGTGTTTTGTAGAACTTGCTGTGACAAAGGTCTGGACCTCAGCTGAGAGAATTTGCTGTTCCCAATTTGTTCTGTGCACTAGGTCTTGAACAGAATAGATCGCTTCAAAGACATTGGATGGTGGTGCTTGATGTGCCAACGTGGTTGTGCCAGCGATCACTTGTTCTGCGAAGCTGTCAGCATGTGACCTTACTGTCTCCACTTCCTCTTCCAGTGAGTGAAGTTTTTTAGAGTGCTCTTCCACCATGCGCGCGGTATCAAAATTATGTGCTGACACTGTATCTGTCTGCTCTCCCAAGGAATCTTGCAACAGTTGCACAGTGTTCTGTACAGAATGAATCTGACTTTTATGCAGCTCTGCAGTTTGATTTATCTTCTGTATTGCCTGCTCAAAGTCATCTTCCTTCATTGAACCAGCATCTGCCTTCACACTCAGACCAGCAACGGCTTCGTGGAGACTGCATATCTTCTGGGCCAGTTCTGGCTGTGCCGTCTCCATCATATGCACACACGTTGCCAAGTCATCGACATTCCGCTGCAACTTTAAGTTGGCATCTACAGTCTGTGTGAGCCTTGCATTTACTTCCTCAGATGAGGTCTCTGCCTGCTCCTACACCGTTTGTTCAAGTTTCACAGAGTTACCCCTCACATTGCTCATTTATATGTCATTCACACCTAACGCAGTTTTTGAAACACAGACCTTTAGTGCCGTAGTTTTCTGTAGCAAGTGGGATAGCTGTTTCTCAAAGTTGGGAATCTTCAGTAGTATGGCTTGGACCTGGTCGTTTGATGTTTTGCATTTGCTTTCAACGTCCTTTGACAATTGACTGACAGTATTTGACAGCTCCGTAAGTTGCTCTGTCTTTGCGTGTCGATCAGTCACTGCTCCCGCATGCAAAGGCTGTTGCACGTCTGTACGATCTTGGATTGATGTCTCGCAATTTGAGACCGTTTTGGACAGCTGCGCCAATGACGCTTCCACCTGTAACATCCGCCCTGCATCCAGGCTGTAGGAGCACGTCGCATCCATGACTGAGAGGTCTTCGCGCCCGGTGATGGGCACAGCCTGCACAGACACTCGCTATTCAAAAACTTGCAACATGTTCCACCATGAGCACTGCAGAGCACTCTCAAGGCCAGTGATTCTTATTGTGATCTGAGTGACGGAGTGCTCTACCAATTGAGTAAGGTCTCTGTGACGTACTCGGTGAACTGTGTACTCTTCAATGGCACCTGCAGCTACCTGTGCGTCAGGCTTGCCTGCTTTGACAAATTTCTCGGGCAGTCTTGTGGATCCTTGTAGATCAGCATCTAGCTGCTTGATCCGCTCTTGCACATCATTGACTTGACATGTCAGCTCTGACATTTGCTTCTGGAGAGAATTCACAACAAAAGGTACACTCTCACAGTCTGCATGTCTTACGTGCCTGTCAAGCATGTGGGACCCCTCTCCTGCTTCACTGGATGTAACCTGGTCCACCTGCCTGGAAACATGCTTGATTTGGTCTTGCAGGGCCTCAACGTCAACAGAAGGGGGTGTCATGATGCCCCCAGCGTGTTTGATTCGTTGCATCTCTTGTTGCATTTTGTGCAAAGCATCAAGCAAGACTTGCATGTTACTGTGCCATTGACTGTCCGCTGCTTGGTGCGACCGTGCATTTGCAGCTTCCACTGACGCCTGTTGCAAATTGAAGGCCTCTTGTAAACTTTGAAGCTCTACTGCAACGAGTCGAAGCTCTTCATGGCTTGCAGCTGATGCCTGATGAAGCTCGCCACGCATGGCGGCAACATCTCGTTGCAGCAGTGCATGGTCTTCGAAACTGGGCGTTGTGATGTCATTATTCACCGAGGCTTGAATTACCCCAGACATTTGTTGCAGGTCGGTAGTCATCACATGCGATTTCTGAAGTTGTTGAATCGCTACTTGTACACTTTTCAGCTCCTCGCGAGTGAGATCCAGACGCTGACTTAACATGACAGAATCGGCCTGAGCTAAACAATGATTGCATCCCCTCTGGACTGCTTTCGGGTCCATTGTAAACACATGATCCTGATGTAAGCCAGTCATGTCCTCTTGAGCCAATTGCAGTGCATGAAGTTTGCTTTCAATCAGCTGCACCTGCTTTTCAACTGTACGAACTTGCTCTACGCATACAGTGTCAACATTCAGTTTCGCTTCCATGTTCTTTGAGTGAATTAACAAAGCCTGAACGATGTCCTGGACAGAATCCACATTTGTATCACAATTTGAGGATGCTTGAGGTGACCTGCGATGCTGTCGAGTGGAGTCCAGCTCCATTTCAGAGTGGAGAGGCTGCTGATGTGATGGATCAAGAGCACCATGCTCTTCACCGATAGTACCTGAACATGAGTCGGTTGACGCATCGTGGGAATCACAGTGCTTCCTGACAGATCTTGAAAACAGCAATAGCAAGGGTGCTCACGCAGGCTCCGACTGTATCCAGCGTCGTGTAGCTGAGAATTGATTGCGTTTACTTCCTGGCGTATGTCATACGCAGTACCAGTCAGTTGCTGGACCGTCTGCTGCAACGACGCCACGTCGGATGACAGCTTCAGAAAGCTGGAGGCATGGACTGGCTGTGGACCATTGCAGTAGTTTTCATGCACGCCATTTGCCTGACTGGTTTGTAGTTGAGATGCAAGTTGAGATGACAGCCTTTCGTTGCAGCGTGCTAGTTCTTTCATCTGAACTGATTGATTATGCAGATCGCTTTCTAGCAGCATCATCTTCTTCGGAAGATGCTGCAGCTCCTCAGCATGCCGATTCTTGGCTTCCAACGCTTGCACGCGCTGCTTCAAGGCTGTTATGTCCATGTCAATCGGATGCTGCTCCTGTGTACACGCCTGAGCAGTGTCTTTATCACAACGCAGCACATATCTAGATGAGTCTAGAACACTTGTGCTGGGTGTGACCACTGCTTCGGATCTTCACTGAGAAGACAACTTGCACAAATTTTATGCGCATTGGGTCATTTGAAGCACACCTGGGAATTCGGACACCTTGCCACAAGACGCTTCTCTGATGAAAATTTCAGTAGCTTTTCCGATGTGCACCAGGTGGTATCCGGATAGCCTTGCGAAACTGCACCATGTCAATTTATGAAAAAGCTGATGTTGTAATTTTTTGTGCACACGGAGCAAGATCATTTGTGCACTGTGGAGACAGAGAGGATACGGCCTTAAAGCACCTGTCCGCGCTGCATATTCTGAGGTTGGGTCACGAAGAGCAATGTGTGCAGGGATTGTAGGAGATGCTGTATGCGGCAACGCTTCCCAAGAGTCTTGTGCATCGACAGTTCCTGCTTGGTGAACTGCCGCGCTAGGATTGGCTGGCGCAGGGCATCCCTTCGCAGGTACATGAGACAAAGGACTGAGACTCCTATATACAGGGGCTAGTGTGTATGTGGACCCTGTTGATCGGTGCAAAAGAACCGTTTTCTATTCACGGTGCAGATTCTCTGATCTTCCAAGAACAAGCCGTGGATCCACAGCAGCGTAAGAAGGCGGATCCAGAACAACCAGTGGCGAAGCACCTGGCTGTTTGCAAGCTACACGTCGTCCCTGCATCGTAACTCAGTTGGCGGGCGGATGCGACTTCCACCTTGAGTTCAGCGAGAGAGTCTTGCACCGAGGAAAGGAGGGATGTAAGCTGCTGTCGCGTTTGACAGCGTTGGCGCACTTCCTGCAATCAGCACAGCCTGCCCTGTTAGACTTTATGTGATATTTTCACTATGCATAGACGATTTTCGGAAGCCGCGTCGATTCTCACTGGGTTCATGCGCATGGACTCGTCGCATGCAGCGGAGCTGTGTACATTGCTGAACTTCTCCATTTTGATGCCGTGCATGTGGAAAATTGGACTAGATTGATATTGCAGCTCTTAACATTCAGCTTTGGCAAAGTAGCCCAGCTTCGCTGCAGCAGCCATGGCGAGGACCTGCACATGGGCCCGCTTAGAACAACAGGTCGGAGATAGGTAAAGAGAGCAATCACAGGTCGCTGCCAATCTTCAACTTATGTACATTTTGAAGCATGCAGGTTGCTCCTCGGCTGACACACGTTGACAGATGCCCTGGAGCTGCAACGCAAAACATTGACACGGATCCCGCTGGCGCGCTCGTTCATGGCTTGAGGTGACCGGGTGACCTAGCAGTGTGCTGTGGCCTCAGGTAGCCTAGGTAAATGGCAATGATAAAATGCTAAGCTACAATGTCATTTGTGGATGGAATGGATCTGCTTAGCGGACTGTTTTTTGTCGTACGTGCTGCTCCCTGCTGCCCATCGCAATTGTTCATCGCAAGCCTCTCCGTTTGACTCTGGTTTACTTGTCAGCATAAGCCGGAACACACTCAAGAAAAATTGTCCCGAGCAAGGGCCGCTATTATCCTTGCCCCATAGCCTAAATCAGCGTGTTCATTTTCCGCCGGTCAATCGTGACCAGTCGCGACAATGCCACCCAGCGGCTACGATCGCATGATAACAATCTTCAGTCCGGAGGGAAAGCTTTATCAGGTGGAATATGCGTTCAAGGCGGTGAAGTCGGCAGGAAATACAACGATCGCAATCAGAGGAGATGATACTGTATGTGTTGTGTCGCAAAAGAAGGTCCCTGACAAATTAATCGATCCAGCATCGATCTCGAACATGTACTCGGTGACAAAGAACATCGGGATTGCGGTGACTGGCCTGACAGCTGATTCAAGATCGATTGTTCAAGATGCTCGGCAAAGAGCCGCTGAGTTCCGCTTCAAGTACGGGTACGAAATCCCGGTTGATTATCTAGCACAGGCTCTTGCGGACAAGGCCCAGGTTCATACTCAGTTTGCCAGGATGAGGCCACTGGGGGTTATGACCATCCTGGTTGGGATTGACGAAGAGCGTGGACCACAGTTGTACAAAGTAGATCCTGCTGGTGCGCATACAACCGTGAAAAGGAAATGCCATGGAGAAATCTATCAATGCGTGATACTTTGTTCTGATGCGGACCGTGGATTGAGCCCCAATGTGTGGCTGGTGTTCAGAATCATGTTGCCGCTGTAGGTTATTATGTCGGATACAAAGCATGCGCTGCTGGGACCAAAGATACCGAGTCAGCTACTCATCTGGAAAAGAAACTGCGAAGTGGTGCCCCATCAGGCTATGACGCGACGGTACAAGAAGCTATCAATGCACTGCAGACTGTTATTGCTGAGGACTTCAAACCAACAGAGCTGCAGGTTGGTGTAGTAAGCACAGACAACCCCAAATTCAAGTCTTTGACAGTTTCTGAAATTGAGCAGGCATTAGTTGCTATTACCGAGCGGGATTAGATGAATTTTGTATTGATGGATGATGCAAGAAAGTCTGCCACTGACTTGCGATATATATATCCATCCACATAACCGCACGCGCGCACACACACACACACACACACACACACACACACACACACACACACACACACACACACACACACACACACACACACACACGCAAGGGATGTGCTCTGATGTTACGTATGGGGTTGCAAAACCCTGTCTGCCATTCTTAGTTGGGATGCGGTGCTCGGACGCGCCCAGCCCATGGCTCAGACAAGGTTATGTCAGTGTGTGCAAGCATGTATCTCGTCTTCTTGGCCTCTCACCGGAGTATATGCTACAGTCAGATCTGATGTTCACAGACACAGCCACACTGGACATCTGACACAGTCTCCCAGCCCATGAACAACTGGCCTGGCTACAACAAATTCACGGTCTTCATTTCGTGCTTTCTGTTTGACTGGATTTGCGTGCACATGCTACCCAATGATAGAACATTCTTGACGTTGTCATTCTGCTTGGTACACTCAGAGACAGGCGGCACACACCGGAACACAGCATGCTTTCAACCCGGAGCTTTGTACTGCGCTTTCGGCTGGCGCGATAATTTCGCACTGGATCATGCTCTACCTGCCCCTTTCCACACACATGGATTCACTTGACCCTGCTATACATGTGCTTCTTGAAACGGGTGCCCCGATTTCAAGCATGGTTTCATGTGCAATAAATGGCCACGCAAATGCGCATGCAGTTCCTAGGTGTTCCTGAGAAGACGCGTCCATGTAGTCATCTGTCTGTAGATATATGTGCATGTCACGCAACCTCCAAAGCATATCTTTAGGCAAAGTACTCTGCAGGTCAGACCAATGTTGTTTCAAGGGAGCTGGGGCTCACAGACTTTGGCCACATATGTGTGTGATTCAGCAATCGCGCGTGCAGCGGTGGTGTGCTCATAGCACGCTCACCAAGCAATCGTATTCTTCCATGCTTAAGTTCACTCTTTACTCCAAGCGCTTTCCCAGACAAGCTGCAATTGCAGCAACGATCAATAATTGTCTGCCGCTACATGTTTGACAGGACATCTGCCAGCTGAGAGATGTGTGGGTAGATACAAACACCCACCCTGACATGCAGAACACTGTATGCAGATCATTTTAAAATGCGGTGACAAAGTCAAACCTCTTTAGATGCTGCTGGATCGCTCGTGTATGAACGCTTTGATTCCTGCGCACCCAAAATATTGGTCGACCAGAATGGCAGGTGTCTGGTCCATCTGAAGTTGTCAATCTTGTACTGAAACATATGTATGTGTTCATGGTTTGATTACCGAAGGTGGGGCAGGCACTGATGACTCCTGCTGCCATCATCAATGTGCACAGTGCCATTGACTAAGCTTTTGTTGAGACTGCATACTTCAGCACATTGACTACCGTTCGACCTAGCTTTGACGGAGTTCATGGCACGTAGCGTGAAAAGTCCTTACTACAGGTCAGCAAGTGGCCGTCTTTCCGCCGGCGAAGACAGCATGTGGCCTACGCCGACACCGAGGCAATGTTTTGTGAAAATTTTCAGCCAAAGATTGCACAACCCCAGCACACATGTATTTGTGTGAGTGAATGCATCTTGCCGATGGTACGCCTGTTTAGCCATGCACACGGATTCTCTGCACATCTATCAGAGGACGCATTGAGATGGTTATGCATCGGCAAAATCAAGATGGGTCAGGAATTGGCTGATAAAGTTCTACTGATACCCTTCATTACAGCTGCTTGCGACTGATCTGCGCCGTTCAATGTTGTGAACGCAAGCTCCAGCAAAATCATGGATACAGCATCATACACGCTCAACAAGCCTACTCAGATACTTGAAGGTTTGGGGAATCTGTTGCCACCCCCATGACATTGAGACCATTATCAACAAACATACAATGCCCCGTCACAGCAGAAGCAAGATCTGAACACAAAAAGGCAGCAACATTGCCAACTTCACGAGCACGCAACTCCTTCGTGATCGGAGCGTTGTCATATGAGTAGTTAATCATGGCATCAATAAAGCCAATGGCCTTGGCGGCGCGAGAACCTAATGGCCCGGCAGATATCGTGTTCACCCGAACTCCGTACTTCTGGCCTGCTTCGTATGCAAGGACCTTGGTATCCGACTCCAACGCAGCCTTTGCAGATGACATGCCGCCACCGTAGCCTGGAATCACCTGAGATGATGCAAGATACGTCAGGGACACAGCAGCGCCACCTTTATTCATGATGGGGCCGAAGTGCTGCAGCATGGAGACGTATGAGTAGCTGGATGCGGACATTGCGGCCAGATATCCGCTACGAGACGTCTCCAATAAAGGCTTCTTCACTTCAGGTCCGTTTGCCAGCGAATGAACGACGATATCTACATTGCCGATATCCTGCTTGACCCTTTCTGCGACCTCAGAAACGGTGTAGCCTTCGTTTGCTGAATACCGTTTGTTCTCTTTGATATCCTGAGGAACATCTTGAGGAGAATCGAACACCGCATCCATGGGGTATATATGCGAAAATTCCATCAAGGATCCATCAGACAGTACTCTTGACTCATCAAATTTGCCCCGATTCAGGGAGGTCTCAAAAATCTTGAGAGCTGGTACCCACACCCCAAGGGCAATTTCAGCGCCAGCTTCCGCCATCGCTTTCGCAATTTGCCAGCCAAAACCTTGGTCATCAGCAACACCCGCAATAAACACTTTTTTGTCGGTCATATCGATTGGCAGACCTGCTGCTCGCGCTCGCACCGCCGAGCCACGTGCTGTCCAGCAGTATCGGCTGCCCGTGAGCCCACCAGCCCCGCATTTCACCAAGGAAGGATACTGAACTGAAGGCCTTCGTGCGACGCATGGGTGAAGGCAGCCGCGGACATTCCGCTGAGCGTGCGAAGCGTGGCGTGCTGCAGCTGACATCGGCCCACTCTGGAAAAGGAAGGCGCGACAACGAGCAGTAGAAGCTCAAATACCGGAATTGGCGTTTCTCCGGAGCATTCACAGGTTGAAGACGGGGTTTGCAGTATAAATCTTTCTGAACGCGGTGTACCCTGAAGATTCACAGTGGTGACAAGCGACCTGACTGCCGCGCATTGGATCTCCACTTTCCAGGACAAGGCAGTCATGGTCACCAAACTGTTATCAACATTGTGCGAAGAGCTTTGACATCATTTGCACCATTCAGGTTGTACATGTTTCAGAAGCACATCGCCGTTGACATCTGCACCTCGCGAGGAGGCGATCGCAATGCCTTGCCCGTGCGAACCTGCTGAGTCACATTATCCGGCGGCTAGTCCACCAAGGTTGTGCTCTGTGGAGTGCTCTGTGGAGCGCTCCTCACGCACACACATCGCCGCGCTGCCGGTCCGCATGGGGCATTTACCACGGTACACGAAAATTCGAGAGCTTGGGCCATTGCATGGCAGAGCATCGATTCCTACTACCAGGCAGTGTTGCAAGGATAAAGGTGGCGAGGCGGGCAGCACCGCGAAAGAAGCAAGCAAATTAAGTACACACGGACACCCAAGCAACACACACAAAACTCACCACGCTCCCAGCAAATAACACAGATACTCAGACCGCCACATACCCACACCCATACCCACACACGCACACGTACACACATCGCCCCAAACACACCCACACAGCACCCAACACCGCAATGCCTGTCCCCGCACGACCGGGTAGCGCCCGACTCGGTGCCGCCTGAGGCCGCCTGTCCGGGCCGCCCGACTGCTGGGGGCCTCCCCAGCCCCAAACCCCACCCCGACCGACCCCCAGACCCACAGCGCACCCTGCCAGCCTGGCACATCGCCTCGCAGCCCAGCCGGCCCGCGCCGCATCGCACCAGGGGCGATGCCTTGCCCAAGCCGTCCCCACATTCCCTGAACATGCCATCGAAGTCATCCCGCACGCGAAGCGGAGCCGGGTGCCCGACAGCCAGAGGTCATCGGTCGGTGGCGTCAAGCGGGCAGGGTCCCGGAGGGGCGGCTCACTGCTCAGGCCGGATGGCCTGTTAGCGGCGAGAGGTCATCAGCCGGGACTGTGAGCCCCGCCAAAACTGCCTTGCCTGCTTGACGTGCCATCAGCGGAGCCGCGGCGCGGACCTGGCGCGCCACTGCACGAAAGAGCGTCGTGGAGAGATCGCCCATTGCATTCTTGAGGAATCACCGCCGCGAGGCCGCACCAGACCCTGCAGCTACATCAGCAACCCTGTTGAGGCCTGCGAAGGCGGCCGGGCCGACCCGTCCGTACGTCTCATGCGACAGTGGGACCAGCGTGAACGCGCCCACGCCGGCCCGGACTTAATTTGCGCGTTTGCGCCGGTCGGCGGCCTCTGCCGCGGCACCGTCGCTAAGCGCCGCGGCGCTGACAGTCGAGGCAGCCAGCGGGTGGGTGACGCACACGTCGCCGATCACCGGCGCGCCCGTCAAGAACGCCAGGATTGTCATCCCGCTGTGCGGATCTGCGGGGCCGGGGGATAGCTGTCGACGGGGCGGCCTGTGCCTGGACCTACCGCTGCGGCGCTGGCGGAACCTCCTGCGCAATGTGGGGGGCGGCCGCACCGGCGGGGGCGTCAGCGCCAGACGCTGCTGTGGCGTCACCGGAGGACGCGCGGACGGCTGCGTACGTGAGGGATGAGGGTGCCTGGGCGCCATCGGGAGGAGCGGGCGCGACCGAGGCCTAGTTGGGTGAGGGTTTGGTGGTGAGTGATGCGGGAGCTGATGTGCTGTCCGGGACGCTGCGGCCAAGCCCAATGCCGGAGCCAAGGCCACGGGGAAGCCTGCTCATATGAGGCTCAATCGCTGACGCGATCCCGCTGCGTGCCATGATGCGGCGCCATGTCTCCATGATGAGGTTGTGGCCGGCAACGACGGTACACCGCAGCAACTTGCAGATCAGCGAGTGCGTCCTAGACGCATCGCCACGGCCACAGGAACACTCGGAGGATCTGTCATCGTCGCCGCTGAGACGGGGCAGGAGGACTTCCCCGAGCCGGAGCCGTGCGTACATGCTGAACAACTCCAGGTCGGACAGGCCCATCACTGGACCCAGGAGCGCCGGGAGCCAAGCCGATGCCATGGCCCCTATGCAGCTTCGCATTTGGCTGCCGCCGCCTGGCCGTCTTCAGTAAACCGGCCGATCAGCCGCTGCCTGCCATGAAGAGCGCAGCGAAAACGGCGGCTTTGCGCCCGTCTGCCTCAGCGCGCGAGATCGCCCGCTGCAGCTGCATCAGGCGCAGCTTCACTGTGGTGTCCAGCGCCCATGCTGCAGCGTCAGCGGGGTCGGCGATCGCGTGACCCCACGTCACGTGCAGCCGGTCAAGCACACGGCTGCGCTGCTGCGGAACGGCCACCGCGCTCAACACCGTCGGCCAGCGCACACTGCGCCAGCGCCGCCGATGACAGGCGTGCTGCATCCGCCACATCAGCGGTGTAGTGCCGGAGCCCCATGCCTCCGTGGCGTTGGGGCAGGAGGGCCTGCTCGGCCTGAGCCATGGTCAAGTCAAGACACATCTATGATGTTGCACAGGGCACGAAGCGTGGCTTCCTCGACGGTCGGCAGATAGTCCCGGAGCGCACCCTAGCTTGTGTTACGGAGCAGGTGTGCCTCCCTGTGCTGGAGGCAGCAGTGCAGGACCGCCACACTTTGACTGGGCCAGAAGTGAGAGCCCGATCAGCCTGTCAATGAGTGCAATTGTGTGTTGGCAGCGCTGCTGCACGTGGGCGTCGATAAAGGCGTCGGTGCCAAGCGACGTGCCGCAGACCAGAATCCCGTCCTCAGCGACCGTAGCCTGCAACTGCGCTGCCACATTGGGCACTTTCTCTTGAACGGTGCAGCATACGACGGTTTTCGTGCGGTTGCATGCATGCTGCGTGAGGATCGCGTTCGCAGCAGCCACCACACTGTCCGCATCGCCCTACACATACATATGATCATGGCAGGACATGACAAGGGCGTTGGGGGCGAGCCCCTGCGCCTCTTTTAGAATGGGGAGGTAGGCGAGAGCGAACAAGAGCGGTCCCAGGGGGTCGCCCTGTCGCACGCCTGTCTCGCTGCGCAGGTCCGCGCAGGTGCCATCCGGACGCCGGGCGAGGAGCGACACACACACACACACACACACACACACACACACACACACACACACACACACACACACACACACACACACACACACACACACACACACACACACACACACACACACACACACACACACACACACACACACACACACACACACACACACACACACACACACACACACACACACACACACACACACACATCGGTGTGGAGCTGAAGTCTAATCCACCTCGGGCAACGAAACGTTGTAGCGGGCACCGATGGAAAGCGGGAGGGGAATTCACATGCGTGCAGCATGCAGATGGGACGAACAGGCCGCAGTGACCAGCCAGCGCGCAATGGTGTGCATGCGCACTCTGCGCACCCTGTGCTTCTCGACTGCTGCAAAGGGGGTCTGATCCGCCAATTCTTAACTACTGATGGACGTTGTATGGCACGCCTTAGCAATGAGCTGTGAGATATCACCGGCCCAAATCGAGCCCAGGCTAACCAAAGCCACAATGCCGCAAGGTGCCCAACTAGATTGGGTGCACCACATGTGAGTACACTGATCTGTGCCTTGCACAAGAATGCCTGGTCTGAAACTCTGGGGGCTCATGTGTGCTCTCTCAACGCTGTAGAGTGTGTGTGGATGAACGGCATGCTTGTTCTCGCGCAGCTCCGGATGCCCTGGCAGTCTATACTCGAAAGTGGCTCACCAATGGAATGCACCGTTGCTTTAAGTGAGCAATCTGGAGGTTAATATTTGTGGGCGCGGGGCTCTGGACTAGCCTTACTAGAACCTCAACATGTGTTTCATGCTTGAAATATTTAATGTGCTGGAGGAGGATGACAAGGCTTGTTGTGAAGCGGACGCCGGTTTCGTGTTCATGCCTCACCCAGGGCGTGCGCCATTGTATTGGGTGAGTATTTTGGAGGCTAATGCATTGGACATACGTTTCCAAGTTGTGGGTAGGCTTAATGTTCCCATGCATCGACAAGGTGGTAGCATGGGCTGCCCTGCTAGTCCCCTCTATCAACGCCATCACATAGTCCCCTCTCCTCAGAGACAGCTGCTGCAATGGTTCATACAGCGCGCAACCCTCCCCAGCATTCCAGCAGCCCTCCACAGCATCTGTCCGACCGTCGATGCCCGCACATCGCATATACCCCACTCTTTTCTGCACTGTCCGATGTTGACCCCATTGAGACTACCAGGGTCTGGGGTGTGCTGATGACCTCCACATCCACCTCCCACTTATTACACGCGGCATCGCAGACAGCGTTGATGGTCCAATGCGGAATTCCGAACCGGGAATGCCGAAAAGTATATGTGCTGCATACACAGAATCATCCCAGTTTGATCCGGCCTTAGCTCCACAGGCTAGTGGACTACCGTTATACATTGACTGTTGGCTGGAGTTGCCGATGTATTGCTCCCTCCCTGCCAGCTCCATCTGACACCACGCCCAGGCTGAATTGCCTTTCATGTCTTCCATAGAACTCTTCTTTGGTCAAAGAACTCTTCTTTGATGTTAAAAACATCGTTGTTCGTCGGTGCATTGGCACACACAACCCACCATGATGTAGGAAATTGAGCAGTGTACATGAGCACGGGCCATTGCATGGCGAAACACAGAGACGAAACGGCCAGCTTTCAACTCAGCTAGGCTCCAAACAAATTTCCGTCAGATGTACAAGCTACGAGCATCGGCGCACAACATCTGGCATGCAGTGATTACTTCGGACAATTACCACGAGGTGGTAAAACAATCATTGATGTTTGAAACGATTCTTTGACGCCACAAGGCGCCAATGCATGTTGCATGCTCGCGAGCACTAGCCTAATGTGACATTTACTGGAAGCCTTCTGTGCTGCTTGTCTGCTGTGACGATGGTACAGGTTACACGGGCATCGTGTGGTAAGAAAATATATGTGTTCGGAGACTATGCCATCACCTGCGGATCGAGTATGGGACTAGGATGTTTGCAATGGAGATGGGCTGGCTTTTCCCCTGAACATCGCATGAAGACGACAGTGTGGGTACCTTGCACCCAGGGACGCCACTGTCTACATGCCATGTGCTTAGCTACTGCTCTTCACCTGCCCCGACCATTGACCCCGATGCATGGACCCCATCTCACCTAGTCTGAGAATACGCAAGTACCCACCCGCGTAACAGATTTGTTGATTGATACTTCACTAATCAGGCTATTTCCCATACCTGAGGTCATGCAGCCACAAGACCGGGGCTACCAAGAGAAGTGCCCATTTCAAACGTGACTTTATGCTGTCACCAGTGTTGTCTTGGTGTAGCAGATTTCCGGTGTGGGCAGCGCACAGATTTTCTGCGTCACCCCATTCCTCGGAAACAGAGTTCATCCATTTACGGAAATCTTGTGAAGCACCCTTGCGAGGCTCTAGTGCTGCTGCTAAGGTTGGGTGCAATTGAACCGTCCCCTGCTTCAAGAAAAAGAAACGAGCGCTGTCAGGGAATGGAATGAACATGAATGTATCATCAACATGGATACTCTTGCTCTCTTTGTGATAAGCAACTACAGAAGAGAAATGTATGCTGTCATTTGAGCTGATGAAGTCAACTCCTGCACACCAAGTCCGATAAATGCCAAAAAAAGTGATTGACACGCAGGAAGGCAGCATACGTGTCAGCACGTGCACATCATAGCTATAATGTTGTACCTGCAGGAATCCTGAGATCCAGCTCATCGTCAAACTCTGCCAACACCGCTGGGTCGTCTAGCAAGGCTGGCTGCCAAGGCAGGTTTGGGAGCTTCTCATGGTGCCTCGAAGAGCCATACAACTTGGCATCTGGGTACGCATCATGTATCCAATTGCATGAAACCTGCAACAGCACCAGTCGATGATGCAGGAATGCTACGCGACAGTAGTACGTACAGTTGTCATAATTTGCACTGAACGCAGAGTGGCATTGTCAGGCAATTGCTACTTCGTGCAGTTGTAACAGGTGCACACCGTGTGAAACGGATGCAGGTTGAGTATTGCTTCCAAATCTGCACCATTGTTTGTGATCTTGTCCACCTCGGCTTTGGCCTGTGACTCCAATTTGACTGAGTCGAGCATTAGCCACTTTCCAGACTTCCGCTTGACCAGGGATGTGTGGACCCCGATATCTGCAGGGCCAAGCTTAAAGCTACCCCGGATGTTGATGAACTTGTCAGCCACTCGGAACACCTTCGACATGCTGCAATAAGATGCTCGAATAGAGCCTTGTAGATCGTAAAGCTATACACAACATGCAATGCAAAATATGACGAGGCCTCTCGTGGATGGGTCATGTTTGCATGGAGTCGATTACATCAACACGAGTGTCACCAAGATAAGCGATGTCCCGTCACGACCGACGGAGCGCATAGAAACATATCATATTGAGAAGATTAGCGTTCCATGTCACCAGCTCCTGGGGTTGATCAGGCTGTCCGATGTCGTCATGACAGGACGTTACGTCAGTCGCTACCGACACCAAAGGTTGAGGTCAGCATCAGCGCTTCGCTGAAAGCGCTGTGCTGAGTCCATGGCAGAAATCCTGGAGGAACTGAAGCTGCACCTGTGATCACGAGCACTGAAGATTACCTGAACAGTGATTGAAGTAACGCCTGCCAGACTGGCCTCCGCAGGCTACGATGCATACACAATCAAAACAGCGTCAGTAAAGTTGCGAAGGCAATGAAACGCAGGCAAGCGTTGTCGCAAGATGCGGCGCATTCTGAAGTCAAGCAAGCCCTTCGTGCGTCTGTTCACATGTGTGTGCGCGGTTGTGTGGCCACTGGCTTAGAACCATGCTTCAAACCAGATACACCATAGCTATGCATGCATAGGCGCGGTCTCCCGTAAGCGGAGCATTAAACCGCACCAGACCATGTCACGTGGGCCGTCATCGCCGCGTTCCCCGCAATGCATGGGTTCGGCACAGCAGGGCAGCCACCACCACCACCCACCTGGCGCGCGGGCTGCCACCACTACTTGCCTATTGATCTCAAACAGTGAGGATGAGGAAGACATTATGATGTTTTACTTGATACCCGGGTCAATGCAAATGCATGAGTGAATAGAGACTGCACCATGTCACTCGGAGGCTGAAAGCCAGATGCAGCACGCACACGCGAAGTGGGAAGCCCGACAAAGCTGAACACTGTGTTTCATACAAGGATGCACTAGTGGGGAATGCAGCCGTTGGCAGGCTTGGCCAGTCGTCGCACAGTGTATGGGACCTGTCGCGAGCAGCGCTGCCTTCAGCAAGCCCGGGACCGTGCGTATCCTTACCGCATGCCTCAATCAAAACAAGTCTTGATGTGAAGGACATATTGAGCAAGCATGCGGCTCGCGTGACTGGCAGCGACGGCGAGTACACTTTATTGCATCATGTCCCTGTGTTACCTGCAGGGCACTAACGCACACGACATTCTGGACTATGCTGACAACACAGCTGTGCTCATCACGTTCACTACTGTATTGCAGAGCGCTTCGAATTTGCTGTGAGCATGTTGCCGTGTTAACACCGTTCACAAAGCAGCACTGCTGATGCATCAGCGCGCCATCTCAATCATGACTCTGTCGAGAGATCTATTTGTAATAAACAGCAGGCCATTCCGCTGTGACTGCATTGACGTTCGGCCCAGAGCTGGAATCGCGGTCGACACCATCGCGATGCATCGGCAGAGCCAGCGTGTGTTGCAAACGCCGCTGAGACTGACCTTTCGCTGGGTCTGGCCCTCGCATCGCCCCATCAATATAATTGAACCATTCGCCATCTCATGTTTAGGTGCTTGTGAGGTGCAAACAATGCTCTGCTAGTGTTCAGCGCTGTGTACGCCGATGCCTCACGGTTGCACTCTGTCGATCCGCGACGGTGGCTGGAGCGGACGAACAATGATATGCAAAACGGGGCCCCAATATCACAGCACTTTGTTGAGCATGAGATTGTGGGCTATAGGTGCCCTTATAGCACATATCAGACATAGCATGTTGCTGCATTTTGCTGCGATCGCGGCCGTTGTAGTGCCTCGCTTGACTGTGTGAAAATATTGCTTAGTGTTGTGATTGTCGATGTCGGTGTTGTTGTGAATCTTGCACAGGTAGACGAACCAACATCACAGTGGAGAGGCAAGAGCAGGTGTGACTGTTATAAACGAGAACCTATTATGTGTGCATTAGGAGGTTAGTAGTGCCTATACCTGGAGAGCCGCCAGGTCGTACGAAAGGTCACTACACAGATCAGGGAGAATACTGCACTGGATGCAAGACAGCGCAGGAACCTATGGAAGATGTAAGAGAAAGGTTACTTCAGACTTGGACGCATACGACTATATGCGACCATTCGTGCATGTCTACCGTGGCCCAATGACAATGGCCCGGGGCGAGCCGCTCACGGAGCGCCCCAAGTATGCTCATGCATACTATCCTAACATAACACGGGTTGGGCCCTTGGCCACCATACCCATGCGCAGACTTGCGCGTCATGCATTGCAGGTGTACCTAGACACTGATTTATGACACTCCCCTAGAAGGTCTTCTGATCTTGAATTAGATGCAGCTTCTCTCGAACGTCCTTCAATGCAGGTCCAGGCAAAACCTTAGTGAAGACATCAGCTAACTGGTCTTTGGTCCCTACCCATTGCACTTGGATCTCATCCGCCTCTACAAATTCTCGGACCCGTAGGTGCCGCACTCGAATATGTTTGGACCTATCACTAGAGATTGGATTGTTTGCAAGGATATTCGCACTTTTATCATCTCCCCAAAGCACCGGTTTTTCTGGACGAAGATGCAAGTCTAGCAACAATTGCTTGGCCCACATCAACTCGTTTGCTGCACTACTCATTGCTATCAATTCTGCCTCGGTCGTATCACCAGCTTTGATCGCCTGTCTCTTTGACCTCCAGAACACAATATTGCCATACACCCGTAGGAGTAGGCCACTTATGCTCTTCAAACTCTTGTCATTTGCAAAATCAGCATCAGTGTATCCCTCAAGCAAACATCTCTTCTCAGACGAGCCCTTAAACACCATACAAAGTCCCTTCGTGGACTGCAGGTATCTCAGCACATGCTGCACCGCTGACCAATGCTCCTTTAAGCTACACCCCATATGCTTGGCCAAAGCATTACAGGCATAAGAAATATCAGGTCGCGTAACTACAGCCAGGTACTGGATTCCCCCTACAACACTCATGAACTGAGCGTGCTCTGCCTGAGTGGCAACCTCAAGGTCAGGGTAGTCCTTCGCGCTCCTCAACTGTTGCCGTGGCACCAGTGGAGTCGGACTGGGTCTGCAATCTGCCATGCTAAACTTTTCTAGCAGATTCACAATCTTCTGCTCTTGGGACAACGTGATCGGTCTCTTCTTCCTGTCACGCTTGATAGAGGCGCCTAATGCCCAAGACAAATCGCCTAAGTCCCTTCCGGTGAACACTATGAGAATTCGGTCTATCAACTCCCTCAGGCCCGTGGACCGTCCGAAGATAAACAAATCATCAACCCATAGGAAGATGAAACATCTACCAGTTTTCCTAACATACAGTGCAGGATCTGAGTGTGAGCGAACAAAGCCCATCTCACCCAGTAGACGTGCAAGCGCCTTGTGCCATTCACGTGCTGCTTGCTTCAAGCCGTACAGGGTCTTAAGCAGTTTCCACACTCGACTGGTGCCATCGTTCAAAACCTGGGGTTGTTCTACATAAACAGTCTCATTCATGACCCCATTGAGAAAGGCACACTGGATGTCTACGTGTTTCATCTCTAAATCTTCCACTGCAGCTATTGACAGAACAACACGAAGAGTGGCATAGCTCCCTACTGGAGCCCACGTCTCAAAGAAATCTACACCCTCCTCCTGGGTAAACCCTCTAGCAACATACCGCGCCTTGTAACGCTGGATCTCTCCTGTAGGTCCCCTCTTAATCTTCATGACCCATTTACCAGAGATGGCCTTAGCCCCTACTGGCAATTCTACCAATTCATAGGTGCCATGCTCACTCAAAGAGTTCACCTCTTCCTCCAGAGCTACCATCCACTTCTCCCTATCAGGCCCAGCCAACGCTGCCTTCCAGGGTGGATTGTCTGGATCAGCAGATTTCTTCTTCATGACAACAACAACCCGGCGGGATGGACGTCGCCGGCTTGACTGACCACCGCCATGTTCCACATGTCAGAAAGCACTCTATCTGTCAGGTCAGACACGCAGTCTTAGGTCAGGTCAGGTAGCCAGCATTCCATACCTGCTGCGCACAGAGGTAGAACCGAGGAATGCGGGAGGAGACAGGGTACAGCTAGTACCGTGAAACAGTAAAGAGAAAGGTTACAGCTCTTAGTGTGCACCGCAATATATGCACACTGTAAACACTCGAGGGTCACGCCGGGAAACCCTCGCAGGATCTCCCTCACTACCTCGGTACGATCCTGGCTGGCGGCTTACCCCTGTACGCGATCCGCAGATCGTGCATGGGTGCACCTGTCACCACGCTGCTGCCCGCAGGCTCATGCATTGTGACACTCCCCCATAAACTCTGCTAAGTCTCCACTAGCTGGAGTTTATTACGAACTTCTAACAAAGCAGGTCCGGGCAGCACTTTAGTAAACACATCCGCTAACTGATCAACAGTGCCCACCCATGCTACCTTAAGTTCATCCATCTGGACATATTCCCGCACTCGCAAGTGCCGCACACGAATGTGCTTGGATCTGTCAGAGGACACAGCATTTACTGCCAAGATATTGGCACTTTTATTATCACCCCACAGAGTTGGCTTATACGGGACGAGCTTTAGGTCGAGAAGCAACTGCTTTACCCACATCAGCTCGTTGGCTGTTGCACTCATCGCAATGAGCTCAGCCTCTGTCGTATCCCCAGCCACTATACTCTGTTTCTTCGAGCGCCAGAGAACACAGTTCCCATACACTCGAAGAACCATACCAGATACACTCTTCAAATCAGCAGAGTTCGCAAAATCTGCATCAGAAAAAGCCTCTAACAGGCACCCATGCCCCACAGAGCCTATAAATTGTATTCCTAAATTCTTTGTGGACTGCAGGTATCTCAGAACGTGTTGCACAGCCAACCAATGTTCCTTCAGACTGCTGGACATGTGCCGGGCCAGGGCATGTGCCACGTAGCTGAGGTCAGGTCGTGTCACTCCTGCAATGTACTGGATGCTTCCTACAGCACTCATGAACCTGGAATGCTCAGCAGCACTGGCTTTCTCCAGGTCCGGGTGCTCTTTCACACTCCTCAGTTGTTGCCGCGGCACTAACGGAGTGGGAGACTTTCGACAATCAGACATACTATACTTTTCAAGCAGGCTATGGATTTTGTTTCGCTGTGTCATGGTGATTGTCTTGGCCTTACGATCACGCATGATCTCAGTGCCAAGTGCCCATGCTAGTTCACCCAGGTCTCTGCCTTCAAATTTTGTGAGAATTATGTCGACAAGTTCTTGCAGCCCCGCAGTGCCGCTGAATATGAACAAGTCGTCGACCCACAGAAAAATAAAACAAAGACCAGATGTTCTAACATACAGTCCGGGATCACTTTGTGCGCACACAAATCCCATCTCTGCTAAGACCTTTATTAAAGCTTTATGCCACTCGCGAGCAGCTTGCTTCAGGCCATACAGGGTTTTATGCAATCTCCATACACGTGCTGTCCCGTCAGTGAAGTACGGGGGCTGTTCAACGAACACTTCCTCCTCCAGCTCACCATTCAGAAAAGCACACTGTATATCTATGTGTCTAATTTCTAAATCTGCCTGAGCAGCAACTGACAGCAACACACGAAGTGTCGCATAGCTCCCAACAGGTGACCAAGTCTCAAAAAAGTCTACACCCTCTACCTGAGAAAAACCCCGCGCTACATAGCGTGCCTTGTAGCGCTGAATCTCCCCCGCAGGCCCACGCTTGATCTTGAGCACCCATTTGCCCGAGATAGCCCGTTTGCCCGCAGGCAGATAGCACAACCCGAAGGTTCCGTGCTCACCCAGTGCATCTACCTCCTCCTGCATGGCACGCAGCCATGCATCCCTGTCCGGACCCGCAAGTCCTTCCTTCATAGAAGGCATATCAGGGTCGGAGGAGGCCTTCTGCTTCCTGGCGGCAGCTGCTCGGCGCGACCCACGACGCTGAACACTCTGCTGCTCACCAGACTCCACATGCTGAGGCTTCAGGCCTGCACAGGACACTCCACAGTCAGCCGCGGCTGATGTGTCCTGGCTACAAGCTGAAACTTCAATAGCAGCAACAACTGTTTCACTACTAGCATTAGAGCCCGCAGGCTCATTCATATGCACAGCTGCTACATCCGCAGCCAATGGAACAAGGCGTCTGCGTACAAGAGGATTGATTTTTATGCGGGGCAAGGCGGCTGGAATGGCCCTCACCTCGTCAGGCAAATCAACCCCGACAGCGGCTGAGGGGTCCGGGCCCTCTCCCCCTAATTCGGACCCGGTCTCCACCTCATCTGGCTCATCCTCCCAGAAGGGCCTCGGCGCCTCTGCTCCTCGCAGGGGCGGAGCAACTGCCCCCGCGCCAGATGCTGAGGCCGCAGCCGAATTACTTCCTGAGCGGACCCGCTGAGCCTCCAGATTCTGATGAGCCGCAGCTCTTTCATCATCTGAGACGGTGTAGTCCATGCGCTGTTCATCATCGTCATCATAGACGCCAGGACCATCACTGTCCATGTCGTCGTCCGATTCGCTCGCAGATACATGAACGGGAAGCGCAACTTCTACACCAGGGTCGTGCAATGCAGCATCACGTGTGGGCACATAACGAGTTGTGCGCGAGGGACCAGCCTCTAAATGACGCAGTTCACCACGCACACGGGGAGGGGGGATGACGTCAGGATGGGCTGCAGCCCTGGACATCGCACGCGTGCGATGCAGAGCTGCATTGGCTATTTCCGGTGTGTCCCGAGCAGGGTCACGCCGAATCACCTCCGCAGAGTCGCCATACCCAAGCCGAGGTGAATATGCCGTGGGGTTTGGCTCCGGGTTGTCTTGCCGGAACGTCATGTCCATGACAGGAACCCTACCGTGCCCAGGGGGGGTGTGGAGCTGGTCACGCAGACGGCGCAGCACTCCCCCATCATATGTGTGATCAGACAGGAAATCAGGAACATCGCTGTCTGTCACACGTTCACCCTCGTTATCCCCCTCAAAGACAACCTTATAGGAGTTCGCAAACTCCGCAGGCTCTCTTTTGTCCACAACGGCGGACGCATCGTACTTTCGTACGTGGCGGATCATCTGATCCGCAGTGCACATGACCTGGCGCACAACAAACACCCTACCCCCAGGAACATCCTGGGCGTACACACGCTGCATGCTGGGGCCCAGCCCAGCCCCGACCCAATGTGCTAACACACCCCTAGGGGACAACTTCCGCAGCTTGTCATCCCTGGGATATGCATACACCTCAACCCCCCATGGACGCTGCTGCTGCAGCAAATCCTGGAGCACCTCAACGGAGGTGTCCCTGAAAAAAGACATATAAGGAATTATATCCTTATCACACGACCGCACTAGAAACTCATCTAACTCAGTACTTGCAAGCAATTTATATTTGCGTTGCTCCTCCTCTTTCAACTTGTCGCGCTCGGCCTTTTTCATGCGCTTTCCCTGACCCTTTTCAGCCTCAGCCACGTCCGCCGCAGCGTTTATGGCCATCTGAGCTTTCTGGGATTTCAGGATACGTGCCAGCTTGTCATGGTACAGCGCCGAACACGGCGTCCGATTGTGACCATGAACAACACTGGCAAGGCATTCAATCCACAGGAACAGAGGGAGGCCACTCGCAAGCAGCACAGCACGGAGTGCCTCAAAGGCGACTCCTATCCTCCGCTCAATCATGCCATTACAGCGATGATCAGCTGTGGGGGTAGTGCGGTGAGTGATGCCCCGACGTTGGAGGTAGAGCTTTAAGGCCTCGACCATAAACTCGCCCCCTTTGTCAGTGTGAAGGATGCGCACACCCGGTTCACCTGGCTTCACCACATTTACCCTAATGCGCTCTATGATATAAGAGATCATGGCCGCAGCCTCACTCTTTTTGCGCAGACCGACCACGAAAGTATAACGAGTAAAAGCACACATCACAAACAAGACATATTTCACACCTCCAATTCCTACTGGAGTGACAGGACCAGCTAGATCGGCATGCAGTTGCTCGCCAGGGTATTTCGCCTGGCCCATGAGCTCACGGTCATTGGCAGAGAATTTACCCGCAGGTACTTTGCCAATCCTGCAGCCATGACATCTATTTCCGAAAGGTTCGGAATCGACACTCAAATTCAAACTACCATAAAACTCAGCGTTCGACTGCATACGCTTGAGCACCCAGTTCGACTGGTGGAAAGACAAATGCGCGATAAAAGCAGGGTTCAGCAAATACGCATCATGTGGGACCTCGGCCCCCCCAGCATTGGGGCGCGCAAGATCAACAGCCGCAACTGCCACATGATGCCATTGTTGCTGGTCCGCGACCATGCAGGTCGGACTGCTCTGGTTAGACCAGACCACCCCCCTATTGACAGGCCCACCGACGAGAATAGGCTTAGTTTCCACAGCCATTTTGAACGCAAACACAGGGTGACCATCAACATCTAGTTCCTGAAATTTGACGTCATCCTCTACGTCGGTGGCCATGTCACCAAGACCCGGGACATACAACACATTTCTACGCGTGTCTAGGAACATTTGTTCGTGTCTAAGACACATTGTACTAAGCAGGTTGTACGGACATTCAGGGGCATAGTATACACCAGGGATCTCGACATCTAACGGATGGTTTTGACCATGCTTATCCACGTAAGTACCCAGGTTCACCAAAATGGTTCCCCTGCCCATGATAGAAAGCTGCCCAGGTCCCGCGAGATTGGCAACTTTCTGACACGGACCGTACTCAATGAACATTTCACGATTCCCTACTATGTGCATGTCCGACCCACTATCTACAATAATGTTCCATGGCAGAGACGCGTCAGGCATTGGATATTGCTCAGGCATCTCAACCGCACACACATCTTTGGCCGCAGCCTGTTTGCGTTGGGGGCAGTTCGCACGCAAATGCCCCTTCTTCTTGCAGAAGAAACAGGTCCTGGTCTCCTCGCGAGGAGCCTGGCCAGCCCCAAGAGCGGCGACCACAGGACCATCACCACGGGGTTGCTTTCGCCAGCCTTGGCCTGGTTTGCCCGCGGGCGCCCCAGACCTAGCCTGCAGCTGCCGCTGTTGCTTCAGCAAATCGGCGTGTTCGGTCAAACGTGAAATTATGACATGAGGGGAGGAGTGAAGGACTTCGCCGCGCACGGCATTGAACTCCTCCCCCACTTCTAACAGTTTGAGTCTGAGCCATCGCTGGCCCACATCGGCACCTAGTGCCTCTAGTTGAGTGTACACACTCATAACATCACCACAATAAGATGCGACATCTCTATTGTTCTGTGACAAGGAATTGAACCGGCTCCACAGCCTGTGGATCTCGGCTTTGGTGCTGGGCCTATACTTGGCAGTAAGGTAGGCCCAGGCCTCGCACAAATGCGACATTCGATAGACAGTCGTTCTATCAGCGTCGGGCAAAGACATAAGGACCTGTGTCCTCGCCCTAGCATGAACACGCTGTTCGTCCGCAGACGGTGCGTGCTGTAACAGATGGTCTAACTCAAACTGTCCTAACCACAAAAAGACTTTCTGTTCGTACGCAACGAAACTTTCGGTCTTATGATTCCACTCAGGCAGTTTTCCCTTTGTCAAATCAGGCTCGTTACGCCCCCGAGACGCTCGCAGCGCTTCGGTCAACGTTTCAAGCGTGATAAACGACTCAGCGTGACTCGAATCATTCACGACATGAGAAGGATTGGGCACCTGCTGACTGCTGTGCCCAGTCTGAGCGGAAGAGCGTGGCCGGACCACTCGTCCACCACGGAGCAGCATGCCCTCGGGCTGCTCTCCATCAGGGAGCTGCTGGTGGGCGCCCCTGTCGACGATAGGCTGCTGATCAGCCTCGCCGCGATTCTCCTCGCGAGAAGAGTTTGAAGCTGAGCGGTTAGAGTGAGACATCCTACAGTAGAACAGGCGGTTGTGTGTCGCGCGCAGCAACGAAGCAAAGGTTTGGCTCGCAAGCCGTCGGATTGGAAAAATAAGCGAACGCATTCGCTTTTCTCAGCGCTAATCATTTGAAACAGCTGCTCGAATTGTATCTGATAACAATATGCCACGAGACAGCTAATGATATCTGCGCTTATTGACCGCAGTCTAAGCGCCGACAGAACAGTGGAATGCCCCGCCGAGTCTGCGCGCAGACATTGGCCGATGACTACCTGAACAAGACCATACAAAGACATAACGTAAACGTTCACCGATACCATGTCAGAAAGCACTCTATCTGTCAGGTCAGACACGCAGTCTTAGGTCAGGTCAGGTAGCCAGCATTCCATACCTGCTGCGCACAGAGGTAGAACCGAGGAATGCGGGAGGAGACAGGGTACAGCTAGTACCGTGAAACAGTAAAGAGAAAGGTTACAACTCTTAGTGTGCACCGCAATATATGCACACTGTAAACACTCGAGGGTCACGCCGGGAAACCCTCGCAGGATCTCCCTCACTACCTCGGTACGATCCTGGCTGGCGGCTTACCCCTGTACGCGATCCGCAGATCGTGCATGGGTGCACCTGTCACCACGCTGCTGCCCGCAGGCTCATGCATTGTGACACCACATGCTCAGCTACCTCTGCATCAAGCAACGCACTGTCAGCCGTAGCTGCTATGCTTGAACTGCCCGCAACCTTTGGTGCTACAGTCTGCTCACTCACATCACTATGCTCATCATCCCAAGCTACAGTATCTATCGCAGCAACATCTGCATGTGGAATCAAGCGCCTGCGTACAAGCGGGTTCCATTTTTGTCTAACTGGACCAGACTGCGCTTCCTGCCCATGGGCATCAGCATCAGCATCATCATGCAAACTAATCTCCTTAGCAGGATGCATGGACTCTCCAGCGACAGGTGAGCTGGGCGGACTTACCTCTCCCCTAGGGACAAATCCGCCTCCTGAACTAAACATGAGTTCCTCCCCTGGACCCAGGCGGCTAGCCATAGCTTGACCAAACCCGGGCATGTCAAGGGAGGGTCCCCCAACATCAGTTGCGTCACCTCGCGGCGGGGCAGCTGCTCCCGCCGCGGCAGTTGGCGGCGGATGTTGTTCCTCAACGCCGTCCATGACGCTCACCTCATCAGTCTGTGGGGCATTTGACCTCGCAGCTCTGGCGGGGCTGCCAGATTCCCGAGGTCTCCCCTGCTGGGCACGGCTCCTGGTGACGGGCCTCATGTCGATCTGAGCGCCACTTAAGTCCCGGAAGTTGTGGACGTTTGAATAGTTGAGAGCGTCCCTATTGGCATACATCTCCCCCGATTGAGGAGGGTAGCGCACTGCTGTCTGCCCCAACACTTTCGTGCGCACGACATCATGCACTCCTTCTACCACCTCAGGTGTGGACATCCTAGTTCTGGATAAAATCACTGTCATGTAATTCACCAAGTTCTCTACCTATGGCGAACCTATCGAAATCAAAAGTAGCAGCGCCATGCACGCGCATGTGCTCTTTGCGGGACTCAATCAAATCCAGATCGGGAAACGGAGGGGCACCAGACATCACACACTTATCCAGATTGGGACCAAACGTCAGCTCCTCTTCCGGGCCCATAGGCACCAGAGACACATTTCCCCGCGTCACAGTATCTAGCGTACGCAAGTGATCACGCAACATGGCAGCACTGTATGCCATTTGCCGCACCTCCAACACTCTGCCACCCCCGGGGCAACGCTGGAAGACTCTATTCATGTGGGGCCCTTGCCCTGGCCCCATCCACAGTACAACTTCACCCCTGGGGTCTAACCTACGCAACTTATCAGAATCAAGGTAGACGTAGACCGGCAGCCCCCATGGGAGCATCTGCGCAATCATGAGCTTGACACGCTCAGAGTCATATGTCTCTTTGTAGAACAACATATACGGGATGACATCTGCAAGATCATTGTCTATCCACTCTTTCCGCAGCATTTCGTTTTCTTTTGCTTGATCTATCTGTTGCTTAACTCGTTCTATAGTTTCTTTGCTAGGTTCGACAGCCGAAATGTCGGCAGTGGTCTTATGGACCCCCCTAGACTGCACTGTATTGATGTCCCTACCCGTCGCATTCCCATATCTACCTAAATTGGCCAAAAGGCGCTCAAGCTTGTCCGCAAGATGTTCTTTCTGCAGGCGGTTCATGACAGCGGAACTAGGAACCAGATTCGCTGCAGCTGTCTAGGACTAGTTGTCCGTGGTCACTGAGCGAACCTCGATGTGCTTGATGCTGGGAAGTTGGAGGGATATGGCTCCGGCGCGGGGACCGATGTGAGCACTAGAAGTTTATGACAAGAGAGTCAAGGTTAAGAATGCGTGATAGTCAAAATCAGAACAGAGTGCATAAATGGTTGCGCCCCATCCGACCAGTAACTACTGTGTCGGACCCAGCAAGCGCACAGTATAAATACTGCTGTGAACGCGCCCAGGACTACCCCCTGCTAAGGCTGGCCTCGCCAAGATATCGCACAAAATGCGAGCACCTCAATGATATCCCGATCATCTGCGGGAATATCAGTAAGTTGTGGTGTATAAGTGTATGTATACGACTTTAAACGCTGAGCGCGCGGAGTCTGTGCTCAGTCGTGCCATGCATGCCGGACAATGAGGATCCGTGACCTATGAGTCCCGATATCCTGGGGTCGGAGTATAACGGGCATGCCGGAAAAGATGAGTCCGACACTTTTTGAGTACATTCTGTGTTCCACCTTGGCTCGAGCCGCCACGGTGCGTGACGCAAGGGCTTGGGCTGTGATCTGCCGGTACCCTGTGCACACTAGCGCATGCATTGCTGAGTCTGACATGTGAGCATGTGAACCTGAGAAGTTCACAGAGCGCAGCATAGTCGCCCAGCAAGCAAGTAGTGATATAAGCACCTAATTAAAGCGCTCTAAGTTGTGTTCTTGTGCATGTTTAAGCGCACTTCCAATTTGAGATCGAATCGTTCAGTCGTTAGCGCAATTGTGATAATGATTGAGCTGGTCAACATTGTGCACTCGTAGCCACATCGAGCGTCAGCGCACGATACTTTGTATGCTCGCATTTCGTGTGCACAATCTTTCAAAATTTTCAGACACGAACATGAGGTTGTACATGAGTTGTACATTGTGAATTTCATGATCAATAATTTTGAAAAGTTGTGCACATCAAACGCAACTAGTTATGATGCCCAGCCTACGCCAGAGTGAGGTGCCACCTCACGACAGCAGCGGTCCCACACAACATCCCCTCAGGCCATGCACGGCGTGTTATGTTGGTTGGACACATGAGCGCTCTCAGTCTATCAGAAGTGGCACCACATTCACGCTCAGCTATGCCATTGCCCTGATGATTGCCTGGTGCACAGTCTTCCCAAACAATGTGCTTGTCACGAAGATAGGCCTGGAAGACATGGCCCAGAAATTCTCCGCCGCGGTCACCACGCAGGAATCTAACACGTCTTGGAACAGGCGGCTGGCCTTTCTTGATGACAACTTGCCCAGGAACAACTGTAGAATTGCAGTGTTCTGTGATCTCTACTAGCAATTCAGGGACTCTGGACTTTGCATCCATAGGGATAGTGAATCTAAAACGGGAAAATTCATCAACTACAATCAGCGCATACTTTGCTTTCCCAACTCCCATAGGAGTAATGGGACCTAGAACATCCGCATGCAAGCACGCCCCCGGATACGTCGCACAAGAGTGCGTGACTGTCTCGCCGTGCTGGCTACTAGACCCGGTTCCATTTCTAGCAATCATACAGCCGTGGCATTTGTCTATCTCAGCGCTCACTTTTGCTGGATCAATACGCAAGCCCTGGTACATCTTGGCCGTAGCCATCAGACGCCGGTTTGTGGCTCCTGTGAGGAAACTAACATGAGACAAGAATTTAGTATTCAATTTTTCTTGTCCAGGCACATTTGGAGACCCAACTAAAGCAGCTACACGACTGTACGAGACCTCGTCATCCTCTAGTTTCGCAACCGAATTGGCAGCAGACCAAACAGCGGGATTACTAACTCGCGAGCCCCATAGGACTGGCTTTCCCACATCCGTAGTCACAACAAACACTGGCCGATTCTGGTGGTCATGCGATTGAGTAATCCGACCCTCCGTGTGGCCCATGGCCTGGTCAGGAAACCCAGGTACAAAAACAAGATCACCTCCTTCTGTCGCCACAAGCGTTTGCAAGGTGATGCCGACATTCTTCAACAAATGTGTAGACAAAATGTTGAAAGGACAGTGCGGCACATACAAGCAATTCGGGATCTCAATGGTCAGATCCTTGATCTCCCCATCCATCGTGACATAGGACCCCAGACGGAAACATATAGTTCCCTCCCCCAGAACTGGAATATCCTCATCCCCTATTGGGTGAATGCACTCTACGGATGCAGCATGCATTGACAAGAACAGCTCGGGGTTCCTAATGACATGGACATCAGATCCGCTGTCCACCAGAAGTTCAGGCTTTCGCCCAGGTGCGCAACATCCGTCAAGGAGAAGTCGTCGCTAGGAAATCGCACGACAGCAACAGAGTTGCCATTGCCTCGTCCTCGTCCGCGTCCTCTGCCGGCGCCTCGTCCCTGGCGGCTGGCGTTGTTGGCAGCGTGGTTCTGAAGATACTTCCTGACTTCCGGATGCAAATCCGGGCAGTCCTTCTGGAGGTGTCCAGTCTTCTTGCATACGTGGCAGGTGCGCGTCTCGCCATTGGCGATCGCGGCGACAGCTGCCGGTTGTCCTCGGTTCCCATTGCCCCCTCTGTAGCCATGGCCTTGGCCGTGGCCTCGGCCTGCTATGCCACCACCATGTGCGGGCCCACAGGCATCTAAAGCCTGGGCATGGTTGGTAATGGCAGCTATTTGAGTCAGGAAATCTTTTCCGCCCTGCTCACTACGCAATGTGTCAGAAAAGCTATCTTATGTGCAGGGCGGACGCGCAGTCCTCGTTCAAGTCAGGGCAGGACAGCCAGCATCTCGTACCTGCTGCGCACAGAGGTAGAACCGAGAGATGCTGAAAGGAGAGTGCTAATACCGTGAAACAGTAAAGAGAATGGTTACAGATCTCAGTGTGCACATGCTTATATGCACACTGAACACTCAAGGTTACGGCGGGAAACCCTCGCACGATCTCTCTCACTACATCGAGACAATCCTAACTGGCGGCTTACACCTACACTGGATCCGCGGATCGTCCGTGCATGGGTGCACCTGTCACCACACTGCTGCCCGCAGGCTCATGCATTGTGACACAATGATACATACTCTCGGCCGAGAGGCTCAAACAACTTGTTGCTGACCTGATATGGAGCAGGCGCAGCACCGAGAGCAGTAAGCTGGTTCACCAGGGACATGATGAGGGTACAATAATCCTCAACTTGTTTTGCCCTGGCACCTCTGAGCGTGGCACGAGAGAACCTATCCCAGAGACTCCTAACCTCAGCCTCTTTGCTGGGCATATACTTGGCTCTCAAGGCAGCCCAAATATCACACAGCGTAGTATGAACCCGGACATACTCTAAGTCCTGTGCAGGCAGCTGAAAACAGACTACAGCCAACACCTTATCATGGACACTTGTCTCAGGTCCAGTGGGGAAAACAGTGAGCAAATGGTACAGGCCATGGCCTTTCAACCATAGCTCGACACGGAACTCAAAGGTTGAGAACCTCTCGCCCCTTGCAAAATCCCAAGACGGGGTCTTGCCTTTGTCTATTGCGGGTTCACGCACAGACACAGCTCTCATTGCATCTACAATAGCATTAGCATCGACTACAGTACCAGGCGGATGGAGATCAGCGACAGGGCCAGCATTGCCTTGAGCCATAGCTCGCAGCGCAGCAGCCTGAGCCTCAGCATCCGATCGTGCCTGTTCCGCTCGCTGTAAAGCATCACGGAGAGAGTTTGCTTCAACCTGGGCGCGCATTGCCATAGCATTGGCAGCCTCAAGCTGAGAGGCAGCTCGGGCAGCAGCAGCATGCCCTCGGGTGCCGGCTGCAGGGCCTAGTGAGCTAGCACCAGCTCTTGCAGCCCTACCTGTGGCTTGAGCAGCTACAGCCATGGCTGAGCGCTCAGCCTCGAGTCTTTGTGCATCAGCCATAGCTTCAGCATCAAAGTTCTCGACTGATTCAGGATTAGACATTTACCTGCAGCGAAACAAATCTGCTTTCGCTAAGGGTGAAGTCGATCAAACCCGTAGGCTTTGACGACGCACAATCCTAAACCGTCGTCATTCAGTTCACAATCAAACATGTGACAACCTGTGCCATAATGACGGTTGATCTGGTCATTGATTACGCACGGATGACAGTGCGGTTGCCCGTAGCCGCGCGCAATCATATGACAACCACCTCATCGCGCAACTAATGCAGCGACACAACACATCATCGATACCATGTTATAAACGAGAACCTATTATGTGTGCATTAGGAGGTTAGTAGTGCCTATACCTGGAGAGCCGCCAGGTCGTACGAAAGGTCACTACACAGATCAGGGAGAATACTGCACTGGATGCAAGACAGTGCAGGAACCTATGGAAGATGTAAGAGAAAGGTTGCTTCAGACTTGGACACATACGACTATATGCGACCATTCGTGCATGTCTACCGTGGCCCAATGACAATGGCCCGGGGCGAGCCGCTCACGGAGCGCCCCAAGTATGCTCATGCATACTATCCTAACATAACACGGGTTGGGCCCTTGGCCACCATACCCATGCGCAGACTTGCGCGTCATGCATTGCAGGTGTACCTAGACACTGATTTATGACAATGACAATTTGTCAAAAGGCCGGGCAAAGCGGGGATGCGAGCAGCGAGCTGCTCTATGTCTAGTTTGTGCTGCCACTCATGCGTACTGCAATTCTGGAGCGCCCACCCATTGCACGGATGTGTGCACCCGCAAGACAATATCATGACATCACAGCCTCAGTATGATCACATGATCATGTTGGAATGGGCGAAGCATATAAAATGTAGCCCATCTGCTCTTACCTCAATTTCTTATCTCGATGGTTAGCATAAAATGTAGCCGCCATGCATTGCGAGGAACGCGGCGATGACGGCCCACGTGACATGGTCTGGTGCGGTTTAATGCTTCGCCTGTGTGGGCATCACAAGGTTGAGTGTATCGTTGTTGAGCAGAGGAGGGTGGCGTACGAGATGTCGTGTGTAAGAGAGAGGCAGTTGCAGCAGTGGACTGTCATCTTCCGGGTGTTAGAAACGCTATCCTATGCAGGTCAGACGCGCAGTCCTCATGCAGGTCAAGTCGGGTAGCCAGCATTTACATACCTTCTTCGCGCGGAGGTAGAACCGAGGAGATGCTAGGAAGAGATGCTAATACCGTGAAACAGTAAGAAGAATGGTTATAGCTCTTAATGTGCACAGTCATATATGCACACTGAACATTCAAGATAACGGTGGGAGACCCTCGCAGGATCTCCCTCGCTACACCGGGACAATCCCGCTGGCGGCTTACCCCTGCACTGGATCCGCGGATCGTTCGTGCATGGGTGCACCTGTCACCACACAGCTGCCCGCAGGCTCATGCATTGTGACACCGGGGGGTTCAAGGCTGGGGCCGAAAGCGTTCTATGAACCCCTCTTGTACATGCAGATACGATAAAGGGATGCCCAGGCCTACAACACATCTGCACATCACCAGCATGGGTCGCATGGCGAGGCCACACGCGGGTCACACTACTGCCCGATCATTGATGTGGTCCCGTGGACACAACTTGCTTGAAGCTCAAGGACAAACAGATGTGCACCTGCATCAACCGGGCGGCCTGTGTAGCAACGTGCTGCACCCTCTGACATTGCAGATGTCATACACACAAGACTGACCCCACTTGAACATGGCACCCCAATCTCGAGCCCCACTTCAACATGGCTAGTACAATTACAAGTGGCTACAGATTTCCCAGTTCCGATGCTCTATCTATGCAGAGTATGTGCCCATTCAGTGGTGGAACTACATACATACATACATCCTATGATGTATAGGGATTCGTACGTCTGTCGTCTGTGTTGTGTCGTGGTCCCGATGTAGACGCATGCCAAAAGAACCCGGCTGCGGGAGGCAGCAAAAAGAAAACGATCAGGCCCATAGTTGTGTTCTGTCGTCCGCTGTTGTGCAGCTGCAACGAATACGCTCGCCAGCTGCCAGTGTTCCGTCGTTTTGCAGCCCCACTAGAATGCCAACGGACTAGCCGCCAGTGGCCTGCAGCCTTGCCCATCTGCAAGACTTAGATGTCTGTTCTATGTTTCGCCTAGCCTTCCTGGTGACCCGCTTGGCTGTGCAGCCGTCATATCGGCGCGGGCCGCTGGCTACCCGCGTGCCGTTGTCCGGCAGTGCCACTGGCAATCCTGCGGACTAGCCGCGGGTGATCTGCAGATTTGATTCGTTAAAAGTGTTGTGTGTTGGTTGTTTTAGTTTTGTGCCGTCTGGCCGGTTCAATGGCCCGTTAGACTGCACCGTTAGTGTGTCCGCTTTCAGCGGAACGAGTCCCTGCGTATGAGCTTTAAGTGTCCATATGACGGATACAGCAGCAGTCTCACCTCCCATTCAAGCCTGTTCACCCACATCCGAGGAATCCATCGCGACGGGCCGAGGCTGCCTACTGCGAAGCTGCACGAACTCGATGCCGCGTACTGCTCTCACTGTGGCATATTCGGCTCTACCAAGACCCCTAAGGCGCATAAATGTGTGGGAGGTCAGAACAGGAGCTTGAAGTCAGGTCACTGCGTGCTGCCCGCCACACATCCGGCCCGACAGCCCGCCACAGCCCAACCCGCCCCAGCCCAGCCCATCCCTGCCCAGCCCGCCCCAGCCCAGCCCGCCCAGCCGCGCCCCGCCCAGCCGCAGCCTGCCCAGCCTGCCCCGCCGCACCCCCATCAGCCACCCCGTCACTTCACCGAACCCCCCGCCGCCGCCCACTAAACCGCCCGGCCCAGGCCCTCCCCGAGGGTCCCGGACACCGTCCATACGGAGTTCGGCGACGCAACGGCCGAGCTCCTCGGAGATGTCAACGACACCAGCGACGCGTCCAACATCGACGGAGCACGACTGGCCCTGGGCCGCTTCCTCGACTTCCTGTCAGAAAAGCTATCTTATGTGCAGGGCGGACGCGCAGTCCTCGTTCAAGTCAGGTCAGGACAGCCAGCATCTCATACCTTCTGCGCACAGAGGTAGAACCGAGAGATGCTTGGGAAGAGTGCTAGTACCGGGAAACAGTAAAGAGAATGGTTACAGATCTCAGTGTGCACATGCTTATATGCACACTGAACACACAAGGTTACGGCGGGAAACCCTCACGGGATCTCTCTCACTACATCGAGACAATCTCGGCTGGCGGCTTACCCCTGCACTGGATCCGCGGATCGTCCGTGCATGGGTGCACCTGTCACCACACTGCTGCCCGCAGGCTCATGCATTGTGACACTCCCCCATAAACCCTGCTAAGTCTCCACTAGCTGGAGTTTATTACGAACTTCTAACAAAGCAGGTCCGGGCAGCACTTTAGTAAACACATCTGCTAACTGATCAACAGTGCCTACCCATGCTGCCTTAAGTTCATCCATCTGGACATATTCCCGCACTCGCAAGTGCCGCACACGAATGTGCTTGGATCTGTCAGTGGACACAGCATTCACAGCCAAGATATTGGCACTCTTATTGTCACCCCACAGAGTCGGCTTATGTGGGACGAGTTTCAAATCGAGAAGCAACTGCTTCACCCACATCAACTCGTTAGCTGTTGCACTCATCGCGATGAGCTCAGCCTCTGTTGTATCCCCAGCCACTATACTCTGCTTCTTCGAACGCCAGAGAACACAGTTCCCATGCACCCGAATAACCATACCAGACACGCTTTTCAGATCAGCAGAGTTCGCAAAATCTGCGTCTGAATAAGCCTCTAACAAACACCCGTGTCCCTCAGAGCCTATAAACTTTATTCCTAAATTCTTTGTGGACTGCAGGTATCTCAGAACATGTTGCACGGCAGACCAATGTTCCTTTAGACTACTAGACATGTGCCGGGCCAGGGCATGTGCCACATAGCTCAGGTCAGGTCGTGTCACTCCTGCAATATACTGGATGCTTCCTACAGCACTCATGAACCTGGAATGCTCAGCAGCACTGGCTTTCTCCAGGTCAGGATGCTCTTTCGCACTCCTTAGTTGTTGCCGCGGCACTAAGGGAGTGGGAGATTTACGACAGTCAGACATACTGTACTTTTCAAGTAAGTTTCGAATTTTGTTTCGTTGTGTCATGATGATTGTTTTGGCCTTGCGATCACGCATGATCTCTGTGCCAAGTGCCCATGCAAGTTCACCTAAGTCTCTGCCCTCAAATTTTGTGAGAATGATGTCGACAAGTTCTTGTAACCCCGCAGAGCTACTAAATATGAACAAGTCATCGACCCATAAGAAAATAAAGCAGCGACCAGATGTTCTGACATACAGTCCGGGATCACTTTGTGCGCACACAAATCCCATCTCAGCTAAGACCTTGATTAAAGCTTTATGCCACTCGCGAGCAGCTTGCTTCAGGCCATACAGGGTTTTATGCAATCTCCAGACACGTGCTGTCCCGTCAGTGAAGAACGGGGGCTGTTCAACGAACACTTCTTCTTCTAGCTCACCATTCAGAAAAGCGCACTGAATGTCTATGTGCCTAATCTCTAAGTCTTCCTGAGCAGCAACTGACAGCAACACACGCAGTGTCGCATAACTACCGACAGGAGACCAAGTCTCAAAAAAGTCTATACCTTCTACCTGAGAAAAACCACGAGCTACATATCGTGCCTTATACCGCTGAACCTCGCCAGCAGGCCCACGCTTGATCTTGAGCACCCATTTGCCCGAGATAGCCCGTTTGCCCGCAGGCAGATAGCACAACCCGAAGGTTCCGTGCTCACCCAGTGCATCTACCTCCTCCTGCATGGCACGCAGCCATGCATCCCTGTCAGCACTCGCGAGCGCTTCCTTCAAAGAAGGCATATCAGGGTCGGAGGCCTTCTGCTTCCTGGCGGCAGCTGCTCTGCGCGACCCACGACGCTGAGCATTCTGCTGCTCACCAGACTCCACATGCTGAGGCTTCAGGCCTGCACAGGACACTCCACAGTCAGCCGCGGCTGATGTGTCCTGATCGCAAGCTGAAGCATCAATAGCAGCTACAACTGTTTCACTACTAGCAATGTCAGAGCCCGCAGGCTCATGCATTTGTACAGCTGCTACATCCGCAGCCAATGGAACAAGGCGTCTGCGTACAAGAGGATTGATTTTAATACGAGGTAAGGCAGCTGGAATAGCCCTCACCTCGTCAGGCAAATCAACCCCAACCGCGGCTGAGGGGTCCGGATCCTCTCCCCCTAATTCGGACCCGGTCTCCACCTCATCTGGCTCATCCTCCCAGAAGGGCCTCGGCGCCTCAGCTCCTCGCAAGGGCTGAGCAACTGCCCCCGCGCCAGATGCTGAGGCCGCTGCCGAATTACTCCCAGAGCGGACCCGCTGAGCCTCCAGATTCTGATGAGCCGCAGCTCTTTCATCATCTGAGACTGTGTAGTCCATGCGCTGTTCGTCATCGTCGTCATAGATGCCAGGACTGTCATCATCGGACGGATCCTCCATGTCGTCATCAGACGCACTGACAGACATTTCGATGGGGAACGCAACTTCTACACCAGGGTCGTGCAACACAGCATTGCGCGTGACAACATACCGCGCGGTGCGAGAGGGCGTGGCGACAGGGTGATGCACTTCGCCGTGAACACGAGGGGGAGCAGGGACGTCAGGGTGAGCAGCAGCTCTGGACATTGCACGCGTGCGATGCAAAGCTGCTCTGGCTATTTCCGGCGTCGCCCTAGCAGGGTCACGTCGGATAATCTCCGCAGAGGAGCCAGCTCCAAATCGTGGAGAGTACGCAGTAGGATCAGGGTCAGGGTTGTCCTGCCGGAATGTCATTTCCATGACAGGAACCCTACCATGACCAGGGGGGGTGTGAAGCTGGTCACGCAGACGGCGCAACACTCCCCCATCATACGTGTGCTCTGCCGCGAAAGGAGGGACATCAGCGTCTGTCACACGCTCACCCTCATCGTCCCGCTCGAAAACAACCGTATAGGAGTTCGCAAACTCCTTAGGTTCCCTCTTGTCCACAACGGCGGACGCATCGTACTTGCGTACGTGCCGGATCATCTGATCCGCAGTGCACATCACCTGACGCACAACAAAAACCCTACCCCCAGGAACGTCCTGGGCGTACACACGCTGCATGCTGGGGCCTAACCCAGCCCCGACCCAGTATGCAGGCACACCCCGGGGGGACAACTTCCGCAGCTTGTCATCCCTAGGGTATGCATACACTTCAACCCCCCATGGACGCTGCTGCCGCAGCAGATCTTGGAACACCTCAACGGAGGTGTCTCTGAAAAAGGCCATATAAGGAATGATATCCTTATCACAAGACCGCACTAGAAACTCATCTAATTCTGTTGTCGCAAGCAATTTGTACTTGCGCTTCTCCTCATCCCTCAACTTATCGCGCTCGGCCTTTTTCATGCGCTTACCTTTCCCCAGGCTCTTCTCAGCTTCGTCAACATCCGCAGATGCGTTGACAGCATGCTGAGCTTTCAAGCCCTTGAGGATGCTCGCCAGTTTGTCATGGTACAGTGCCGACGACGGCGTGAGATTGTGACCATGGACAACGCTGGCGAGGCATTCTATCCACAGGAACAGAGGCAAGCCGCTCGCGAGCAGCACAGCACGGAGTGACTCAAAGGCCACTCCGATCCTCCTCTCGATCATGCCATTACAGCGATGAGCGGCTGTGGGGGTCAAGCGGTGAGTGATGCCACGACGCTGGAGGTAGAGTTTTAAGGCCGCGACCATAAACTCTCCCCCTTTGTCGGTGTGTAGGATGCGCACACCCGGTTCACCTGGCTTCACCACATTCACCCGAATGCGTTCGATAATATAAGAGATCATGGCCGCAGCCTCACTCTTTTTGCGCAGACCTACCACGAAAGTATAACGGGTAAAGGCACACATCACAAACAAAACATATTTCACACCACCAATTCCTACCGGAGAGACAGGACCAGCTAAATCGGCGTGCAGTTGCTCACCAGGCCACTTGGCCTGGCCCATGAGCTCACGATCATTGGCAGAAAACTTGCCCGCAGGCACTTTGCCAATTCTGCAGCCGTGACACCGATTCCCTAGTGGCTCGGAATCGACATCCAAATTCAAATGACCATAAAATTCACTGTTGGATTGCATGCGCTTCAGGACCCAATTTGACTGGTGAAAAGACAAGTGTGCTAGAAAAGCAGGTTCCAGCAAGTATGCATCATGCGGGACCTCAGCTCCCCCAGCATTGGGTCGCTGCAGGTCAATGGCCGCGACCGCCACATGATGCCACTGCTGTTGATCCTCTACGACCGAGGTCGGACTGCTCTGGTTAGACCAGACTACCCCCCTATTGACAGGCGCACCGACGAGAATAGGTTTGGTCTCGACTGCCATTTTAAACGCAAAGACAGGGTGACCATCCACATCTAGTTCCTGATATTTGGCATCGTCCTCTACGTCGGTAGCCATATCGCCTAAACCAGGGACATACAACACATTCCTACGCGTGTCTAAGAACATCTGCTCGTGTCTAAGACCCATCGTGCTGAGCAGGTTGTACGGACATTCAGGAGCATAGTATACACCAGGAATTTCCACATCCAGTGGATGCATGTTCCCATGCTTGTCCACATAAGTACCCAGGTTTACCTGAATGGTTCCCCTGCCCATGATAGAAAGCTGCCCTGGTCCCGCGAGATTGGCAACTTTCTGACATGGGCCGTACTCAGTGAACATTTCCCGATTTCCTACTATATGCATGTCCGACCCACTATCAACAATGATGTTCCACGGCATGGACGCGTCCGGCTGTGGATACTTGGCAGGCATTTCAATAGTGCAAACATCTCTGGCCGCAGCCTGTTTGCGTTGGGGGCAGTTCGCACGCAAATGTCCCTTCTTCTTGCAGAAGAAACAGGTCCTGGTCTCCTCGCGAGGAGCCTGGCCAGCTGCGAGAGCAGCGACCACAGGGCCGTCACCACGGTGCTGCTTGCGCCAGCCATGGCCTGGTTTGCCCGCGGGCGCCCCAGACCTAGCCTGCAGCGACCGCTGTTGTTTGAGCAAATCAGCATGCTCAGTTAAACGCGATATTATCACATGAGGGGAGGAGTGTTGAACTTCGCCGCGCACGGCGTTGAACTCCTCCCCCACCTCTAACAGTTTCAATCGAAGCCATCGCTGGCCCACATCGGCACCTAGTGCCTCCAGTTGAGTGTAAACACTCATCACATCACCACAATATGTCGCAACATCTTTATTGTTTTGTGACAAAGAATTAAACCGACTCCACAGTCTGTGGATTTCGGCTTCAGTGCTAGGTCTGTACTTGGCAGTCAAGTAAGACCATGCTTCACACAAGTGTGACATGCGATAGACAGTCGTCCTATCCGCGTCAGGCAAAGACATTAGGACCTGTGTCCTCGCCCTAGCATGAACACGCTGTTCGTCCGCAGACGGCGCGTGCTGCAACAAATGATCTAACTCAAACTGACCTAACCACAAAAAGACTTTCTGTTCGTACGCAACGAAACTTTCAGTCTTGTGATTCCACTCAGGCAATTTCCCTTTAGTCAAATCAGGTTCGCTACGTCCCCGAGATGCGCGCAGCGCCTCGGTCAACGTTTCGAGTGATATGAGTGACTCAGTGTGACCAGGATCGTTCACAACATGAGAGGAAAAAGGCACCTGCTGACTGCTCTGCCCAGTGTGGGAAGAGGGTCGAGGCCGGACAATTCGGCCGCCCCGGAGCAACATACCCGCAGGCTGTTCTCCGTCAGGGAGCTGCTGGTCAGCGTCCCTGTCGACGAGAGGCTGCTGGTCAGCATCGTCACGCCTCTCCTCGCGAGGAGAGTTGGCGTTGGAGTTGGCGTTCGAGAGAGACATCCTGCATCAGGACAGATGGTTGTTTGTCGCGCGCAGCAACTAACCAGTGGGATTGCTCGCAAGCAAACAGGTTGAGAGAACAAGCGAACGCGTTCGCTTTTCTCAGCGCTGATCATTAAAACAAGCTTCTCGAATTGTGTCTAACAACAATATACTACGAGAGAGCTAAATGATGCCTGCGCTATTGACCGCAGTCTGAGCGCCGGCAGAACAGTGGAATGCCCGCCGTGTCTGCGCACAGACATTGGCCGACGGCTTTCCTGAACAAGACCATAAACAGACATAACGCTAACATCACCGATACCATGTCAGAAAAGCTATCTTATGTGCAGGGCGTGTCACAATGCATGAGCCTGCGGGCAGCAGCGTGGTGACAGGTGCACCCATGCACGATCTGCGGATCGCGTACAGGGGTAAGCCGCCAGCCAGGATCGTACCGAGGTAGTGAGGGAGATCCTGCGAGGGTTTCCCGGCGTGACCCTCGAGTGTTTACAGTGTGCATATATTGCGGTGCACACTAAGAGCTGTAACCTTTCTCTTTACTGTTTCACGGTACTAGCTGTACCCTGTCTCCTCCCGCATTCCTCGGTTCTACCTCTGTGCGCAGCAGGTATGGAATGCTGGCTACCTGACCTGACCTAAGACTGCGTGTCTGACCTGACAGATAGAGTGCTTTCTGACATGGTATCGATGAACGTTTACGTTATGTCTTTGTATGGTCTTGTTCAGGTAGTCATCGGCCAATGTCTGCGCGCAGACTCGGCGGGGCATTCCACTGTTCTGTCGGCGCTTAGACTGCGGTCAATAAGCGCAGATATCATTAGCTGTCTCGTGGCATATTGTTATCAGATACAATTCGAGCAGCTGTTTCAAATGATTAGCGCTGAGAAAAGCGAATGCGTTCGCTTATTTTTCCAATCCGACGGCTTGCGAGCCAAACCTTTGCTTCGTTGCTGCGCGCGACACACAACCGCCTGTTCTACTGTAGGATGTCTCACTCTAACCGCTCAGCTTCAAACTCTTCTCGCGAGGAGAATCGCGGCGAGGCTGATCAGCAGCCTATCGTCGACAGGGGCGCCCACCAGCAGCTCCCTGATGGAGAGCAGCCCGAGGGCATGCTGCTCCGTGGTGGACGAGTGGTCCGGCCACGCTCTTCCGCTCAGACTGGGCACAGCAGTCAGCAGGTGCCCAATCCTTCTCATGTCGTGAATGATTCGAGTCACGCTGAGTCGTTTATCACGCTTGAAACGTTGACCGAAGCGCTGCGAGCGTCTCGGGGGCGTAACGAGCCTGATTTGACAAAGGGAAAACTGCCTGAGTGGAATCATAAGACCGAAAGTTTCGTTGCGTACGAACAGAAAGTCTTTTTGTGGTTAGGACAGTTTGAGTTAGACCATCTGTTACAGCACGCACCGTCTGCGGACGAACAGCGTGTTCATGCTAGGGCGAGGACACAGGTCCTTATGTCTTTGCCCGACGCTGATAGAACGACTGTCTATCGAATGTCGCATTTGTGCGAGGCCTGGGCCTACCTTACTGCCAAGTATAGGCCCAGCACCGAAGCCGAGATCCACAGGCTGTGGAGCCGGTTCAATTCCTTGTCACAGAACAATAGAGATGTCGCATCTTATTGTGGTGATGTTATGAGTGTGTACACTCAACTAGAGGCACTAGGTGCCGATGTGGGCCAGCGATGGCTCAGACTCAAACTGTTAGAAGTGGGGGAGGAGTTCAATGCCGTGCGCGGCGAAGTCCTTCACTCCTCCCCTCATGTCATAATTTCACGTTTGACCGAACACGCCGATTTGCTGAAGCAACAGCGGCAGCTGCAGGCTAGGTCTGGGGCGCCCGCGGGCAAACCAGGCCAAGGCTGGCGAAAGCAACCCCGTGGTGATGGTCCTGTGGTCGCCGCTCTTGGGGCTGGCCAGGCTCCTCGCGAGGAGACCAGGACCTGTTTCTTCTGCAAGAAGAAGGGACATTTGCGTGCGAACTGCCCCCAACGCAAACAGGCTGCGGCCAAAGATGTGTGTGCGGTTGAGATGCCTGAGCAATATCCAATGCCTGACGCGTCTCTGCCATGGAACATTATTGTAGATAGTGGGTCGGACATGCACATAGTAGGGAATCGTGAAATGTTCACTGAGTACGGTCCGTGTCAGAAAGTTGCCAATCTCGCGGGACCTGGGCAGCTTTCTATCATGGGCAGGGGAACCATTTTGGTGAACCTGGGTACTTACGTGGATAAGCATGGTCAAAACCATCCGTTAGATGTCGAGATCCCTGGTGTATACTATGCCCCTGAATGTCCGTACAACCTGCTTAGTACAATGTGTCTTAGACACGAACAAATGTTCCTAGACACGCGTAGAAATGTGTTGTATGTCCCGGGTCTTGGTGACATGGCCGCCGACGTAGAGGATGACGTCAAATTTCAGGAACTAGATGTTGATGGTCACCCTGTGTTTGCGTTCAAAATGGCTGTGGAAACTAAGCCTATTCTCGTCGGTGGGCCTGTCAATAGGGGGGTGGTCTGGTCTAACCAGAGCAGTCCGACCTGCATGGTCGCGGACCAGCAACAATGGCATCATGTGGCAGTTGCGGCTGTTGATCTTGCGCGCCCCAATGCTGGGGGGGCCGAGGTCCCACATGATGCGTATTTGCTGAACCCTGCTTTTATCGCGCATTTGTCTTTCCACCAGTCGAACTGGGTGCTCAAGCGTATGCAGTCGAACGCTGAGTTTTATGGTAGTTTGAATTTGAGTGTCGATTCCGAACCTTTCGGAAATAGATGTCATGGCTGCAGGATTGGCAAAGTACCTGCGGGTAAATTCTCTGCCAATGACCGTGAGCTCATGGGCCAGGCGAAATACCCTGGCGAGCAACTGCATGCCGATCTAGCTGGTCCTGTCACTCCAGTAGGAATTGGAGGTGTGAAATATGTCTTGTTTGTGATGTGTGCTTTTACTCGTTATACTTTCGTGGTCGGTCTGCGCAAAAAGAGTGAGGCTGCGGCCATGATCTCTTATATCATAGAGCGCATTAGGGTAAATGTGGTGAAGCCAGGTGAACCGGGTGTGCGCATCCTTCACACTGACAAAGGGGGCGAGTTTATGGTCGAGGCCTTAAAGCTCTACCTCCAACGTCGGGGCATCACTCACCGCACTACCCCCACAGCTGATCATCGCTGTAATGGCATGATTGAGCGGAGGATAGGAGTCGCCTTTGAGGCACTCCGTGCTGTGCTGCTTGCGAGTGGCCTCCCTCTGTTCCTGTGGATTGAATGCCTTGCCAGTGTTGTTCATGGTCACAATCGGACGCCGTGTTCGGCGCTGTACCATGACAAGCTGGCACGTATCCTGAAATCCCAGAAAGCTCAGATGGCCATAAACGCTGCGGCGGACGTGGCTGAGGCTGAAAAGGGTCAGGGAAAGCGCATGAAAAAGGCCGAGCGCGACAAGTTGAAAGAGGAGGAGCAACGCAAATATAAATTGCTTGCAAGTACTGAGTTAGATGAGTTTCTAGTGCGGTCGTGTGATAAGGATATAATTCCTTATATGTCTTTTTTCAGGGACACCTCCGTTGAGGTGCTCCAGGATTTGCTGCAGCAGCAGCGTCCATGGGGGGTTGAGGTGTATGCATATCCCAGGGATGACAAGCTGCGGAAGTTGTCCCCTAGGGGTGTGTTAGCACATTGGGTCGGGGCTGGGCTGGGCCCCAGCATGCAGCGTGTGTACGCCCAGGATGTTCCTGGGGGTAGGGTGTTTGTTGTGCGCCAGGTCATGTGCACTGCGGATCAGATGATCCGCCACGTACGAAAGTACGATGCGTCCGCCGTTGTGGACAAAAGAGAGCCTGCGGAGTTTGCGAACTCCTATAAGGTTGTCTTTGAGGGGGATAACGAGGGTGAACGTGTGACAGACAGCGATGTTCCTGATTTCCTGTCTGATCACACATATGATGGGGGAGTGCTGCGCCGTCTGCGTGACCAGCTCCACACCCCCCCTGGGCACGGTAGGGTTCCTGTCATGGACATGACGTTCCGGCAAGACAACCCGGAGCCAAACCCCACGGCATATTCACCTCGGCTTGGGTATGGCGACTCTGCGGAGGTGATTCGGCGTGACCCTGCTCGGGACACACCGGAAATAGCCAATGCAGCTCTGCATCGCACGCGTGCGATGTCCAGGGCTGCAGCCCATCCTGACGTCATCCCCCCTCCCCGTGTGCGTGGTGAACTGCGTCATTTAGAGGCTGGTCCCTCGCGCACAACTCGTTATGTGCCCACACGTGATGCTGCATTGCACGACCCTGGTGTAGAAGTTGCGCTTCCCGTTCATGTATCTGCGAGCGAATCGGACGACGACATGGACAGTGATGGTCCTGGCGTCTATGATGACGATGATGAACAGCGCATGGACTACACCGTCTCAGATGATGAAAGAGCTGCGGCTCATCAGAATCTGGAGGCTCAGCGGGTCCGCTCAGGAAGTAATTCGGCTGCGGCCTCAGCATCTGGCGCGGGGGCAGTTGCTCCGCCCCTGCGAGGAGCAGAGGCGCCGAGGCCCTTCTGGGAGGATGAGCCAGATGAGGTGGAGACCGGGTCCGAATTAGGGGGAGAGGGCCCGGACCCCTCAGCCGCTGTCGGGGTTGATTTGCCTGACGAGGTGAGGGCCATTCCAGCCGCCTTGCCCCGCATAAAAATCAATCCTCTTGTACGCAGACGCCTTGTTCCATTGGCTGCGGATGTAGCAGCTGTGCATATGAATGAGCCTGCGGGCTCTAATGCTAGTAGTGAAACAGTTGTTGCTGCTATTGAAGTTTCAGCTTGTAGCCAGGACACATCAGCCGCGGCTGACTGTGGAGTGTCCTGTGCAGGCCTGAAGCCTCAGCATGTGGAGTCTGGTGAGCAGCAGAGTGTTCAGCGTCGTGGGTCGCGCCGAGCAGCTGCCGCCAGGAAGCAGAAGGCCTCCTCCGACCCTGATATGCCTTCTATGAAGGAAGGACTTGCGGGTCCGGACAGGGATGCATGGCTGCGTGCCATGCAGGAGGAGGTAGATGCACTGGGTGAGCACGGAACCTTCGGGTTGTGCTATCTGCCTGCGGGCAAACGGGCTATCTCGGGCAAATGGGTGCTCAAGATCAAGCGTGGGCCTGCGGGGGAGATTCAGCGCTACAAGGCACGCTATGTAGCGCGGGGTTTTTCTCAGGTAGAGGGTGTAGACTTTTTTGAGACTTGGTCACCTGTTGGGAGCTATGCGACACTTCGTGTGTTGCTGTCAGTTGCTGCTCAGGCAGATTTAGAAATTAGACACATAGATATACAGTGTGCTTTTCTGAATGGTGAGCTGGAGGAGGAAGTGTTCGTTGAACAGCCCCCGTACTTCACTGACGGGACAGCACGTGTATGGAGATTGCATAAAACCCTGTATGGCCTGAAGCAAGCTGCTCGCGAGTGGCATAAAGCTTTAATAAAGGTCTTAGCAGAGATGGGATTTGTGTGCGCACAAAGTGATCCCGGACTGTATGTTAGAACATCTGGTCTTTGTTTTATTTTTCTGTGGGTCGACGACTTGTTCATATTCAGCGGCACTGCGGGGCTGCAAGAACTTGTCGACATAATTCTCACAAAATTTGAAGGCAGAGACCTGGGTGAACTAGCATGGGCACTTGGCACTGAGATCATGCGTGATCGTAAGGCCAAGACAATCACCATGACACAGCGAAACAAAATCCATAGCCTGCTTGAAAAGTATAGTATGTCTGATTGTCGAAAGTCTCCCACTCCGTTAGTGCCGCGGCAACAACTGAGGAGTGTGAAAGAGCACCCGGACCTGGAGAAAGCCAGTGCTGCTGAGCATTCCAGGTTCATGAGTGCTGTAGGAAGCATCCAGTACATTGCAGGAGTGACACGACCTGACCTCAGCTACGTGGCACATGCCCTGGCCCGGCACATGTCCAGCAGTCTGAAGGAACATTGGTTGGCTGTGCAACACGTTCTGAGATACCTGCAGTCCACAAAGAATTTAGGAATACAATTTATAGGCTCTGTGGGGCATGGGTGCCTGTTAGAGGCTTTTTCTGATGCAGATTTTGCGAACTCTGCTGATTTGAAGAGTGTATCTGGTATGGTTCTTCGAGTGTATGGGAACTGTGTTCTCTGGCGCTCGAAGAAACAGAGTATAGTGGCTGGGGATACGACAGAGGCTGAGCTCATTGCGATGAGTGCAACAGCCAACGAGCTGATGTGGGTAAAGCAGTTGCTTCTCGACCTAAAGCTCGTCCCGTATAAGCCAACTCTGTGGGGTGATAATAAAAGTGCCAATATCTTGGCAGTAAATGCTGTGTCCTCTGACAGATCCAAGCACATTCGTGTGCGGCACTTGCGAGTGCGGGAATATGTCCAGATGGATGAACTTAAGGTAGCATGGGTGGGCACTGTTGATCAGTTAGCGGATGTGTTTACTAAAGTGCTGCCCGGACCTGCTTTGTTAGAAGTTCGTAATAAACTCCAGCTAGTGGAGACTTAGCAGAGTTTATGGGGGAGTGTCACAATGCATGAGCCTGCGGGCAGCAGCGTGGTGACAGGTGCACCCATGCACGATCTGCGGATCGCGTACAGGGGTAAGCCGCCAGCCAGGATCGTACCGAGGTAGTGAGGGAGATCCTGCGAGGGTTTCCCGGCGTGACCCTCGAGTGTTTACAGTGTGCATATATTGCGGTGCACACTAAGAGCTGTAACCTTTCTCTTTACTGTTTCACGGTACTAGCTGTACCCTGTCTCCTCCCGCATTCCTCGGTTCTACCTCTGTGCGCAGCAGGTATGGAATGCTGGCTACCTGACCTGACCTAAGACTGCGTGTCTGACCTGACAGATAGAGTGCTTTCTGACAGGGCGGACGCGCAGTCCTCGTTCAAGTCAGGTCAGGACAGCCAGCATCTCATACCTTCTGCGCACAGAGGTAGAACCGAGAGATGCTTGGGAAGAGTGCTAGTACCGGGAAACAGTAAAGAGAATGGTTACAGATCTCAGTGTGCACATGCTTATATGCACACTGAACACACAAGGTTACGGCGGGAAACCCTCACGGGATCTCTCTCACTACATCGAGACAATCTCGGCTGGCGGCTTACCCCTGCACTGGATCCGCGGATCGTCCGTGCATGGGTGCACCTGTCACCACACTGCTGCCCGCAGGCTCATGCATTGTGACACTTCCCTGCCATCTTGGAGGCCGCTGCGTCTCACAAGCCTGCGCTGCTGCCCTTCGCCACCATGCTTTACAGGTTCCCCGCAAATCTCTACAACGATGGCGCACCGCCCGGCACCGCTGCGATCGCGTCACAGCGCGGCGTGCGTCAAGGCGACCCCATCAGCCCGCTGCTCTTCGCCCTGGCCCTCCAGGGCCCCCTCCAGGCAGTGCAGGCCCAGCACCAGCCACCCGGGAGCGAGGTCACGGCCGCCCTCATGGCGTATCATGACGACTGCACCATCGCCGGGCAACGCGTGGACGCCGCCGCCGCATTCCGTGCGCTGGTCTCGGCAGCACAGCCCCTCGGGCTGGTGCCCCAGCTGCACAAGTGCACGGCCTACTCGCGCGACCCCCAGCATGCGGGATCCGTCGCGGCCACGCTCGGCATAACGCATGCCACGGAGGGCACCGTCATCACCGGCACGCCCATCGGCACCCCGGCGTTCGAGTTGGCGCACGCGGAAGCAACGGCCGACAAGGTGAGCGCCACCATCGAGAAGATGATGCGCTTGCCCATGAAAGCGCAAGCCAGTTCTTGCTGCTCGCGATGTCCTACCAACGCCGTATGCTGCACTACGCCAGGGCGGTGCTGTGGGCGCACATTTCCGATCACATGCGCCGGACGGAGGCGTCCGTCCTGGCTGCGGTGAATGAAATCATGCGCGTCCCGCGGGACGACCTTCGTGCGGCCGCGCAAGCCGTCCTTCTAGCGCGCCTCGGGGGCCTGGGCGTCACGTCCACGCCGCCGGAGGTCGCGGACGGAGCGTACCTCGCTGCAGCTGCGGTGAGCCAAAAGGCATTCGCAGGAGGCCCCAAGTGCATGCAGCCGTACCGGGGGCCGCACGGGCAACACTTGCAGGAAACCTGGCAGGCCCTCAACGTCGCTCAGCAGCTCCATCCGGAGCTGCCCGGGCCGGCGAGCGGCGACACCATCGCCAAGGTGTTACCCGGTATGCAGCAGCGTATCACTAAGGTGGTTGCCCTGCGCCGCCGGGCGACTCTGCTTGCCAGCCATGACGTCGCCACGCTCGAGGGTGCATGCAACTTGGCGCGGCTTCGCAGCTGTGCTTGCCGTGCAGCCACCCTTTGGTTGAGCACCCTGCCGCTCTCCCAGGCGCTGCGCATGACTGGCATTGAGTTCATGCTGAGCATCAGGTATCTCCTGGGCATGTCCCCAGCCCCTCCCAATGCGGTCGGCTCGCGCTGCGAATGTGGCACTTTCATACAGCCACATGATCTCGACCACGCGATGAATTGCACACACAATGCGGGGACCTGGACTTCGTGCCACAATATCGTTGAAAAACAATGGCGCGAGATTGGGTCCCACGCGTGTGTGGCATCCACGCGCATCCCGCGCACAGCGCCGTTCGTCCGCGCGCGGCTCGCGGCCGCTCCGAGGCAGATCCATGCTGGCCCGTTGGGCCTGCCCCCCCTGCTCCGCCCCAGCCCGCCTCCCAGGTCGCGGGCCCTTCGCGCGGGGCGACCTTGCCCGCGGAGCCGATACCTGCAGCCCCGCTGTCAGAAAACACTCTCTATCCGCAGGTCAGACGCGCAGTCTTAAGTCAGGTCAGGCAGCCAGCATTCCATACCTGCTGCGCACAGAGGTAGAACCGAGGAATGCGAGGGGAAGATCAGGATACAGCTAGTACCGTGAAACAGTGATAAGAATGGTTACAGATCTCAGTGTTCACATGCTTATATGCACACTGAACACTCAAGGTTACGACGGGAAACCCTCGCACGATCTCTCTCACTACATCGAGACAATCACGGCTGGCGGCTTACCCCTGCACCGGATCCGCAGATCGTCCGTGCATGGGTGCACCTGTCACCACGCTGCTGCCCGCAGGCTCATGCATTGTGACACCCGCCGCCGCCGGTCGCGCGTGCGGACGCGGCGCTGGCGCCTGCGACTGCTCCGGCCGCCGACGCCGATGCCGGACACAGCGCCCAGCCGAGGCGCCACGCGCCAGACGCAGCGCAGGCTGCGGCCCTGGTGGCGGCAGCGGCGCCGGGTGGCCAGGACCCGGCGGGGCCTGGGGAGCGGGCCGCTGCCGCGCAGGCAACGGCGCTGGCGTAGGTGTTCAGGGCAGTGGCCCAGGAGAAGCTGGGGGACATCATGTTTATGCCGCCGGGTGACCCTTTGTGCATAGGAGATGTGTCGGTTGTGAACCCCTGTGCTGGTTCCTATTGCGGCCGTGCGGCCCGAGAGGACGGGGGTGCTGCGGAGACACGGGACGTGCAGAAACGCAATATTTATCGTTTGTACGACCCTGATGCGTACATTTCTGTGCCGTTGTCGCACGAGACGCATGGTCGCTTGGGACGGCCTGCCATGAAACACTTGAATCGGCTGGCGGAGGTTGCGTCTCGGTGTGGTAAGGTGAACCGTGCTTTGTTTGTGACGAATGCTCTGCGCCGGTTGAGTGTGGCGTTGTGCAAGGGGAATGCTCTTGTGCTCCGTGCGGGGCTTCAATCTTTGGCTGGCATCACCGGTAGGGCTGTGGTACGCGCTCATGCCCGGCCTAGACCGCCATGAATGAGTGAGTGGATTTGCGAGTGGATTCCGAGAAACGGCTCGATGCCCGGGGCCCGCGGGGCCTCGAGTAACCGGTCCTCAGGTCTCGACTGGTCTCATGCCTTACGTCGTCAGCACCGCGCCATTCATAATGCATGGAGCCTGTGCAGCCATGTATAACAAACTAGGTGTTTGTTAGAGGTGCGAGTAGCTCTCGCTGCACAGTTGAGTGCTTTGACTAGCTTTGACCTAGTTTCGACGGAATTCATGACACCAGGCTGGTGCCACCACCACCGGATTGCCGCACTACATGCCCCCAACAGTGCTAATTGGTTCAAAAGAGTGAAGATACGACATCAGTGAAGTGTTTGCATAAACAAACTGGCTAACGATGTTGCGTGCACGCTGAGAGCTGCCGTCATGCCGGTCGATTGTTACGGCCGTAACGCTCCGCGCCGGAGGCAGCACGCATCTGCAACTGTGAGAACTCAATGTAGATAAAATCTCTATCTCTGTAGTAGAGTGAAGAAGTTGGAAAGCAGCGGTTCTATAGCCTTGGCGACGGAGGTATCACCAAGGCACGTCTGTCTATAGCAAGCCCGACCGTTGCCACAGCCCTGCCGAATTTATCAAGCTAAGATACAAAATCAACGTCATTATGACTTTGCGGGAGCATGCTTTATGGTTAAATGCAATGCGTTGCGAGTGCTGTCTGTCATCTCCCGATGCCAGGGCACATACGGTCACGCATAACGCGACGCTATTTACTTCAAAGTGAGCCACTAGGTGTGATTTTACCGCCGTGCTGTAGCGAGCTTCGGTAGTGTTGTGAGGATGTCACTGCGTTAACAATGCTGCAGAGTGCGCCTACGCCTGACGCTGCAACACTCACACGGTCTCAATCACGCATTCTTTACAAAGCTCTAGCATTGTATGATAGAGTGTTCGGCTGCGAACGCAGAGACGGTCAATCTGCTCAGAACTGGAGTCGTCGGCGAGCGTCTCGTCAACGACATGTCGCGACACCAGGCTGGTGACCAAAGCCGGTGCGCAGTTGCAAACGCCCCGGAAACAGACGATTCGCTCGTTTCAGCCTTCGCCATGCTTAGCTTTGACGCAAGCAATTAATAGCTTTTGTCATATCAGTTAAAAATGTGTTCAAAGCTCGCTGCATGCCGAGGTATCACAGTTGCACACACGGCGCGCTGCAACCGGTGCCTACGTGGCAGCTGGCAGTGATTGTCACACAAGCGACGGATCGAAACCTGAGGACCGGAAAAAATGACCCCGCCCGACCTCGGTCCTTTGTTAATACATACATACGTGGAGTCCCAGTTGCACAAGTGCACAGCTGTCAGAAAAGCTATCTTATGTGCAGGGCGGACGCGCAGTCCTCGTTCAAGTCAGGTCAGGACAGCCAGCATCTCATACCTTCTGCGCACAGAGGTAGAACCGAGAGATGCTTGGGAAGAGTGCTAGTACCGGGAAACAGTAAAGAGAATGGTTACAGATCTCAGTGTGCACATGCTTATATGCACACTGAACACACAAGGTTACGGCGGGAAACCCTCACGGGATCTCTCTCACTACATCGAGACAATCTCGGCTGGCGGCTTACCCCTGCACTGGATCCGCGGATCGTCCGTGCATGGGTGCACCTGTCACCACACTGCTGCCCGCAGGCTCATGCATTGTGACAACAGCCTACTCCAGCGAACCCCAGCATGCAGGAGCCGTCGCAGCCGCGTTCGGCCTCACACATGGAGGGCACCGTCGTCACCGGCACGCCCATCGGGGCCCGAGGGCTCAAGTTGGCGCACGCGCAAGCGACAGCCGACAAGGTGTGCGCATCCATCGGCAAGATGATGAGCTTGCCCCTTACAGCGCAGGGCCAGTTCTTGCTGCTCACGATGTCTTGCCAACGCTGCATGCTGCACTGCGCCAGAGTGGTGCCGTGGGCACACAGTTTCTGATCACATGCGCCCGGACGGAGGGGTTTGTTCTGGCTACGGTGAATCAAATCATGCGCATCCGTGGGACGACCCGCGGACAGCCCCGCAAGCAGTCCTCCCGGCTCGCCTCGGTGGCTTGAGATTCGTTTCCACGCCGCAGGAGGTCGCCGACGGGGCGGTCCTTGCTGCAGCTGCGGTGAGCCACAAGGCATTCGCAGGAGGCCCCGAGTCCCTGCGGCCGTTCTGTGGGTCACACGGGCAACATTGTCATGAATTCTGTCGAAACTAGGTCAAAGCTAGTCAAAGCACTCAATTGTGCAGCGAGAGCTAGTCGCACCTCTAACAAACACCTAGTTTGTTACATTTGGTATCGGTGTAACAAACTAGGTGTTTGTTAGAGGTGCGAGTAGCTCTCGCTGCACAATTGAGTGCTTTGACTAGCTTTGACCTAGTTTCGACGGAATTCATGACACATTTGCAGCAAGCCTGGCAAGAGCGCAACCATGCCGAGCAGCTCTGCCCAGAGCTGCCAGGGCCAGCAAGCGGCGAGACCATAGCCAAGGTGACGCATGCCGTGCAACAGTGTGTCAGCATGGAGGCTGCTCGGCGCCGCCGTGTTGCTCTGCTTGACAGCCATGATATCACCACATGGGTCCAATGGGTTGAGGACGGATTAAAAGCTACCTCCTCCGTTTCAGGAGGTCGTGGGTTCGAATCTGCGTGCGCTTTGGGGAATCGAAACGGCCGTACGTGACCACCTCGCTTAGCAGAGGAGGAGGCCATGTGAGTTGCGTACGGTCGTCTGAGGGGGGTTTCCAGGTGGTTTACCCCTTCGGCACATGTGGTCCCGTTATCTCGGAGTTGTCAATGTCCAATAGGATACGGCTCAGTAAATTTAGATTTACTTTACTTTACATACGTGAGGGTGAATGCAGCTTAGCACGTCTTCGCGGCTTTGCTTGCCGTGTAGCCACCATGTGGTTGAGCGCCCTGCCGCTCTCCCCGGACCTGTGCACGACCGATGTTGAGTTCACGTTGTGCATCAGGTATCTCTTGGGCATTCCTCCCAATGCCATCAGCTCGGGCTGCGCATGTGGCACGTTCATACAACCACATAATCTCGACCACACGATGAATTGCACGTGTCACAATGCATGCGCCTGCGGGCAGCAGCGTGGTGACAGGTGCACCCATGCACGATCTGTCTGCGGATCAGGTGCAGGGGTAAGCCGCGGATTGTCCCGATGTAGTGAGGGAGATCCCGCAAGGACCTCCCGCCGTAACCTCGAGTGTTCAGTGTGCATATAAGGATGTACACACTATCTGTAACCATTCTTCTCACTGTTTCACGGTACTAGCAGTATCTGATCTCTCCCTCGCATTCCTCGGTTCTACCTCTGTGCGCATCAGGTATGAAATGCTGGTTACCTGACCTGACTTCAGACTGCGTGTCTGACCTGCAAATAGAGAGAATTTCTGACAGCACGCTCATGTCGGGGACCTGGACTTGGCCCCACAACAATGTTGAAAGAATATGCGGTAGATCGGTTCCAACGCACGTGCGGCATCCACACGCATCCCGAGTACAGCGAGATTTGTCCGCGCCCGGCGTGCGGACACCCCGCAGCAGGTCCATGCTAGCCCGCCGGGCCCATCCCTCCTTGTTCCACCACAGCCTGCCTCCAAAGTTGTGGGCCCGCCGCACGCGGAACCGCCACGCGCGACCCCTGTCTCCTACAGCCCTGCCGTCACCACCGACCGCGCGTGCGGCTGCGGCGCCGCCGCCAGAGGCCGGTCCAGCTGCCGGGGCCAGTCCAGCTGGGCGCCCGTGTGGCGCGAAGCGCGCCGCACACCGCGCATGCTGGGGCGCCGGATGGCGCGGGGGGGGGGGGGGGGGGGGGGGGGGGGGGGGGGGGAGGTCGCCCGCCTGGGTGCTGGGGTGCGGGCCACGGCCGCGCAACCGGAGGGGCTGGAGGAGGTGCTCACGGAGATGGCCCGGCAGAAGGTAGGGGCCATCACGTTTGTGCCGCCTGATAGCCCTTTGTGCATGGGGGATGTGTCGGCTGTGAACCCCTCTGTGGGCACCTATTGCAGCACAGCGGCTCGGGAGGATGGGTCTGCTGCGGCGGTGCGAGATGCGCAGAAACGCAAATGCATGTCGTTCGTACGACCCCGATGCATATGATTTTGTGCCACTGTCGCTTGAAATGCATGGTAGGTTGGGTCGGCCTGCTATGCCACATTTGAATCAGCTAGCTGAGGTTGCGTCGCGGTGGACCATGGTGCATGTGTTCGTGACGAATGCTTTGCGCCGGGTCAGTGTGGCTTTGCGCAAAGGGAATGCTTATGTGCTCCGTATTGGGCCAACAATGTATGAGGTATTGCCAGTATACAGCTGTTTTGAGCATTCACCAGTACTGCATGAGCCACGGCGTCACGCGTTTACCGTGTTTCCTGGCAAGGTCAACCGGCCTGCCCTCGTCAGCGCATCCGGCTTGCAAGTCTTCACCAAGAGCAGACGCTGACCTGATTTGTCCTTTATTTGCTGCACCCTGCCGCCTAGTCAACCCCAGTCCAGAACGGTGTCAGCACGTCCGTTGTAATGGCGTACTGGAGTCCGGCAAGCTTTCTCACGATCATAGCAAGTTGTGTCGCCGTAATCGTGACTTATGAAAAATTCGTTCGATGGCGATGGTTTTCTACTGCTCGTCTGAAGACTCTGAGCCGGGCGTCAACTTGCTCCTGCAACCCGAGCAAGCGCGTGGACTCCTTTGACGTAACGCCACGAGTTGGGTACGGCAGAATGTCGATTTCAAGTGGATCTTGACAGCATGACGTCGCAATCTGCCCCATCGTAAGCTCAGCACACAGCAATAACTGCAGCTGCGGAGCCTCGTCTTTGTGTCTTTCAGGGCCTTGTCGTGGGAAGAGTACTTCATGGGAATTGCAATACTCAGCTCCTTACGAAGCAAAGATCCCTCAAAGCAGGTGGAGACACTGTTACTGCCATGCCCGTAAGTAAGATTTCCATTGGTGGTTGTTGAGCCGGGGGGGGGGGGGGGGGGGGGGGGGGTCTTGATGTGAGAAATTGAACGAAATGGCCAGTATTGGAGCTCACAACGGTGCGAGCTTGATATTGACAATGTGTAGGTAGGGGCATGCATCGTGGGCAAGAACAAGATCATAGAGGGAATAGGCTACAACGGTACGTCTCAGCGTTGGCCACCAGAATCTCAAGGGTGCTATGATTGAGTGCATCAGGCACATGGCAAAGGCTGCGCGATGCTCTACTTTTGCATCTACGCCTGGTGCTATATGTTTCTGTTGACAATCTCTGAAATATTTGTAGGATTTCCACGAGGCTGTGATGACTCGCAGCTGCCATGGGCGAAGCGATCTAACAATGGCATGTTAGGCACCAAATATCCATATGGTGGGTCTATCAGTTGCTGCTTGTAGTGCTGCAGGCTTTCAGCTGTCATTTGAAATTCATACTAGTGGATGCCTTGATTGTCTGCATGTATACTCTGCTAATGCCAAGACCATGTGCAGTTGTTCACGCCGAGGCCAACGCACTGCTAAACACCAACCGGTCAGACGTTCGGGGGTCCAGCATCTACGTGACCATGATCCCGTGTAATGAATGTGCAAAGCTGCTGATTCAAGCTGGTATCCAAGAAGTGATTTACATGGAGGTGTGGCTATTAAACTCCTGGACATGTTCAGGCTGTTTTCTCCGCACTACAATGACTGCGGGAGTGCCCCGCAATTTACAAGCACACAGATTAGCTCAAGTATTGCCCGATTGTGCGGAAATGTAGACTCGATGGAATGGGGCAGGGCAGAGGTGTAGCCGTCACTGCCCCAGTTGGATACCTAGCCTACATGCGTTGGCAACACATGCGCATCCTCACACCGCTGCCACGGGAGTATAGCTGTGGCCAGGAGTACTCCCAAGGCTAGGATTTCCAGGCCACAGCTACAATATCTTCAGAATGTTTCTGCAGCCCGTAATTTTTTTCTTTGCCTGTACATGACACCGCCGTTCTGATTTCCAGGGGAAGGATATTTCAGAAAACCATGTAGCACACTCTGGAGGTTCTAGGAACTCCAAAGAAGATGCAAATGCCATGTACGCGGCAGCTGCAAAGATGTTCAAGATGGCTGGAGTGCAGCTGACACAGTTCAAGCCTTCGCGGGCCTTGCAGCTGAATCTGTGGGCACAAGCTTCGCTGTGACTGCCTGCGAACACCGTCATGATTCCATACACTACATGAGCCTAGTAGATAACACACTCCTGCAAGGCTTTGCGTCTGCATGCCACTTTGCCCCCTTGCCATGGCAGGCCTATCCTTGCTCACTGCATGTAAGGAGTCATGTGGCTTTTGATGATAGCTTCGCTGCTGCTGCTCACTGGAGCTGCTGCTGGGACAGAGCAGCATGCCAGTAGCACATCACGACAGGTAGCCACCACAACAGAGTATTGCTGTGCTATCTGATATGGATTACTCAGCCTGTGATCTATCTACGTGCAATAAATTGACCAGCGATGTTCTTTTCGTTTCCTGTTCGTGTACAACTTAATTGGACCAACACTTTCTACGGCAACGAGACCAGCACAATCTCTCCATGAATTTGCATCAGTCCCAGGAATCTGTGCACTCCACACAAGAGCACCGAACACTGCGTGTGAAAGGGCCTCGTCGTTTTTCGCAGTGCCTTTCTCTCATATCTGTGCCAGCAGCAGCCACGAACACACAGCTGGCTGCAACATTGTTGTGGTGCGCTTAATACCCGCTTATATGTGGTACCGCCCTCGGCAATGCACATGATGCCAGATCTGGCATCAGTCATGAACGCTGCTCATCCGTGACAGCGTCATTGACCTCGTAAGCTGCTCTGCTGTCGGTCCTGCGAAATTTGTGGTCCGATTGTGTCGAGATTCTCGTGTGAACTTGCCGACCTCAAGGTGATGCTGTGGTGCATATTTCTTCCGATGCGATGTGATACTCCTTGCGCTTCTGTCACGTTGAATTACCATCGATACAACATGCGATGCATCTCCCTCCTGATATCGAATTCATTAGCCAGAAAGCTGATGATGTGGCTCACATCTGCCTTGCAGCCAATCACAAGGCCACCATCGTTGATGAGGACAGGGTTTTTGCGGAGCCTTTTGGCTACGTTGACGCTGTGACGTGCGCAATTTGAGACGTATGAGTACGGGTGATTGTACAGGACGCTCCGTCGGAGACTGTGATATACAACTCTTCATCCGAGCCCCATATGAGCAAGCCGTCAGGTGACTGTGAACGGTGCTGACTGCTTGAAAACTAGTGCACATCTGATCATGGCGCTGGTTCAAATGTGGTTGAACGGCTGTTTCAGGCCTGATTGGGTGGGCTTATTATTGATAGCCGCGTACGATGCAGTCCTTCATATGGTCTGGTTGCCGACAAAAATGATTCAATCTGCACGCCTGCGCTGACAACACAGAGGGGCAGGGTGATATTTGTGACAGCACTGCTTGGTGGTCTGTAGTACTTAGGCATGTGACCTTGGAACACCGCATGATGTGTACACATGCATAAAGTTTTGTAGCAGCCTGTTTCTACAAGTCATGAGGTGGTGAAGCAAACTGTACACAACATAATGATGCATAACCACGGCATGAAATCCTATTTTGGCCTCGAGATGTACTGCGTATCCATCAAATGCTATAGCCTGCTCGATACAGGCCTGGCTGCAAGGGTGTTTTGCAGATGCTCAGCTGCCTGCATTCCGCTGAGCGCTGCATTCTCAAACGTTGAGCCCAGGCAAAAGTCCCCGCATGTAACGAAATGCTCACTGCTACTGCACAGCACTGCCTCTCCGATCGGATTTGACACAAATCCTGCGCCCCAGCGTTGCATGGCAGAAAAGCAAGGATGTGTATCCGCAGCCCCCATTGCCGGAAGCAAGCTCATCACTTCTTCCATCATTGTTGGCAACAGGCTCTGTAGATAATCCTTAGTCTGCGGATTGTACTTGCCATCAATTGATACGGGCTTCTTTGTAAGCATGTCTCTGGCGAACTCTGTAGATGCAAGCGCCACCCAGCACTCCTTTCCATCCTCACGAGCTCGACCCTACACTGCGTCACCAGTGGCAAATTGAGCCAAGATTGCAGAGTGGTACATGGCACGCTATACCATCACACCATCTGTGACGAGGAAACATACCGGCTTCGACGAATCGCAGGCGATGAAGCTGATGGCGGGGTGACCTTCGATCTGACAAGCAGCAAATGGTAATCCTAGACTTCTGGGGAAAGTCAGCATGACTGCAAACGTCGGGTGATGCTTAACAGATGCTATGCGATCCTGCACGTCCTGAAGACCTGTACCACAGCTATGGCCACGAATTACCAAAGAATAGCTGCCACCAACGTTGGTGGGATTGTTAGTTGCATCCACGATGCATGTGTGTCTCCTTTGAAGTGGACAGGGGGCTAGACATATGGGCAGCCAGCAGTTTCAAATTTGAAGCCTGCTGATTGTAATATGGCCATCTGGGTGGGCCACAAGACCAATGCATGGATGCGATCAAGATCAGCAGACAATAGATTGAAACGTGCAAAGCCATAGTCTGGCCAACACGTAGGACAGCCAAGCGAGAACAGCAAATCAGCGCTGGCACAGGCGTTGCAAGTCGTGAATTTGGTAGGGCGGTGTCGCACCTGGTGAGGTCGCGTGTATTTCTACTTGCCCGGCTGAGCCAGGCCGCATGGCCGCTGCGTCTGCAATCACCAGGGAATCGAAAGTGCCCAGCTCCTCAACTTGGGCCGCACGCCCAGAGTCCTTGTGCACTCCGATCATACCAGACAGGCTCCACTGCCTGGCTTCGGGCATCCAGTAAGCTTGTGTCACTCTGGTGGCCCACCTTGTCTGAGCATTTGACCCGTTTGCTAGGTGCTGGGCCACTGCTCCCATACTTGGCACACCCACCATGGCACCTGAGCCTTGGCGACGGAAGCAGCCACAAAAGCTGCACTCAGATTGAAGTGTCCATGTCGACATGTTTGATGCAGTATGCAGCTACTTTGATGATCGTGGTGCTTGAAACAACGTACCCCTCATCCCCTACATCTGCAGCCGTGACACGTTGACTAGCCATGTCAAACTTATGGATGGGCTGGCCCCACGCATGCAAAATCCCTGAGCAACATTTGCAGCTTTCAGTATGACTAGCTGGACAGTGTTGCAGACGACACATGTCTATCGTCGATGTACCTGCCCCAAGGCTGGCTGCTTGGCATTCTGTATTACGCAGTCAAAGTGCATACCTGCTTGTGCTAGCTCACCCACAAGCTCTGCAACTTTGGAGTTCTGGGGTGGCGCAATGAAGGAGCAGCCATGGTCAAATTGGTATTCTTCTTGCAACCGTGATGCTGCCCTGCCCCCTACACTTGCATCAGCATAGATCGTTCATGATTGCTGCGGGCCAAGTCTTCAATGTCATAGAATAGATGGTATCTCGGTTCAGCAGCAGCGCATGACATTGCAGTAGGTGCAAGCGTATCAGCCTGAAATCAACATCCCGCCTGTTCGGAGGAGCTGCTGTGTAGTCTATGGGAGCCTTTGCGCGCAATTGCGTTTGATGCACAACTCCAAAACAACGCCAGCCGAAAGGGCTTCCAGTGTTGAACGGACACATGCTTCTGAATTAAGACGGATTGCATCTGTTTGTCAAACATACGCGTGGACTGGGGGAGTCGCGCGTGTCACGCGGAGCAGTTTTGACGAAGCCGGTCCACAATTGGTCAGCTGGAACAGTACAAGTTTGTTTAAGAACAGAAATTGTCATGCAAGAGCAGTTGCATCAATTTCATTTACATACCTGGCCCCCGAGTGCTCATGTCGAACAGAGTGACAGCGACATGGCGCGTGGAGCGCAGAGCGTGGGCGCACACGAGCCCACTCACGCCGGATCCCACGATCGCGACGCTAGCTGATCCCATGGCACAATTATGTAATGTTATGATCCTCGAAGATGCTCAGGCATGTCACAGTTGCTCTACGTGAGTTCAGCACATGCTTCTCACAACATATCAATGCCAACCACTCAAATTTATGTAACGAAACAAGCTGTGACTTTAACGATGCTGCGCTTGGCTGATCCATCTGCCAGCTACATAGTTTGATCACGAGTGGCCAAGACTACATTTTCCAGGTGACCCGTGACAGTAACACGGACGCGGTGCACCAGTGAACGGCATGCGGCCATCGTGATTCGCGCCCAGCTCATGCATTCGCACACTCAGTTACATCGCATCACACGCCGTGGCTTGCATGCATGGCACCCCATCACTCCCGACATCCCGGGCCCATTCACTCCCCATATTCCTGAATCTACTCCTTGAAAGGCGCAAACACGCACGAGGAATTGTGGCCTCCGAATCCGAACGAGTTCGATATTGCAGCAGTGACATCCAGCTTCTGCTTCTCGTTCGCAACAATGTCGATGCCCGCGATCTCATCGATAGGGTTCTGCATGCAGCGCACAGTCACGAGTCCTTCCAGAGGGATGCCCGCTGGACTTTGTCAAATCCGAGCGGTACTGCACCGCTGTAAGAAAACTGCCAGCGGGATGTGCTCGCTATCTCTAGATATTATTGGCTCTGACAGCTCATTTTCAGCGGCGGAAACCGCCGGTTTCTCCAAAACCTGGCAGCATGTTCAGAAAAAAAAAAAATCCATTTCAGCAGGAAAATTGCCGGCCTGTAGAGCACCGGTCACGACACTCAGCCTGCACGCTGCAGGCTAGATGCAATACGCACAGTCCTCTGTCGGCAGCAGCGTCGCACCTGGTGGTTGATGGTCGGGTGGATCTCCCCACGCTTGATGGCCATGATGGTGGCGATCGCCTCCACACCCGCGGCAGCACCCAGGCAGTGCCCAATCATGGACTTGGTCGCATTCATCTTGATGTTGGACCAGTCAGAGAAAACGGAGCGCACGGCCTTAACCTCGGCAATGTCGCCGACGAGCGTCGATGTCGCATGCGCGTTGATGTAGTTGACCTGATCCCGATCGATACCTGCACCACCGCACACAGCTCACAACCCACACGGAGCTGCCACATGCTGCATCATTTACGCACTCACGTAGGCCGGTGAAGCAATGCGCGTTCATGTTCCAAAACGGCCGAACGCACAAGCAAAGCCCGGACAAGCACCACTGCACGCGCCGACGGTTCCGCGGCACAGGCGGGGCAATGCAGGCGGCAGCAGGGAGGCAGCTGGAGGGGGACCACACCAGCGTCCTTGAGGGCATTCTCGATGCACATGCCGACGCCGCGGCCGTCCGGGCGGGGATCGGTCATGTGGTGCGCATCGCAGGTGACAGCGGATCCAAGGTATTCGCAGATGATGTTGGCACCCCGCGCCTGCGCATGCTCCAGCGACTCCATCACCAGCACGCCCGCGCCCTCACCCATTACAAAGCCATCCCGGCCCTGGTCCCATGGCCGCGAGGCACCCTGTGGGTCATCGTTGTTCGCTGAAAGCGCCCTGCAGTACACGCTTGGCGGCATCAGCACCGCAATCGCCAGAACGGCTCATACCAGCGATGCACAGCATTGTGGAGATATTGTCTGTGCCCATGTCCATGCGTGCCTGATGCCTGGCACGGTGCTACGCAGACCTGCTCCCGCGGCACAGCGACACGGCATGACTGAAAGCATGCACCACAAATGCCTTACATCGGCACTGCCCCCCCCCCCCCCCCCCTGCAGTCTGTGGAACACACATGTCCCACAGTGGCAAGCAGCACTTGCATACAGCTGCGCAAACAGACATGTGCAGCAGTATGCGAGCAACGGGGCTGCCTGCCTGAGGACTCTCGCATTGTACAGAGGCCTGACACACACCTGCAGGCAACAAAGCCGCCAAGGCCGACAGGGATGATGGGGGCCTCAGAGCCTCCGGCGAGCATCACATCGGCCTCGCCATTGCGGATGTGCATGCACGCAGCGTGATAGGCGTAGTTGGCGGTGGCGCATGCCGTTGAAATGGAGTAATTGGGACCCATGAAGCCCTGGTCAATGGCCACGAGACCAGAGCCCATGTTGGTGATGGCATAGGGGATGAAGAACGGCGAGATGCGCTTGTAGCTCTGCAGTGCACCTGCTGCTGTCAGCACACCTTGCGACACCGATAAACAGTTCCGTACATGCCTGAGGTTCTATATGCACAGGCCCAGACAGAGCTGTAAGGGTCAAGGTGGAGCATGGCGGGGCGGGGCACGCCTTCTCGACGAGATTGGTGACACCATCTTGAAAGACTTGCAGACCACCCATGCCAGAGCCAACAAGCACACCCACGCGGTTCTTGTCTAGCTTTTCGAAGGCCTCAGGGTTGTTTTCTCTGCTGAGTCCAGCATCGGCTAGAGCTTTCTTGGATCCCACCAATGTGTATTTGAGGCAGTCATCGTACCTCCTCTCACTCTTCTTGTCTATCAGCCTGGAAAAAAATGGCAAATTTAGCACTGTGAGGCTGTGCTGGGATACACCAGTCGGCAGAAGCACACCCTTCAGAATCGAAGTTCTTGATCTGGGCGGCAAATCGGGTCGGAAACTCTGATGCATCGAATCTCTCGATCTGCCCTACTCCAGATTTTCCAGCAAGCAAGCTGCAAGCAATTGTGTGGCCCTGAGACCCACGTGGAGGGTAGATTGACAGGGCGCATCGAGCAGGGTCGGCCGATATCCGTACATCGTGTTGATGTGTTCTGAAAGCCCCACAGCAGATGTCAGGTGGGCTCACCTGTCGTAAAATTGATCGTAGTCATTCCCAAAGCATGAGACAACACTCATGCCAGTGATGACTACCCGCTTTGTGGGATCCTTCTCTGCACATGTTGCTACTGATGCCCGCCTGTGAGGAATAGCCCGGCACTGCCTGCAGCAAGCTCCTCAATTAAAGCTACTCAAACAGATTTCATGACGGCGTGGGGATACATGGATCGATCATGATGAGTCAGGCAGGCAATTGCATGGACAGCCTTTCAGGTACGACGTAAAACAACATTTCTGGATCCAATCCAACGGGACGTAAACCACATCTAGCCAGATATCTGACTTGATTCGTGCTAGTGCGCATACGGCCTGCTGCTGGACCAGTGTTGACAATGCAGGTTGCCTGTGGCAGCATTCCCCACACAATGTATTCCGCCTCGCGACGAGTAATTGCGTACAATTTAGCGACAAAATGTCTTCAAGCGATTTGAGTGTGGAACGCGCTCCGCGCCAGTCTCATTAACGTAGGGTAGCTGCATGGAGCGCGAATGCGACCGACGCACGCTCGACCGTTGTTCACACACGTGTGCATCCTCAGGACACCTGAGAGATGACGTCGAGATACACACCTTTGCCCCGTGGCGGAAAAGGCCACCCTTGAACCTGCCATGGAGACCAGCTGCAGGAAACGGCCGAAACCTGGTAGAGTCGCTATGCCCACGCCTGGAGAGTCTTCCGAAATGTGCGTGCCAAGAGTCAAGAGTTCAGGTGCAGCCAGAACACATAGGGAAGCCCGTACCAACGGGCGGCCTTAGATGATGTGGTGATTGCAAGCCTCGTCGAGCACTGGCCGACCGTGAAGCGAGCTGATACGCATCGTTTACCGCTGAATCTCGAGCGCAGCGCCGCCGCACTCGCCGCCTTCCGACCCTCTTGCCATCCGCCACCCAGTGATTGAAACAAGTGCCTATGCCCAATGTAAAGTATGCAGTCAACTTGACCATCCACTTCGAGGACAAGAGACGCAGACGGCGCACCAATCTCTCGGTTGAAATCGTTTCGTGTCGTCTACATTCCAAGCTCCACTATGGCAGGGGCTTCGAGCGCAGCGTTCTCGACCGCAAAGCCACGGTGCGCCAAATACATCTTTATGTTTTTCTCAGATGCGAGAATTGATCTGAGCGCGCTTTCCAATGTCCAATGAGCCTGAGTCGTTTTCGGCAACCCTATCTGCCGTGCGACCCAGAAGATTACAGACGAAAGTAAGCCGCACCGGAAGCATGCTCTAGCGCACGGTGGGACAGTCCAAGTAACGATCTTGTCTTCGTCAGGATGTGGACGCTTCATGCGCTTGTGCGTGAAGCTGTGGACCGTCCTTTTCGACATTCACTGCATCTCGCTGAAGATTGTACGCACACAACAGAGCTAGACAAGTCCCCGTCGCTAGTACTGGCCTTCGAATGTCCACGAAGCTGCTGTGTTCCATACATTAGCACATCTTGGCAACAGGTTCTGCTGATCATCTGTCGCTTTCGCGCAGTGCTTGACGCGACAATCGCCGACACGCCTGCGCTGAAATCCCATAAGCACGTCCGTGCAATGTGCAAATTCGCCGTGTTGCGATTCTCACATCAACGCGTTGACGTTGCGTTCCGTGCTGTCAATTGCATGACAGTCAGTTCCATACAAATGCACTGCCCCTTAGAACCTGGCCAGTGCAGTGCTCTCCGTGGCTGCACCGCATCCGTGCGTAAGATAAGGGCAGCCCGTCAGGCTGTGATCGTACATGCTGAGGGGGTAGAACCTCGGATTCCAGTGCGCATCGGCACACGGGGGTCTCCTCTGGCCTTGGCTCAAGCCTACCAAACGCGAGACCGGCTTAAGGAGGCCTTCCCTGCTCTGCAAGCGGATGGCGCAGTCGAAATCTGCATCATCAAAACGACAGGTCTGCTATCTGCTCCCCGTTTGTGCAGTGTATGTGATACAATTCATCTTACGATAGGCTCACAAGATACCACATAGCCAAAGACAAGAGTAACGACAAACCCAATTTCCAACCTGCAGGCGACAAGGTTCTGGATCAGCCCCTGGCAGATATCGGTGGCAAGGGTCTCTTCACGAAGGAGATCGACACCGCCCTTCTCAACAGCGATGTGGACATCGCTGTCCACTCCATGAAGGATGTCCCGACATACCTGCCTGAGGGCACTGTCCTGCCCTGCAACCTGCCCCGGGAAGACACTCGTGACGCGTACGCACCCACCCAGTATCAAGTGCTGCATCTATGTTGACCCAATTCACGAAGTCAGCATCACGAAGTCAACATCCCATGTGACCTCCAGCAGGCCCGCACCCAGATCACACTTTGTGGAATTCCGAGTCGCTGACCTGTCAAGGGTGCAGATTCATCTCTGTCAAGTACAAGTCTTTAGACGAGCTACCAGAGGGCGCTGTAATTGGCTCAGCTGCGCTGCGAAGGCAAGCTCAGCTGCTCAACCGATTCCCCACTCTCAAGATTGTCAACTTCCGTGGAAACGTGCAGAGCCGCATCCGCAAGCTCCAGGAGGGCCAGGTACGCACGATCACCGACCCCATCCTCTTATGCCCATTCCCTGCATGTCACGTATTGATGTGCAATGCATGCATGCAAAGTTACCCAACTCTGTACCCAAAACCGTTGCCTCGATGGCATATCGTGCAGGGTGTAACCCCCAGCTCTGATCCTCAGTGTGCTGGCCATGCATGTGCAGGTTGATGCAACCCTGCTAGCATACGCCGGCCTCAGGCGCCTTGGGCTGGAGGACAACGTGACGACCATACTTACTGAAGAGGAGATGCTCCCAGCCATCGCACAAGGTGCCATCGGCATCGCCTGTCGGGACGGAGATTCAGATTCTTTGGCGGTGCGCCCCCCCCCCCCCCCCCCCCCCCCCCCCCACCTGCCGTGTATAAGGTACTAGCTACTTGCTTGTGGTAGTCTAGGCTGCTGCTTTTTTGTCAGTCTCGGGACCAATAGAAGTCCCACTGCTGCAGCTGCTGGATGCGCTAAACCACGAAGACACACACATTGCTGTCCTCTGCGAACGGGCGTTTCTGGCAGCCCTCGACGGTTCGTGTCGTACCCCGATTGCTGGCCACGCTCGGCAGGAGGATGGCAAGCTGGTTTTCGATGGTCTCATAGCCACAACAGACGGCAAGGACGTCAAGCGGGGTTCAGGGGAGTGCGACTTCACTCGGGAAGCTGCAGTGGAGCTCGGGGACCGCATTGGCTCAAAGCTGAAGGCTCAGTGCGGACCAGAGTTCTTTGACTGGGAGGAGGCGCAAAAGGGCCTCAGGGCGCCGGTGCAAGAGAATGCCACATCATAGCTGGCCTGGGGACGGCTATGCACACCTGCCATGGCTTGGGCACGCTTGTAAGGCACAGGGCCAATGCGATCGTGTTCTGCCATGTCCAACTCATGTCAGGCTCAAGTGCATAGCCTGAGTGGGGTGCGGTTCCTGACAAATTGTACTGTTCTACGCATTTGTAACTGTCAGGTGTATGCTCCAGTTCCAGATCGTTCTCTCCATACAATGTGGACTCATCTACTGCATACAAATTCCTGATCTTGAACCTTCATGTGCACAAGTTGCTGGACGGTCAGATCTGTTCCACCTCGATTCAAGGTCCGATGATCATTAGCTTGTGAATGCCTAGCACAAACTATGAAACCTGGTGTACATACTTACAATCAAACACAAATCCGTCGCAACCTACGGGCACTGCATGCATTTAGAAAACTTGCGACCGAAACTGTGTATGCAACGTTTGTTAGACGCCGTAACCAGCAGATTCAAGCATGGTGCGTACCAGTCTTGCGTAACGATCTGCAGGACCTTAAGCCACAATGCGCCATGAAAAACAACATATACATGGTCTGATGTGTGAACAGGCCATCCAGATTCTGATACCCAGTTTAGTTTAACTTGCAGAGCCATGCCAATACCACCACACGAATGATGATGCCGCTTCAGGTATTTCGGCGCGGTGCTCGAAAGTGAACGCTTTTTGCCTGGCTCTTGTAGCCCGCATGTACTCTTGGCAGCTTCTTTGTCATGCTTGCAGCCTTGGATGCATGCATGTGGTCTGCGACCCCTTTCCCAGTGGAGTTCGCAGCTTGAGAAGTGCTGTCTCTACCAACAGCGCGTGGGCTCGTCAAATCAATCAGCAGGTCATGCCCCGCTGATGCACCAGGGCGAGCGTATCCTTGCTGACCTGAGACCCGCTCTACGGACACCCTCCTGGACTCACCATTGTGTCCTGCAACAGCTGCAGGTGGCAAGCCTCGCAATGCAGCGGGGCTGCCACTTCGTATTACGCCATGGGAACTCCCTGCGCCATGCCTTGAAGGTGTGCTGGCCTTCGATGTTGACCCCATGGTCTGCAGCGGACGGCTTGTGCTGGCATCAGCCGAGGCATTCATGGCAATGCACCTCCGCATGGGTAATGGTGGTTCGTCATCTGAATAACTCAAGCCAAACGACTGACCAGTCTGCATAGGCGGCACCCTCCTACCGAAAGGCCTGCTGTGAATACCCCCAGCGCGGAGCTGAGATTCAGGATTGGCATGGCCACTGCTACTGCCGCCCGGAGCAACATGTAGAGCAGGTGCGCAATCAGGAAACTTGCTTACACTGTTGTTGGACGGCTGCAGCTCATGTTTAGCTGCACCCATGAAATGGAAAGCAGATGCGGCATGTGCACTCGCATCTTGAACAACTGCTTCAGCGGCTGCCACAGCAGCGCTGACAGGGTGCACCGCCCCTTGCGATGCTGCGCCCTCTGCGCCCGCGACCAGTCCAATGGCTTGCTGTGTTTGCCAGGCATTACCCAAATGCCGGATACCTGAACATATTGGGGCAAGTTTGAGCTGATACTATATCGAGGTTTGTCGTTTGGTGCACACTGAGGTTTGCGAGGTGTAAAAGGGAAAAAGTGGCCCCACCTTGCCGCATGTCATTCTGAGTGGCACAGCGACCCAGATACTCTTCAACGGCATCTATAGGATGGCAGGTACGGGTCATGGCCTCGGAACTGTCCAGTAATGGAATGAATTTTGATGGGTCGACTCTCTTAACTGCTCGTGTGTCTGATGCGATGGCGGCTTCCAGAGAGCTTGCATCAGCAGACCCCTCTGCAATTCTGTGGCTGGTCACGTACAAGCGATCTTTGGCACGTGTAAATGCAACATGAGCGAGCCTGATCTCTTCCTGCAATAAGCCACTGGACCACTTGCTCATCGATGTGGCATGCACAGTGCACAGCGGTGTGCATGCACAGTGCACAGCGGTGTGCTTACTTGTGTCCACATGGATGCCTCGCACTACTGCCACAGTTGCAGATCAACGTACCTCGTCGTGCTGTTTTTCCTTCTTCCTTTTGTAGCACCTGGACACTTGTTCAGGATCATTGTGCAAGAAATGAGGCCTGAGGTCATCCCTGCTCTCACTGCCGCTATTCATATCATCCTCAACCTCAAGTTCAAGACCGTCCTGCTTCAGCCACTCAGGAAGGTAGGCCACTACATCATCATGTGTCTTCAAGAGCGTTCCCCTGATCCGGGCATCAGCTTGAACAGCAGCAATCGCCATATCCTCACATCCTGCTTCCTCATTGCTATCTACTGGAATTGCACGTTTAGGGTAAAATTTGAGCGGCATCACATTGTCAATGAACTTTGGGACAAAGACGACTGGCCACTCCAGACCTGCACAGGCAGTCGGGTGATGGCACCACTTCAACAGGTACGAGGGCAGTCGGCCCCAGTGCAGCACCTTTACAGCCATGGACAGTGCTCAAGGTAACCTTCCCGTCGTCGGCGTGAGCATCTGAATCGTCTTCTTCTGGAACGCTGGATGAATTCAGGTCAAGATGCTGCAAGAAGTCAGCCACAGGTCCATAGCCACACTTATTGACAGACAAAATCAAGTCTGCAAGGCCCGGATTGGCTGTTGCAAGTATGTTGACAGCATTGACACGTTGAGTCTGCGGCAATTGCATGACAGCTGCAGTGGCAAGTGACAGAAGGCTTGATGGCTCCCTTGTTGACCCCATTGCAGATGGTGCCAAACGCAGTTCGCCAAACCTCTCCAAGAACAGCGAATCTGCTGTCCACTCAGCCAAAAACTCTTGAGAGTTTTTGTGCAATGCTTCAAGAGTTGGAGACGTCAGGATGTTGATCGTGGCATCCGGTGCTGGGCTCTTCTGAGTCTTGTGCTTCTTGGCCGGTGTACGGAGCACATCAGCTGCACTCAAACCACTGTGCTGTGACATTTGGGCTGTATCTTGCCTGCTAAAAGAAATATCAGGCTGATGACTATGGTCAGACACGACGCTGGTAGGTGCATTGTCTTCCGCTGGGCTGGCCCCAGACTTCTTGCGGTTCTTCCCAGCTAAAGCACTGATGCCTGATTCCGTCCAAATATACAACATAGCCTCGGGTAAGCTCATAAACATGACTTGACCATACACTCTGCATCCACGACCGGCACTCATCAAACCGCGTTTCTTCGAAATCATGAGCTGGAGGATTTTTGGCTGAGTACGGCCCATAAGCCAATGGTATCGCACCTACTGTACCATTCAAGCAGTCTCTTCACGGCGTTACGCTTCCGTGTTGCAGTGTCATGACGCCGCACCAGATCCTGCAGTGAGTTCCACACAGGGACTGGCTGGTTTGAATCACGAACAATTTGTTTCAGCTGGGTCACCACGGACTCCCCTATCCCTGCTTTCATTGACAATTTTGACTCAAGAATGGCCAAGAGAGCTCCATCGTTGAGAGGATTTGTCAAGAACTTTAACACATCCACGGTCAAAACGTATTCTGGCTTTTCTGTCATCCTGCAATCAGCAACGAGATGTCTGCACAAAGTGTCATGGTCAATACCTCAGGTTGACTCAGAAGGATGTCCAGTGGAGGCTCACTGTCGGCCACGAAATACCCTATGGGGAATAGCATCTTTCGCCAACTGCATCTTTATATGATGCAGAACACCAAACTCGTGAGCAAAGAGCGATCTATTGTTGTTGAGACGGCAGATGATAGCCATATCGTCATATTTATATCTGTGCTCATCATGCAGCTGCTTGATCTCACTGACAATGAAGCGAGCCTCATCTAGCCCTGTCCCTAGAACATGATAAGACACTGGATTGGCATGCCCTGTGCGTGTACATGTGAGATCTTTCTGTACCAGTGCGCCACAGCTCATAAGGTTCTTCAGTACGCAGTTGCCAACCTGCACGCAGCATATGCGTGTTGGCTCCTGCATCGTAAGCTGACTCAACGAATGAACCAGGGCAGAAGCAATAACGACATTCACCTCAATGATGGGGGCGAGTGATCTATAATTCTGGGTCATAGAGTATTCCTGCAGAGAACAATCTTCGAGCATATCTGACAACAGCAGGAATGCGCGATTTGTAGCACCACGGAAGCCATAGATGCTCTGTGCATCATCCCCGACAACAGTGAGATGTCCTCGCCCATCCTGCAGGTGCTTCACAATGCGAATCTGCACAGCATTGGAGTCCTGCAAGAGACAAAGCTGTCAGCATCATATTTTGCGTGTGCAAGCCATGCTATCGACCGCCACTGCAAGCAGCGTGGGACAAACACTTAACACAACACACATGCTGTGTTTTGCCCACCAAAACGTGCCCATCGTCGCGCTTAGAGCGCGTTTGCCGGCGATGAACAAGCTTCCCGCAGACTGAGTGTTATTGTGGCACAGGTAGCATATATCAGGTGGTGTCACAGTGATAGGCGCTGACGCGTCATGACGTCAACCATGCAACAGCCCAAGTTGGGTAGTGACATATGCGGGGACCTGAGAGCCAACCTGGAATTCGTCCACAAGTAGATGCTGATACATTGTCCTTGCAATGCCACAAGCCTCTACATTGGTGTCCAACAGATGCTCTACCAGCGCCAGCATTTCATCAAAGTCCAAGGCCCCGAGAAGTTTCATTCTGGCATCATAGTACTTGTTGGCAACCGTCTGAAATGTTTCCGGCTCCAGCCCCTGCAGACACATGCTTACAGTCAGTTCATTTAGCATTCTTTCCACCAAGCAGCCTTTTGCTTCAGGCTGGAGCCACAAGCAACTCATCCAAGAGCAGTGGTGTACCTCAGCGTTGTTCTTCCGTATCCAGTCTCGAAACTGCACCAGTGCTGATGCCTGCAATCGTTGTGATTTAGCATTCATGATTGCAGCAAAAAGTCAATAGTATCTGTCTTGACGTGATCTGGAAATTGTAGCACGAAAGCAGGCTAGTAGCACCAGTATCCACACTCCAGTGAAATTCACAACTGCAGCACTGAATACGTATAAACACAATAATCCAGGTTTGCAGACTTGAAATGGAGATTGTGTACTCGCGTGCACTTGCCTGAGTGTTTCCCTTATTAGTGCATGCAGTACCAGTGTACTGGCACTCTCAATGGCATACCTTTGCTTTTATTGCTGCAGGGTCAAGTTTTGTAGCGTGTGCAGGGGCTCCATCGGCAGGCGCTTTGTGGAACAGAAAATGTTTCCGATGATGGATGATTCTATCTCGTGCAGCCTTCCCAACACCACTGCTGCTTCCTTGTTTTGAAACAATAATCTCAATGCCACACTCTTGCCTGCAGTATGTCTACAGGAAAGTGTGACTGGGGAGCTCTCATCGAGCACAAGCAGACTCCGTGAGCATATTTCCGGAAACATGACCAACATGGTCCATACCGTCAGCAGCTCCTTTGCAACCAGTGTCCAAGTATCAATGCTGCCGTCAGGAAACAGAATCTCAACCCAATGACCACATCCTGACCGATGGGAACTCTTCAAATGTTCATTACCGATGTCCGCCTCCTCAGCATCAGAATCAGACAGGCCTCCATCGACTGCAGCAAGTACTTTTGGTGTGGTGTGGATGTGGCGTAATTTTGCTGAAGGCTTTGTGGACGCCCCAGGGGCTGCCGCAGGGCCGCTCAGAGATCCTGAAGTCATCAGCAAATCAGTCAATCGGTTCGGAACCAGTAGTGCAGTGATAAGCGCGTCGATTTCTGGTACTCCACAAGGGCAGGACCCACCATATTGTTGTACAATTGAAGTGCTGGTCTTTTCGACAGGATATGCATTGGCAGTGCCAGCATGCTGGCGTGCATACTCTGCTGAAGCATCCTTTGTCTCGAGCTCGCCATCCTCCTGGTCAGCATCTTTTTCAGGAGAAGCAACTTCTTTCAAAGCAGCTTTCACCCTGTCCTTCGCACGTTCCCGTGCACACAGCACGCTATTGCGAATGGCAGGGTCTGTGAAAGCTTTGCAGAGTAGCTCTTTCCAGCTTTCATCTGGAGAAGTCTGCCCTGTTACTGGAAGGCCCATCACCCGCCGGGCTTGAGGCAGCAATTCATGGTCTACCCTTGCCCTCTGACAAGCTTGCGCCATGTGCTCCTTCTGATCACGTGGAGCCCAGATCACAAGCGTTTTTGGAACACCCGCCATCTCACGAATACGCTTCATCCGTAGAAACCGGATTGCCCACCCATGAAACGTAAAGACATTCACAGGAACTTTGCAACCGAGCTTGTCAACTGACAACCGGTCCTTGATTTCTTGACAGGCCTTCCGGGTGAATGTGATTGCAAGGATAGACTCTGCACTGTGATGAGGCATTTAGCAATTGAGTCTGGATCATCGAAATATGCACTTGCATGCGAATGCTGCGATGTGGTGGACAGAAAATGTATTGCCTGTCGGACTTGTCTGCAGATTGCGCGCAGCGGATTCAGGGCATATGCTGTTGCTAGTCCCAAGGAACATTCATCATTCACGTTGTCATGCAGAATTGCTGCACTGAAACATACCTGGCGTGATACCCTGTGTCACCATATTCCATATGCGTGCAATCAGAGCTGTGGTTTTTCCGGTCCCAGCTCCCGCAAAAACCGCAATGGGGCTCCTCCATGGTGCATCCACAGCAGCTGCAAAGTGTCAGGTATTTTCCGCGAAAAAGATAGAAAGGATGTTTTGATGATAGGTTGACAGAACATATACTTCGGACATAAATTGACAAAATCGCCAGTGTTAACATTGTATGACACCAGATTGCAAGTTTCTGTCGCATCAGGCCGTTGTAAGGAAATATTGACCTTTTTGTTCGCGATTGAGGGTCTGCAAAGATTTTCGCAGCTCCACCTGGGCGATGCTTCGGAATTCGACTGGCACCTGCATAGAGGGTGTCTGCAGCAGACTCTGGGATTGTTTGGGTGTCTCCCTGACGCGGTTGGTAGCCTCCTGTTCTTGATACAGCCGGGAGCTGCCACTGTACGGAGTAGTGCTGTCTGATTTTCTCCTCTTAGCACGATGCGAGTCTGGTGCTTTGGGACGGCTAGATGCGACACTCTTCGACTGTTTAAAAGCACTAAATTGAAACAGTGTGCGCTGAGCCACGTCCAGCTTGCGCTTTGCTGCTTTTTTGGGCATGGCTGACGTCCCTTTATCCCATCACAATGCTGTGTTAGTCAAGGTCGATGCCTCTCCGTTTCGGCTGATACAGCGGCAGGCTCATCTCTCACACAAGGATTTCAGCCGACTGAGCGGTATACTTGGTCGCAAAACTGGAGCTTGGCCCAGTCGATGGCTCTGATTGCGCGCAACATGTCGTCCAAAACGTCGTCCACCATACCACGTTCACTGTAAGACAGGATGTCGCAACTGCTAATCGAGTTTCGGACTGGGATGTTGTGTGGTGCACAACATGTACGTGGCTGGGCTACTCGGATAGCGCGCCGCGTCACCACGAGAACACGCACAGGAAGCCTCGATGTCGTGCCACGGCGGGTCTAGACGCAGCATAGCCAACGGCGTAGGTTTCAAGAAATTTGCAACGACCAGGCCGCAAGCATGCATGTTAGGCAGTCAAAATAGCATCTAACGATCTGTGTTGCGGTGCGTTACGAGCTGAAGGCAACGCGGGGCGGGTGCAGTGTCCTGATCACAAATGCCTAGGTCTGAGAGAAGCACACAGAAACCTTCAACGTGATGTCTGGAACTAATGCAGTGTGACCTTGCAGTGATACTCCATTGATGTCAGTACGAATGCTTGCTACTCGGTCAGCTGAGGTCTACAGTACGTCTACAGGCTGCACCAGGTGGCAGGAGCTGGCTCTAGTCACCTGGGTTCAGCGAGACCTAGGTGTTGAAAACAAGCATGCACCATGCGTCCCGCGGCACCGCTCGCAAACCCCCTGCGCCAGGCGCTCCATCAGAGCACCGTTGACAGGTGGATAGCGGTATCGAGATGCGCGCGCAAAAACTTACAAAGTGCCTCTGATTTGTGAAGGTGGAGTCCCTCGCCGTGCATGAGATGGTGAAGCGCACACATGTTCGGGTGCCAGTTGGAGTACATATGCAAGATCAGAAGCTCAGCTTCAAGCAGATGATCACTTGACAGGTATGCAAAGAGCTGATCGTGCTTAACAGGATATGCGGCATGTTGAGGTTGGCCTCGATGAAGCGCAATCCCGGGAGGACAGCCTCGGAGGGTATGCTCTGATGGGTGTCACCGTGGCGTGCCCAAGAACTCCAAATTTGGAAAGCACGTATCTGGGACCATTCCAGAGGTGCACAACACCACAAACGGGAGGCATCGGCCCCAGAGATTAGTCTAACTGGTACAACTCCTACAAGTGCAACACATGCCGACATGTGCAGGCTTCTGCGATTGGCTGATGGCACGGCGCCCTGCCCTTATTCAGTCTGCTAAAATACACTGACCTTGGATCTGAGCTCCCGAGGCAATCTTGCAGACCAGAGTAGCGTTGCGGGCCAGCGTGGCAGGCTAGCATGGCGCAGTTCACATACTTGGCCTGGCTGGTAAATTCTTTCTCGACAGATTGTTTAGCAGCTAGCCATCTAGTGTACACTGAAAGGGGAGCAGAGATGCGAGTAGTCGTGGTTTCAAGGGGGTTTTTGATGTGTTTCTGCTTCTATTTTGATGCTCGTGGATTGGGTTTTGTCGACATGGCATGCCAGCGGGTGGCGAGGTGTGCGAGAGGGTTGTGCACACTGCGATCTCAAGAATACACAGTTCGGATAGCATGAAGTACGATGGCTAATCAAGGTCCTTCTGCAGAGCTCTGCCGACGGTGACAACTTCGCTTGGAACTCGTGCCCATCGCGCGGCAGGCGTCAAAGTCCACGTCCAGTCCAATTATCGAGCTCGAGGTCGGCACTGTGCTTTAAAATAGGGACTCCCATAATGGAGTGACAAATTGTCACTCCATTGGGGTCTCATTTGCAGTCCCATCATGACTGCAGTACAGCCACTAGCCCAATGCCGACGCGTGCACGCGTCGCCTTGTGCACATGCGCACATGTTCGTGCTACACACTTGTGCCCTGATGCTGCAGCGTTCGAATTCAATCGAAACGGAGTTGTGATTCGTGACAGGCGCAGCCGCAGCTTTCTGGAGGCGTGCCTCTGTGTCCACAGCAGAGCTTCACTACACGACGTCGTCAGATGCATATACTAACTTCATTTGGCTGTAGCATATGCTACAGCATGAACATCGCGATATCGATCAGCTTCTTGCAGGTCATGTAGATCTCGCAGACAACCTGCAGCTGAAACCTGCAGCTGAAATCGATCGCTCCAGCAGCTGTCGAACACCAACGAAGAATGCGCCTGAGGCACCCCGCCAGTGTCTTTTCTACAAGCGATATATAGCTTATAGGCGAAAAATTAAACAATTCGGTGAATTTCATCGCTTAAAACCGAAATTTGTAGCACCCCATATCGCGAGCGAAGCGAGCGTTACAAAAATGCCACCACACACTGATCGCTAGCGAAGCGAGCGACCAAAATACCAGTACGTACTGGTATACGTGCCTCAATCGCTTACCTGTGCTGACAAAGACTACATACTCACTGGAGTGAGCAGCACCGTTGACAAGGACCTGCGGACAGGAGCACAAATGGGACGCTCAAAGAACGCCAGGCTGCATGGCCCGGACTTCCATTTCGATAGTCTCTGCACCGGCGCAGCACAGGACGAATTCATCTGCTCTTGATAATGAGCAGCCCGCAGAACATTAACCTCTTCAAGTCGCCGGCACTAGTGACGCTGAGCTCGCTTCGAGACAACAGCGCGCACCGTCCAACCCGTTCGACAACCATTTGGAAGCATCTGAGGCTTTGCAATCTGTCTCATCGCAGGGGCAAGATTTGAGTATGTAAGGTCAACTGTCACTCTAACTGCGAACTCGCGAAATGTTGCAGCCCAAGACATGGAAGAAGTCAGAATTCAACCCGAAATCGCTTGGCTTCATTGTAGAATAACTACCTTCCTCTAGTACAATCGCTTATCAAGACAGATGTGCGAAAAGCCGAGAAAAAACGCTGTGACCCCGCATGTTGTCTGCAGACAGTGATCTTCATACCAACCTAGATATGACCTTTTTTGCAGCGAATATGCCACTGCTGATTTATTTGTTCAATCAACGAGTGGGACTCTTGTGCTTGGCACCCCTCCGGAACCAGGAAACCGGCCCGTTTTAAACGGGAGCACGATGTGCACTATGGTAGCCAACCATATTCTGTGGGGCTTCCTCCGCGCTGTCAATCCGGTGAAAAGCCCGCTGATTTTCGGCCTACCGGAAAGATAGGCCCTGTGCACTGACTCACCGCACTGACACGCTCGGAACTCCCAATGCATGAGCATGGAAGCAAGCGCGCGCGAAGTATGAGCTCGCATGATCATGCTCGGCAAGCAAGACGCATAACCGGCTGAGGCGCTGCAGCGTGTCAGCTCTGTATCACCTGGCATATGCATGTCAACCATGGTCAAGACGCGTGCTGCTGCCACCACCGAACGCAATCAAATGTTTATAAAAAGCAACAGTTGCTAAACTAGTGCAGCTCGCAGACAATGCATTGAGATTCAGCGTGTTCTTCGGGGACAGGCGTAGCATCGGCTGTGTAAAGAATAGCGGACCATACAAGTCCGGGACTTGATAATCCACAGTTGCGCCATAACATTCTTTCATGATGCTGCAACTAGCAGTGACGTCGTCGCCCATCTTGGGCGCGGTCAGGGAGTGACCTGGCGCGATCACCAGCGCGATCAGGGAGTTACGCTCTGTGCCGCAAGCTACCGTGAGTTTCCAGCTGAGGTTTGGTCCAAGATGTGTGGCATATTTGGGCACTATGTTTTTGGTAAACAAGTCAATCGCAAAGATATCTTGGACATACTGTTCACCGGGCTGCGAAGGCTCGAGTACAGAGGATACGATTCAGCCGGGCTTTCTATCGAGTCACAACCATTCGAGCTTACAAACGACGCAGATGCCGTTGGGCCTGCCCCGATCATTATCAAAGCAAAGGGCAATATCCCATCTCTGAAGGTTGAGCTGGACGCAGCTGAACTTGATGTGGGCGTGGAGTTCAGACACCATGTTGGTACGGATGCCACGTGAAACGCATTGAGTCGGCTTGAGCATGTGCAGATTTCTCGTGTGTTCTTCTTTCTCTCTCTCTCTTTTGTTCTTGCTCCGTTCAGTAAATCTCACGGATTTATCGCACAGCGTCGTGCAGCTATATCCCATACAAGATGGGCAACACATGGCGAGCCCAGTGCTCAAAACTCGCATCCGATCACGTCTGGACCTGAAGCAGCTTTCACTGTGGTACACAATGGTATCATAACGAACTTTTCCAAACTCAGGGCATTTTTAGAGGAGGAGGGGGAGACTTTTCACACAGACACTGATACAGAGGTTATAGCGAAGATGTGTAGCCACCTTCATTCAAACTTGGAAGAAGTTGTCCCATTCTCTGAGCTAGTGATGATGGTCCTGCGCAAGCTTGAGGGGGCATACGCAATTCTTGTGCAGAGTATATATTACCCTGGTGAATTGGTCTGCGCACGCAAGGGCAGTCCAGTTGTCCTGGGTCTGAAGGACAGTGCGAAAGCTTCTACGAGGCGCTTTGGGCGTATGCGGGAATCAGAGTCTAACTGTTTTGAGCGCGACACCCTTGAGTGTATTATTGCAAGTGATGACAAAGCGATCATTGAGCACACCAGGGTGCGTGCCTATGACCACTTGTTCAGTCATGCTCCCTCTCTTGTGTGAACGGCCAGATTTGAAAGTCTGTCATTGATTCTGTCTTGCAGGAAGCAGTTGCGTTGGCAGATGGCGATGTTTTGCATATCAAAGGAGCAGGGTGGGGCATCTTCAATGTCGAAGCTGATGACAAAGAAGTCGCAGTGCCCAGGGTGCTGGAAAAGTTGCAAGGGAAGCTTGAGAGCATAATGAAAGGGAACTATGAACACTTCATGCAAAAGGAAATATTTGAGCAGCCAGAATCCATTGCAGCCACAATGTTAGGACGGGTCAAGCGGGTGTGAATCTTTCGATATCTGACAGCGCGTGACCGCGCATGAACTGAACGACTCAACAACTTGCAGGTTGTGGTGTCAGGAGACCCATACCTCCACCCCCGTATCACACTGGGCGGCCTAGAGGACAAGCTAGACATCATCCGAAGCAGCCGCAGGGTACTGTTTGTTGCATGTGGAACATCATACCATGCATGTCTGGCGATGCGACCACTTTTTGAGGGATTTGTTGGACAGTCAGTCGTGCTCGAGATTGCCTCTGACTTCATGGACCGGCGGGGACCAATTTTCCGAGATGATACTTTTGTTTTTGTCTCGCAGTCTGGGGAGACAGCAGATACCCTTGCTGTGCTGCGCGTTGCCAAGCGCGCTGGAGCGTTGTGCGTTGGGATCACCAATATAGTTGGTTCATCACTGTCTCGTGAGACAGACTGTGGTATCCACTTGAATGCAGGGTATGAGATGGGTGTTGCCAGCACCAAAGCCTACACAAGCCAAATTGTGGTCCTAGTTATGATGGCTCTCCTCCTTGTCCGGGACTCGATCGGCAAACGGGAAATGCGCGACAGGTTTGCTGATGAATTGCTCCGACTGCCTCAGCTTCTACGGGACGCACTGGCCCTTGATGCTCAAGTTCAGAAACTTGCTACGCAGCTGCAGAATACGCATAGCATCCTACTGTTTGGCCGTGGGATGAACTACGCGACTGCATTAGAGGGGGCTCTGAAAATCAAGGAGATTGCCCTGATTCACAGTGAAGGCATTCATGCTGGGGAGCTAAAGCATGGAGCTCTGGCTCTGATTGATCCCAGTCTCCCTGTGCTCGTGATTGCAACTCGAGACAGTATGCATGGGAAGATGGTGAGTGTGATCCAGCAGCTGAAAGCACGGGGTGCCAAGATGATCGTTGTGTGTAACGAAGATGACAAGGACATGGAAGACCTAGTATCTAAGAGCGCGCTTGATGGAGGAATAGGCCAGGGTGGGGCATTGTTGCACGTGCCACTTACAGTCGAACCTCTCCAACCTGTTGTGAACGCGATTCCAATGCAATTGCTGGCTTATCATTTGACATTGCTGCGGGGCCACAATGTAGACCAACCTCGCAATTTGGCCAAGTCTGTCACAGTCACTGAAGACTAGTTTGTTGTGTAAGTATAAATGTGACACACGTGACACAGCAGGTGTAATGCCTCTGACAAATAATGCTATACATGAATCCGTCCGCAAGTGCTGTCGTTAGTGTGACTGTGGATTGGAGCGGATGGTCCACAGATCAATGTTCAATGCTACACCGGGCATGCCCATAACCGTGCCACATAAAGTGAATCCTATCAAAATAAAAAGTCTTGGTATGTACAAGCACATTCCAGCAAAGATCTCTCTGTGCCCCATAAAGTACAAGCTCAGACTGCCTTAGTGAGTCTCATTGCAAGACATCAAGTCTCCTCTCGTACTAGACAAGCTTCTGGACTTCCACGGAGCTGACGGCTAAAAGGGGCTTGCTACCTTGAGCCAATGCATGCGCAGCACAGGTATGGTCCACACCCGCGACCCATTTGTCAAAACACCACGAAGTTCATCTTTTATATGCTTTGCATCAATCACCAGAGATGTGGCTCCCCACTGCAAAATATAAGAGCTGCGTTGAGGACAAAGAGCGTTTTTTGCATCGAGCGTTTTTTTCAAGATCTTCACTCAGGGCAACTGCATTTTCATATTGAACAAAGCGACAACGGAGATGAGCCTGTACCTGCAGGTCTTCCCATGCCACACAAGGACATACGCAGTCTTTTTGGTCTGCTGGAAGAGGCACGCCACTCTGTGTGTGAATATCTTCCGGCAAGATTTCCTTACACACATAAAACGCCAAACATGTCAGATCGCTTGGAGTGTCTGAAGATTTCTTCGCATCCGAGATCATGCATATTTCGTATCGCATCCTGCAGAAGGACATGATGCAGGATCAGATGAATTATTCTACAGCAGTACAAAGAAGAAGTCCATGACAGTTCAAAGCCGGGTTCCCAGTCCCAGCCGAGAGCAAGGCGCACCTCTCTGTTTCAATATACAGAGCTTCCCTCTGGAACTTGGAAACTGTGTACAGATGTGCAGCAAATCCACAGTCAGCAATAAGCGACGGTGTGTACTTCAGCCACGGCTCATTTACCAGGTTGTAAAGAATTGTTGCCACTTCACTTTGTGTGCGGCGCCGGTTAATCCCCCCATGGAAAGTCACCTGTCTGGTGGAGATCCTATGATCGAAGTGGGACAGAATGAAGTAGGGTTTCGCTGCCTCGGGCTCTGAGTGGTCTGGCAGGCTGTCTAGTTCGACGTCCACAGACGAATTGCCTAAATTGCCCTGCACAAGTCTGGCCATTCAGGTGCAAACATGGCCCGACATTTTGAAAGATCGGCAGATTTGTAGCCAAGGTCAGCTCGAGAACAAAGCAGCCAGTACCATACCCCAGCTGATGCCCCCGGAAGGAGAACTGCCATCCAGCATCGGCGAATAACAAAACCGCACATGTAGCATTCTTGATCCCAAGATCTGCTGCGAACTCCGTTGCGAACACCACCAGTGAATGGAGGATCATTGCTGCAAATCTGTAAAATTGCATTTAGCTCTCTCATCGTTTCTGGCCAAGAGAATGACGGTTCTAAAGCTCGAGCCGGGAGATAACCCATATGCACCAAGGCGCAAAGCAGGTCAGAGTCAGATGTGTAGGTACGTGTGCCCCACAAGTTGCGTTTTTTCATTTGCCGCGCTGCTTGCTGCAGATGCTCTCGCGAGAATTTCACCTCAATGAATGCGTCCTTTGGCTGCTTGCATATGTCCAGCTGTTTCCCTAGTTGATACTCGATTGTGGTACGTTCTGGTTGATCTTTAGCCTTGAGTTCGCGATTGTTGAGGACGTGAGGGTTCTGGGACTCATGCCTAGAGTCATCAGCCGGGAGGAACTGCAATAGCACACAGTCAAGAGTCATGTGAAGTCACGGCATTTCGTCTTACAAACTGTTAACGGTGTGAAAGGTGTTGGAATACCCATGTATATGCTCCTTGAACAACAAATCTGGATGAATGGCCGTATATGACACAACGACCGGTGCCGACCGCCGCTCAAACAGCGCATGCATTGTAGTCGAGTAGATAGGAACACCTTCCCAGACAAGGCATATAGACAACGCAGCGGCCATGCTGTAGGCGAAGATACTCTGGGATCAAATTCCACTCTTACTGGTCCGGTACACAGCGTTGGCATGGCAATGACGTACGCGTTTCAAGTCGATGCGTCCATCCTCCGCCAGGCTACGTACGGCAGGTCGCTTGATCTTGGTCACTCCAGGCTGCTGATACATTTCAGCGGCTTCGTCTCGTCGCTTGCCTGACATCGTGTCGTTCCCCGTCAGTGACACTTCGAAATGCTAGAGATGGTCCGGCGAAACAAAAGCTACTCCTCTTGCTCGAGCCCAAATCAGGCGCACGAACTCAAGTAAATCAATTGCTTACTAACAAATATAGTTCGCCTATTGCACGCGGATCATCACTTCGCCCCCGAGTATTGACAGCGGCCCGAACCTCCGCAAGCTTCAGGATGCAATGCTGCGCCTACTCAAAAGAAGCCAGCGGCAGGTTCCAGCTGTATTGTGTAACCATGCAAATGGTTGCTGGTCATGTCTTGCAGGCCTTCCATAGCGTTGGTTTCCGCGTGCGACCATGCATGATGGTTTGTCGTCATCTGGTGTGTTATCGAGGTTTCCTCCTCCGCGCTGCTGTTTCAACCTGGCTGCACGAATTGTCGGTTGCTTGCACGCACCTCACATGGTACATTGTTTTGCCTGCGGTGAACTGTATGCTGTACATGGCGAGGAGCGATGCCATCGAATTGCTCGGTCCAGCCAGGCAGGACAGTCACCCGCACTCCGGACAGAGTCATCGTGACTCTGTAGAGCTCTACGATAGCATGACGCAAAGCTGGCAGTGCCATGCTCGTGCAACATCCATCATGAAACATTTTAATGTACACGTGAGCACGAGCCCCCCATGTTATTTTCCCTGACGGTTGTACACCACGCCACCCTCGCTGGCACGCAGTCTCGATAAAACTCCAAGCACGAGCATCAGGACAACAGCAGGAACACGACAAAGCCTTCTCTTTCCTTACAAACCAACCTGAGTTGGCTCTGCAGCCAAAATGCGTGAAATACAATGGCGCCTTGAACTTCTATCGCGTTGCGGACCTGTCCAGTATGCCATCCAGGTATGAGGCTCGAGACGCAAGTCTCGAACCTCATATCCTGAAGAATGAGTATTGTGTAATGTACTGCGCTGCCATCTTGATCAACGTAAGGGTGGTTGTCGTCGTTGATGAAGTGAACGACACACTCGCGCTTTTCGTGCTCGACACGGAACAACCGGTACCATCAAGGATACACAGATTCCGCAGCGCAAATAACCTAAGCCAATTATATCTTCGATTGATGTGCGCTGTGCGACGTTGTTGGCTGTGAAGACAGCACCGTGAATCTCAGTTGTGCCAGCCTGGACTTTGATGCTGGCAGCAATGGTGGCCTGCCCCGCTCGCGACAGATATGTGCTTCAGCAGATCATTCATCGTTCTCACTGTTCCAGACAGGCACAGCCATTCTATCGTTTCCAAACACAATTATCACCGAAGTGCAGTCGTGTTTTTGCGTCGTGGCACGAAAGCCGACCTGGACGCGGACAGGCTTCCGATCGGAGGTAATGCCAAAGCGCGGTCGATTCCGAATTCGAAGTTGCTGTGTAAAAAAGCGACGGGATGCCGAGCAGTACAGTCGAGAAGCAGTCGCCAAGTGCCACAGCGACACTAAATGACAGCGCAAACTCGCCGTGAAAGCTATGCTTTACATAAAAATGACAAACTAAGAATGTCGCGTGTTTCTGCTGTTGTTCTGATGCTTGTGCTTGGAGTTTTATCGAGACTGCGTGCCAGCGAGGGTGGCGTGGTGTACAACCGTTAGGGAAAATAACATGGGGGCGCACGAGCCGCCAACAGTACGGATATGTGTGGTATGTCGTTTTCTTTCCGCGCCAGCTGCCACCTATTGTGTACTCTCGCTCACCCGGATAGGGCGGTGCAACGCGTTGACAGACATATCCCGCGAACTCCTATACGGTTGCCTTCGAGGGGGACGATGAGGGTGAGCGTGTGACTGACGCTGATGTCCCTCCTTTCGCGGCGGAACACACGTATGACGGGGGAGTGTTGCGTCGTCTGCGTGACCAGCTTCACACCCCCCCTGGTCATGGTAGGGATCCTGTCATGGAAATGACATTCCGGCATGACGACCCTGAGCCCAGTCCTGACGTGTACTCTCCACGATTCGGAGCTGGCTCCTCTGCGGAGGTAATCCGGCGTGACCCTGCTCGGGCCACTTCGGAGGTAGCCACGGTAGCTTTGCATCGCACGCGTGCGACTTCCAGAGCTGCGGCTCACCCTGATGTCCCTGTCCCTCCTCGTGTGCACAGCCAGGTGCATCACCCTGAGGATGTGCCCTCACGCACTGTGGAGTATGTTGTTACTCGACATGCTGCTTTGCACGACCCTGGTGTTAAAGCTGCATTCCCTGTTCAACTGTCGGCCAGTTCCTCCGAATCCGGCATGGATGAGGGTGATGCTGACAGTCCTGGCATTTACGATGATGTCGATGATCAGAGGATGGACTACACCATGATAGATGATGAGGAGGCTGCGGCCCATCAGAATCTGGAGGCTCAGCGGGTCCACTCCGGGAGTGATTCGGCCGCGGCCTCAGCGTCTAACGCGGGAGCAGTTGCTCAGCCCCTGCGAGGAGCTGAGGCGCCGAGGCCGTTCTGGGAGGATGAGCTGGATGAGGTGGAGACCGGGTCCGAATTAGGGGGAGAGGTCCCGGACCCCTCAGCCGCTGCTGGGGTTGATTTGCCTGATGACTGGCCCTGAGGGGTATATTGGGTTCCATATACCGGTATAAGGGTATATATTCTTATACCCTGGGTATAAAAGTAAAGGATAAAGGTATAATGAACGTTATCGATTGTAGAGACGCAACGAAAACTCGGATCACAAAAGTAATTAGATATTTAGAAAGCCCTTGTTCTTGTGGTCCGTATAGATGTCAATAGTTGTCGGTTCATATCAATAGGCGCTGTGTAGACATCGAATAATGGTTTGGTTCAGAGTGGAAAAACATTCAATGACTCACTCACTTTCCAGAATTGATTCTAATTCGCTCATAAAGTTTCAGAGCAAGATAAAAACATCGTTGGAATCTACATGAACAGTAGTTTACGCCTATACAAGTCACTAAATTGACTGGCGATGTGTATGATGGTAAAGAGACAGTATCAGCAAGACCTATTCCGGCCTGTCCATAACCCATTCACAGCCTGTTCACAGCCCTTTCACAGTGCATGCACAGCACATTCACCTTTTCTTGTTATATAGTGCTCAGCATTATTTAAGAGATCCATGCTAGCTGCCTGAGCTCGTCAATTGAAGCAAAACGTGATCATGTGCTGACTCGCTCAAGGGACATGGCATTCCTAGCAGCAGTATGTATACATATCGGGAATATAACAGTATATATATACATACTGAGAGTATGGCAAGATATATGTGTCCGATCTGTGCGTGTCGGACACTCAGCTCGCTCTGGACAGCGCACCATGCGATCGATGCTACTGGCCGTAGTGCACGTACACAGCAACCAGAAGCACAAAATGGCATAGTTCGCTACAATTAACGCACGAGGGCTCACTTGACTTCGCAGCTGTTCTGTTAACCTGAGCTGCGCGACGCGTGCCCGAGTGTGTGGTCATTCGCTTGACACTTCGACAGGCTGCCGAGCTGACAACACATGACTGCATACTAACTTGAACGCGTTTGTGCGGACACTTGGGACCTCGACAACGCTCAGCCTGGTCCAAGCCGATCCAGGCTTCGCTTTGGACGACAGGACTGTCAGTATGTTACGCACAACTTAAGAAGACGACACAGCCACATTGCTGAACTGAATTGCGGACCGCGGATCGTTTTAAGTCTCCTCTGTGCATCCCTGACGACTAGAACGGATGTTTATCGTGCCTGATGTCACAGAAACGCATGGAGTCGCCTCAAGCACAAATCCACACATATTTAAAGCACTGGTAGGCTACGTAGTCCCACTATACCCCCGTTGCTGTGGGAATAATGTTCTGCAAGGGTATATCGCAGCCCCTCTCCAGGGTATACCGACATATCGAGATTATACCCCTTATTCTGTTGATTTTGAACTTATACCGGTAGATGCGGTCAGGAAAATGCTAATGGGGCCATTCAACTCTGTGAATCATCAGGCCCCACCCGCAGACTGCCTGGCGGAATGCACAGCAATCAAGCCCTGTAGACTCTAAAGCAAACTGTGCTGTTTGCATCCAAAGGACAGGATTGTTGCGCAGCTGTGGCCCGTGCGGCGGGGGTGTCAGAGCGGTGTATGGGTGCTATGCTGCACCCCCGGGTGGCAGCCAAGCCTACTGAGAGCGCAATCAGGCCCAACCACACAGATCGCCTGATTTATCTCTGAAAGCTTTACAGACAACAGATCACCCACTGCCTTATGTCTCCACAAACTCTCGCCGGTACAAGACTCCGTACCAGCCCGGTGGCATATCGGACTCTCTACAGTCGCCCGGTCCACGGCGGCGTTCGAAAACTAATCCAGCACCATCTTGCTATCATGGATCCGAGATCTGGCCAGCGAACCCACCACAGGCTGCGCGATAATGGTTGTTCTCAGGGCAGTCAACCCGCCATTGCGGCCCGCACAGTGCACCATATGACCTGTGCGAGCATCATGAGACTCACAAAAACGCCCTCTACTCAACTATGCCATCCACGCCTGCTCTCGTGCACTACAGATGCCTGTCGTTCTGGGCGTCGCTCTCCCATGCATACGTGCACATGCACATCGTGCGTGCTGGTGCGCCGCTTGTGCAAGCTTAGCCCACCTTGGATGCTACTCACAGTGTCGTCTACAGTGAATGGCCCCATTAGCGATTTTCTGACCGGATGTACCCTATACCCATATACCGGTATAAACCCTTATACCGGTATAGGCCAGCCCTACTGATGAGGTAAGGGCCATTCCAGCTGCCTTACCTCGTATTAAAATCAATCCTCTTGTACGCAGACGCCTTGTTCCATTGCCTGCTGATGTAGCAGCTGTACATATGCATGAGCCTGCGGGCTCCGACATTGCTAGTGGTGAAACAGTTGTAGCTCCTATTGAAGCTCCGGGCTGCAATCAGGACACATCAGCCGCGGCTGACTGTGGAGTGTCCTGTGCAGGCCTGAAGCATCAGCATGTGGAGTATGGTGAGCAGCAGAGTGCTCAGCGTCGTGGGTCGCGCAGGGCAGCTGCCGCCAGGAAGCAGAAGCCTTCCGACCTTGATCTACCTTCTATGAAGGAAGGACTTGCGGGTCCGGACAGGGATGCTTGGCTGCGTACCATGCAAGAGGAGGTGGAAGCACTGGGTGAGCACGGGAATTTTGTGCTGTCTGCCCGCGGGCAAGAAGCTATCTCGGGCAAGTGGGTGTTCAAGATCAAGCGCGGGCCTGCGGGTGAGATTCAGCGTTACAAGGCACGCTATGTAGCACGTGGTTTTTCTCAGGTAGAAGGAATTGACTTCTTTGAGACTTGGTCTCCTGTCGGTAGTTGCGCGACACTGCGTGTGTTGTTGTCCATTGTTGCTCTGTCAGAAAGGCTATCCTTCGTCAGGTCAGACACGCAGTCTTATGTCAAGTCAGGAGGCCAGCTGTCAGAAAGGCTATCCTTCGTCAGGTCAGACACGCAGTCTTATGTCAAGTCAGGAGGCCAGCATCTCATACCTGCTGCGCACAGAGGTAGAACCAGAGAGATGCTGAGGGAGAGACAGGATACTGCTAGTACCGCGAAACAGTGAGAAGAATGGTTACAGCTCTCCGTGTGCACAGCCATATATGCGCACTGAATAGTCAAGATTACGGCGGGAGATCCTCGCTGTCACAATGCATGAGCCTGCGGGCAGCAGTGTGGTGACAGGTGCACCCATGCACGGACGATCCGCGGATCCAGTGCAGGGGTAAGCCGCCAGCCGAGATTGTCTCGATGTAGTGAGAGAGATCCCGTGAGGGTTTCCCGCCGTAACCTGGTGTGTTCAGTGTGCATATAAGCATGTGCACACTGAGATCTGTAACCATTCTCCTTACTGTTTCCCGGTACTGGCACTTCCCTTAAGCATCTCTCGGTTCTACCTCTGTGCGCAGCAGGTATGAGATGCTGGCTGTACTGACCTGACCTGAACAAGGACTGCGCGTCCTGACCTGCACAAAGATAGCTTTTCTGACACTCGCAGGATCTCCCTCACTACTGCGGGACAATCCCGCTGGCGGCTTACCCCTACGCATGATCCGCGGATCATTCGTGCATGGGTGCACCTGTCACCACACTGCTGCCCGCAGGCGCATGCATTGTGACACTCCCCCATAAACCCTGCTAAGTCTCCACTAGCTGGAGTTTATTACGAACTTCCTGCAAGGCAGGTCCGGGCAGCACCTTGGTAAACACATCCGCCAACTGATCAGCAGTGCCAACCCATGCTACCTTAAGTTCATCCATCTGGACATATTCCCGCACTCGCAAGTGCCGCACACGAACGTGCTTGGATCTGTCAGTGGAAACAGCGTTCACGGCCAAAATATTGGCACTCTTATTATCACCCCACAGAGTTGGCTTACGTGGGACAAGTTTCACATCGAGAAGCAACTGCTTCATCCACATGAGCTCGTTGGCTGTTGCACTCATCGCAATGAGCTCAGCCTCTGTTGTATCCCCAGCCACTATACTCTGGTTCTTCGAACGCCAGAGAACACAGTTCCCATACACCCGAACAATCATACCAGACACACTCTTCAGATCTGCGGAATTCGCAAAGTCTGCATCTGAAAACGCCTCTAGTAGGCACCCATGTCCCTCAGAGCCTATAAATTTTATTCCTAAATTCTTTGTGGACTGCAGGTATCTCAGAACATGTTGCACGGCAGACCAATGTTCCTTCAGACTACTAGACATGTGCCGGGCCAGGGCATGTGCCACATAGCTCAGGTCAGGTCGTGTCACTCCTGCAATATACTGGATGCTCCCTACAGCACTCATGAACTTGGAATGCTCAGCAGCACTGGCTTTCTCCAGGTCAGGATGCTCTTTCACACTCCTAGCTGTTGCCGCGGCACTAATGGAGTGGGAGATTTACGACAGTCAGACATACTGTACTTGTCCAGCAGATTCTGGATTTTGGTACGTTGTGTCATTGTGATTGTTTTGGCCTTTCGATCACGCGTGATCTCAGTGCCAAGTGCCCAAGACAAGTCACCTAGATCTCTTCCTTCGAATTTTGTGAGAATGACACTGATCATATCCTGCAGCCCCACGGAGCAACTGAAAATGAATAAGTCATCTACCCACAGAAAAACAAAACATCGACCGGTTTTTCTGACATACAGTCCAGGATCACTTTGTGCGCACACAAATCCCAGTTCAGCCAAGACCTTTACTAAAGCTTTATGCCACTCGCGAGCGGCTTGCTTCAGGCCATACAGTGTTTTATGTAATTTCCATACACGTGCTGTCCCGTCTGTGAAGTACGGGGGCTGTTCAACGAAAACCTCTTCCTCCAGGTCACCGTTAAGAAAAGCACATTGTATGTCTATATGCCTAATCTCCAAATCCTCCTGAGCAGCAATAGACAGCAACACACGCAGTGTCGCGTAACTACCGACAGGGGACCAGGTCTCAAAGAAATCAACTCCTTCTACCTGAGAAAAACCACGAGCTACATATCGTGCCTTGTAACGCTGAATCTCACCAGCGGGTCCGCGCTTGATCTTGAACACCCACTTGCCCGAGATAGCTTTCTTACCCGCAGGCAAATAGCACAACATAAATGTCCCGTGCTCACCCAGTGCTTCCACCTCCTCGTGCATGGCACGCAGCCAAGCATCCCTGTCTGGACCCGCGAGTCCTTCCTTCATAGAAGGCAGATCAGGGTCGGAAGGCTTCTGCTTCCTGGCGGCAGCTGCTCTGCGCGACCCACGACGCTGAGCACTCTGCTGCTCACCAGACTCCCCATGCTGATGCTTCAGGCCTGCACCGGACACTCCACAGTCAGCCGCGGCTGATGTGTCCTGACTGCAGCCTGGAGACTTGATGTCAGCTACTACTGTTTCACTACTAGCAAGATCAGAGCCCGCGGGCTCATGCACAGCAGCTACATCCACAGCCAAAGGAACAAGGCGTCTACGTACAAGAGGATTTATTTTAATGCGGGGAAGAGCAGCTGGAATGGCTCTTACCTCATCAGGCAAATCAACCCCAACAGCGGCAGAGGGGGCAGCCTGGATCTCTCCCCCTGATTCGGATCCGGACTCCATCTCAATTTCATCTGGCTCATCCTCCCAGGAAGGTCTCAGCCCCTCGGCCCCTCGCAGGGGCTTAGCTACTGCTCCCGCGCCAGATGCCGAGGCCGCAGCCGAATTACTCCCTGAGCGAACCCGCTGAGCCTCGCGATTCTGATGAGCCGCAGCCCGTTCATCATCGCTGATGGTGTACTCCTCCATCTCATCTGCATCGTCCTCATCATAGATGCCAGGACCGTCGTCATCATCATCATCGTCCATCGAATCATCAGACGACAGTGAAGGCATGGGCAGGACAGATGCAGCTTTGACGCCAGGGTCATGGAGCTGGGCATTGCGAGTCACCACATACTCGACAGTGCGCGCTGGAGGGGCCCCAGATAGGCGCGCCTGGCCTGGGACCCGAAGGGGGGATTCAACGTCAGGGTGGGCAGCTGCACGAGCAATCGCACGCGTGCGATGCATGGTGTGCCTGGCCACCTCCGGTGTGTCCCGCGCAGGGTCACGCCGGAGCACCTCAGCAGAGGAGCCTGCGCCGAAACGTGGAGAGTACACCGCCTCATCAGGCAGTGCGTCCTGTCTGAACGTCATGTCCATGACAGGGACTCTACCATGACCTGGGGGGGCGTGCGAAAATTCACGCAGACGTCGCAGCACTCCCCCATCATGTGTGGAGTCAGTGACGAACGAGGGGACATCACTGTCAGTCACGCGGACACCCTCGTCATCACCCTCAAAGACAACTTGCAGGGAGTTCGCAAACTCTGCAGGCTCTCTCTTGTCCACAACAGCGGACGCATCGTACTTACGCACGTGTCGGATCATCTGATCCGTGGTGCACATGATCTGCCGCACCACCACAACTCTACCCCCAGGAACGTCCTGGGCGTACACACGCTGCATGCTGGGCCCCAGCCCAGCACCAACCCAGTATGCCACCATACCCCGCGCGGACAACTTCCACAACTTATCATCCCTAGGGTACGCATACACCTCAACCCCCCATGGACGCTGCTGCTTCACCAAATCCTGGAACACCTCAACGGAGGTGTCTCTGAAAAAGGACATGTAGGGAATGATGTCCCTGTCACAAGACCTGGTCAAAAACTCATCCAGTTCTGTCATAGTGAGCAACTCCCACTTGCGCTTCTCCTCCTCCCGCAACTTATCACGTTCGGCCTTTTTCATGCGCTTATTAGCCCGCTCAGCCTGCTGTACATCCGCAGCTGTATTGGCCTCACGCTGAGCTTTCTGAGCTTTCATCATTATTGCCAGTTTGTCATGGTACAACGCCGAGCACGGCGTGAGATTGTGACCATGGATGACACTGGCAAGGCATTCAATCCACAGGAACAGAGGAAGACCGCTCGCAAGCAGTACAGCTCGGACTGCCTCGAAGGCAATACCGATCCTCCGCTCGATCATGCCATTACAGCGATGATCAGCTGTGGGGGTGGTGCGGTGAGTGATGCCACGACGCTGGAGGTAGAGCTTTAAGGCCTCAACCATGAACTCTCCCCCTTTGTCGGTGTGAAGGATGCGCACACCCGGTTCACCTGGCTTCACCACATTCACCCGAACGCGCTCAATGATGTAAGAGATCATGGCCGCAGCCTCACTCTTCTTACGCAGACCGACAATGAAAGTATAACGCGTGAAGGCGCACATCACAAATAAAACATACTTCACACCGCCGATCCCAACTGGAGTGATGGGACCAGCCAAATCAGCATGCAAATGCTCGCCAGGGTATTTCGCCTGGCCTAAGAGCTCACGATTATTGGCTGAGATTTTGCCCGCGGGCACTTTGCCAATTCTGCAGCCGTGACAACGATTCCCCATTGGCTCGGGGTCAACTTTCAAATTCAGGTCACCATAAAAATCACTATTTGACTGCATCCGTTTTAAGACCCACGTCGACTGATGAAACGACAAATGAGCTAGAAATGCAGGATCCAACAAGTAAGCATCATGTGGGATCTCAGCTCCCCCAGCGTTGGGGCGCTTCAGATCGATCGCCGCAGCGGCCACATGACACCACTGATGTTGATCTGCCACAACAGAGGTCGGACTGCTCTGGTCGGACCACACCACTCCCCTGTTGACAGGATGACCCTTAAGAACAGGCTTCTTGAGGGAACACATTTTGAAAGCAAAGACGCGACACTTATCCTCATCCAGCTCCTGGTGTTTGGACGCATCCTCAATACCAGTAGCCATGTCCCCGAAACCGGGGACATACAACACACTCCTACGCGTGTCTAAGTAAATCTTCTCGTGACGAAGACCCATAGTACTCAGTATGTTGTATGGACACTCAGGGGCATAGTACACACCCGGGATTTCCACATCCAGAGGATGCTTATTCCCACGCTCGTCCACATAGGTGCCCAGGTTCACCTGAATGGTTCCCCTGCCCATAATGGGGATCTTGCCTGGTCCCGCGGGATTGGCAGTTCTCTGGCACGGACCATACTCAGTGAACATGTCGCGATTGCCAACAATGTGAATGTCAGAACCGCTATCAATGATAAAATTCCACGGTGCTAATGCATCATGATCCGGGAATTCTTCAGGCAGTTCTACAGCACAAACATCTTTGGCCGCGGCCTGCTTGCGCTGGGGGCAGTTCGCACGCAAGTGTCCCTTCTTCTTGCAGAAGAAGCAGGTCCTGGTCTCCTCGCGAGGAGCCTTGCCAGCGTCAAGCGCGGCAACTGCAGGACCGTCGCCTCGCTGCTGATTGCGCCAGCCTTGGCCTGGTTTGCCCGCGGGCGGACCAGACCTAGCCTGCAGCCGCTGCTGCTTGAGCAAATCAGCATGCTCAGTCAAACGTGCAATGATGACATGAGGGGAGGAGTGTTGGACTTCGCCGCGCACAGCATTGAACTCCTCCCCCACTTCTAAAAGTTTTAATCGGAGCCATCGCTGGCCCACATCGGCACCTAGTGCCTCCAATTGAGTGTACACACTCATCACTTCACCACAGTAAGACCCAACGTCTCTATTTCGCTGTGACAGAGAGTTGAAACGACTCCACAGTCTGTGGATCTCAGCTTCAGTGCTGGGCCTATACTTTGCAGTGAGATAGGCCCATGCTTCACACAGATGTGACATGCGGTAGACAGTGGTCCTATCCGCGTCAGGCAAAGACATAAGGACTTGGGTCCTTGCTCTGGCGTGGACACGCTGTTCGTCCGCGGACGGTGCGTGCTGCAACAGATGGTCTAACTCAAACTGTCCTAACCACAAAAAGACTTTCTGCTCGTACGCAACGAAGCTTTCGGTCTTAAAATTCCATTCAGGCAATTTTCCTTTGGACAGATCAGGCTCGTTACGTCCCCGAGATGCACGCAGCGCTTCGGTCAACGTCTCGAGTGTGATGAAAGACTCAGTGTGACCATGATCGTTCACAACATGAGAGGAAAAAGGCACCTGCTGGCTGCTCTGCCCAGTCTGGGAAGAGGGACGTGGTCGGATAACTCGTCCGCCACGAAGTAACATGCCCGCGGGCTGTTCTCCGTCAGGGAGCTGCTGGTCAGCGTCCCTGTGGTCGATTGGCTGCTGACCAGCCCCGTCTTGCCTCTCCTCGCGAGGAGAGTTGGCGTTAGAGCGATCGAAGTTAGACATCCTGCAGTAGGACGAAGGATGGTTTGTCGCGCGCAGCAAACTAAACCATGGGATGGCTCGCAAGCCGATGGGTTGAGAAAATAAACGAACGCATTCGCTTTTCCCAGCGCCGATCATTAAAGCAAACGTCTCGAATTGTGTCTAATAACAATGTGCTACGAGATCGCCTAATGATGCCTGCGCTTATGACCGCGGTCTGAGCGCCGGCAGAACAGTGGAATGCCCGCCGTGTCTGCGCACAGACTTTGGCCGACGGCTTCCTGAACAAGACCATAAAAGACATAGCGCAAACGTTCACCGATACCATGTCAGAAAGGCTATCCTTCGTCAGGTCAGACACGCAGTCTTATGTCAAGTCAGGAGGCCAGCATCTCATACCAGCTGCGCACAGAGGTAGAACCAGAGAGATGCTGAGGGAGAGACAGGATACTGCTAGTACCGCGAAACAGTGAGAAGAAAGGTTACAGCTCTCCGTGTGCACAGCCATATATGCGCACTGAATAGTCAAGATTACGGCGGGAGATCCTCGCAGGATCTCCCTCACTACTCCGGGACAATCCCGCTGGCGGCTTACCCCTACGCATGATCCGCGGATCATTCGTGCATGGGTGCACCTGTCACCACACTGCTGCCCGCAGGCGCATGCATTGTGACATGCTCAGGAAGATTTAGAGATTAGACACATAGATATTCAGTGTGCTTTTCTGAACGGTGACCTGGAGGAAGAGGTTTTCGTTGAACAGCCCCCGTATTTAACAGACGGGACCGCACGTGTATGCAAATTGCATAAGACTCTGTATGGCCTGAAGCAAGCTGCTCGCGAGTGGCATAAAGGTCTTGGCTGAACTGGGATTTGTGTGCGCACAATGTGATCCCGGACTGTATATCAGAACAACTGGTCGATGTCTTATTTTTCTGTGGGTAGATGACCTGTTCATTCTCAGTTGCTCTGCGGGGCTGCAAGAAATCATCAGTGTCATTCTCACGAAATTTGAAGGTAGAGATCTAGGTGACCTGTATTGAGCACTTGGCACTGAGATCACGCGTGATCGAAAGGCCTGAACAATCACAATGACTCAACGAAACAAAATCCAAAACCTACTGGAACAGTACAGCATGACTGACTGTCGAAAATCTCCCACTCCCTTAGTGCCGCGGCAACAACTAAGAGTGCGAAAGAGCATCCTGACCTGGAGAAAGCCAGTGCTGCTGAGCATTCCAGGTTCATGAGTGTTGTAGGAAGCATCCAGTACATTGCAGGAGTGACACGACCTGACCTGAGCTATGTGGCACATGCCCTGGCCCGGCACATGTCTAGTAGTCTGAAGGAACATTGGTCTGCCGTGCAACATGTTCTGAGATACCTGCAGTCCACCAAGAACTTAGGAATAAAGTTTATAGCCTCTGGGGGACATGGGTGTTTGCTAGAAGCTTTTTCGGATGCAGATTTTGCGAATTCTGCAGATCTGAAAAGTGTGTCTGGTATGATTGTTTGGGTGTACGGGAACTGTGTTCTCTGGCGTTCGAAGAAGCAGAGTATAGTGGCTGGGGATACAACAGAGGCTGAGCTCATTGCGATGAGTGCGACAGCCAACGAGCTGATGTGGATGAAGCAGTTGCTTCTCGATATGAAGCTGGTCCCACATAAGCCGACTCTGTGGGGTGTCAATAAGAGTGCCAATATTTTGGCTGTGAATGTTGTGTCCACTAACGGATCCAAGCACATTCGTGTACGGCACTTGCGAGTGCGGGAATATGTCCAGATTGACGAACTTAAGGTAGAATGGGTTGGCACTGTTGATCGGTTAGCGGATGTGTTTACTAAAGTGCTGCTCGGTCCTGCTTTGCAAGAGGTTTGTAATAATCTCAAGCTAGTGGAAACGTAGCAGGGTTTATGGGGGAGTGTCACAATGCATGCGCCTACAGGCAGCAGTGTAGTGACAGGTGCACCCATGCACGATCGATCTGCGGATTCAGTGCAGGGGTAAGCCGCCAGCGGGATTGTCCCGGAGTAGTGAGGGAGATTCTGCGAGGATCCCCCGCCGACAGGTTGAGAAAATAAGCGAACGCATTCGCTTTTCCCAGCGCTGATCATTTGAAACAAGCGTCTCGAATTGTATCTAACAACAATATGCTACGAGACCACTTAATGATGCCTGCGCTTGTGACCGCGGTGTGAGCGCAGGCAGAACAGTGGAATGCTTGCCGTGTCTGCGCGCAGAGTTTGGCCAACGGCTTCCTGAACAAGACCTTAACAGACATAACGCAAACATTCACTGATACCATGTTACAAATGCTATCCATTATGCAGGTCAGACGCGTAGTCGTGCACAGGTCAGGTCAGTCAGCTAGCATCTCATACCTGCTGCGCACAGAGGTAGAACCGAAGAGATGCTGAGGGGAGAGTACTAGTACCGTAAAACAGTAAGACTAAAGGTTACAGCTCTCTGTGTGCACAGCCATATATGCACACTGAATAATCAAGATTACGGCGGGAGATCCTCGCAGGATCTCCGTCACTACTCCGGGACAATCCCGCTGACGGCTTACCCTGCACTGGATCCGCAGATCGACCGTCCAATGGGTCCAATGGGTTGAGGACGGATTAAAAGCTACCCCCTCCGTTTCAGGAGGTCGTGGGTTCGTTTCTGCGTGCACTTTGGGGGATCGAAACGGCCGTACGTGACCACCTTGCTTAGCACAGGAGGAGACCCTGTGAGTTGCGTACGGTCGTCTGAGGGGGGTTTCCAGGTGGTTTACCCCTTCGGCATATGTGGTCCCGTTAATTCGGAGTTGTCAATGTCCAATAGGATACGGCTCAGTAGATTCAGATTTTACTTTACTTTACAGTGCATGGGTCCTCCTGTCACCACACTGCTACCCGCAGGCGCATGCATTGTGACAGCTGGGGCCTCCCCGGGATTGTTGTAGGTGCATCTGTGTGTTTGGCTTTGCAGCCTAGGCTACGTGTGCTTTCGGGGCTCTGGGGCCGGCTGGGGGACAGGGTGAGAGTTGGGGGGGGGGGGGGGGGGGGGTAAGCTACCCCTAAGGGGCCTGTGTGTGTCTGGCTGCGGCCCGGGCGGGTGCTGACGTGTGCGGTTGCATGGGTGTGTTGGTATGTGCTGCATGTTGCTGGTTGCGTGGGCCCACCGGTGTGAGGTTCCCCTGGTTGTTGCCCGCGGTGCTACCTGCCTTGCTCGCGTTGTCCTTGTAACACGTGTATATATATATATGGTGGGTATGGCGTGACGCCCGATGGATGTTACTTTGTTGTTGCCGTTTTTGTCAGTGGTGCGCTTAACATGTTCAGTGCTTCTCTTGGTCTCGGGTCCCAACGCGATCACGCTGTGCCGGTTTGTGCTGAGCCCCTACGTGAGTATGCTGTGTTCGACAGACTTCTTGAATCTGGATTCTTGGATGCAGAGCCTGGCATTTGTTCATGATTGATATGCGCTGCTGGTGTTCCCACGACCATGCATATTGTGTGCTGCGCTACCGCCCCCGTATTATTTACACACCAAAGTGGTCACCACGCCACCCTCGCTAGCGTGCGGTCACCTCCATGTATGAGCATCAGAACAGCAGCAGAAGCGCAAAGAAGCCTCATTGTGTTGTTCTCTTGCGATTCGCTGCCTTCGCTGCGGACATTTGATGCGTTCTGGTGCCGCTGCGGCGTCGCCTGACAGTTGAGCGGCTGCAGTTCTCAGAAGGACATCGTATCTTAACAGCAACTCACAACAATCATTCAACTTTCGTTGAACGCGAGAGCCAGTTCACCCGGCCTCGACGCATCAGCCGATCAGCTTGCATGCTGTAAAGCGATACAACTGCACTATCCATAACGTATCCTGTCACCGCCAGAGAGAGATAGCAGTGATTGATCCCATCAACAGGGGCAAAGACATCGATGAAGAGTGACAAGCTTTGGCGCGAGGTTGCCTGGTCATAACTTGCACACAACAATTACACAAACGCCAATGCCACATTGTGCGAAAACTGTACAATCTAGATCCCAGTTTCCAGCAAGCTCACTACGTGATCGATGTGAACAGTGCGTTCTCGGCCAATGTAGCAGACCAGTTATTTACGAGGGGCTGGAAACAATTCAGCTGGTACTTGCAACCGCAATAGGTGACACCAGTAATCCTGGGTCCCTTTCCTAACCGCCTACAGCCTAATCGAGTAGATCCAATTTTTGTGGCTGTCTAGCCTGCAGCCATTTTGGCAGCGTATGCTCCAAGCAGCCTCGCACACTGCTTCACTTTGGCTGACTTCCTTTCAAGTGGCCTGGGCGTGAAACCGATATGCTTGGCTCAACATCCTTTTCTTACGGTCAATTTGTTTATGCCGGTATATTCTGCTGGTTCCGCGTTGTCCCTCAGCGAGCATAGAACGCCTAAGTGTTTTGTTGACATCCTCACACCGGAGACAAGCAGCGACAGCGCCCCTCGCGAATTGACAGTCGAACGAATCTCAACATAAGATGCTAGATGTGCAACGGTCTGAGATTCGAGACGCAAGTCTCGAACGTCCACCTAGACGGTCAGGTCCGCCAACGCAGTATACCGGTAGGTACTACGTACATGTCGAATGGACCATGGTATCTGCACGCACGTCGGCTTCGAAGCCACTGCCAGGCTGATTGGAGATACCTGAGCGTGTTTTGGTGCTTCTGCTGCTGTTCTGATGCTCGTACATGGAGTTTGGACGTGACCGCACGCTAGCGAGGGTGGCGTAGTGACCACTTTGGTGTGTAAATACCACGGGGGTACCGCCAGCTTTCGCTGACGCCCGTTTTGGGTTAGACCTTCTTCCGCGAAACCATGGCGTATCGCATGACGGCAGCGCAAGGCATCTAAACTGAACTGCATGAACGAACAGCAATCATGCTGACCGTTCGGCATTCAGACGGCAAAACCACGGTGCCGACTGCGTTCTTTAGTGATCACGAGATCACATCTCGCTGCGAACGACTGATCGCACAGCCGGACAATTACAATCCAAATTTCACTTCCGTTATTGTACAGCTGTCTTTTTTCATAAGGTTAGCTTTGGACTGCCGCTTGCCCGAGCTCCTGAGAGGTGACTGATCGATGGACATGCGGATGGACATGTGGATGGACATGTGGATGTGAGTAGCGTCGGTTCAATATACATCCACTGCAGCTAAGGTTTACTTTGCTCTGGAGCTCTGCTCGAGTAATGGCGCAAGCTCTCTCTTCTGATGCATCCAAATTCTCACAGCCACAATCTGAGAAGAGGCATTTGTCGATGTACTTCGCTGCATCGCATGCCGCCTTTGCTCTCTTTGATTGCGAGTCTTGCGAGGTGCGAGGGACATTTTCATACGTACAGCACGGAACAGTTGCAACGTATTTCGACAAGCGGTCGAGCGTACGAGGCCAGCGTGTGTGCAACGGTCGGCAGCACCGTGCAGCTCTCGGCCTGCGAAGTGCATGGTCAGTCGTCTGGAGGCGCTCCGCTTCAGGCGGTTCAAGAAGTTCTCGTTCTCGCAAAACCGGACATCATATACATATCGACACAGAACGCAACCGAAGACGCGCTCGTGTCTGTCCTCGCATCTGCCACCCAAGGCGGTCCCCTGCGGGATGATGGCAGCTCGGCAGATGCAAGCATATACCGATGGCCCGCCGCAAGCCAAGGCGGGCAGGAGAAGGACATGGCAACGGTTTCTGGTGATGGGCTCCGTATTCTTCCGTCGCGCCTCTTCGTGTTTGCTAAGGCGTGAACGCTGCTTGTTGCATCGTTCCTGCTGACTAGGTGTCGGTATCGTGCCTTGTGAGGATGATTCGTTATCTGCGCTTGAATGCTGATCACAATCCTGCTTGATGGCATCTGGATCTGAATGTTTCAGGCGTTGGCAAACATGGCGAAGTTGGTCACGGCAGATGGCATCAATGCATGTCACACGGCAAGAGAGTGCCTGGAGCAGCTGAAATCACACTTGGGAACAGACTGTCACAATGGTGTACGTGCTGCTGGCGCTCTGATCTCCACTTTGGTAAAGGATGGGATACTTCCGGAAAAAGATGGCTCGATATTTGTGAAGACGCTTAAGAGAATGAAACTACAGAAGTACAGCTGTCCTGCCCCATATGCGCCTGTTGATGCTCGTCGAGAGCCGACCTTGCAAGCGACATTGGTTTGTGGTATGGGCCGAAGTGCGATTGACCTGATCTTCTTGCATACAGGCTTCTGCAGGTAAGCAAGGCAGCGCTGCGCTCTCTTCGGATCATCGATGTCGAGAGGCATCCAAGCCTCATGGGGATTGGCACATGTAAAGAGGGATTCTCCATGTCTAGCATGCTTGATCGCTGTGTGACTGCCAAGGTGTAGCTCTGTCATGGTGCGAACGCATTGGTGTTGCAGAGGTGTTGTTTTCTGAGAGCTCTTGACAATGCAGGGCAAGAAACTGCTACGTGACTGGATGGAAGCACCCATAGCTGATATAGACGAGCTCAGCCGGCGGCAAGATGCTGTTCAGGCAATGGTTCGTGATGGATCTTCACGTGCCCTATTCAGAACACTGCTGGCGCAGGTCCTGTTTTTACCTGACATTGGCATGGACACATGCAACTGTGCAAGTGGCCCAAGCAACACAGTGCTGGCCATAATCAGCCTTGGACAGGGTGCAGGTTGGCGAACCATTGCAGTTGACAAAAAAACTTACAAGCATTGCAGCAACCCCACAAATGGCAGATTTACGCAAGCTTCTAAGGAATCTAGACGCGGTGCTGCAGTTGGCAGCTAACTTGAAGCAACAGGAACTTGCTGAAAGCATGGAAGATATGCTTTCTTTCTTGCATAGTTGGTTTGACTTTCAAGAACAAAGCCAGATTGGAATTTTGATTCCGGGAAACGCAGACCTGGACGCTTTGAAAGATCAGTACTCAGCTCTGCCACGCCTACTCAGATCAGTTGCGGTCCACATAAAACACCTTACCTGCAGGTCTGCTGAAGGTCTTGGGAGGCCCGACAAAACTTGTGGTGCGGATGCAGGTTGCTGATGAGGAGATATCCAAAGTGCCAGCATGGCTGGCTTCTATTCACTGTGCAGATTTGTGCCTGTCTTGCCATTTTTGTGGAAGTTCAGGTTACTTACTGTTTTCTCACAGCAGGGAGATACCGGAAGCACTCTTGCAAAATGTTTTTTCAGATTACAAAGTTTGGTCATATGAGTCAGGTCTGCGTTGTGCACTGTTTGAGTCGGCCCATGTCATTTTGGTCTGGCAAATCGTCGCAGAAGGTGTTGTGGGCCCAATCGTAGAGCACCGTTGTACAGATTTTGATGGCCGTGAAGGTGTTTTCTATCATTGCAATGCGACCAACGAATTGAATCAGCGCGTTGGGGATATTGAAGAGAGGGTTTTGACATTTGAGGTAAGATTGCACAGGCGAGAATGTGCCTCAAGATAAATAGCAATGGGTGTTAGCTCCATGCATGGGAGATTACTCGACTGCGCGATGGAGTTCACACAACATCCTGTAGTTGTATCGCAGGCCCAGCTCTCCCGACTGGCTCTGCTGGAGCTGCAAGCGGCGTTGCAACCAGCACTGACTCCCAACCTTCGTTGGCTTGCAGAGCTGGATGTCACATGTGCAATGGCCGAAGTGTCATGTGACAAATGTTTTGTTCGTCCAAATCTTACTGATGCTAATACACTGAAGATCATCAAAGGTGTACTCGTACATGCTGATAACAGCCTAGATGTCTTTGGTTATACAAGAATTCAGGACCATATCTGCTTTTACAGGCTGGCATCCACTAGCAGCTGCAATGGTGGACTCCTTTCATCCAAATGACTTAAGAATGTCGGAGTTGGAAAATCGCATTCTTGTCGTGACAGGTGCAAATGGGAGTGGCAAAAGCATCTTTCTTCAGCAAGTGGGAATTATCGTGTACTTGGCGCATATTGGCTGCTTTGTCCCAGCTGAGTCTGCTGAGATAGGAATCGTTGATGCAATTTTTTCCAGGACGAACACGGACTCAGAGCGTGTTGAAACATTTGCACATGACTTGACACATCTGGGAAATATTTTGCGACATGCATCAGGGAGGTCGCTGGTTCTGATGGATGAATTTGGCAAGGTGTGAGTTGCAGACAAAAGTTGAATGATCAAGGGACCAGTGATAATGAGAGCTAACCACCCATCCCCAACTTCACAGGGTACCCTTCCCGTTGATGGTGCTTCGCTCCTGATCTCCTGCCTGTCATATTTCAGCCTGCAAGCCAAACCCCCAAAGCTGATATGTGTCACACACTGCCTGGAAACAGGAAATCAGAACCTGCTACCGCGGTGCGATGCTATCGCAGCTTACGCCTGGATGCATTGTCTTCTTCATGATAGAGCAGCGCTGATTACAAAGCATACACTGATCGGCTAGTACGACTTGAGTACTTACATTGCTACCTTGCAGAAACGATCAGATACAATTTGCAAAACTGGCAGTGCATTTTGCAGCAGCAAGTGCACCACCGAAAGAAGCTGCGCTGTTCCTATACCAAATACTGTGCCCAAGTGAACCATCAATATCAGGCTTTGCGGTATGCTTACCCGTAGAGCGTGCAGAATTTGTTGTACATACAGCGCTGCTGCTGTACATGAGCAAACATTGTCTTCGTACCTGCAGCACCAATGTTTGGCCCAGGCGGGAATTGAAAATGATGTCCTGGCCCGGATCGAAGCGATTCAGCAGGCTGTTGGCAAAGGGGCTTCCTCCCTGTCGATTGCACAGCCATCTGCAATCTACCTCAAGACTGCAGCTCAGGTCAACGCATCAAAAGCCAATTCTTCTTTTGGAGGTGGGCTTGATCGCTTGCTGGGGACACTATAGCCTTAAAATTCCGATGGGATTGCCACCCTGCCGGATTGTAGCCTGAGCATCTAGTTCACAGTGGTTGAGACTTGAGTGAGCGATGACATTCTCCATGAAGCAGACTCGAATTAGGTGGTGTGCGAGGGTGGACCTCCCACTGTGTGCCACACTACAAGGATGCGAGGAGGTCATAGTGTATACTTTTTGGCATACATTCCCGGTCGAAAGGTAGACCAAACTGTGTTGCTATCGGCCAAAATGTCTGGATCGATGTACACTAAGAGTACACTCTGCGCCGACGTGTACAAGCAACTGTACAGCTCCCCCCAGTGAAATAGGTCGTACGGCGGCAGGCGTTGAGGTGTCGGATGCTGTGTGGTTGTGTGAAACAAAGGAAAAAGCCGGAGGAGCCGGTAGCACCGCCAGGACCAGAGAGCACGAACAACGCAACGCGCAGACAGCAGGAGAGCAACAGCCAACGCCAAGGCACAATGTGTGTGTGTGTGTGTGTGTGTGTGTGTGTGTGTGTGTGTGTGTGTGTGTGTGTGTGTGTGTGTGTGTGTGTGTGTGTGTGTGTGTGTGTGTGTGTGTGTGTGTGTGTGTGTGTGTGTGTGTGTGTGTGTGTGTGTGTGTGTGTGTGTGTGTGTGTGTGTTACAAGGACAAAGCAAGCGAGGCAGGTAGCACCGCAAGCAAGAAGCAGGGGAAACGCACACCACGCAGCAAGCCACACGAAGCGCACACCAAAACACCCACGCAACGGCAGCACCCGCGCCGGACACGGCCACACAACCACACACACGCCCATGCCCACACGCCCATCCCAACCCGAACCCCGCCCAACAGCAAGGCGCACGAGCCCCGGAAGCACAAGCAGCCAAGGCCGCCCAGCAAACAAACAGCGAGACCGCAACAACCCCCAGCCCGGGGAGGCCCCCGCCTCCCCCAGCACAACCCCCCAACCCCAGCCCGCGCACACCACCCCGCCCGCCCGCAAACCCACACCCGCAACCCCCAGAGGCCAGCCCAGCCCGCCCAAACCACCCGGCCGCGCCCCAACGGCGGGCCACACACAGGCGCACGGGGAAGACACCAGCGAAACGCGGCACGCCCGAGCCGTCACCACAATAAAGCGGACAAGGCTGCGAGCGCACACGCAGCGGCAACTGCCCACCACGCAGCCCGGGCGGGTGCGCAGCGCCGCTTAAGCCGAGTGGCCCGTTAGCGGCGTGAGTTCATCGGACGGGACCGACAGCCCCGTCAAAACAGCCTTGCCCGCATGACGCGCCATCAGCGGGGCAGCGGCATGCACCTGCCGAGCCACCGCGCGGCACAGCGTCGTGGACAGGTCGCGCATCGCATTCTCCAAGAACAGCCGCCGGGAGGCGGCGCCCGAACCCGCAGCAAGGTCGGCAAGCCGGTTCAGGAAGGCGAACGCGGCTGGGCCAATCCTCCCGTACGTCTCGTGAGAGAGTGGCACCAGGGTGAATGCGCCAGAGCCCGCACGGCCATATTTGTCGCGCTTGCGCTGGTCGGCTTGCGCCGCGGCGGCGCCGTCACAGGTCGCCGCCGAGCGGACATTCGAGCCAGCCAGCGGGTGAGACACGCACACATCGCCGATCACCGGCGAGCCAGGGAAGAACGCGAGAATGTCACCGCGCTGAGCGCCTCTGCGCGACCGGGGAGGAGGAGCCGAAGGGGCACTCCGGGCGTTGTCCGATCGCCGCGAACACCGTCCGGCAGCCAGAGGCCGTTGAGGCTTAGGGGCGTCGCGCTCGTCGCCCGCCGCCGCCGGCGCCGGCGTCGGCGCCGCGCCGGGCTCAGCCGGGGTGGGGGACGGGCCGGCGTCGGGGGCAGGTGTGACACAGGGAGCACACCCTGAGGCAGAGACAGCAGCTGCGTACGTGACAGGAGGGGGAGCCTGGGCGCCATGGGAGGGAGCGGGCGCGGCCGAGGCAGGGGAGGTGTCGGAGACAGGCTGAGCTGTTGCAGGGAGAGCTGACCAGGGGTCGGCCGCGTCGCGGGCGCAGGGCGACTGCGCGCGGATGGCAGCGGCGCAGAGGACGACAGCGCCGAGCACCGCGGCATCGGTGTCGGCATTGCTTGCGGGCGCAGCCACAGGGAAGATGGAGGGCAGAGCCTGGGCGCCATGAGAGGTTGCGGGCGCGGCCGAGGCCTGGGCGAGTGAGGGCGTGGTGGATGGTGACGTGCGGGTTGCTGCCGGGTGTGCCGAGAGGCCACGGCCGAGGCCTTGCGGGAGTCTGCTCAGGTGCGGTTCCACCGCAGAGGCGATGCCGCCGCGCGCGATGACGCGGCGCCACGCCTCAACGAGCAGGTTGTGGCGGGCGACCACAGTCCCCCACAGCGACTGACAGACCAGCGAGTGGGTGCCGGACTCCCCGCTGCGGCCACAGGGGCAGTCACCGTCGTTGCTCAGGCTCGGCAGCAGGGCCTCGCCCAGCCTCAAGCGGGCGCATACGCCGAACTCCATGTCGGACAGGCCCGTGACAGGGCCCGGGAGCGCCATGAGCCACGCCGACGCGATGGCGCCCATGCAGCTGCGCAGGCGGGCCATCGTCGCCCGAGCCCCTGCTGCAATCTGGGCGGAGCGGCCATTCGTGGCCACGAAGTGTGCGTGTGTGTGTGCGTGTGTGTGCGTGCGTGCGTGCGTGCGTGCGTGCGTGCGTGTCATGCGTGCGTGCGTGCGTGCGTGCGCGCCCGACCTCTGCAAGGCGATGAATTGACCGAAGCGTTTGAGGAAGGTCCACAAGTTACCACCGTCACACTATTTAGGGTAATGTCTGACAGCTAAAAGTCCAATCAAATAAACTTTCACAGTGGCTACAGGGGGCCACTCGGAGCCAGCCCAGCAACATGTCCTTTCTGCTTCTTGCAAGTCCGATCAAATAACGTCTGCTACATGTACCACGTGTACGATCTCATATGCAGTAGATAAGTTCATTGCGAGTGGCGGTAATCCCAGTTACAAGGAGCAGCACAGCTACAAAGGTACTCCTGGAACGAATCAGTCTGCACACACGCCACACATCGAATGCCAAAAGCCGCACGAATGCGTTCGTGGATAGGCCCAGTCGTGGCCGCAGAGTAGCTGCAGTTCGCTGCGCATACACATCGCTCTCTCCACCGTGAACGAACCGCCATTGACATCATGAATCACCAACACTGATTGGAGTATTTTTCGAGTAACTTGGCATATTTAAATCTGTAGCTGGCGGGTGGCCTGCACGGGAGACTGTACCCCAGGACATCGATGTCGGTCTGACACAAGTCTGGTCGAGGCAGCACGCTCGCGCACGCGGTATCATATATACTCTGACTGCAGCCGCAGACTGCACACTATCCACTTAAAGATGTGTTCAGACCTGGTGATCGCTCCATCAATGCAATTTGCGGTGCGATGCTACTGCGGAGATGCAAGCCTGTGCGGGAACAGGCTGCAGTCGTTCTCAGCTCTGCTGTGATAATCATAGGAGGAAGAAATGGAATGTGCCGTGATTTCCTTACAGGTGTACATACATCGTATAGCGGTACCTGGTCTGGAGCACCGTTCGAGCCTGCGAGCACCATTCCAGCATGCCCTGCACTTGCGCGAACAGCATGGCTTGAAATACGGAGTATACTCCATGCTGAGAGGCACACTTGCCATTGGATGGTTTTCTTATGATGGACGGTTTTCATTGAAGGAGCAGGGTAACAGACAGGTGTCTCGAGCCCGATCAAATAATGCGCGCGACGCCTGATATGCATGCGCTCACTGTCTGCCCTCGCTGTGGCATGCCACGACAGTTCACAATGTTACGATGCATTATCCATCTGATCGAGCACTTTCGTTTAATCTGTGCACACCGAAAAGGCCGCAAATGATGAGGGATCAACAGGGAGCACCGCCCCGCACAGCGTGCTTTACGCAGCAGCAGAGGGGAACACTACAACGGCGCTGCCGCCCGAATGTAAAGGCCGGCAGCTCATCTGCTGCGCGGCAGTTGCTGCATCGCTCCTTCCCAGCTGCGCGGCATACTTGGCCCAGTATGCCACGTACCAAAGCTTCACAGCCGCCGCGCACTGCGCCATGTGTACACACACGCATGCGCGATTCTTCGTTGATGGAGGGAGGGAGTTGGGCTGGGGGCAGGGTAATGTGTATCTGGTGTGTAATCTATGTGGACTTCCTGACAGACGTGACGTGGCGTGGCGAACGTGTATCTTGTGTGGCAGGTGGAACATCGTCCTCCTTGGAGAGGTGGAGAGGCCATGCATGACATGCAGTAAACGACAAATTTGTTCACAATCCTGTGCGTATACCACTGCAGCTTTCAGGTGTCCCGGACTGCTCAAGTTCAATCAGCCATAGCGACACAGTTTCGCCGCTGTAGGCTGATACAATGGGCTGTGAGCTATGAAGACAGATTGACTTGCGTACGTTATTCGGTGCCTTCTGCGATAAGGGCTCCTCAACCCGCCGCCGCTGCACTCTGACACCTTGACCAATACTATCCAGCTGTTCAGAGAACGATGGCTGGCACTACTGAATGCGTCCAAGTCATGGTCCGCTGCCGGCCTCTGAACTCGAAAGAAAGGGATGACAACAGGGCAGCAATTGTCGCCATGGAATGCGACAAAGGGCAGATCATGCTAAAGAATCAGCGGGCTGTCGCCGCTGAAGAGGTGAAGCAATTCACTTTCGACGCGGTGTTTGACGTGTCTTCAACTCAGGAACAAGTGTTCGCGACAGTAGCGCAGCCGATCATTGACAGCACGATGAATGGCTACAATGGCACCATCTTTGCCTACGGGCAAACGGGCACAGGGAAGGTGTGTCACGAAGGTGCCAATCGACACAAAGCAGCTGCATCAGAGCTTACACAGTGAGACATCTACTACAGACACACACCATGGAAGGACAAACGTCTTCAGAAGAAAGAGGTATAATCCCTCGATCATTTGACTATATTTTCTCCTCAATCAAAGACTCAGGTGAGGCGACATACCTAGTGCGAGCGTCATTCCTGGAGATATACAATGAAACCATTCGAGACTTGTTAGCGCCCGGCGCGGACAAGCATGAGTCAGGAAAAGGCTTGGATTTGCGGGAGAGCAAGGATCGTGGTGTTTTTGTTGCTGGCCTGCGCTCAGAGGTGGTCGAGAGTGTGCCCGCAATGTTGGCCCTATTGCAGGTGATGCTTTAGGCCCCTCCGCTTTCCTATGGCTGATTATGTCCACTCTCAGATTGTTCGTAAGAGAACCTTGAGGCATCATGAATTTCTTTGCAGAAAGGCAATGCATGCCGATCCACGGGCGCCACCCTGATGAACCAAGATTCATCAAGGTCACACTCTATTTTTACCATCACCGTGGAGTGTACAGGAGGCACGCTCACACATGATCATGTGCGTGTGGGAAAGCTGAACCTTGTAGACCTGGCTGGCTCAGAAAGGCAATCAAAGACTGGGGCTACTGGAAGTCGCCTAATTGAAGCGAAAAATATCAACTTCTCACTGTCAGCGCTGGGCAACGTCATCTCTGCCTTAGTAGATGGCACTTCCGGTGTGGCGACGATGCTGCCTGGGAAGTATGATAGTGATCTGGAATCTCACATGTTGATGGTGTCTACAAGCAGGTCACATCCCTTATCGAGACTCCAAGCTGACACGTTTGCTGCAAGACTCACTTGGGGGAAATACCAAAACTGTCATGGTTGCCAATGTTGGGCCTGCTGACTGGAATTATGACGAGACTCTGTCAACATTAAGGTATGCAAATAGGGCGAAGAACATCAAGAACAAACCCAAAATCAATGAAGATCCCAAAGATGCGATGTTGCGTGAATACCAGCAAGAGATAGTTCGTCTGAAGAACGCTTTGGCGCAACGAGAACCATGCGCTGGACCTGCAATGGCAACGTTGACGCAAGATGAAATGAACCGCATGAGGCAGGAGATCGAAGACCAACTCAAAAGCTGCCTCAGCCTGACGGGGACTATCCAGCTCTCTCATACTCAAATTGCTCAGGTGTGCAAATTTGAATGGTGCATGCTCCCAGACTTCAAATTGGGGTCTTCGGGGTCAAACATTTGTCACTTGTCTACGATGCCTTCCAAACATCACTTTTGGTTGACATTCACATATACAAAATCTGAAGGAATCACCTGCGTCACAGATTGAGGAAGAAGCCAAGCAGCAGGCTGAAAACAAGAAGAGACAGCTTGAGGAGGAGGCTAGGGCTGCTGCAGTCGAGGCAGAAAGGATACAGCGTGAAGCAGCTATGCACGCAGGTAGGCCGAGCCTTAGTCCCTGCCATTATATCGAGTCTGCAAAATGCATGGAGTGAGATGTGTCTTCAGGAGATCTCGAATCAAAACAAGCTGAGGCTGCACGGCTGAAGAGAGAGCGACATGAGATGGAGAAAAAGTTGAAATTATACGAAAGCAAAGTTCTCCAAGCAGATCAAAGCGATGGTGAATCCATGGCGGAGAAAGCAGCCACCCGCGAGGCATTCCTCCAACAAAAGAGGGTAGAATTGGAAAGCAGGTGTGTGCTTCATCGAAATGAAGCACAAACTGATTCATATCATCTCTTTTTGGTGAAAGGCTGTTGGAAGAGCAACTCACAGATGAACCTACTCCAGGAGAGCTGAGGAAGCGGACATGGAGAGGAAACTTGTGGAGAGAGAGGAAGCTGCTCTTATGAAAGAAAAACAGTATGCAACATTGGATCAAGAGGTCAAAGACACAAAGAAAAAATTGAAGAAGCTTCTGAACAAGCACGAGGTGAAACTCTACATTATCGCATACCGAGTGCACTGACATATGACGGGCTGCTTCAGCGACAACCGTAGCAGGTTGTACATCACACTCCGTGCCATGGCAATTCGCAGCTTGAGCTCACTGCGGCCTGGCAATTGATCCATGTTTGCCTAATTGCAAATAACATGGCCTGGCGTGTTGCTTGCTGTTGACTGGTCTGGTGCCTGGGATCAATCGTGGCATGCCTACTCTGTTGCACATCAGTGTTATCTGCATGCACACGTGACCATTTGGAGATGGCTGAAATACGCACACATAGATGTCTCGATCCAAACACATTCTTCATTCGAGCACAAGTAAATACTTCGGAGACCAATCTTGCAGGAGGTTCATCGGGAGGTCGAAGAGGTCTATGCAGAATGGGAGGAGGAGAAAGAGCAGTACATGCAGCAGATGAGAATATTGCATCAACAAATGAGATTGAAGGAGCTGGTAATTGACATGTTTGTCCCGATGGAAGAGGTCCAAAAAGTTACAAATCATGCGAAGTGGAATGAGGATCGTGAGCAATGGGTCCTTCACAGAGATTGTGATGCTCGAAAGAAGTCTGTGCAAGTTTCCAAAAGGCCAATCTCTGCATCTGGCCTTCGACGTCCCACGTCTGATTTCACTAAGACCGCAAATGCTATTGGGGACCTCAATCCCCGCTTCCGATCAGAAAACATCCTGTGTCTGGATCTGGACTTGCCAGAGCGGACAACTTTTGATTATGATCCGCACGGTGGATCCTCAGATGTCCAGCAAGCACTTAATTTTGCGTTTGCAGAGGGATCAATGGTTTTCGTGCCGCCAGGCGCGTCAACCTCGTGTGTGAATCTCGGGCAATCGATGCATCAAGATGTGAAGGGATCGCAACCTAAGCGGACGCCATCTGGAAGGCAACGCCCCTCCTCAGCCCGGAAAGGTGCCAGGACTTAGCATTCCTCCTATGTTTGAAGGCTATGGCGCATGCTTTTGGGAAGGCAAGGGCGTCTTGTTGGCCGCCAGTAGTACTAGAGATTCTGTCTGTGGGGAGCCAAGTGTTTCATAAAAAACTTCATCGTGGCGTCCATCACCTGGATCCTTATAGGTACAGCATCACAAATGCGGTGGTGCAGTGCTTCTACAAACTTGACGAATAAGGCCCTGTCCCAGTTAGTTTGGAATCGCAAGCGTTCTGGGCGAAGTGGCAGGGCCACCGATGTATTTCCAGCTTTGGATTATGTGCTGCTCAGCTTTGGTTGGCAAAGTCTCTGTACCATCTGATGATATTCTCCACAATCCTAGACTGTTTGGCCTTGGTTGATTATCACGTCAGAACACGGAGGCGTCATCAGCAACAGAAAGTTATGGTGATCACAAGCTCCTTAGGGTCAACGAAAGTTGTGGCACTCTGTTGTCCTCGCCTGATCGCATGCAGGTGTACCCTTCAGAAGTAGCATTAGTCAATATGTGGTGGTGGCCCATGTGCAACTGGATCGGAAGTCCAGCAGGATGAAGTACTCGAAACAGAACCAAACAGCGCATGCTGTGGGGTGTGAGAAAGTACGGTTTGCACAGCGAACATGCATCGCCATAGTCAAGGATAGGAACATGCACAGAAACACGCTTGGGCACACATGGAATCCAGTACGTTTTCAGGTTAAAAAAATTCCCCTGTTCCATAACAGGAAGCTGCTTCTGCACAGTCAATTCAGGACAAACAGCCAAATGATAGTTCGGATACAGAGTACTCTGCTCCAACTGGATAATGTAGGGTCGGGATTCCAATACAGTACGATGTTTTTTCAAATAAGTAACGACAGTTGTGACAAAGTGGATGGCCAAGGTAATGACATGCATGAGGAGTACTTGCGAATGCACGAGTCCTGACAGCTGTTCATTACACCACAGTAACAAATCACCAGTCACTATATAACACAGCTCCTACGATCGTGCATTCTACCTTTCTTCTGACCTTTTTTATCATGTGATATATCTAGACATATCATCTGCTGTATGGGGACCCTCTTCGATCTGTTCTCGAACGAGGAGGCGATCGAGAGCAGTGCCTGGGAGAGGTTGGCGGGTAGCGGGATGAACGGTAGTAAGATGGTGGTCCTCTGGCAATGTACGCAGGCGGTGCCGCTCCGTAAGGCGGATATCTTTCTCTTGGGTCATATCTGGTGTAGGCTTCGTAGTCATAGTATTCAGCATAGCGCTCGTATGGTTCATACCGGTCGTATGGCTCATAGCGGTAGTAGTACTCTGGACGGGAGTACGACCGCTCACGGCTGTACTGTCGGGGCTGAGGTGGCCGCGGCCGTTCAGACCGAGGTGGGTATGGATCACGTGGGTATCGCGCTGGGACTGGCTTGTGATCTCCAGATGCAACATACTCGACTGTAAGGATTCGGCCTCGGAACTGGGTAGACTGGCTTTCAGTAAGCGCAACCTTTGCTTCATCAAGCTCTCGAAACTGCAACAAGTGTCTGGTTACCTCCCACCAACCAGATCAGAACACAAATTCCCTGGATCAGATGGGCCGGCCTTACCTGGACCGCTTGCCTTACGTCACCACAAATTTTCAGAACGGCGCACCTCTATGAAAGAATACTTGTCCTTCATCTGAATCTTTTCAACGCTCCCCCATTTCGAAAAGTATGCTTCTAAATCTTCGCTTGATGTTGCTTCTGGGTCGTAATTCACAACGAAGAGGTTTTTATTGGGTGCAGCATTCTCTCTTGCCTCTTCAGTTGGCCTAAAACGACCCCGTTCTCGACCCTGCAGCAGAATTTAACTTCCTTAACCAGATTAGCGAGTGGGTTCAGTTCCAGGTTTTCGTGAGATGTGGAGCAATACCCTTGCAAATTCAACTCGAAGCCGTTGATCCGTGAGTTCTTGGCATTCCTGATCATCGAAGTCTTCAATACATGTAGTTGCTTCGTCTCGGCTCTTGAAGTAACAAAAACAAAATCCTGCAAGATTGAATTGCTTCTATGTTTTCAGCCATCGATTCACCCGTTCCATTCTGTGCACTGATGTAGATCCTTGTGTGTCATTGATGTGATGGAGTCGGTTGTCACGTGGGTACAACGGGCCCCTCTTGGCGTTCGATGTCAGCTCTGAGGCATCAGAGATCACAACTTGACAGAGGTGGATATTTTGACATTCCATGCGTGTGACAGACAGAGCCAAAGTCGGAAAGGGAGAAGTAGACCAGATGTCATTGCATCATCCTAGTCATGCTACTGGAGCAATACGGCACGACAGGTTGACATCCCAAAATCGTAAACCATTGCGAGATCTGCTAAAGCATCTGCAGGCATTCTTGGAATTATCTGTTTGGAGAATTGGACATCACGGGGTGCTTGTCTTTCGCAGTCACACAACGAGCCACTGACAAAATGTTCCTCCGGGGACTGGACATTCAGGGAGCATGCGAGGACCAGATGGTAAGATTGAGGAATGATTGAATTATGTGGAGTTTCTCTATCGTTGTCCAGTGGTCGGGGTGACAATGGGCACTGCACATGTTTCCATGTGACAAGTGAACTAAGGCCACACTAAAATCGCATACGATGTCACGTCCCTCAGAGGCAACATAACTCGAACTTGCCGACAACAGATATATTGCGTTTCTGGGAATTCAGGAAAGGGGGGCAAACCTTGTTTCATGATGACTCGATCCAGGCTCTTGAATTTGGCCATAACGTCTTCGACGACATCAGCACTGACATCCGGAGCCAGATTCCCCATGTACACCTGAATGAGCTTATATATCAAAATAGTGAAGCCCGAGCATGTGATGAACAAATGTTGAAGGTGCAGCTGTCAGACACAGTTCGGAGGATCTTCGCGTTCGGAGGAACACGAGAGAGGTGCGTGCCTTGTGAATCACTTGAGCATCGATTCTTTCCTCCACGGACATGTTAGAATTCGTTTGAGAATGAAAGTAAAGCCGATTGCCGCTCCAGTAAACCCGTGCCGCAGCTGAAGCAGTGGTCGAAGCCCAGTCACTCCGCTCGAACACTCAGCACATGCACGATATAAGATTGAAAACTTGCACTACACTTTTCATCACTACATTACCTCAAGCGAATTATGACGATATGGGCTGCAGGCAGTCGCGATGCTTCGATTTCTCCCACCGCTTGCCACAGTTTGAAAATTTAATATTCGCGTGCAATTACTATGGTCCGTGGTCTCTAGCGTCAGTTGCGAAACAATACGCAGACTCAGCTTTGACAAGACTATATATGATTTTATGAAAATTAAATCCCAGTTTTATATTGCTTGTGCAGTGTTGGGCCCTCAAGTCATGCATGACTTGCCGTGCGCGAGTCGAACTCGGTTTCGACTCCGGGTCGCAGGATCGAACACGCCCGCACGGAACTCCCTCGAGACTATTATTTAGACGTCTACTCTATTTAGATGTCAGCATACTTCCTGAGCATATCCGCCGGTGTGTATAGACTGTTTACTACGAACACATCACATTTGAAACTGTGCGCCTGGTGGATACATGAGTCGACGTTGACAGAAGCACCAAGATTTTCGACCGGACAGCATAGCCGAGTTTAATTACACGAGCTGACAATAGTCAATTGAAAAATATCGGTATCCTGGTGAAATTGCATATGTCCATGGTATCTTATAATGCCCACTGCTTGGCACAATTCTGCATAGCTGCATGGTTGGCACAATTCGCTTCGGCACATCACTTGGTGTGTGCTCATTGCACAATGGTCAGGCGACGCTAGTCCTAAGTCTTGAACTCCGACAGACTTGAACAACCGCGGAAAAGTTGGCGCTGCATTAGGCGTGGCCACATGGCTTCCAAAACTGGCGCCGTGCCTTTTTGCATCAGCGCTATCAACTGTGGCTTCAGAAAGTTTCCTGCATACGACATACTACCATTTCAACCTTCTGATTTGGCAAGATTCCAACGATTAGGCTCGCACATGTGGATGTTCTGTGCAGCAAAGCCTATAAGGATGCGCACACCATCCGCCTGCCACCGGGACAATAATTTTTCAAGATTATCGATGTTGCTGCCTTTCAAAACAGCGATAAATTCCAAAACACGTCGCAACGTCCGTCCTTTGGTAGTTGCCACGTGTGCTGCCTTCACATTAAGGAGCTGCTGTAGATCTCTGAGCTCTTGCACAACATTGCCAGATAGCAAGGCTGAAGCAAAATGTGTACATCTCTCGGCTGGGTCGGGGTGAGTCACTACAGGCATAAATACAGTGGAGGACCAGCAAGGTGGTTGTCCGCATGAAACAAGGCATGTAAGCATGTTCAGGACCTGCAAGTGAAATCTGTACCTGCATGCATAGGCAATGGCCATGAATGCAAGCCATAGCTCACATGGCACCAGGCCAGCACCCTGTCAGTTGCTTGGTCATATGCTGGCGACACTTCTGGTGCAGGCTCTGAGATACTACACATCGCGTGTCCCGTCTTTACCAGCCATTCAGGATCCACACATGTCAGCGTGTGCATGTATGTCCGTTTGTTGGTGCGGGTCTGCCCAACGTATACCACGTACTCTGGGGCAAGCTTGTGCAGAAATGACTTTGGGTGCAAAAACAAGTCTGCATCATGAGAGCAACTCAGATACCGAACCGCCCGACATGTCTTACCCTGCACATCATTTAGTCATCAAGTATGTAAACAGTGCGCTGTGAGGCACTACACGCCATTGCGCTGTATGCATTGCAGAGCCATTGCTTGCTTGCACTCACCCGAGCAGCAAGAGCATCCATCTGTCCTGTGCTGCGCACACGTTTTGCGATCTGATCAGCCCATCCAGACGCAATACATCGACTCAGAGCTTTGCGAGCCGCTTTAGAGGGAGGCCTGAGTAGACCGCGTTGACCCTCTGGCAACTTGACAGTATCTTCAATGACTGCCTTGTATCCTGCCCGCAAATGACGTCCACATGATGGCATTTGGACAATTTTCACCAGTTGTGCACGGAGAGCCGACATCTCACGCAGGTGTGTCGCGTGCAGAAAGTTGCTTTTACAAAACAGATCAGCCTGATCTTCTGGCTCAGCCTCAAAAGCCAGCAAGGCATTCAGGGCACTGATTGCATCGCTTTCAGAGTCTCTGAGTCTCTGGTGGGTAGAGTAGACACGATTTCTTATGCGGGTGGCTCTTTCCTGCACTGACACCAAGAGTAGACCATGTCACACAGTGGTGCTCCAACAACAGATCGATGATTATGGTGGGGGCTGAAAACCTCATCAGACGAGCTATTGCCAGTATGTGCCATCCCTGCTGTGGCAACGGTGTCAGCCTCCAGGAATGGTGACTCAGACGACAGCGCAGCTGCCAACCCAAGTGCATGATGTACGATGGCAACAGATTGGTTTGCCCCCTCAGACACTAGCTCCACTGCAGCAAGAATCATACGTGAATGTCTGGGAGAGAGCGGGAATGCAGCCATAGCCTTTCCAAGTGTGGTTAACTCTAAGTCTGATCCTGTTGCTGACTTGAATGCTGTTGTGGACCGCTTAAGCTGGAGTGCCGAGATGCTGAGCAAGCACTGTTCTGCAGTGCGCAGAGCATCCACACTCGGTGGAGATGGGAATGGGAAGTTGATTATCTGCAAAAACTTCTTGATTATATCACCAGCTAAACATGGCCTGCAAAGCGTTGTGACATGGGGATATTTGAGGCCATCGCATGGCTGCTATGTTGTGCTGTATGCACACCTTAGGCAGCCCCATTGCATGCATTGACAGCACAACACCCTCCAATGGCATGTTCTGGATTTCTGGGGCAGAGAATGTTGGGAATGTGTCATTGAACACAGCTGACGAAAAAAGGCGGTAGCAGTGCCCCGGACCAGTGCGTCCAGCTCGGCCTGCACGCTGATCAGCAGACGCCTGACTGATCCATCGAACTTCATATCGATTCACTCCTGATGATTCGTCAAATATCTTGGCTTTAGCGCGGCCAGTATCTACCACATACCTGCAGCAACAGTGAGATTCAAGCTTCTAGTGTCAATAGTGCAACTGCAATTAGCGGATATCAGACAGTAGCAAAATTGCAACTGCTAGGAGTTCATTTGGTCATACCTGACGCCGGGAATAGTCAACGACGTCTCTGCAACGTTTGTAGCAACTACAATCAGCCTGTGTCCACCAGGGGCTTTTTCAAACACCTTGCGCTGCTCTTGTGGCAGGAGCATTGCATAGAGTGGTAAAACATGTGCAGGTGCATGCCGACATCCTCCACCCATACAAGGTGCACGAGCCCCAATTGCATCATGCTGCTGTTCTTCATCACTGCCAGCATCTGCAATTGTGGTAGAATTCAATCCAAACTTGCACTCAAAAAGCTCCTCCGCAGCAGTGATGTCCTCCGGCGACATTCTGCTACTTCCCAGCTGCAAAGTCCCATCCTCATCCTCTTCAGTATCGGTCAGGTCAAAGTCATCTATTTGACCCAGCATCATCAAGTCACGGTCCACAGCGCCATGCCTGTGGCCTGCACATTACACAGACATACTACAGTTGGCAAGCAGACATACACAAGTGTACGTGATGTCAAACATTTACTGGCGAAATTCAGGAATCAGGTGCCACCTTCAGTGACATCCACCTCTGCTTCAGCTCGATCAGCACCGTCCACTTCAAAAATGGTCGTCTCTTGATCTGCAGTCTCTGATGCAGCGGGAGCAGGCGCCAAGTCGTTTTCAAGCACGAGTGCACTGGGAGAGCATTTCGAAAACGCAGCTTGCAGTCGCTTGCACAGCTGCTGCACCTCTCGCTGGCCTGTCACAAATACCAATATACCACCAGGGGGAAGCTCCCGATGAATGCGCGAAACTTTTCGGTATGCAGCGCCTATGTAGTCTTCCAATTCAGTCTTTCTGCTGAAATGCACGGTGACAGGGAACTGCCTCGCAGGCACACTGATGAGAGGCGGTGGCCCGACTGGGTACAGGTGTCGTGGGAACAAGCGCTCATTTTTCAAAAAATCATCGATTCGCAATGTCGCACTCATGATAATGAGCTTCAAAGGCTGAACAAGCCGTGCTTCAGGCTGCTCCCTTGAATTGCTTGGTGCTGAATGGACCGCGCCAGCCTGGTGCATGGCCCTGCGCTGTGGCACAATCCTGGAGAGCATACCGATCAGCAGATCTGTGTTTATTGATCTCTCATGAGCTTCGTCAATGATGATCACAGAGTACCTGCACGGGCACCGAAGAAGACGAATCTCTGGCCATCTCATGCATGCATCCCAAGATGCTTAGGATGTGCTGTAGCTGTGCCACACCGTGTCAACAGAAAGTCCTCTTGCACTTCCCGCATCAGTATGCCATCAGTCATGAACTTCAGGATTGCATTCGAGCCGATGGCCTTATCATGCCTCACCTGATATCCTACCAGGGCACTGCTGTCTGAAGAAGGCAACTTTGCCTGACCAACCTCCTCCGCCACCCGCCTAGCTGTGGAAATGGCTGCCACTCTGCGTGGCTGTGTCACACCTACCACACCGCACCTATCTGGGAATTGAGAGGATCCGAAACCTGCCTCTATTAAGAATTGAGGCACCTGCGTCGTTTTACCACACCCCGTTGCACCACATAGCAGGAGAATATCATGCTCATCAACCGTGGCCATGATCTCTTGTTCCATTCCAAGAACAGGAAGCTGCAATCGAGCCTCGTCAATCGCGGGAGCACGCATGATCACTCGATTTCGCGTAGGTCCCAACGATGGTACAGACCTGGGCTGCCCAGGTGCTGGGTCTGCGGCATCCTCAACTGCATACCGCACAGCATGATGATCACATGCAATGACACATAAATGCCTGTGGCACCTGCCTGACACAGAAACAGCAGATTACATCATTGCAAGCTCTGCGGCACAACAATAGACACGCTCTTGTGATCTGATATGATGCACGCCACCAGTATCCATTGTATGCTGCATGTGCAGCTTTTAGAATATGTAGAACAAATAAATAGCGGCAGGCAAGGTCAGCAATACCGTGGATCTCTCCAGACGCAATCATCTGGTGCCTCAGATCCTCTGCGACCATTTTGCTGGCATCTATCAATGGTTGCACAGATGTAGCCACACGTTTCTGGGAGCCTTCTCTTTCACTTTGTAACTCAGATTTTGTGCCACGATCCACAGCATCATGAGCCTTTCTACCAAACGCAACCATGGTTGGCGGTGCCCTTTGCGACAAGTCCCGTTTCTGAAAATGTGTCTTCACACCATCTGTAGCCTTCATAGCTGCGGGAACCTGTGCTAAAAGTATGCCATCACTTGAGTTGGAGTCGTCTGACTCTTGAGATGTCTCACTGAGGTACTCAGACGATTGATGCCGCTCCGAACATGATAGAGACTCTGAAAGAGTGCGCAGAGTTACATCAGAGTTCGCTGGTACCTGAACACCAGCCTGGTGCAACATTTTTTCACGATGCAAACGTTGTCTGGCTGTAAGTGTCCCTCCGCGCATGGAGGTCTTCAAAAGGATGCCCAGAGAAGCATTGTCCAGCTTGGAAGAGTTCAACGTTGCGACGGCATCTGCAATGTATGATCCTTGCAGTGAACATGTCAATCACCTGGGAATTCTTGTTGGGGCGTGACTAAATGTTGGCTGCACGTGACACTTTATCACCGATGGCTGTATCAACAACAACAACACAACTACTAGAAAAACAGCAACAACAAAACTATTTGCACAAGGATCGAACCGTTGACTTTGGCTTGTGCTTGTTTTTGCCTTTCAAGTTGTTTCAACCTCCGTTGCTCGGACTTAGACCGAACAGATGGGGTGTCATCAAGCGTTTTCGTTGTACTTCCACCAGTCTTCAGCTTCTTCTTCTGAACTGTTACTTGCTGCTCCAAACACCTACACGCACACTCGCTAATTGTGGTCCCAAGAGGTATTGCCAAGATGGTCGTATCTAGGCAGCTGACGCACTCATTCCGAAGCTCATCGCTGAGAAGAGTAACAACATCTACGCTGTGTTGCACATGACGACCTTTATGTTTCAGGGCAAACTTGTCCCTTTCTTTCCTCGTTCTTTTCGAGGACGACCTGGCCATCTTGAAGCGAGCCCAGAGGTCAAGCTCGTGCCGATGTATATGCCATGAGGTATGCAGCAAGTGACGCAACTACAGCGCAATTTTCATTTTTGTCTTTCTTAATGGCGTACTGAAGCCACTGCGTGCGGCACAGCCCAAGCACATCGAGATTGCAGACGTCCCGTTCAAAACCTGATCAAGCTAACCGCACCTCTAACGCCAGGGTGATCACCCAAACTCGGTATCAACAGCATCAACCAAGGTACACCACCCCCTGTGCGTGTTCACGATGTTTCCACTGCCTGGCCAGTGATTGTGGTCCGGTGCAAATCGTGACGGCTCGTCCTGACGCCACGCAGCAGCCTTGTTCAAAACGTGACGGCCTAGCGATCAGCCCATGTTTTTGTGATAATGCCTCAGGCTGGTGTATGCCAGGGCTCTGGTGACGCCGAAGCTTGGCTTGGGTGATCTCAGCCAAAACATTAGCGCGGTACCGTCGCGGCCGCCCTGCTTTCGTATTCTCTCAGAATTTATATTATTTCAGCCTTCTGAGCAGTCTGCTCATCGTGGTTCAGAACGATCGCCTAAACACCTGAGTCAATGGCTCTCGCTTTGCGCCCGGCAGGGCCACCCAGCAACCCACCGCCCAATCGGATGCTTCAGCAGATACAAGGTATGTATTGCTGCTAGAAACCTGAGCCATGGGAATAAGTTGCTGGCATCTCTACTGTGATGACAGTATCAACGTCAAAACTACCCAGCTGTCGCCAGACCTAGCTGTTGCTGCTGCATGGAAGGAGCACGGCATGCGGTAGGTTCCCATCATCCTTGTGCAGAATTGCCAGCAACAGATCAAAGTCGAGAGGGAGAACGTACAAATCAAGTGAGTGTGCCTGCAAGATGCCTGTCTGTGACATGCCCTGCAGCACGGACGCTGATCTCCAAGCCGTACCAGCAGACCCCTCTGCACACACCACCTTTGCCTCCAACTGCGGCTGGTCAGCTTAGCATGCTGCTCCCATCGGAGTACTTGCACCAGCCAGCTTCAGCTGTTGCTGCAAAGCTGGCACATACCTGCTCCAATCACTACAAGTCCTCGCTTACAACCTGCGCCTTTCATCCACAAACATCCCGAATCGTGACGGGCAACAAAAACGGAGATATGGCCCTTTGGGATCTCACCAACGGATTCAAGTACATCAAGCAGTGGACTGCACATCATATGGCCCGCCTGTCAGCTCTTGAGTGGTCTCATAATGAGCAGTACTGTATCACAGGTGACGCAAATGGGACGGTGAAGTATGCGTCTCCTGCTTATGACTTCTTTAAATGTCTGCCTGCTTCGATATCGAGCTATGTGTGCCTCACACCGGCAGTGCGCATCAGTGACTGACGAGCTGCCGCTGCCACGAGCATGCATCGTCTGCTTGAATGCTCTGCCTGGCTTCAAATCATCACAACATGCAGATACTGGCTATCTACGTTTCAGCCTCATCGGCTGGGCCTTGAAGGGAGAAACATACATCCGGACGGGGGTATTCTTGACCTGGCATGGGCTCCAGGCGACACCAAGTTTGCATCGGCTTCTGAGGATAGCACAGTGTGTGTGTGGGACTTGCACACATGTAAGCTCCAAACAAGAATTGAAGCACATGCCGGTGACTGCACCTCCGTGCACTGGCATCCCACGACGTCACTGGTGGCATCGTGCAGCCGCGACACCTTGGTATGGTCCCTCCTCTTATACGGCATACACGTCTTTGGGACACAGATGCAAATTACATTCTGGGCTGCAGACACCAGATCAAGGAACATACATATTAATATGTCAGTGTGCCCTGCTGTGCGTGTCTGGCCCGCATTTTCCAATCACATTCAAGTGCACGTGTCATGTAGGTGAAATTGTGGGATGCTCGTTCTGGTAAACAGGTCACAACATATCATGGGCATCAAGATCGGGTGAATGTTGTACGTTTCCATTGGAATGGCAATTGGCTGATTTCTGGGAGCAGGGATGCATCCTGCAAGCTTTTTGACTTGCGAATGAACAGAGAGATGCACAGGTTTAATGGCCATACCAAAGACATCAACAGCATTGCATGGCATCCATGCATTGAGCAATTATTTGTTACAGGTGTGCCCTGCTGTCTGCCTGGATGCCTGTGGCCGGCACTTCCATGCTTCGAAGCAGTGTTGCTTGTGTTTCCGCCCAGTGCCCGATTTTCTGCCTTGTGAAGCATTCGTCAATATAATGCTGCTTGTGTGACTTCGCACCCGCCAACTGCAGGCAGCTCTGATCAGAACATTATGTTCTGGTTTGTCGATCACGAGGAGCCTGCACACGAGACCAAGGATGCACACAACGGGATGGTCACTGGCGTGCGCTGGCACCCGCTGGGTCACTTGCTCTGCTCGATCGGCTCGGACGCTGCCCTGAAGCTCTGGACACGGGAACGGCCAGGTGATATGCTCCTTGGCAGCCTGGCAACAGGCACAATTGGTCAGAATCAAGAGGTTGACGCAACACCCCCCACCATCACACCAAATGGAGAAGCCGCGTCTAAGGCTGCAATTCCTGGCCTTAATCTGGGAGTTAAGCGGCCTATCCCGCCCGCTGGGCCACCACCTAGTGCAAACGGGCCGTTGCTGGGGGCTGGAGGGCTGCCACGGGGCCCTCATCCAATGCCGCGAGCTCCTGCTGCGCCACCACGAGCTCCACAATTTACTCCCCGTCCACCTGCAGGCCCACCTGGCCATGGGCCGATGCAGAGACCTGAGCGACCGCCGTGGCCGCCTCGCAACCCACCTGTTCCGTCTTCAGGTTTTGTGCATTCACAGCATGTGTGGCCGATTAACGCGCAAGGGGGGGGTCCAGGTGTGCCGCCGCATGGTATGCATCGACCCATGCAGCCAATGCCTCAAGGATCTGGGGGGCATGGCAGTGGCATGCATGAGTGGGGGGGTGGCGCTGGACGAGGGCGGGGACGAGGGGGGTGGGGACCTACCTCGCAAGGCAGAGGGCAAAGCCATTGGGGCAAGTAATGGGCTCCTCACACGTGCATCGTGGTGCATGAGCTTTGTTGGGTAGCGGATGTGTATACCGTTCTGCATATCTTGCAACATCGTGTTATGATACATGTCATACGCAGAGCAGCATTTGCAGCAAGTTCTGCCAGGCAGTGTCTGATATTGTATACTGAACCTGATCGTTTGATCTGACTGTTTCCTCAGGTTCGCACGTGCTGAATTCGACTTCTGACAATCTGTGGGAGATCAGCAGTACCGGGCCCAGGTGGGCCTTTTGGGAGCGTCAACGCGCACAGGAGGGAGGGGACACAGCGTTGCTTGATTCAAAGCACGATCAGTGAGTCCAGTGATTTCGCACGTCGTGATCATCTGCTTTGGTTGAGCACAACTTGATGGCCCGTCACCATTACGTGCATGCTTCGCCTTCTGTTATCATTTGGCACATCAGCACCCGACACAGTATTTGAAAGAACACAGATATACAATTCGCCCCTTTCTGCACGTTGTCACCAGACCCAGGTACGGGTACGTGCGCCTTCCTTGCGCACTCGCGATTTGCGGAATGAGTCCCGTGACGGGACTCCCGTCACGCCATGCGTCTCGTCATCGTGACGAAACGAAGGTGAAGCCTGCAGATCAACAAGTGTACAGTGACATTTAAGATATACCTTCAACCGTGCACTCGCATACCTGTCATTCGAACCGCCGTGATCGTGTTGTCGCGATCCTGGCTGAGACGACTCGGTGGACATACAGTTCCAATATGCGTGCCAACAACTACGGGATCGAGAGCACTGTTCCCCCGGACAATCCATCTCGACGAGTGGATGTTGTCGACTTCGATGACATTGTTTCGAAGGTGAAAGCAGGGCAAAAGGTGTCCCTATGTCGCTGTTACAAAAGTAGACAGTTTCCGTACTGTGATGGATCACACATCGCCCACAACGAGGAGACAGGAGACAATATTGCCCCCGTTGTTGTTACCGGAGGGCTGCCTGATGACAAGCGCGGCTTGGAGTTCCAGACTGAGGTACCCGTGCGCCGTAGTGACATGTCCACACGTCGGTAAGCCGTGAAGCTCAGCTCACGCGTCTTAACGGCAACACTTGAAAACTATCTGATGCGTGCAGGTCTCTGAGGAAGAGAAGCAGAAGGAAGTCAAAGGACCCAGAGCCAACCACTATGGTGTGAAGAGCAATGTACCGCCAGATAACCCCTCCAAGTGTGTGCACATGCTTGATGTAGAAGATCTTGAGGTGATGGGTACTCTTTGTGATGGCACTGATGGTTCACATCGGCTGATGGCCTTCTTGGCCCCGTACTGAGCTACGCACATATGATACAGGGTGCTGTGGACGAGAAGGGGGTCGTTGCTTTGTGCCGCTGCTTCGCGTCCAGCAAGTTCCCTCTGTGCAACGGCGCTCACAATAAACACAATGAGGATCACTGCGACAATGCTGGCCCAATCGTCCTCAAACGCCTAGGTGGTGGTGCAAAGGTGGCACCGCAAGGTGACAAGGAGGACGACCTGAAGGACCTGAAGGTGTGTCAGGGGATGTCATTAGGTCAGAGGCGCATGTATTTGAATTTACGGCTCAGCATAAGACTTCATGATGTACGAGCACAGCCATGCGGTGCAGGTCATCCCCATGAGCGAGATTGCCAAGCACAATCAAGATGGTGATGCATGGACTGTGGTGCATCGTAAGGTGCTGGACATTTCTGAGTTCATTCCAAGACATCCAGGAGGGAAGGCAGTATTGAAGCAATATGCTGGTAAGGTATGACTTGTGACGCCCAAATCTTTCAGCTGTCATGTTATGATCAGTGAGGAATGCCCGTGATGGCCATCATAGCTGTCTTCAGAGCAGGCCAGTGCCTGGGCTGTGACCTTTGTGTGTGTACAGATTGCAGACGAGGGTTTTGACGGTGTGCATCAGGAGAATGTCATCATGGACAACCTGAAGCCAGAGCATGTTCTTGGCAAGATCAGCGAAGAGGAAGCACAGGGAGCATCAGATGGCGTGCAGTTTGAGCCGCCCCCAATCGACAGCATCCTCAACCTTTATGACATGGAGCAAGTTGCTCATGCAAGCATGAAGGACACATCCTGGGGATACTACAGCACCGGTAGCATGGATGAATTTACCAAGTACGTCAGAAAGGTCACTGTGTTGCTATGCACGTGAAACAGCGCATGACAAGTTTAACAACCTGCTGGTGTATGGTCTGCGAGTTGCTGTGGTGCTTTGTTCTCCCTTGCATCTGTGCTGTCTTGCCGTCGTACTTGCGAAGGTGGGTAGCTGGTGCAGGTGCGGCAACCAGGAGATCTACCGTCGGCTGCGGCTGGTACCTCGTGTAATGCGCAATGTTGCTGATATTTCTATGGACACTTCCATGCTTGGTCACAAAATGTCCTTCCCAGTGTACATCAGCGCAGCTGCTAAAGGAGGCCTGGCCCATGCGGATGCAGAGGAGGCACTGTGCCGTGCTGCGTATGCCAAGAAGACAATTCAGATGTGTCCACACATGGCCACCAAAACCCTTGAGCAGGTTTGGCGTCTTGCGCAAAGAATGAGACTGGTGCAGACCAGGTGTTACATGGTCTGAACGCACATTCATTTCGGTCTTGTGTGCAGATGTCAGCTGCAAAAGCGGCGGATCAAATTCAGTTCCTGCAGCTGTATGTTGAGAAAGACCGCGATGCTTCCAAAGCAACAGTGGAGAAAGCTAATGAGCTTGGCTTCTCTGGACTCTTCCTCACGGTGCGTTTATTAGATCCTTTCAGCATTCTGTGTAGTCTTAGCGCTCGAGTCAGTACGCCGCTTGTCGCTGGTGTGTTCCTGACAGCTGTGTTGCATGTAGGTCGACTCTGCTGGCATTGGCAAGCGTGAGACAGATCTGAGGTTGACACCGGGTGGCAGTGCCCCCAGATCCAAGGCCACCAAGCGTCGCTGGGCAGATGACCTTACCTGGGATGACGTCCCTTGGTTCCGGTCGCTGACCAAAATGCCACTTGTGCTCAAAGGTGTTCAATCTGGTGCAGATGCATTGTTGGCATATAACAAGGGCCTAAATGGCATTGTTGTCAGTAATCACGGTGGCAGGAACATGGACTCGGCCCGCCCTGCCTTGGAAGCCCTGATTGAGATCATGGCAACCCTGCGTAAAGCAAACTATGACCCAAATAAATTTGAGGTGTGTGAAATACGCTTCGCTATCTATGTCTCTCCTGTGTGATGCTTGCGGTGGCTTTGCAGCCATGTTCAGTTTGGGTGAATGCCCAAACAGGTTGTCTCAGTCCGTCTGCTGAAGCCGCATAGCATCAGGTGTTGATGGCGTTGCCAGCATCGTGCTGTCCAGGTTTACATTGATGGTGGAATCAAGCGTGGCTCGGATGTGTTCAAGGCATTGGTGCGGCTCCATGTCACCTGAGTGCCTGACTATCGGTTTCCACAAAGCCTCTCCATGTAAACGTGGGCAAGTTTTTGGCTTCACGGCTGTATCTCTGTACGTCGTTAAGAAGCGCTCTTTGTGCATGCGTGGATGTACATAAAACCAAGCTAAAAGCCCATTGCATCCACGCACCATTTCAGTGTCTGATCCCTGTGCAGGCCATTGGAGCAACAGCTGTCGGCATCGGTCGTGCTGCACTCTTTGGTATGGCGGGCTACGGCCAGGAAGGCGTAGAAAAGACGCTGGAAATTCTGCAGGACGAGCTCTTCACCACCATGCAGATGTGTGGAGCTGCGAATTTACAGGAGATTGTTCCAGAGATGGTGCAGGGCACAGACCAAGTGGCCCACTGGTCTTGGCCCACTACCCGTGATCACCTTCCCCCATTCAACATTCAACAGGGAAGCAAGTGAAGCAGACACTTGAGAAGTCCACGAGGGCGGAACAGAGCCGAACTGATTAGCCCAGGCTTACTTGTCATTGTGAACATCTGATGCTAATTGTCGATGGGCAAACCCAGATGTGACGCCTGGATCGTTGATCGGTGCCCCATTTTGTAGCGTTCCACAGCAAATTACATGTTACAGCGACGAAGGCATAGATGAAGGTGTCGCAATGTATGGCATTCCAAGATTCAAAATGCAACATCCAGACAACAGCTGAACAGACTGCATCATGAGTCACAGACCTACCATGCAAGAACACCGTCTGTGTCACAATTGTAAGCCATGCATTTCTCCACGGTGGAGCTCCACAATGCAAGCACCCACCACATCATGCACACATATGCAAGGCAATCACAGCAGGTGAAGATGTATTTCTGTACCAGTGGCTGTGATCGCACACCCAAGAGCTGGCCCCTGAGTAATGACGCACATGCTAGAACGTCGATCTGACAATGATGTCAATGGTAGACAGACAGCTTGTCACATATGAGTGTACAACTGTTGGAGTTCAGAGCTCAGATGAGTCGTAGGGTGGCCACGAGACATCTGGCCTGTGGCCCGGCGCTTTGTTTTGGCACGGCCATGGTGACCACATGAATTTTATGTGTCAGAATAAGCAGCACAAACTTCACATGTAAATATACACTGGATCATAGGCGTAAAGTTGATGTTATCATGAGTTGTAAATGACTTGATAATCTAGCACAGTGCGCATCAGCGGCGCCAGGCCAGCCTGTACTGAGTTGATACTGACTGATGCTGCCATCTAACGTAAATAAAACAGCAAAGATAGCTCATCACCGCCGCAGCAGGCCCAGCTCTTATGCCAGTAGATTTGTCCTAGTTGTACAGAAAGGCACGTCAGCGGCATGTGTCGATGCCATGCACGTGGCAAGCCCTGACGGCAAGGGTCCATGAAACCATGGGACGAAAACTACACGTATCCAATAGTACAGGCACACTACGCCGTCCTCAAATGATGCGCAATTCTTTAATAAGGATAAACGAACGCCCGAACCTATAAATCTTTCACACCTACGGCTTGCCACTGCAAGTGCGTTGCAAAGAGCATGCAAACTTTATCCACAGCGCTCAGGCCCTGCAATTCAGAATTTTGCATCCTGCATGGGGGTTGAGGGATGCGGGGGATTGAGGAGCAGCCATGCCATACACACATCTGCGGCCCAGTGCTCTCCAGAGCGGCCCGGGCACCGATGTAGCGCCAGCTCTCCATTGCTTGAGAGGAAACGGCATGTGTTTGCTGAGGCACAAAAATGGGCCGCCGGACCGCCACCATCCAGGAGGCAGTGGGTATAAGGGCGGCCTGCGGCCAGGCCAATGTATGGAACGACTTGGAGGAATGTCAGACATATGAAGGGACTCCGCACAGCGAGTCACGATATATAAAGCACAAGCAGCCCAAGCCTTATGCATTTTGCTGTCGCTGGCACAGCATGTGTGCCAGGACAGGGGAGCGATGTGAATGTGCCAGCATTCGGAGCTCTGCACAGAATGCAAGTTCACCTGATGACCTCAGCGCAATAATTTGCCAGTTGGGATCTGGCCGCCTATCAGCGTGGTGGTTCCACTGATGCCCTATTTGAAACACGCGCTTTCGCGCCTGTGCTGCAGTTTGGGTGGAGTCTGGGATATGCGGCCCATTCTTGGCGCTGTGAGCAGGACGCCTTAAGGCGAAATTTGCAACTGGGTGTGCCTTCCTTAACAGCGAATATCTGTGTATTTTATCCGCCTCCCGAGCACCCTTGTGGGTAAGGCGAATCCCGATTGTGGGCGGGGGTGGGGCGGGGGCGGGGGAGATTTGTTGGCCTGTGCCTATGCATGGCCATGCTGGCAGAGAGCGTGTTTGAATTCACACCCTTTCGCATGCATTTCCAGTAAACGTACGCACTGCTCCCGTACCATTATCACCGTGGGCGCTTTGTCCAGTGTTTCAGCTCTACGTTCCTAACTGTGTATTCATAAGTGCATTGATTTACTCGATGTGCATCGTCGGCGCGCATATATCTCGCGATAATCTGCTGAAGTTCTAGACGTTTTTCGAACATACCCAGCACTACGGTTGACCCGGGCGCAAGTGTGTACCCGATAAGCTTGATTGGTTTACAACTGTGAAGCCATGGAGATGTTTTCACAAAAGGATTCCCGACTCACCGCCTGACGCGATAGCCAGGGGATTTGGGGTGATGAAGGTCCCTGGTCTTGCCACCATACCCAGGCCCCCTACCGTGGTGCGCCCGAGACATTGCGCACTGATGTCCACGTGTAGGTGGCTCTGATATAAAGAAAGCTTTGTGATGTAGGCACATTATGAAGATCAACACTACTGGGATGCACGATATCGCAGTCAGCCAGCACGGTTTGATTGGTATAATAGCTTCAGGGCATTGAAGGGCCTATTTCAAGAACTGCAACTGCCCACGAAGGAGCCTATCCTCCATGTTGGCGTAGGATTGTCCACTTTGCAGGCATGGGCCTCTAGCTTCCTGGAGCCATAATTGGTAGCACATTCCGTGAAGCCTTGCCATTCGCTGGGCATGCAGGCTTTTGTACAGGGCTGCTTTTGAGCTGCCCTGACCCGGATTGCTCCGACCACAACTTCATGTGTACCTGTCACCCTGGCTTCTTTCATGTAGGATGATATGAGCCGAGAGGGTTACATCAATATCACCTCCATTGACTACTCGTCCACTTGCGTCGAGAAGCTGAAGCAGCTAGTACCAACATGCAAGAGCAGTTCACTGAAGTATGCAGTCGCAGACATCAGAAACCTCGGTCCAGCGTTCCCCAATGCAAGCTTTTCAAATGTAATAGACAAAGGGACTGTGGACTCTATTCTATGTGGGGGCGGTGTTCACGGGATCAAAGATGCTCTGTCAGAGGTGAGCAGGGTGCTGCGCCCGGGGGGTATGTTCGTCTGTGTCACGTATGGGAGCCCTCGTACACGGCTCTGCCATTTACAAGATTCTGACTACATGTGGTCTGTACAAGTCTTCACAATTGAAAAAGTACAAGTAGGAGATTTGCGTGACACAGGGAGCAACAGCTCGCAGGCACTGTGGGCTGGACCGTTCGTTGGAGAAGCAGAAACAAGTGCCATCGATTCTTTTGATTGTCATTTTGTTTATGTCTGCCGTAAAGCTGAGGGCTGAGCTTGCACAAGTGTTAAGCTGTACATGGATGCTGTCCTTCGTCAGACGTGCTGGTTTTTTGCATGGACCAAGGATGTGCACCTGGCAGAAAACCCAAATTGCAGGTGCAAACTGATGCAGCATTCATGTTGAACATCGTGATCTCTGCAGCCGTCTACTTGGGACCTGGATGTAATTAATGGAACAAGTCGATCATTCTGTTACACTGTCATCCGAACAGACAGAAGATGATACCTATTGTAGCTATATATATACAAGCGACGAGCCCCCCTTCGGAGGGCTCTTACGCTTTGATACTCGAAGCTGAAGCATGAAGCTCGATGCTGAAGCGGAGCGCTGCAGCCAGCGTGGCCAGAGGTGCATCGCAGCCGCGGCGCTCTGCGGCTCGATGCACGGTGCTCGACGCTCAATGCGATCGATTTCTGTTGCTGTAAATATGATGCATAAGTTATGTTCAGAATATGTGATGCTTCGGCAGGGCTCGAAGCGGCCGCGTCCGTGGCGGAGCGCCGCTGAAAAGGTCGACAACCAGTAGACGTGGCCCGAAGGGGGGCCCGACGGGGGGCCTGTCGGTCCTCGACGCTTGAGAAAACCGATGCTTGAAGCCGACGCAAGCGATGCCTGACACGCTGAGAACAATGCAAATGCTACACATAAGTGCTGTGATGCCTCGGCTGGATCCGATGCGGTCGCGTCCGTGGCGGAGCGCTGCAGCCAGCGTGGCCAGAGGTGCAGCGCTCTGCCGCTCGATGCGTCATGCTCGAAGCTCGATGCGAATCGTTTCTGATGCACTTAATACGATGCTTTTAATTTAATTAGAATACGTGATGCCTCGGCCGAATCAGAAGCGGCCGCATCCGTGGCGGAGCGCCGCTGAAAGCCGCGTGGCCAGAGGTGCAGCGCAACTTCGACGCCCTACAGCGCTGCAGAGGAACGACGCGAACGCGAAGCGACCTGCGTCGCGGTGTCTCTGGACGCAGATGCACAGATGCGAAGCCGACGCCGAAGCCCCGACGCGGAGGCGAGGCCGGAATGGAGCAGCCGCCGGACAATGGATACATAGATACAGTGATGCTGAATATAATACTTATGATACAGTGATGCTGAATATAATACTTATATATGATATGCGCAAGTGACTTCACACAGTGAATCCACAACACCAGTGACAGGAGTACAAGTCACACTACAGCCAAACAGAATCCTGCAGCTGCCACACATCTGCACTGTAAGCGGGATTTGCGGCATGTCGCTGCGGCCAATACCACCCGGCCTGTATCGCCCTGGGTGCCGCAAAAACATAGCAGTTGCCGCGATCGACATTCTGCAATGATCACCCGGACGTTCCGCATCCAGACCTGGGCAAGATTTCGGCAAGGCCTATCCCGAACTATTTGTGCTCCCGCTTGAACAATGCTCGAGTGTACTGCTTGATTTTGCTCAGCTGCGGTAACGCATTCCGTGGCGTGCGGGGAAACTCACGGTTTGAACGTGACGCCTGAAAAGCTACTTTATGCAGTAAGATCCACCTGCAGCCGCAAGGCAGCCTTGACGGCGGCGTCACAACCGATGAATTTCGACAACGTGATCGTGTCAGCCGCACTTGAGCTGCTGTCGTGAAAACGTGTTGCTCAATACATGTGGCATGCATGGGCCACCTGCCATATGCTCAGGGAAATCAGTATGGTCACCATTACAGTGTGGCAGTCAACATTCCACTTCCCGAGGCACCAGGAATATGTGTTGGCACTTGGCTGACAGAGTTGGAGGCAGCGCAGGGCTGGCATGCCTCACCCATGGCCTTGAACAAGGGCTACCTTTGAGTGGCTGTATCTCTCTGCTGGAGCCTGCAGTGACGAAAAAGCAGTTTTTTGGGCCTAGACAACGCCTAGTACCTTTTCCATAGCGTCAGCTAACTGGGAGGACTGTTGCGGATCCAGGGAACCAAAAATTACCGCAATCCGAGAAGTATGCACTGAGATATGGATTGTTGAGTGCACTTGGTCTTGGGCCCCACTTGGAGCTGCACCGAGAGCCCGACTACACGAGCACGCAGATCTGCGGCTGCGTCGCGACGAGGCGCGCTACTGCGCAGATGATTAGACCTTTATCTATAGATGCTCTGCGATCAGTTTTGTCTCCTGAATTCTTGGATGTGTTACGTGCTGCATGTCCTTCCGTGACCCATGCATGTGGGGACCTTCAGTCCGGTTGAGATGCACCACGTCAGCTCGACACTGAGACTCGGACGTCCACCGCTACGCCGACAAATGTCCCAGCATGGATTCCTGGCACGGCTGTCGGTATCCTCAGGGCGCTGGTAGTATAGTCTACGCCGCCGCCGGCTGTAAGGGCGTATCTCTGACGAGGCCGCTGATTCACGTGCTATGTTTTTGCGGGAGCCTGCCCGCGGCAGGCCGTGGTGCGCCTTGTCACAATGCATGCGCCTGCGGGCAGCAGTGGTGACAGGTGCACCCATGCACGATCGATCTGCGGGTTGTCAGAAATGCTCTCTATCTGCAGGTCAGACGCGCAGTCTTAAGTCAGGTCAGGTAACCAGCATTCCATACCTGCTCCGCACAGAGGTAGAACCGAGGAATGCGAGGGAGATCGGATACTGCTAGTACCGTGAAACAGTGAGAAGAATGGTTACAGATCATAGTGTGCACATCCTTATATGCACACTGAACACTCAAGGTTACGGCGGGAGGTCCTCGCGGGACCTCTCCTTCACTACATCAGGGCAATCCCGCTGGCGGCTTACCCTGCACTGCGATCCGCAGATCGATCGTGCATGGGTGCACCTGTCACCACGCTGCTGCCCGCAGGCGCATGCATTGTGACACGGGTCTAGTGCAGGGGTAGGCCGCCAGCGGGATTGTCCCGGAGTAGTGAGTGAGATTCTGAGAGGTTCTGTAATAGACACATCGATATTCAGTGTGCTTTTCTGAATGGTGAGCTGGAGGAGGAAGTGCTTCTTTAACAGCCCCCGTTCTTCACAGACGGGACAGCACATGTATGGAGGTTGTATAAAACCTTGCATGGCCTGAAGCAAGCCGCTCGCGAGTGGCATAAAGCTTTAATAAAGGTCTTAGCTGAGATGGGATTTGTGTGTGCACAGAGCGATCCCGGACTGCATGTTAGAACATCTGGTTGCTGCTTTATTTTTCTGTGGGTTGATAACTTGTTCATTTTACGCAGCTCTGCGGGGCTGCAGGATTTGGTGGATATCATTCTCACGAAATTCGAAGGCAGAGACCTGGGTGAACTTGCATGGGCACTCGGCACAGAGATCACGCGTGATCGCAAGGTCAAAACAATCATCATGACGCAGCGAAACAAAATCCAGACCCTGCTTGAAAATTTAGTATGTCTGACTGTCGCAAATCTCCCAATCCCTTAGTGCTACGGCAACAACTAAGGAGTGTGAAAGAGCATCCTGACCTGGAGAAAGCCAGTGCTGCTCAGCATTCCAAGTTCATGAGTGTTGTAGGAAGCATCCAGTATATTGCAGGAGTGACACGACCTGACCTGAGCTATGTGGCACATGCCCTGGCCCGGCACATGTCTATTAGTTTGACGGAGCATTGGTCTGCCGTGCAACATGTTCTGAGATACCTGCAGTCCATAAAGAATTTAGGAATAAAATTTCTAGGCTCTAAGGAACATGGGTGTTTGCTAGAAGCTTTCTCAGATGCAGAATTTGCGAATTCTGTGGATCTGAAAAGGGTATCTGGTATGATCGTTCGAGTGTACGGGAATTGTGTGCTCTGGCGTTCGAAGAAGCAGAGTATAGTGGCTGGGGATACAACAGAGGCTGAGCTCATTGCGATGAGTGCAACAGCCAATGAGTTGATGTGGATCAAGCAGTTGCTTCTGGATGTGAAGTTGGTCCCACATAAGCCAACTCTGTGGGGTGACAATAAGAGTGCCAATATCTTGGCTGTGAATGCTGTGTCCACTGACAGATCCAAGCACATTCGTGTGCGGCACTTGCGAGTGCGGGAATATGTCCAGATGGATGAACTAAGGTAGAATGGGTTGGCACTGTTGATCAGTTAGCAGATGTGTTTACTAAGGTGCTGCCCGGTCCTGCTTTGCAAGAAGTTCGTAATAAACTCCATCTAGTGGAAACGTAGCAGGGTTTATGGGGGAGTGTCACAATGCATGCGCCTGCGGGCAGCAGTGTGGTGACAGGTGCACCCATGCACGATCGATCTGCGGATCGATTGCAGGGTGAAGCCGCCAGCGGGATTGTCCCGGAGTAGTGAGGGAGATCCTGCGGGGATCTCCTGCCGTAATCTTGACTATTCAGTGTGCATATATGGCTGTGCACACAGGGAGCTGTAACCTTTACTCTTACTGTTTCACGGTACTAGTATCTCTCCCTAGCATTCCTCGGTTCTACCTCGGTGCGCAGCAGGTATGGAATGCTGGCTCCCTTACTTGACCTATGCATGACTGCGCGTCTGACCTGCATAAAGGATAGCGTTTCTGACACCTGCATCCTTTGTTGATTTGGTGTGCACAATGCCGACTCGCATTCACGGTCACTTTGCCTAAGCACTGGTCGACACGGCAACAAATCACAGCATGGTGATGCGCGGTTTCTTGGATCGCCATGGCATTGCATACACTGCTTCACATAGTGTCACGGTCGGTATCTCCGGGTCTGAGGCATCATGATTGGGCAAGGTTGTTCTAGATGCGCGAGTTGGGCGCCGTGTTATTAGTGTGAAACTTACTGGGTGGGCTCGCTACCCGCGGCCACCGGATCATATCAGCCGAACGAGGCCCTGTTTGCTTTGGATGTCATATCTGCAGTCGACATGTCCATCACATTCAAACACCCGCGCAATGTCGTATATGTACCCCCGCTGCGGAGCGGGCGTCATAAGAAAGACAAACCCTACTTCCATATTATCCATGCTGGTCATTCGAAATTCACAACTGAGTCTAGCACACAAGATGATTTTATGTGTTCGCAGCGTGTGCTGATAGCATTGACCAGCAAGGCCAAACATGGCCAGCAACCCTTATATGTGGCCCATATTAGGCCCATAGTCGCAACATTCCCGATCTGTTGTGTTGGCATAAAGAAGAAAGGCTATTTGTCGGAGCAGGTTGCTCCCGCCCATGTCCCGCAAGACACATCAAACATTCCTGCCTGCATTAGGTCTGTTGTTGACAAACATAGAGGCGAGGGCGGCACTTTAGGCCCTCCCCCGCCGAACACGTCTGCGTCCGGTTTTGAAATGGATATTGATTTGTTGCCGTGCACCCGCCCGAGGGCTGCGCGCCAGTATAGACTCACACCCCGCGAGACTCTGGAGTTGGAAAAGCAGCTCAATCGCTTGCTTACCATGGGCTGGGTGCAGCCCTCTGTATCTCCATGGGCGAGTTGTTTTATATTTGCACCCAAGCCTGGGGGCAAGCTTCGCCTTTGCATTGATTACAGGTATCTGAATGAACTGTTGGAGATCCAGTCTCATGCACACCACATGCTGTCATGCATGCGCAACCCACCGGCCTGCGCTGTGGCTTATCCCGTGCTATGCTATGGTATATAAGCTTGTGTGTGTGTGTGTGTGTGTGTGTGTGTGTGTGTGTGTGTGTGTGTGTGTGTGTGTGTGTGTGTGTGTGTGTGTGTGGTGTGGTGTGTGGTGTGGTGGTGTGGTGTGTGTGTGTGGGGTGTGTGTGTGTGTGTGTGTGTGGTGTGTGTGTGTGTGTGTGTGTGTGTGGTGTGTGTGGTGTGTGTGGTGTGAGTGTGTGTGAGTTGTGTGTGTGTGTGTGTGTGTGTGGGTGTGTGTGTGTGGTGTGTGTGTGGTGTGTGTGTGTGGTGTGTGTTGTGGTGTGTGTGTGTGTGTGGGTGTTGTGGTGTGTGTGTGGTGTGTGTGTGTGTGTGTGTTGTGTGGGTGTGTGTGTGGTGTGTGTGGTGTGTGTGTGTGGTGTGTGGTGTGTGTGTGTGGTGGGTGTGTGTGTGTGGTGTGGTGTGTGTGTTGTGTGTGTGTGTGGGTGTGTGTGTGTGTGTGTGGTGGGTGTGTGTGTGTTGTGGTGGTGGGGTGTGTGTGTGTGTGTGTGGTGGGTGGTGGGGTGTGTGTGTGTGTGTGTGTATGTGTGTGGTGTGGTGGGGTGTGTGTGTGTGTGTGTGTGTGTGTGTGTGTGTGTGTGTGTGTGTGTGTGTGTGTGTGTGTGTGTGTGTGTGTGTGTGTGTGTGTGTGTGTGTGTGTGTGTGTGTGTGTGTGTGTGTGTGTGTGTGTGTGTGTGTGTGTGTGTGTGTGTGTGTGTGTGTGTGTGTGTGTGTGTGTGTGTGTGTGTGTGTGTGTGTGTGTGTGTGTGTGTGTGTGTGTGTGTGTGTGTGTGTGTGTGTGTGTGTGTGTGTGTGTGTGTGTGTGTGTGTGTGTGTGTGTGTGTGTGTGTGTGTGTGTGTGTGTGTGTGTGTGTGTGTGTGTGTGTGTGTGTGTGTGTGTGTGTGTGTGTGTGTGTGTGTGTGTGTGTGTGTGTGTGTGTGTGTGTGTGTGTGTGTGTGTGTGTGTGTGTGTGTGTGTGTGTGTGTGTGTGTGTGTGTGTGTGTGTGTGTGTGTGTGTGTGTGTGTGTGGTGTGTGTGTGTGTGTGTGTGTGTGTGTGTGTGTGTGTGTGTGTGTGTGTGTGTGTGTGTGTGTGTGTGTGTGTGTGTGTGTGTGTGTGTGTGTGTGTGTGTGTGTGTGTGTGTGTGTGTGTGTGTGTGTGTGTGTGTGTGTGTGTGTGTGTGTGTGTGTGTGTGTGTGTGTGTGTGTGTGTGTGTGTGTGTGTGTGTGTGTGTGTGTGTGTGTGTGTGTGTGTGTGTGTGTGTGTGTGTGTGTGTGTGTGTGTGTGTGTGTGTGTGTGTGTGTGTGTGTGTGTGTGTGTGTGTGTGTGTGTGTGTGTGTGTGTGTGTGTGTGTGTGTGTGTGTGTGTGTGTGTGTGTGTGTGTGTGTGTGTGTGTGTGTGTGTGTGTGTGTGTGTGTGTGTGTGTGTGTGTGTGTGTGTGTGTGTGTGTGTGTGTGTGTGTGTGTGTGTGTGTGTGTGTGTGTGTGTGTGTGTGTGTGTGTGTGTGTGTGTGTGTGTGTGTGTGTGTGTGTGTGTGTGTGTGTGTGTGTGTGTGTGTGTGTGTGTGTGTGTGTGTGTGTGTGTGTGTGTGTGTGTGTGTGTGTGTGTGTGTGTGTGTGGTGTGTGTGTGTGTGTGTGTGTGTGTGTGTGTGTGTGTGTGTGTGTGTGTGTGTGTGTGTGTGTGTGTGTGTGTGTGTGTGTGTGTGTGTGTGTGTGTGTGTGTGTGTGTGTGTGTGTGTGTGTGTGTGTGTGTGTGTGTGTGTGTGTGTGTGTGTGTGTGTGTGTGTGTGTGTGTGTGTGTGTGTGTGTGTGTGTGTGTGTGTGTGTGTGTGTGTGTGTGTGTGTGTGTGTGTGTGTGTGTGTGTGTGTGTGTGTGTGTGTGTGTGTGTGTGTGTGTGTGTGTGTGTGTGTGTGTGTGTGTGTGTGTGTGTGTGTGTGTGTGTGTGTGTGTGTGTGTGTGTGTGTGTGTGTGTGTGTGTGTGTGTGTGTGTGTGTGTGTGTGTGTGTGTGTGTGTGTGTGTGTGTGTGTGTGTGTGTGTGTGTGTGTGTGTGTGTGTGTGTGTGTGTGTGTGTGTGTGTGTGTGTGTGTGTGTGTGTGTGTGTGTGTGTGTGTGTGTGTGTGTGTGTGTGTGTGTGTGTGTGTGTGTGTGTGTGTGTGTGTGTGTGTGTGTGTGTGTGTGTGTGTGTGTGTGTGTGTGTGTGTGTGTGTGTGTGTGTGTGTGTGTGTGTGTGTGTGTGTGTGTGTGTGTGTGTGTGTGTGTGTGTGTGTGTGTGTGTGTGTGTGTGTGTGTGTGTGTGTGTGTGTGTGTGTGTGTGTGTGTGTGTGTGTGTGTGTGTGTGTGTGTGTGTGTGTGTGTGTGTGTGTGTGTGTGTGTGTGTGTGTGTGTGTGTGTGTGTGTGTGTGTGTGTGTGTGTGTGTGTGTGTGTGTGTGTGTGTGTGTGTGTGTGTGTGTGTGTGTGTGTGTGTGTGTGTGTGTGTGTGTGTGTGTGTGTGGTGTGTGTGTGTGTGTGTGTGTGTGTGTGTGTGTGTGTGTGTGTGTGTGTGTGTGTGTGTGTGTGTGTGTGTGTGTGTGTGTGTGTGTGTGTGTGTGTGTGTGCGCGCGTGTGAGAGAGAGAGCGTAGCCAGTCATTGTACCGCTGGTCTACGCAGGTATGGTCATTATGTTTGATGCTTGGTTATGTTGGTGATGATTGTGGGGTTAACAACATATTCCAACATGAACACACTGGTAAAAACACCTACCCGCTACCACGCATTGACACGCTGTTGGATCAATTGCAAGGACACAACTTTCTCTCAGCCCTTGATTTGCATTATGGTTACCATCAAATCCGGTTGTCGTCAGCGGCGGGACCTAAGACTGCTTTCCGAACACCCGACGGTTTGTATGAATGGAAAGTCATGCCTTTTGGTCTGTCAAATGCCCCTTCAGTGTTCCAGCAAGCAATGCACGTTGTTTTAAAGGGGCTTATAGGTAAAATCTGCTTGGCTTACCTTGATGACACTGTCGTATTAGCACGATCTGAGGAAGAGCATGCCAAACACCTTGACCTTGTGTTAACCAGATTAGCTGAACACAAGTTTTACTGCAATATAGACAAGTGTCAATTTTCTTTTCAAGAAATTAAATACTTAGGACATGTTGTCACTGCCGACACGGTCCAACCTGATCCATATATGCATATGTATACAAAGTTCAAGTGCTGCAACATTGGCCGGTAGCTGACTTGCAAAAGTCTACCGACATGAGGTCATTCTTGGGCTTAGCCAGATACATTAGGAGATTTGTTCCAAAATTTCCAACCCTAGCTGCACCCTTACTCCAGCGCATTAGCTCCAAGGAAAGCATCCCTGGACTCAGCAATGTGATGCAGCATTTGTGAACATAAAAAATGCACTGGTCAATGCTACAGTTATGCGGCACCCAGATCTTGACAAACCATTTCACATTTACACTAACGCATCAACTATGCTTACGGGGCTGTTCTTACCCAAGAACATGAGGACACACTTTGTCCTATTGCTTGGATAGGCCGCAAGATGAATAGAGCCGAGGAAAATTATTATACTCTTGAAAAAGAGCTGGGGCAATTGTATTTGCTTACAGGCAGTGGCGATGTTAATAGAAAATAACCATACAGTTTTCATTCACTCAGACCACAACCCCCTCAGGTTTTTGCAGGCTCGGAAAAAGCTGACGGGAAAACATGCCCGCTGGCTCGAGTCATTATCACGCATTGACTGGAAAAACAACTTATACTCCGGGTGACAAGAATGTTGTGGCTGATGCCGTTAGTCGTGCCACATACTTGCCAGCAACGGAAGTTGTGCTGCATGATGGTCATACGTTAGCCGCTGAACGGGCGCATGCACCTTACAGAGCGTTAGCACTGACCAGCCTTCTAGTACGCAGGTCGCTTGGCCAGGCGCCGGCCTTGTCCGGAGGGTTTTCTACCGCTGGCATTATCACCGCCACCCTCACGTGGCACGGTCATTATGGACTCCCCCCGGTGTTCCCCGTCGGCATGACATACTGCCAACAAACCGGCCGCCACGACTTTGTTTTCCCCCAGGACACAGGATCGTCAGGATCTGCGCCGGGCGCTGGGGCTGCTCCATCCAAGCAACCCCGCTTACCCGGTAATCCGGGACATGTTACGGCAGGCAACTGCCACCCCCACGGCCACCATCAGGGGCCCCTCTCAGCCGCTGCCCCTCTCCAGGCGGCAGCGTCTTCTCAGTCGGCCAAGCCGTCCTCCAGTTGCCGGGCAGCACCGTCTCGTCAACAGCCTAACACCTTAGCTTCCCTGAGCCCGCGGCCGAAAGTCGTGAACTTGGCAAGCAGCCCGATCCCAAGCAGCGTGAGCTCCGAGCTACCCTCAGAGATGATTGACCTCGAGAGCATCGACCTGGACCCCCAGACGTTCCGGGAGATCGGTGTGGACCTGAATTCGCAGCACAACCAACACCTTACTCTTGATGTTGCATTCGATTCGTTGTGGGAACGCTTGCGTCAGGGATATGCTCATGACCCCGCATCCGTGCACCACCACACAAGTATAGGTTCGACAAACATCTCCAAGCATATTTATGGGGCCATAAGCTAGTGATTCCGGACCATGATGGAATGCGAAAACAGATTTTGTTGTGGCATCACGTACACCCGTGGCATGCACACATGGGAGTTCATCGCACACATGCACTCATTATGGACACATTCTATTGGCCTGACATTAGCACGGACATTAAATCATTCATTTCACAATGTCATTCATGTCAGATAATGAAATCTCCAGGCTGTTCTGATAGCACTTCATCCCTGTTACCTGTTCCCACAGCGTGCTGGCGGGTGGTGAGCTTGGATATGATCACTCACTTACCGCGCACTGCCTCTGGGTATGACTGCATCGTTGTTTTTGTGGACCATTTCTCCAAGATGGTCCGGCTTATACCTGCGCTGAGCACACTTGATGGTCCGGGTTTTGCTCAGTTGTTTTTCCAACACATCTATCCGCACTATGGTCTGCCTTTAGGCATATGCAGCAGCGATAGGGGCTTGCAGTGGGCCAACAAGTTTTTCAAATCTGTTTGTGAGCATATGGGTATTCAACTCCGTTTGACGTTTTCATATCACCCTAGAGCCAACGGCCAAGTGGAGCGCCTCAACAGAGTCATTGAGGAGGCGCTCAGACACTTTGTTGGCCCCGCGCACGACGATTGGGACTCGTTCCTGCCGTATGTTGAATTCAGCATTAACAGGTTCTAAGAGTGAAAGCACCAGCTGCAGCCCCTTCCAACTCAACCGTATCGCACCACCACTGCCGCCTACCGCGTTAGCATTTGGCTTGCCACAAACACGTCGTGTGCATACATCTATTTTGCACAGAATGCATTATCATTTGGCCAAGCAAGCACTTTCAGAGGCCAAACAAAGCATGTGGTCTTCCACAGTTCACCATGAGTACTCACAACAAGTCCAAGTAGGCAAAGATGTGCTGATGTCATTATCCAAACTTGCGTTGCATCACTCGGCACTTAGACGTAAATTCACCGCCAGGTGGGCTGGCCCTTGTCGCATCTTGGCCTTGATTGGGACAAGAGCTGCGCGGCTGCAATTACCTGCCACATTGCGAGAGCTTAGGATTCATTATGTATTCCATTTCTCGTGCCTTCAACCTTATGTTGATGCTCATTTTCATGAGTGTAGCACCTCTCCTACGACGTGCCCGGATACGGATGCTGACAATGTCTTTGAAGTCGAGGCCATCTTAGATTATAGGCACACGCACACGCCGACGGCACAATCACAAGACACCGGGCCCCCCGTAAAGGTCCACATTGGCTTGTCCGGTGGAGAGGATACTCTTCTCAACACGACCTCTGGTTGCCTATTCGTGAGTTTAATAATTGTTCAGACAAGTTCGCGGATTACCTGTTTCAAAATGCATCTGCGAAACAGCGCGAATTAATGATTGCACAATTCCCGCGCGGTGCAGGCGCACGGTTGGCACACCTACATTGTGCGCATAGTACACGTGGCGTGGACACTGCACCGGCCACAATGTCGAGGCCACCGCGCTTAGTGCCTAGGACGCGACGCGAATCAGCGCGCTTGCGTAAATCCAAGCCGATGCTTGTTGCATTAGTTTCCAGCCAGCAATTCTGCTCCTGTTGTGCTGCGAGCCTATGCTAGGCCAGAGCTGTGCCCTGCTATTTGTTGAAGGGGACGCTTGAATCCATATAGCACTTACCTGGGCGTTACCGGTCATGAGGAGTTGGGTCCGACGCAGGATATTCTTGACCGTATCCTGCCCGCTCCGCCGATATTTCTCGGTCTTAGGTCCATGTGCACGATCACATCGGAACCACTTATGCCATCCCCGCAGCACTCGTCATGCTGGGCACGGTCATTCACTGGATTGGAGCCCCGGCGTGGTAGCGCCTAGTCGCCATATAGCGTGTTACACTACCTGAATGCACCAATTACATCCTCGATAGGCACTTATGGGGTTAAATTCTTGTCAATGTGTGCCGGTGTTGCCGCACCTTATTTCATGCCGTTCACACTGCTACACACATGCGACCTTTGTGGGGTTTGCCACCTTATCTGACTTACGGCTGCTATGCAGTGGCATCTTTACCTTCCGCGTCGGAGGGCTCTACCTTGACCAGCTCCAAGATTAAGCGGTTGCTTGTTAACGTTCAGAAGTTTATGAATGATGTGTCCAAGACCCCCACTTCAGGCGTTAGCAGGGATGAATTTGGAGCCAAGCCTGTCGCTATTGTACGGGCTGAGCGGTCTGCTGTTGCTGCCGCCCTCGCCCGTAGCGTAGCTTGCATGAATTTATTGAACTGGTCACCCACTCACACGGCCGTGTGTTGGGCCATTATCTGGATGATCTGGTGATGTCTTTCTCGGACCTTATGTCACCCGTTTGCTGGGCAGACGCGGCACCGGCTCTTGTTACAAAGCCCCGGTCTCGCCCCCACCTCGTGGGCCCTTACCGTGATTACGCCTCTGCGTTGTGTGCTTCGCGCCAGTGGCACTGTCGTGTTCATGGCGTTGCTGCTCTTGTGATGTGGTATTCTGCCACCATTTGCATGCTTCGCTTCCGGAGCTTCGCTCCTCTGTTAAGGGGGGAGGTGTTGTGAGATATCTCTCACAGTAGCGCGTGCTGGCACAATTAACACCTTCCTTATATGCGTAGCGACTTGTCCAGCCATGTGGACGCTTGCACACGCATAGCTAACGGATTACCGATTGAGTTGTACACAGTGTGATCACACGTACACTCAGTGGGCTTACGTGCCTGCACTCGCCACGTGTGACTGCACGCGTCCACTAGCCTTACGTGTACACTGCATCAGCGTTATGTACAGCCTTCTCCCGGCACAATGTGTCATAGGCTTATCATGGCTTTATGCGACTAGCCGAATTGTTACTGCACATATTACGTCTTACTGTGTGCATTACCGCCGTTACACAGGGTCCGCCCGGCGGGCTCCAGGGTTGGCATGCACGATAATATCTGTACTGCCACCCAGAGCTGCCCACGAATCACGTGCGCAGCCTTGATTACACTCATCTCAGGCTCTGTGAGCCACAAATTAAGATCTCCCGCGCTTATGCGGGATCTGGGATCGGTGTGGCAGTTATGCGGCACGATTCGGCGAGGCCAGCTTTGATAGGGGGATTGACGTAGGCGCACACACCCCGGTATTTATACCGAGCGCTTGCTGGGACCAGACACGCTTGAGAGTAGTCTGGTTGGGGCGCCATCCATTTTTTCCACTGGCACGTCGCATCCTTGCGTGTGAGTGTACACCTGCTCTGCTTGTGCCTATACAGGCCTCGTGCTGCGGCCATCTTGACCCATCATTGCTTCCTCTTACTGCCATCGAGGTCTATTACCCAAGCCCAGACCAATAGGTCTCAACATCCGTACACCCAGAACCCCAATTCCCAAACCCCAGCCCGGCCCGCCCGAACCCCCCAGTCGCATGCCCACGGTGAGCCACACACAGACGCACGGCAAGGGCGGCGCCAAGCGCGGCACGCCGAGCGCAAGGCTGGATATTCAAGGCTACTGGGAAGCCAGTGCCGCCACCGCCACAAAGCGGACGGGGCCGCGCGTGCGAGCAGCGATAACCACGCAACATGTAGCCAGGGTTGGGGCGCACTGCCGTGTAGGCCGGGTGGCCCCTGAGCGGTGTGAGGTCATCGGACGGGCCCGCCTGCCCCGTTAAAAGTGCCCTACTCGCATGACGTGCCATCAGCGGGGCAACGGCGTGCACCTGTCGAGCCACTGCACGGCACAGCGTCGTGGACAGGTCGCGCATCGCGTTCTCCAGGAATAGACGCCGGTAGGCTGCGCCCGAACCTGCAGCAATGCCCGCAAGCCAGTTGAGGAAGGCAAACTCGGCCGGGCCAATCCGCCCATACGTCTCATGAGGGAGCGGCTATATTTGCCACGCTTGCGCCAATCGGAGGCCGCCGCGGTGGCGCCGTCGTAGGTGGCCGAGTTGCGGATGTTGGAGCCGGCTGGTTGAGGTGTTCTCGGCCCACTGAGCACGATGGGCAAGTGTTGGGCGGCATTTGACGCCATTTGAGCCGCGCTGGGCAAAATCGCACCTCTGGTCAAGGACACCGCGTTTCGCTGGGAATTCTCCCCTGTTTCGCCCAGTATCCTTTGGAGCGATTTTGGGTGTTCTACTCAGTCTATAGGTCTTTGAAGTGTGTTTCAGAGCGTTCTGAGGTGCGCGCGCTCCCGGTAGACGTGCATACAGGCCGAGTGCCCACCCCCCTAATCTGACGGCACTCCGCTTGCCCTTCGGAAGCTGCTTGCGTTGCACTACTCACGTTGCACTTTCGATGCGCATGCATCGCATTCGCATTCATGTTGATGATCCTCGACAAACACACCCTCAACGCGACTGCCTCCAAGGCTGCCAAACGTACAACCGCGGGCCTCAGCCGGCCTCACTCCTTGCATGAGGCCCCAGCCCCCAATCAACAAACTTACCCTCGTACATTTGCAAGGCCGCCGCCGGACCGCTGCACCGTCGCTTCCCAATCAAAGTCATCACCACGTCACGACAAAATTCTGTCCGGCTTGAGCGTCTCACACCATGCGATCCACATGCGGGCCTCAGGCTGATGTCCCTCGGCCATCCTGGGTGATCTCTCTTGGCATGCGGCTGGACGACCGGCCGCGGGCCGGAGTATGGCCTGGGCTGGTGGGGATGACCGGCCCCTAGCCCGACCGGCAACTTGCCATATGCATGTCCTAGCGGGGCTGTCGCCTGCACGAGGGCCTCTTGTCACAGGTGGAACAGCCCGCCTATGACGTGAGGTCTGTCCCGTGCATGGACAATGTCCATGCACAGCGAGTGATTGGGGGTGGGGGTGTCTGTGTGCTGGTCGGCGTGGGGTGCACGATGGGGCGGTAGGGGACATGCTTGCGCATGGGTCTAAATGGCCTTCTGTCCAGGCTGATGTGATGGTCAAAATATCTGCGTGGTGTGCGGTAATGCGCCGGGTACGTGAGGCTATGTGTGTCTTGCTTGCTCTGGTGCCCTAGTCAATGCAGTGGCATGTTGATACGGATAGGGCTCTTTAGGCGGTTCAACCGGCCGGCTGGCTGTCTTCGATGTACATGCATATGCGCATAGAGGCCAGAGGGACTGCTCCAGATTACTTCGTGGTGCTGCAGTTCAAGTGTGTCCTTGCTGATTGTGGCCGGCAGGGAAATGGATCTTGTGTGGTGATCGATGCTGCGGTGGTCCTTCCCTCAGATGCTAGACTGTCAACTTTCCTGGCACATGTCCTGCAGCTGCCGCGGCGGGATCCTCGACGCAGCCCTGACCGGGAAATTGCGTATGGCAGCTGGGCGTGTGCCGATTTCACCTATTGGCCTGGGGTACCTTGGGGACAAGTTTCACCCTCAACATGTGTTCGAATGCAAGCGCGAGTGGAAGCGTCATACCGTAAGTTTAGTTGGGCGAAATGTTAAGTATGTGTGCGGAGTACTTAGCACATGACGCCTGAGATCTGGGATCACACCTGCATGGTCCGTATCTGAGTCAGATACTTGAACCATGACCTTGTTCGATCTATACAGAGAGCTGGAATGTGTCTTCTCATTCGCGGGCTGGTGACTGCCACGTGTCACCCCGTGCGTGCATTCGCATGTGCACCTGCCTTGTGCGCTACGAGGCACTTTCACAACACGTGACCCCTGCCATCCGCGGTCGTACACACTGCAATATCCCCGGGCTCGTCGCATATCCCGGAGGACTACGATCACCCGTGGACAGACCTCCTGTGTTTTGTGCGAGATGTCTCAAGCGCAGACAGCAATCTGGCATGCTTTCCCCACAAGTGGCGCTGATGAGTCAGGCGCTGCCGTGCACTCTGTTCCATGACTGCTTGGCCCTGCCATCGCCCTTATGTGCTGGCTCAGACCCGGCCTGGACACAGTGTGCCTGTGTCCGCTTGATTTGGGCCTTCGTGTGCGGCGGCAGTGCAGGTGTTGATGTGGCTGCAGTGGGGCTTGTGGCTCACGTGTGTCCATCCCGCGTCGTTCCCTGGGGCGAAGCTGCGTCACTTTTTCGCCCCACACACTCTTGCTGGGGATGCTGCCATGGCTGCTCGTGCAGTGGTTGATGGTGTCGCCCCCGATGGTCGCCTCGGAGGCGGTGACGCACATCTCCTCCTGGTCCACGCCGAGCGTCAATACCCCGCACAAGGCCGCAGCTCCACGAACACCTCCCCCCTTTACACCCGCGCGCAGCCCCAGCCCATGACCGCGACACACTGCTGGCGCTGCGAGCTTGGCAGAATCGGACCGCAAATGGTGGGATTTGGCGGGACATGGAGCCGGGGCGGGTGGAGAGGGGCGACCCGCCGCTCAGGCCGGATCGCTAACGAACCCTGAGAAGTGGTAATGGGACCATGAGTCGCATCAACACATGTCCGTTCGCATGGCACGTATCAGCATGGTATCAGCGTGGAGTTGATGTGCGAATGCGCTATACAATTTTGTTCTGCTGAGGGAGTGTGCAGGGGTCCTTGAGCGACTGGAGTGGTGGAGGGCGAGGCCTAAGCGCTCGGGAGGGGAGGCTACAGGCGGGGGGGAGGGCACTGGGTGCCTGCAGGAGGACAAAAGAGCGGCATTGTGAGGGGTGACACAGCCTGGGCGACAGCAGCGAGAGCGGACGCGGGCAAGGCAAGGGCGGCTGAAGGATCATGTGGGCCAGTGGGTTGAGCTGCTGCTTCCATGGCGGGCACCGTGCCCGCGGTGGGGTGCCTGCTGGAGGAGGAAGGGGACCCTGTGTGCTAGTTTGTGTTTGATGTTTGGCCTCATGAGGTGCAGAAACTGATACTGGACTGGGCGAGACATGATGCTTGAGTTAGTTCTCTTCATGGCCTATCCTTGGTGAAGAATTGGGGTGTTCAGGCCCATGCCAGTCTTGTGGACAGGGCGTGATGTTCGTTGCCCCGACCGCCCTCCGTAGCACAGCGCAGGCTGTGTCTGTGATATTGTAAAGAGCCAGAGAGGCAGGTATCACCGTTACAAGTGATCGAATGCGATTTGATTGTGCAACACACAGTGTGAGCGGTCCCACGATCGCCATATCGCAACGTAAGCTGTTTCTAGCTTCGCGCAACAAGATCATCCACCTCATTGAGGTCTTGCCGAAGAAAATTCGAGCATGGGAGCCATGGTGACGGTGGCAGCTTCCTTCTTTGACCCTGCCTGGACTGTGTGCCGGGCTCTGGCCCTGGTGTCTGGATACAGTATATGTTGTTTTGCTTGGCAGGCACTTCAAGCCACTGGAACAGCTTCCGTGTGCATCAGCGACGCCTGCCTTCTTTGGTAGTGCATCCAATTGCTGAGCTCCGCGTTGCCCGCGAGACAGTGATGACGCCCCAGGGCTGACGTGAAGTGGCATGGGATCAGCCGCAGGTCGTCAAAAAGCGAGCATCAGCGCAATCGAGGCTCCACAGCACCCATGCTCCCGGGTGGTACATTAGAGTTGCTCGAAATAGTACTCTTGCTGCTGCGTCAGATAGATCGCCGAATGAATCTGTATGCAGGCGCAGGCTGTACGGAAGCCTGGATTCCAAATCCAGTAATGATGCCTGTGCAAGGCGCTGTCTTCGCATTGACCGCACGAGGCACTTCTTTTGATTAGACCAGCTTTTACGCACGACTGTATATACTGGTACTGGTCATCAAGTCGCCAAAGGTCAGCCTAAGCGTGCACCGTGGAGCGCGGTACAGGCACACCGACACCTGTGTTAGCGTGACATGTCTGAAGCACAGAAGTCAATCCATGCATTCTTCGGCAGCAAAAATGCACCCAAAAAAAGTCTTGGAACTCCTCGAAAGGCGAATGACGCGTCGGGCGAGGGAAAGCCACAACAACTATCAAATGGCACCAGCACTGATGCACAGCCCAAGTATCAGGTGATCTCGAGACCGCAATCCTTCATCGTATTATCAGCAACATTCACTACACATTGATTATGTTGCAGTGTGCCTTAGGGCGGATCCGCAGAAAAGGAGCACAGGTTTGCCTCCACCATGGCTGTGATAGCATGTCCGCATAGGTTTGCATGCCTCGTGACGGTGGTTCGTACAGGATGTGCAGCAAAAGGCGAACAAGCATGAACTTGAGGACCTCGAGGACACAGACGAAGACGTACCCACCTTGCAGTTGGTGTGACCTGGACGCTGGAGGTTCTGCAGCATAGCGACTCGAATCGGTAACAATATGTTATTTGCAGGCAACAAAGCGGCCGAGGCTTGACATAGATCATGAACAGAAAAGCGGGGCGGATTTTCCCGATGAACAGGTTTGCATCACCCATACTTTAGATTGCAGTGTTGTAAAGCGTCGGGTTGATCAACACTTACTAGCACATGTTTGAGGAGCAGGTCATAGAACATGCTGAAAACATGGCCCCTACGCTAGAGCAAGATGATGGCAGGGAATGCTATAAGCCTAGCATACACAGCCTGATAGGAACGCGCAAGGGTGCTGCAGCTACAAAGGTTGACGGCGTAGGCGCGGGAGCACTAGCTGCAGCCGCTCTGCATGCTGATTTCGATGTGGATGCTCATGTTGCTGTGGCGAAATGGCAGGCTGGGCAACCTGTGCCTTATGCATTCCTCGCTGCGACATTCAATGAAATTGCTCCGCAGTCCAAAAGGCTTGCCATAATCGCCGCTCTCACCAACTCCATGAGATGTGTCATTGCTCTGACTCCTTCCGACTTGTTACCAATGGTTTATCTGTGCACAAGCAAGGTGTGAGCCGCTTAGACTGCCGTGGGTCATGTTGAATGGTGCATGGCTGTGTCGTCAATGCAGGACAGCACACATGCAGGTTGCTCCTGCACATTCTGGAGTTGAGCTTGGAATTGGTGATGCCATTTTGATCAAGTCGTTGGCCCAGGCTACAGGCAGGCAAGAAGCACAGGTGAAGAAGGAGTATGCATCTGTTGGAGACCTTGGGGAGGTAGCATGCAATAGCAAGGGAAAACAGAGAACAATGTTTCCTACGAAGCCTTTAACGATCAAGGTGGCAATTCTTTTTCACGACTGGAATCATCGCCACCCAGTGGAGATTTCAGAACTCTGCAATGGGTGTTCCAAAGTGATTGCAGGCAGACAACTGAATTGGCTGCAGGGTGTTTTCCAGCAGTTGAAAACGATAGCAATGCTGGAGGGCCACAAAAGCCAAGATGCAAAGAAAAACCACATAATGAAGCTATTGGCTGCAGCTAAGGATGCCGAGCCTGGATTCCTTGTGCGGTCAATACAAGGCAAGCTCCGCATTGGACTTGCAGAACAATCTGTTCTGATCGCGCTTGCACAAGCTACCACCCTTGAAGTATGTTCTTCTAATGCTGTGCCATGGGGCACATTGACATGATCGGACAGTATGTCCATGACTGTAGTTTCCGGAGTGCATCTGCTGTCCACTGTGAAAGTTGGTACTGGCAAGCAATAGAGAAAGGGCACTGTGCAGAGGCTCAAAACTTCCAACTGCAAGCAGTCATCAGAAGACGATCTTGCAAATGCCTTGGAACATGCGGCCGTTGCTGTTAGGAAAGCATACAGTGAGTGCCCGGATTATGAGAAGCTGATACCTGCTCTGCTTGAGCACGGCACTGAAAACCTTCTGGAGCATGTCCACTTTCAGCCAGGGATCCCAGTAAAAGCGATGTTGGCTCGGCCCACCAACGGTGTCTCTGAGGTTCTTGACAAGTTTGCTGACAGTGAGTTTACTTGTGAGTACAAGTATGATGGTGAGCGAGCTCAGGTATGCCGTCAGTTTGCTTCTGCCATATGTCTCTGTGAAAAGATTTCACAAAAATTGTGGCTTGTGGTCCACATCACATGTGCTGTGTGTCTGTTGAAGGTACATGTACTGGATGACGGTTCCGTACACATTTACAGCCGGAATCTGGAAAATACGACCTCTAAATATCCAGATGTTGTTGGGCGGATGCGGCAGGCTCTTGCGCCTGGAGTTGGCAGCATTGTCCTTGACTGTGAGGCTCAAGCATGGGATTCCCAGAAGAAGGTGTTTCTGCCTTTTCAAGTTCTGACTACCCGAAAACGAAAAGATGTCAAGGAAGAAGAAGTCAAGATTCAGGTATTCTCATAGGCCTGAAACATGCACCTTTGCCGGGATGCTGTTATTGCAGAAGGTGGGATCAGCTTGCATCTGCCGGGGTCAGTCTCGATGAGTGTGCAGGTTGTGCTGTATTGCTTTGACTGTCTCTACTTGGACGGAGAGGTGCTGCTTAGGAAGCCTTTGCGCGACCGGCGCCAAGCGATGTATCGCTCCATCATCCCGGAGGAAGGCAAGGTCCAGTTTGCAACGGCAAAGACCAGCCGAGATATTGATGAGCTCCAGGTGTGCTTTGATCTTGGCTGTGTGGGTAGTGACTGATCTCGTCGTCTTCAGATGTGTTGGGATGTCCGCATGTGAGTCTGTTCCGAGATCATGTGTGCAGGAGTTTCTGGAGGAGTCCGTCAAAGCTTGTACAGAAGGGCTCATTGTTAAGACATTAGATGATTCATATGAGCCAAGCAAGCGCTCATTAAATTGGTTGAAGCTCAAGAAAGACTATCTAGAGGGGCAAGGGGATACCTTCGATGTCACAGTCATTGGTGCATTGCATGGAAAGGGAAAGCGAACAGGTACTGTGCATGCCTTTTCTGTCCATCACTGGTGTGTTATGTGTAAAGTTGCGTTGGATATATGGCAATCCAGAGCACGACATCGCGGCGCTGGAGTGGGCACACAATGGTTTAACAAGCGTGAAGCTTTGAGCATCCTCGAATACATTAACGCACCGACCAGCACCTGCAGGTGGTTATGGGTCTTTCCTCCTTGCCATATACGACTCAGAAGCAGAAGAATTTCAGAGCATCAGCAAAATAGGGACAGGATTTTCTGAAGTACTTCTGAAAGAGCTATCTGATCAGCTGAAGGAGCATGTGATTTCACAAGCTCCAAGATACTACAGGTTTTGAACCCTGTTGCTGACCCACGCACTGGCCGGCATTAAGCTTGTTCACTGCCACCTGCTTGACACGGGTCTGTCATGATGCCATGCTGTTGCAGGGTGACTGATAAGCTGATTCCAGATGTTTGGCTTGACGCAAAGGTAGTTTGGGAAGTGAAGGCAGCAGACCTGTCTATCAGTCCTGTGTACACAGCAGCCATTGGACATGCTGATGCCTCCAAGGGTATTTCAATCCGATTTCCACGGCTTGTACGGGTCCGTGATGATAAAGGCCCAGAAGAGACGACATCTCCTGAACAGGTGGCAGACATGTACAATCGGCAGGCGGTGGTCAGTACTTCAAGCAAAACACAGCCAGAAGAAGATTTTTGGTAGCCTTGTCGCCTTCGGCCCGGAATTTGCGGGCTTCTTCTACACATCAATTAACTACGCCTGCTGTTGTGGACGGCTATCATTCCTTGGGCAAAGCATAGCCATCGTGATCCTGCATGCGGTCAGGTTATCCAGCACACACACTGGAATCAGATGCCCTGCCAACACCGTACAGCCTGGTGGCACGTGTTTGTTGCTTTTCACTGAGCTTGCAGTACCTTACATTACACATGGGAGACGCATGGTATACTTTTGAAACAGACTGCTTCCGTTTGACAATCTGGCTGTCCGCACATCAATCGCACAAATTGGCTCTCTTGCTCAACACTGTGCTCTGCCTCTTCTGCATTCTTCATCGTCTACGCAATAGGCTTACCAGTATATATGCATACATCAACACCTGTAGTGCATCAATGTGCAATACGATATGAATAGGTCAGCGACCACAGCATGTAGGCAGGTGGCAGAGGGCACGGCCAGTCTCTGAGGTCAGGGTAAAGTAAAAGTGAATCTGGATTTACTGAGCCGTATCCTACCTATTGGCCATTGACAACTCCGAAGTAACGGGACCACATATGCCGCAGGACACCTGGAAACCCCCCCCCAGACCCCGACCGTACGCGACTCACAGGGCCTCCTCCTGTCCTAGGTGAGGTGGTCACGTACAGCTTTCGATTCCCAAAGCGCACGCAGAGTCGAACTTACAATCTCCTGAACCGGATATCCGGAGGGGGTAGCTTGTGTACTGACCTCAACCCATTGGACTCTTTTTTTTAAACACGGTGCACAAGGAGCCTGGTAAGGATTGACAGGCACACCACAGGTCCACGTGCCCTCACATCTCGGTTATGACGTGGAGTATCCGCGCTAGCCCTGGGCTTAAGCGCTATCGCACGTATAAATGCATGCGTCCTGCCTATGCGATACGGACCGCTCAGCACGGTGATTACCTTGTCTTCTATCCCTTCGTGCCCTTCACAGGTGATGTCTGTGTCACGTACCCGCCGGCCTGGACTCCAGGCGCCGGAGGGTCTCCCATAACCGGTCCTCACTGATCTCAGCTGGTCTCATGGCTCACGCCGTCAGCAACGCGCCATTCACGATGCATGGAGCCTGTGTAGCCAGGCTGGTGCCACCACCACCGGATTGGCGCACTACATGCCCTCAACAGTGCTAATGGATTCGAAAGAGTGAAGATACAACATCAGTGGAGTTCCACAAACTGGCTAACGATGCTGCGTGCACGCTGAGAGCTCTCGTCATGCCGATCGATTGTTGCGGCTGTAACGCTGCGTGCCGGAGGCAGCACGCATCTGCAACTGTGAGAACTCCATGTAGATAAAATCTCTATCTGTATAGTAGCGTGAAGAAGCTGGGATAGCAGGGGTTCTGTAGCCTTGGCGATGGAGGTATCGCGCACCGAGTTGCACGTCTGTCTATAGCAAGCCCGACCGTTGCCACAGCCCTGCCGCATTCGTCAAACAGATACAGTGTCAACGTCATTATCACTTTGCGGGAGCATGCTGTATGGGTAATGCGTTGCGAGTGCTGTCTGTCATCTCCCGATGCCAGGGCACATACGGTCACGCATAACGCGACGCTGCTGCCTCAAAGTGAACCACTAGGTGTGATTTTACTGCTGCAGCAAGCTTCGGTAGTGTTGTGAGGATGTCACTGCGTTAACAATGTCCCAGCTGCAACGCTCACGCGGTCTCGATCACGCAAGCTTTACACAGCTCTACCATTATTTGATGATAGAGTGTTCGGCTGCGAACGCAGAGGCGGTCAAACTGCTCAGAGCTGGAGTCGTCGGCGACACCAGACTGGTGACCAAAGCCAGTGCACAGTTGCGAACGCCCCGGAAGCAGACGTGTCGCTCCTTTCAACCTTCGCCATGCAGCTTTGACGCGTCATGACGCAAGCAAGTCATAGCATTTTCATTTCAGTTCAAAAAGTGTTCAAAGCTCGCTGCGTGCCGAGGTATCACAGTTGCACGCACGGCGGGCAGTAACCGGCGGGCAATAATAAGCGACGGATCGAAACCTGAGGACCGGATTGAAATGACCCGATCCCGAACGTTGAGGGAGCCGGATCGCGGTGTGCATCGTGCCTCTACAGTAGAACAGACTTCATGCACTACCTTGTGGCGCTGTCGCCAGTGATTGTGCGTACGCTTTTGCGTGGGGAGATTTGGACCCGGGTTGCGTGTGGCGCGGTGTGAGTGTTGAGGTTTGGTCTGTATCGGTGTTACAGCGGACCAACAATGCGAAGAGTTGCGATAGGTGAACAACACAAGCACAGCCGCGTGCTTATATATGTTCCACACACCAGGCCTAATGCCTGTGATATACTGCTCTCTAGACAGCATACACACATCCGTGTGTCCAGATCCTTCTGTTAGGTCTGGTTCTGTCTAGGCCTCTCTAGGCCGTGACACATACCAGCTTCCAGATGTTTCTAGATGCTGAGTCACATTTCAACAGTGAGCGTGTGTTACAATTTACAAGGATAAAGGCGGCAAGGCGGGCAGTTCCGTGAGACCAGCAAGCAGCGTAAGAATACAACCATGATGTGGCGCGGTGTGAGGGTAGACGCGTGTTGAGGTGCGCTGGGGAGTGCTTAAGAGAATCCGGGGGGCTGCCGCTTGTGTTTTGGGAGTAATCTAGGTCAGCAGCAAGATTGCACAGTACTGCGGCTGCGCTTGCTTGCAGTGTAATTGTACGATGCTGGGTAAGTTTTGTTCGTGCTATGTGAATCCACGTTGTCTGCGGTGACCCTGCCTCGCTGACGTTGCCCTTGTAACACATTGGACATGGGGGAACCACATCGATTCAATTGCCTTCAGACTGCCGCTCGGTACTGGTACTCTTGAGTATTTGTACCTATGTTCGTTCCGCAGCGGACATATACGAGGACAGCCTATAGGCTGTTCACATTTCTGAAGCGCGGGTCAGGGGATGCTGTGACTTTGAGGGCCGCCACTGCAGACCGGAAGCTTTGGCATACAAACTAGGCTTGTGGTCAGGTAGCTTGTTGTATGTCGCGGCTCAACACACGATTATACATGCCCAGGGCCCTTGTACTGTCTCGAAAGCATGTGCCCGGCCTCACACCAGCAACTTGATGCTGCATGTCAATCTGATATATCATAGGCTCAGTTGCAGCCCAGTGTCAGAGGCAAAGGAAGTGGCTATGGTGTATTTGTTGGCCAGCCTATGCTTGGGATAGCAAGGCACATCTAAGAATGCAATTCACAAGATCTCGGGCCATTGTATGGCAGAGCCCGGACCCGAATCAACCAACATATGGCAACAACCCGCATCGACGCAAGGAGCAACCACCAACTCGCACTCTAGCCGATGAGGCAAGGCAAACGTGGTACCGTGGCCATGAGTGCGATCTCTTTCTGTCCCTCATGCATGCTGATAGTCAACGAGCTGCCATCTCGCAGACAGTCTCCGCTGGACTGACCTGCACCGGACGGCGATCACGCTTACACAACCACGCATAGCCAGTGATTGACGTTGCATTTGTCGCTGCCAGCGAAGCCGGTGGGTGGCCAGTGCGCGTTTGCCTGTTCTGTACGCTCGAGGTGGTTCGGGAGGTTGCGATTTCCGTTTGCCGCGCGATGGTTGGGCTTACACAGCGGCCCATTAGCATCTATCGCTCCTTGACTTGATACATGATGTGTGCATAATGTGTGAAGCGTTTGCCCGTAAATGCATTTGAACCTGTGGCACTGACAGCAGCAGGCCATCCGCGAAGGCACCCAAGCAGATGAAGAGCGTCACCTGCCACGTTGCCGTTCTGGCTAGGTATCAGCGCTCAGACAGTCACATAGATTTGAAGGTCTTGCATGGGTACTTTGGCTGCGCAAAGAAGCCAAGCATTGATGCAACCCACAGGGCTGCATCTGTGACGCCAGTCCATTCGCGAGATCCACCAATCCATAGACGCCCTAAGACAACCTTGCTCAGGCACCATGCGCGTCTTGATCAGCCTCTTTCCATGTCTCAGTTCCTGATATTTGGGAAGGATCATCAAGACAATGCATTGAAAACAGTACTCAAGTCCCTAAATAGAAGCCAGGGCCGGGCCGCAGAACACAGCAGCAGTACGTTCCTCCAATTTAGTCCATATCATGAATTCGATGGTCGTGATCACGGGTTTGTCCTGACAGTTGGTTCCTGCGAAACCTACCAGGTCATGCCACACTGTCCACAGGTGTACTGCCTTTGGAAGTCAATCGTTCCAGACTCCCGCATCACAAACTGCTATCAAATTGTGAATGCAATGTCATCGTAAGTCCGCTTGAGCGTTGGAACCACAGCAGGTGAGTCCAGCTCTTCAGCGGCATGGGGCATGGCACGGCGCCCACAGCGACCCATTTGGGCGGAAGAGTACCTGCACACCGTGACCCCAGCAAAATCGGCGCAATCTCTTGATGTCACCAGGTCAAATATCATAGACTCTGGTCTATCCGAGCTTTCCAGGCAAAGCGTGGCGCCTGTGCCAAATGAAGATGCGTCGCATTGTTTTAAATGTACGGCTTCCTTCATGCTAGCTGCGGACATACATAATACTGTATCCTCCTTGTACTATCTGTAGGCTGATTTCACTTCGACTTTCGCATGAGATGACCTGCTGACCCATATGCTTTGAAGTCTAGCTGTTAGCATGCCTGCACAGACCCTGATGCTGGAGCACGGGCCATGCACACAATCCTGTAGATGTACTCGGCGCTTGCACATGCTGCAATGCGCCTGATTGGCATACCAGTGTCCACACTATACCTCTGTCTTGTTTCAGCACCTTTGCATAGCAGCTTCCGTAAATCACCGGATTGAACACTTCACTGTCGCCCTGAATCTACGCAGCAAGAATGTCCGTAAAATCCTTCGGATGTGCAGCATATGGACAGCAGGGGATGGCAGTGGCAGGGCAAGAGAGTGTCCATGAGCCACAGCGTTCTCAGTCATCACATGTGGTGATAAAAGATGATCAGCCGCCGAAAGCAGTCCTTCAGAGCGCACACGCGCAAGTGCAAGCCAGTGATCCATCTGCTGTACCACTGCTGCGGCATGCAATGCAGCAGGGCCCGGTTCAGAGTGCAAACGCCGGAAAGAATCACAGTGTCTCTTCGGCTCATTGCGATGCCCTGCGTCCACAGATTGCAGGCTCCTGGATGTCGCTGCTCGAAGCTGCATCTCGGCCTCCTTCCAATTTGCATGGTCATGCCCAACCACTGGGCCGATTTGGAGCTTCTGTCGTGGATGGGTCCGTGTATGCGCCGCATGACGGCCAAAGAGCTTTGCAAGCAGGTATAATGTCTACTGCTCCACAGCTTGGTGGAGTGATGGGCGCTCATCAGCACACAAAAGGTGCACACGCCAAGCTGACCTTGTCAGGCATGGAGGCAAAGGTCAGCCCGCTGCTCAGGCCGCGCGCAGGCGCAGGTCTGTCCGTGCCAGGAAGCATTCGGGGTAGCCCGCACCCAAGAGGTGCTGACCTCATGCACATGAAGCCCATGCCATCTGCAGCCTCAGCAGCGCATCTCCACCAAGCTGAGCCAGCAGTCGCCACCAGCATTGTGCAGACACAGATCGCTTGTCCCAAGATGCCCACACCAAGCCCTGGAAGCCACAACCGGCTATCGGCACTGCAGGCATCTGCTGTAGAGAAGCCTAGGCCCCTGTCTCTATTGGAGCGTGCAAGGGCCCAGCAGAAAGCTGCACCTTTGCTTGATGCCCTGCAGGGTTCTCCACATGACCTTCCAGTGCCACAGCCAACAGAAGATGCCACTGTAGCCGCTGCATCATCCGTCAGCGCACTGTCTGCGCTGTCCCAGGATGTCCCAGCTGCAACCGGTGCCACAGATGTCAGTTCGCCGCAGGCAGCCAAGCTGTCTCTGTCTGCCGATTCCTCGGGTAGGTCACCATTGCTTCAGAACCGCCAGGTTCCAGAGTTTTTGAAGGAGCCAAGCAGCTTCCCCAGGCAGCGATCCCGCCATCGGGATGGGATGCCCAGCAGGACATGGGAGCAACCGACTAGTGCGACAGACCCTTGGGCACATAATGTGCAACCAATGCATGATTCAAAGCGTGTTCACCAGGCACCAGGCTTCCGGCCACTGCGCTCGTCCGCCGTGCACGAAAAACAGATGCAGGCAGACACTGCGTCACCTTCACAGCACATGAGTGCGATGGACATGATCAATCAGATGGTGCAGAGAGACTCCCGAACTGGCCTGCAACAGAAGGTCAGGTGTGTATCTGGGTGGCTGGTGCTGTTGATCAGATTTTATGCGCGTACGCGGTCGTTTTTCACATTCACTCAAGTGCCAAAACTGTCGGCCCCAGGTTGCATGACAGAGAGGGGAAGATGAACTGTATGAAGTGTCTTATGATGGGACACTTTTGCTTGAAAGAGGGTCTTCTGCATCAGTGTTCTTTGTAATTGTTTGAGGAAAGCTCCATGGTCATGCCAATCAGTTCATGTGGAATTCAGGCATGACAGAATGAGATCACAATCCCGTGACACAAAGCACACAGCTCCGACACAGGCTCAGGCTATTACCATCACCGACGACATGACCCTGAGGGACCTTGCCAGAATGCTTCATTTGAGCACCACAGATTTGGATGCAAAGCTAGCAGTTCTTGGAGAAGTGACCGAGTCGGTAGAGGATATGTGCGGCTTGATTTAACTCAATCTTTGCTAGAGCCTGCAGTGAACGTATCCAGCACCCTCACAGCTAGCTTATGTGCTTTCTGCTGGTCATGTTGCTCTCGTCAACGGGAGATCGTGTGCAGAATTTCACCGGATGCAGCAGAGCTGGTCGCCCTGGAGGAAGGTTTTGATGTCGTAGTTGAGTCGTCATCATCCAGTGCAGATGTCCAGCCCCGCCCTCCTGTTGTCACCATTGTTGGCCACGTGGACCATGGAAAGACAACGCTCCTGGACCGCTTGAGAAACGCAAGAGTGGCTGAGGGAGAGGCAGGAGGCATAACACAACATGTGGGAGCATTCTCAGTTCCCATGCCCGCTTCAAAGAGCATGATCACATTCCTCGACACACCAGGACATGCAGCATTTAGGTGCGTTTGCAGTGTCTGCATTGAGCAGCGGAGCAACTGCCCTTGGACGCCGTAGAAGCTCGAGTAGCACCAGCTTGATGCATGTGCCATGCCCAATGATGTTCCACATGCGACATCATTTCGCCATTAGCTTCGGTGTTGCAATGGACGTGGCTCACACGAAGGCTGCACTTGTGCAGTGCAATGCGCGCAAGAGGCACCCAGGTAACAGATATCGCAGTACTGGTGGTTGCTGCGGACGACGGCGTGATGCAGCAGACGCGAGAGGCCATTCGCCATGTACACGGCGCCAAGTGCGCGCTGATTGTAGCCATGACGAAATGTGATCTGCCGGGCGCCCGTCCCGCAGAGGTAGAAGCAGAGCTACTGGCCGAGGGCTTGGAGCTCGAGTCTGCAGGCGGCAACGTGCAGGTGGTGCAGGTTGCAGCCCCTAAAGGGCTGGGACTTTCCGAGCTCGAGGAGGCTATCATTCTGCAGGCGGAGGTGCTGGGTGTCTCAGCTCCAGTAGACACGCTTGCCGAGGGCACAGTCGTTGAGGCGCAGGTGGACCGGGGCCAGGGGCCGCTGGTAACTGTGGTGATGCGCAAGGGAACGCTCAGCATCGGGCAGCCGTTCGTGGTCGGCAAGCAGCACGGTCGTGTGCGTGCTCTGCAGGACCCAGATGGGCGATCTCTGCAGTCAGTGAAGCCGGGTGCGGACTGGCATGTGTTTGTGCGCACGTGAGGCTGGCTAACATGTTCACGGAGGGTGCTTGCACGATGCCGATTGTGCGTTGCAGGTATGCCTGCAGTTGTGTCTGGGCTTAAGGGGCTCCCACATGCGGGAGACTTGCTCCGAGCGGCCATATCTGAGAGCCGGGCACGGGCGGTGGCAGAAGCTCGAGCTGCCCGCTCACAGGCCAGGCATCACACCCGCATGGACGAATTGTCGAAGGACCGCTTCGAAGATGTGGTGAATGAGGACACAGGGGAGCTCAAGCAGTACGCTTCATGTGTCTGGTCCTCAATGTAGTCTCATTGAGCTGTTGCAGGTAATTTTACAGCGTTGAATGCGCTGCTGCAGGATTTTACGGCCGTCGGTACCGCTGTTGCTGCACGCGGATGTGGACGGATCGTTGGAGGCGTTAACTTCGTCTCTACTAGCTTTGAACACAGGCCGAATACTGTTCAAGGTCATTGCCGCGTCTGTTGGACCGCCGAGCCAGAGGGATATAAAAGTTGCCGCGGACGCCGGAGCCCGAATTGCCTGCTTTGGGGTCAACGTGCCTGTGACAATCGAACGGGAAGCCGCAAGGCTGGGGGTGCAGGTGGTACAGAGCAGGTGTGCACCTGACTGCAGTGGTTCGTCTGCTCTACTCTCCATGTGATGCACTTGTGAGCTAGCCAGTGTTCCCTCTGTACTTGATGCCCCACGCTTGTACAGGGTGATATACAAGCTTCTAGACTCATTGTCAGGGATGCTGGTGGACGCTGCCCCGGCGATCAAGGAAGAGGTCGTCACAGGAGAGGTGGAGATTCTAGCAACTTTCAGCACATCTGTGCGCAAGGCTGTATCTGCAAACAAGAAGGTTGCCATCGCAGGCTGCAAGGTGTTCCCCGCCAAGTGCTCGTGTCCGTGTGCAGACATCTGTTGGCTCCTGCTTCATGCTTGAGGTGACCGGCACAGCTGATCAAGCTGTTTCTCACAGAGCATGTGAATGGTTTGCAGGTCGTTGATGGGCGGGTGCGTAGGGATGCATTACACGTGCGAGTCAGGCGGTATGGGGAAGTCATCTGGCAAGGCAAGATTCGCCACCTGAGGCAGGGCAAGAATGACACTGATCAGGTTGGGTCCGGCGTGGAATGTGGCATCATGTTTCACGATTGGGAGGACTTCCAGATTGGGGACAAGGTGGAAGTCGTGGAGCTCGTCTCAAGGCAACCCAGGGTCAAGAGCACCGATACTGGTGCAGTCGTCATCGACGAGTAGCCAAGTCTTGATCATTGCGTATGTTGCGTCAATGGACCAGCACATATTTTGATTGTGGCCGACCAGTACACTGATTTAGTACTTATGGATGGTATAACGTCTTGCAACAGGGAATATGTGGGCGGTGCTTCCCTGTCGCCAACGGTCAAGCATTGAGAGCTGTGGCTGTGCTGATACGCAGCATGGCGTGCATCTGAGTGTGCAGCATAAAGCAGAATGGTGTGTTGCACTTCTAGCTTTGTTGTTCCGCTGATGCTGCCAAGATCTGTGCACCATCAGGCATTTGCTTGTGAGTCCTGCCTGTTTGCTCTACAGGTTTCCTTCAGACACCAGAATATGCATGCAAATGGTGCAGCCACATCACATCACGGAAATTATATGTCGAGATGGCGGCGTGTTCACACATGGTACCAGTGTGCTGCCCGACCAGTGATCTGCGTGTTTTCTTGCCTGAATGCTCACTAGGTGAGCCACCGCCATGCATGGCCAATGGTCCACCGTCGCGTGACAGGCAAACCAGCCCGTAGCCAAGGTTTGAAGCCCGACATGCCTCGTCAAATAATGAATAATGTGCGAGGAGTCACGCGTCTCTGGAATTGCCTGGAATAGATGGTCTGACCATCGTTCACAAACTGATATGAGACGTCGCCGTAGCGGAGCAGGATCGAAGAACTCCCCGTCTTGTGGGAAAATGAATCGTTTGTATCTGCCCTCCACCCATTCAGTATAATTACCATGGGGAAATCTGGCCGCATACATCCGTCGCAGGGTAAGTCTGGCTGGCTGCTGGAAGATGCGAAGCAGATGGAAGAGAGGCTGGCTGAGCTCCGCTTACACATGGAGAAAGAACACAGGGAAAGGCAAAGAAGGCTTGACGCGGGAAGAGTGTGGGCCTCGTCAGATGCTCCCAGGCCAAGTGTCAGCAAGCGGCAGATTGCGGGACGCGGCAATATCACATTGGAGTCTTCGCTGCGGCAAGGTGGTGTTAATAGAGTCATGGCCTTGGGATCTCACACTCAGGGGCGTGGCAGCCTATCACAATTATCTCAGATTGCGGAAGGCTCTGTCAGTCGAGGCCAGGAGGGATCCAGAGCATGCCAAAGGCGTCCGGAGACACCAAAGCGTAGACATGAGACTCTGAATCAGGATGCGTCCTCACTAGCGGATGGAAGCTTCGATGAGGATGAGTCCAGGCAATCATTTCTGGCTGCGTTGGATGCATGGCGAGGCGAGATCAGGAATTCACATGGAATTCGCCCAGTAGACACTTCCAGTGCCACTGATTCCCCGCCATTCGGTGCTCATGGACGAAAAGCAGCGAATGGAACTGGTATATCTGTGTTTCGAAGGTTGGTTTTGTTGAGGGCCATGGAGAAGGCTGGGGATGCTGCTGCAGTCGAGGGCCAATGCTGCAATTCCAAGACCACAGCTCCGCACAATGGCGCGCCTACCGTGGCACGTTCCGCAACTCAGAGTGCAGGGCTCGAAAGGAGTCTCAGTTGTGGCATGTCAGAAGCATTTCGGTCATGCGCAACGGAACCAGTGACGTGCTCACAGGAATGTGCAATGGTCACCACAATTAACAAAACCCCCTGTGCGGATGTTTTAAGAGATGAAGACATCATCATTATCTCAGTCATGGATGTTGATCCTCGCCAAGCGCTGACTTCTGGGACTCGTCTGCCCGACACAATAATCTTTTCACGCTGATGTGGCTTGTGCTGACCTTCTACATGTGAGTGGCTACATAACCATGTAAACCTGATCCACGCTACGCCACAGGATGGACTAAACGGTGAAAGGTAAGAAACATAGCTACGAGATGAACTTGTTGAGCTATGGTGGGTACAATTTCAGAGTCTGTCTCAAAGCCTTGTCAATACGAGGATCAAATGATTGCGCTTGATATGGCACGATGAACGGCTGTCCACCACTGCTTCACATTCAAGCAGTCCTGCAGCAGTAGCACACACGAGATTCCATATAGAGGCCTGTACATCCGAGATGAAGCGTCCAGTGACAGCTTGCAAGGACACACACACACACACACACACACACACACACACACACACACACACACACACACACACACACACACACACACACACACACACACACACACACACACACACACACACACACACACACGCGCGCGCGCGAAAGCGAAAGCACACAATGTGCTCAGCAACAAACTGCTTGACAGATTCTGCCATGGACCAGCATACAAAACATGTCACAGTTTGAGCAACACTGCCACAGGAGTGGTGTGGTCTCTGTATGGCACATGTGCAGAGTGTACCATGGAAAAGCCGGGGCAGCTATTAGCGGCTTGCCTTGAGGATAACATGTCATCAAGTTCGGGCCCAGGCGGCCATCAATGGCTACAGCATGCTATTTACGCAGGATCTGGTGACTTCTGGGTGTCTCACACGTGCTACAAGCCACAGCGGCCCCACCATGCCACAATACAGCTCCATGGGGACCTACTGTCTAAAACCCGAGTTTCACCCTACAAAGCATGTCCTTGACAAGGCCTCTTTCCTGCGCTTGTGTTGGGCCTTTCTGCCCTCTGCACCACTACGGGATACTCCTGGGGCGCTGCGCTCAAGTTGAGTCTGGAAGGACCGGATCCCTCCGGAGGGCAACTACGGAACGGCCCTTATGTTGGCAAACCAACGCAATGTGAGAGAAGGAGCTGGGGTGTGGCCCTTGGACGGTCCAGTGGTGCTCTGAATCATAAGTAAAGGAAAGACGGAGAGGCAGGTAGCATCGCAAGGTGCGCGCACTACACGAATAGGAACAGGAGCATCACCCAAACAAACCATCGCCGTCAATATTCCCAGCAAACCACACCAAAACCACTTTCCAGAAACACAACCTGCGCACGCCAGTACACTCCACACCCGCACCTGCACACATGCAGAACACCCACACCCGCATGCACCCACCCCACCGCACGTGTGGCCCGGGCGGCCAGACACCAGCACCCACCGGCTCCCAGCCACCGCCAAGCAAAAATACTGCCAAGGGCACCCCGTCCCAGCACCCACACCCATACCCCCTACCCACCTCCGCGATGATGCAGGGCCGCCCACGATTGGCCCGCGACACGCCCTAACTCCAGATGCGCTGCGCGCTCAATCCATTGCCAATGCCGTGGCACGTCGGCAGTGTGCCTCATGCAGGACGTCTTGGCGACAAGCGCAAAGAGCCCCCGCAATGGCGCCCACCGGATACGAACAAGCAGCAGAGACCTTGAGGAGGGTACGGAACGCGGGGGGGGCCGCCGCTCAGGCCTAGTGGCCAATGGGCGGCGAAAGGTCGCCGGACGGGGCCGCAAGTCCCGTCAGACATGATCCCATGCCCTGGAGCGGCGTCTGAGGGAGCGTGACGCCGCTCCAGGGCATTATTGCCTCGCCCGCATGAAATGCCATCAGCGGGCCAGCAGCATGCTCCAGAAGGCCACCGCGCGGCACAGCGTTGTAAGAATATTGCGCACTGCTCACACTGTTCTCTGTGTGTGGCATGCGATGAATCTGTGACAGCTCTGTGGGTCTGAGGGAATGTGAGAGGGGATGTGTGTGAGAGGCTATGCATACACATGCACAATTGAGTGCAGGAGATCCACAGCACGATTTGAAATTGGCTTGTGAGTTTCAAAGGACATTTGTTCTGGGGTCCATTGTGCTGGTGGGAGACCCAGCCTGGGCCATGGATGCGGTTATGGCGGCGCTAGGATCACAGTACTACCTGCCTTGCTGTATTTGTGACCGCCCATAGCTGCAGACGTGTACACGTGATATGCAGCTTCATAGCAGAGGATCTTTAACAAGGCCGTATAATCAATGAAACTCGGAGCTCGCTGCAGATTCTTCTCAAAAATTGTTGAGAGGCCAAGCGGGCACCACCCCCAGAGAACTGGCCAAAGCACTAGAAACTAGGTCGAACGCAACAAGTGTCTATGAGGCTCCTCCGTCGAAGCCAGCCAAGCGTGATGCTTGCACCTCTGATATATGTGGCACGCATTCGCTTCATCTTTCTACATTTAAAATATCCTCACGGACCCTGCGTCTTAGTTTTGCGTCTGTCGGAGAAGCTCTTGATCTCGGCGTTCGTCTTGCTTTCCCAAAACTTGTCTTGCATTGCACCAACAATCATGAGCATGGACGTAAACGTAGCTGTCGTTGGAGATGAAGGTGTTGGGAAAACATCGCTTATCCTGTCTGCCACCCAGCGAAATTTTAGACCCGGAGAGCCTATCACAGCACTGCCGGGGACAAGCGTCAAAGTGAAATTGGCGAATGCAGACTGTAGATGCATATGCCATGATTCTACAAGCCGTAACATGGAGGAGGTGAATACCGTCATCCGAAAATCTGATGTCGTCCTCCTGTGTTTCAGCATGGCAGGACCCATGTCCCTTCATTCTGCGATCTACACTTGGCTCCCCCACATTAGTAAGATTGATAATCAAATACCAATACTAATTGTTGGATGTCGAGAGGACCAGGCTATCGTTACAGAGGCCGAAATCGCTGTGCGTCCTGCCAATCAGAAGACTGCTGATGTGCTGTTGCTCCAGTTTGGTGCCAGGAGATCACTACATGCTTGCCAGAGGAATCTTTCAGTGAAGTGCGCGGTACGTGCAAGGTATGCAGCAGCTTGATGCGAGCGTCAACCAAGCAGCGAATCTGGTCCGCTATGACAAGTGCTCGGCTATGCACCCAGACACCACTGCTGAAGTCTTCCAACATGCATGTGATGCATGTGTCAATCCTATGCTGCCGCTGTACCACCATGTTCGCGAGCGGTTGCGATCCACAGCGATTAGGGCCTTCAACAGAATATTTGATATTGTGGACGAAGACAGAGATGGCGCCCTCAGCGACACGGAGCTCAACCAGTTTCATGTCTTTGCATTTGGGCGGCCTCCACGTGTGGATGAACTGAATGGGTTGAAGCAGGTGCTGAACCCTACATTGCTGCAAGTTGTCAACTTCAGGAGTGAAGCATATGTGTCCTAAGTGCAAGGCACCACTGGCTAGCCATGTTCGCGGTGCAGCAGAAGAGAAGGCCGTGAGGCTGAGCTGTATGCAGGCATTGATGGAGCGGGCACCAGATTCGGTCACAACTCTTGGTATTACCCGTAGTGGATTCATGCAGCTTCAAGCTATGATGATTCAGCAACAGCGCCTGGACATATGCTGGAACATGCTTCGCAGCTTTGGCTACAACCGCCAGCTCATCCTTGATCCAGCGGTGTATCAGTCTATACCTGAAGGACCTGGCAGTGTGGTGTGCTCGAAGATCATCACATGTGTGCGACCAGTGTGATGCATCCCCTGCTTCAACAGCCTGCCCAGTCTCTGTCCTGGCATGTGCAAGGTGGTCAAAGTCAGAACTTCACACTAGGGCCTGTCACTGAATTGACTCCATGCACATCGTCATAAAGATCTTTCATGCATGGAGACAATGGTCTCTCATGCAGTATCCGATGCAGGCCAAGGAGCCTTTCTTGTGTGCAGGGAATGGTGTGCATGCTGTCCGCCACAGCGGTCGAGTTTTTGAAATCTATCTTCCGTCATCGCTGTACATCAAACAATGTCTTTCCAGTTGACCTACTGCTGCAAGACACCGGCCCTGCCAGCTTGTTTCACAATGCACCGCTTGCGACATCTGCTGACGAGCTTCCCCTCGGGTGGGCAAACATACGGCAGCTGCTTGTGAGGAGTGCGGATCCGAGGTACCTGCCGTTGGAATCATTTCTGAGCATCTGGGCATACTGTGCAATGATGAACCCTCGGAAAAGCGTGATGGCAATGATGTACTTGGGGTACCCAGATGGATATGGCCGGTGCGACATGACCTTAAATTCATGCTTGTCCTGGAAATTATGCTGTACTACAGGCATCTCGTTCATGGCTGACCGGCAAGCCCATCTGACAAGGTCATCGCGTCCAGGGAGAGACATGTTCTCGGCAAGACAGCAGCATCACAACTACTTGTGTTTACACCCCGGCGCAAGCAACCTAATGTGCAGCCAGTCTCACAGCCCATCGATTTGGGCATTCGTGTTATCAGCTGCCTGCTGCTTGGCAGTCCAGGATGTGGCAAGAGTCACCTATTGGAGCTACTTTCTGGCTGCCCACAAGGAAGACTGCAGCATTCCGATATTCTCAAAGCAGCACGGCTGATTCCGGGACATGGCAAACATTCAGACACAGTATGCAGTACCAGCACAATTTAGTCATGTGAGAAGAGCTGTTGTGGTCCCAAGAGTGCCCATGCTAGCTCAGTCTTCTGTGTTCTGATGCCCTGGTATATGCTTGTTTTGTTGCAAGTATCCACTTGTGCCCCAGTGTGCGACTTTTTCCAAGGAGCAGATGTATGCAGCTGCTGGTGATGCATGAAGTACCGATGGCGACAGCGGAGGACCTCTGCATTGCTGCCTTGAAAGACCATTCAAAGCAAAACATGCTAGTGGAAAGCGACATCATGCTGTTTGGATTTGACTCCGTTAGTTCGGAGTCATATGCACAAGCGCGCTCGCTGCTTGTTTCATTATCCGATGCCAGCAACAACATAGTACCGGTGGCGCTAGTTGGCTTGAAAGCAGACCTCGGAGTGTCGAGCGATATCACTGCAATGGTATGTCCCTACGACGTTGTGTACTGACCTGTACAGAGTAGATCATTCACAGCATGCTGCGTTTTGCAGGCAGCAGCTGACTGCGAACAGCTCAAGGTAAAGCTACTCAGAGGCCTGAGCATCGAAATGACTGATGCTGTGTCACAGGATGATGAGCAGTCTCGAGCAAGAGATTGGGCATCACAGGTAGTTGAGCTGGCATGCCATCCCGCGGGCAATATTGCCATGACCCCGTCTGTGGTAGCAAAACGGGTCCGGACTGAGACAATGTGGCGTTACACGAAATATTTCGGGGCTACTGCTGCTGTGATCGCAGGCCTGGGGATTGCATACCAGGTGTATCATCACATGAGCGTGCAGGCCAGTCACTCTCGTCAAGACAGATCTGTCGGCCAGAGTGCTTCAGAGCCGCGTCAAGCGCGGACGGGAACATCTGTATGGACACGATAGTCCTGTCGAGATTGCCTGTGCGCACACTTTGTTGGTGCCCTGTCTTCAGTTTTTCACTTGAATTCATTTGTCATTCTACTAGTGACTGTGTCAGGCTCTAGCCTAAAGTTCAGATCCTGGGTGATTTCTATGATCCAACGATGCGCTTGTACCTGCCAAAAGGACATGATGCTGGTGTTTTGTGATTTAGCAGCACTCCACTTGCTCCACCGACAGTGTATGGCTGTCTTGCAAGCACCATTGACACTGCATGTGCCTCGCCTTTGACATTCGTATCTTCATAGTGCACGCAAATGCAGCCAACAGCGTGATTGAGGCACGAGTACTGCAATGAGAGTGAAGCTTGCGCAGCATTCATGTACCATGCACTGGGCAAGCTGGCACTCCTCAAGTCATGACATTGCGCCGTATGTGTGCACAATTAGGTGTAGCCATTTTCACAGCACCACTGTGTGAACACCGTGGCTTTGAGGCCAAATGGAGCATGCAGCAAGATATGTGACCGTCGGCGGCATGTGCAGCCTATCATGTTGAATGAACTATCATATGCAGAAGGTAAGAAGGGACATCCACATTGTATACTTGAGACAAAATTCATCTCAGTTTTGTGCCCTACCTGTATGTGGGGTGTACATCGTAGAAAGACTCTCAATGAATGTGCTCACCGTTTTTTCAGCGCATGTGCACCTGCCACAGCATTCCAGACAGGCCCTTGCATGATACTAAGGATCGAACACACATTTCGATGACAGCAGAAGTGCAGGCATGGCACACCCAAATGCCTCCACAGATTCCCCACACATAGACAAAGGATACCCACAAGAGACCTACTGCCACACAAACATGCTCACCTCCCAGACACAGTCACGTCCCCGCCAGGTAGACACAACATCCGGCACGAAATGAACAGAAGGCACTATCACGCACCCTTGTCAGTCGCCATGACGCGTAGCGTCAACCCCGCCAAAACTGCCTAGTCCCCATCTGCACTAGCAGGATCCGCAAGTAACTCGCTGTTAACACTTCCGTTAACAGCGAGGCAGGGTCAACCGGGGGGGGGGGTGGCCAATTGGCCACACCTGTGCCATGTCTTCAGCCTGCACCATCGTCGCTCTGAAGTACATTCAAGCCCAGGCTCCTCACTTCAGGACTTCACCACCGTATCACCCGGCAAAATCCAATGGCGGCAATCATCTGTGACACAGACATAATCCACGCTACCCATGAGGTGCACTGCTTTGGAAGAATACTCTGCATGATCGCCTCAACCTACTGCCGCAGGGGCACGCAAAGGCTAAGGATTATAAGGCGCCAATGTCCTCTCAGGAGTACATGGCTGTATCTTGCTGCACGGCTTTTCGTGGCAAGTGGGCACCCCATAGCAACACGCCGTGCCGGCAATACTCGTGTGGGAAACAATGCGCTCCGCTGGGCATCATTCAGCCTCAACGCTATGAGATCCTTAAGCCAAAGGCAGTCCACGATTCATGGCGCATATTTGGATCCGGGCAGGCCCATGACTTCTAGGTGAGCGTGGGATCTGCAGTGGCGCCTTTCAGCATGACTTTGTCAAATTGTCAACAGTCATGTCTCCGCTGTCAATGTGCCGCTGATCAATGCAATGGCACATGCACAGAGCCGCACGCAAGCGGCTGATCTACAGACCACCACACTTATGACCTTCAACACACCGCTGCGTGTGAATCCTCATCTCACCCCAGCCGCAATGAGCTTGAACGATCGTGGTATCCGATGTCACCTCAAGCTCGCTTGCCAGAATTCCCCCGCCCACGAAAATCTAATTTCAACTGACTTAGGTGTTATGCCACGCAAATACACCTGGTAGCCAGGCCAGCCTGCATCTCTGCAGAATGTATGCATCGACGCACCGCCGTGGCGCGTTCACATTCAACAGGTGGACCAAACATGACATCATGAACCATGTCATTCTTCGAGAGGCGCACAGCAGCACTGCCTTGCTGGGCAAGGGACGTGTCGAAGGCATGTTGCACGACATTATCTACTGTACATCAGCATCACAGGCTGGGCACGAATCTGACGAGAAAATGAAGGTGTGTTTGCAAATAGGTCTGAGTGAGCCCGGGCTGAAATTTGAAGCACCAAGAACGAGATTGTCACTGCGCTTTGCAGCGGGCGCACTGTGCGAAGAACGGCAACGTTCCATATCTGTTCTGTGTTCAACGTGAACACTGCAGTTTTATGCACTGGTCTGACGCGAAAGCTTGTGTGCGACTCATGCACAGCAAGATGTTAGGCTCACAGATGACACAAGCTCGGGACATTGCATTGCAGAAATTCAAAACAGACTGTGTAGCATTGCAACAGTCAACCGGACCCACTCGACCCGAGCATGCTCCCGAGACACAGACTGAAAACACCTGGCGTGAGAAGCATGTGCATAGTGCCCATCGGTGCAGGTACGCGTGACTCGTGTCTCAGCGTGTGTCTGTAGGCAAACCGCTCGTGTGGCGTGGGTAGCCAAAAATGACGGCAGAAAGATGCGTGCTACAGCGCGTTTGCTCGGGATGTATCGTTACGTACGCGTTGAGGCAAGTGTAAAGCGCAGACCTACGAGCCGTGAATCAATCAGTGGAAGCACATGTGATGCAGTACCGTTAGGAAATCTGTCAGTGAACGCCATGGCAACCTGGGCTGCCAAGTTGGCAAATGTTAATGACGATCCTCAAAAACAAATCTCTTCAACGCCTGATGACGAGCAAACCGTTGCCATACTGGATGCAAATGCGATCATCTCCTTGGGCGAGCAAGCACTCACGCTTGGCGACATCCTGGTGACGACCGAAGAAGTGGCAGCGGAAGTTAAAGACGCGGCATCACGGGCTTCACTAGAGAGGCTGTGTATCATTCGGCGCGCCCCGACGGACGACGCTGTGCGAGCCGTCGCCGGCTTTGCCAGCAAGACTGGCGACTTGCATCAGCTGTCATCTGAGGACGTGCTGTTACTGGCGCTGGCGTACACCTGTGAAGCTGAAATATATGGTATATCCCACTTACGCAAGCTGCCTGTCACCGTCAGGGCTCACACACGCCGTCCAGCTGCGACACGAATGCCGGGCTGGGGCACCACCAGCAATAACGAAGAGTGGGAGGCAATCGACAAAGTCCAAGATACAGGTATGTAAGGGCTGATGTTTACTGTGCAAATTCGTTTTCCTGATTTTGCCTGGAACAGTAGCCGTGAATGCAGATGATTCGGTGTCTGCCACACCTAGCCGCGCTGCAACGTCTTCTGTGTCGAATCAGCCGATCTCCACGCAAGCTGAGGACGTTGACAACACCTGGGAAGTTGCCAAGCGAAGCAAGAATGCAGCAAGAAGAGCGAAACGGAAGGTCTGCTCAGCTATGCTTGTGCTAAGTGGATGCTGCCAGTTGCCTCCCGGAACTGTCAATTGCGTGCGCCATCCAGGCTGAGGTCCGAGCCAAGCTGGCCGCGACCGCTCTTGATGCACACCTCGGAGATCATGCCTGCCCGACTGAGCCGAAAGCTGCCCGTGGTGATGAAAGCCCGAGTGCTGATGATAGATCTGAGTCTGATTCAGATTCGAATGGGCAGGATGCAGAAGCTGGTGGTGCAGAAGTGGTCCTGGATTCCAGTGCTTCCAGGGTTTGTCTAGTGACTTCTGATTTCCCAATGCAGGTAAGGCCATTCCATATGCCTTTCCGCATCTATTGTTGTGAACTTGATGCATCATATAGTGTGCCACGTATGCAAGGTCTACGATTGAGTTAGCACTGGTGTTTGCAGAATGTAGCCATTCAAATGGGATTGAGGCTCCAGTCAAAGGGTGGTCGGAGCATCACGAACATTCAGCGGTCGGTCCTACGATGTGATGCATGTTCTCAGGTTGTCAAGTCCCAGAACAAAATGTTCTGTCCCGCATGTGGCCATGCAACACTTTCTCGTGTGTCTGTTTCCATTGGACCAGATGGCGCCGAGCATTATGGGGTTCGTAATAGACACACATTGAAAGGGACCAGGTACGATTCTGTTGACATTGGCAAGCGTATTATGAAAATCCGCCGACCCTGTTAGACAGGCGAAGCAGTCGTGCAGATTTTCATTGCCAAAGCCAAGAGGTGGCAAAGGCGCGCCTATACCAATCCTCTCCGAAGATGTCTACAACTCGAAAGTGCGTCGGTCAAGGACAAAGCCCAAGCCTTCTGCTGATCCGCTGGAAGACTTGACGCTTGGAGAGTACAAGAAGCATGCACCTCACTCACGTGGGGTTGCAAAGGGCCTTTCATATCTGGTGACTGGACCAAGCAAAAACCCCAATGAAAGACAGAACATGCCGAGGTCCAACAGGCGACGATGATGGTCGTGCACTGGCAGTTTCGGTCTGGTAATCACGATCGGTTGTAGTGTCGCGTTGCATGTGCTCCTGCAGCTGTCGTGTCCCAGAAGCTTCCTGACACAAACAAAGTGTCATGCATTTCAGGATGAATCCTAATGGGCCACCAGCTATGTTGTTGTTGTTGTCGCTGTACATGTCACACACCGCGGTAAATGAAGCGACGTTCCTAGCACGACGTTTCAATGCACGTGTATATTGACACTTAGTACTGTAAGATGACTTCACACTCGCAGAAATCTTCATCTCCGACTGTGCAGGTATCGTTCAGCCGGGAAACACAGCGGTTGTGATGTTGAATACCCGTTCCAATCACGAAACCTATCTGAATGAAAGCCATGTCACGCCGGCACTCCAAAACGCCTTACTCTCTTTGTTCTCGCGGCCAGTTCTCCCTGGTGCGGGATGCTTTCTTTTTGTGAGCGGCACACCAGGCTGCGGACTTCTCGATCAAGAATCAACGCATTCATATTGCAGAAAATCCGTACTATTTTCTGGCAGACTTTCTACTTGCTTACAATGATTTATCACGTCCACACCTTTTCGCTGGCTTCACAGACGACCTGCTTGCAAGCAACGCAACACTGGAGGACCCTTCCAAGGGTATTTTCAGATGCGCCGACTTCGCATTTGGCCTGCCTCACATGGTCCTCCTTTGCACCAACTCTGGTATCCGAGGCACGTTCAAAAACTTGTCCTTGCGCACGTGATTTTTTGCTGGGCCAGCTCATGATTTATACATGTTGCAGCTTTGCATCATGTATGCCTCCACAGTTTGTCAGATGCGCTTTTCTGCCAAAGCCCATCTCCACGGCAGGCAGACCATAAAGGGAACATCATTCGAAGCATTTGCAGCATCAGTGGCAATGCTCTCATCTATCAGCCGGGCTGGAACATGTTCCCTGCAATTCACATCCGCTCAGATGTTCTCATATCCTCCAACGTGATCGATGATGCCATCGATGCTTTCTCGCTTTCAATTCTCAGAGACTGTCGTTCAGTTAAACGCATGCCATTGAACACCTGGATTGATGTGAAGATTCTTCCTCCGGTCGACGATCCAGCAAAGCCACATGTACAGTTGATGACCTCTGTTCAGATCGAGAGAGATACAGCGAAGTTCATGCTCATGGCACGAAAGGCAGTCCTATCTTCCCAGGTACGCTTGTGTGAATCTAGTACCATGTCTGGGTCTTCAGGTGGCAGGCACGTCTCAGATGATCATGTTGCTGAATGAGTGCAGGCAATTCAAGCATCATTCGTGGTTCCTGTAGACCTTCCCTCTACACTGGTAGAGTCCGGTGATGCAACTACACTGTTTGCGCACACTACCAAAACGTTTCATTTGCATATTCAGTCTGTGGATTCCAAAACAACGTTCATAGATGCAGAGAGCATAACGCACTACACAGATCCTCCTTTAGAAGCTGCCTTCACTGGAGTCTTTCTGGATGGTGCCTCCGTGCGCATGTACCTGGCTCTATATGGTAATCAGCACGGCAAGCCATATGAATCTGATGCCAAACATGTGAACGCGAGCATGATGCTGGCAGAATCGCGCTTTGCCTTTGCTTCGGGTGTGTACTAGTGCTGGTAGCTGCCCCTGTAAGCGACCATAGGGCTGGTATGTAAGCGAAGAAGCTTTTGATGGTGCATCAGAATGCAGGGCAGTACATGCGTGGTCTGTGCAAGTTCATGCACCACGCTTTACTTTGCAGCCCTGCTTTGACGCAGGCTGTTGGTGAGGGCACTGAGCTGCCCAGGTGGCAGAGAATTCTGTCTGGTGGTACAAGCGAGGTCCCAGCGAAGGTCCTGCGAAGTGTACTGACGGTCATGGCCTCGTCCTGTTCACAACTGACATGCCTGGCTGATTCGCTGTGGTGCATGTCAAGGTCATTTGCAAGGGTTATGGACACACCCAATGTAGCAGACAAACAACAGGTGGGTCACCAGCTCAGCAAAGACATGGCAGGGTTCTGGTGAGTATGTGGGCCTCACAATTGTGTGCAGGATCGAAGACATGTACTGCTGCAACTCACCTCTTTCACTGCAAGGTTGTGCCAAGTTGTGGAACGCCTGATGGCCGGAAGTTTGCTTAGCGGCTTATCGGTCCTGGCTGGAGACATAGCGAGGATATTGGTGCATGCCTCCCATACGGCAAACAGCAACGCGGCGCTGACCAGAATGCAAACTAATGTGGCATTGTTGGAGGAGCTGGTCCAAATGGCAGCTTCGACAACTGCTTCTGCCATCTTGTTACATTGTAAGGAGCTGAAAGCAGCTCTTGATAAGGCGGATATCCTCAGGAACACCACATTTAACAAATCAGCATCAGATGGTGCTGCTTCTGTGGAGCGGGGTCTACATGTACAGGTGAGACGGTCAGACCTGCATGTCTCGCTAGCTGTCTGTGAAATTCTTTATTGATCCGGTATGCACATGTCATCGCGCTTGCACACTGTATGGCTGTGTATGGTCACCAAACAACGACGCAGCATCATCATGACAAATGGTCGCTCACATGCGTTTGGTTTACGGTGACGTTTATGTACATATGTCCCAGCCATAACCCTTTTCTTCGTGCACTGAATGTGGACCATTCACAATTTGTCCATGCTTGTGCTGCTGTGAATTAGGCAGTGGTCCCTACGAACACAGGCTTCGCTATGTGTGATACTTTGGTAGAAGGGGGGGATGTACAGACCTTATCGTGCATGGCACCGGCCATGGCGAAAGATCGCTCAGTAGTGGTGCTCGTGCGAAGCACAGAATCTGTGGGATGTTGATTTTGTTGATGCATGGCCGATGGTGACCGGCGTCAACATCTTCATGCCGGTGTCAAGTTCTTTAACCAAGCAGGATGCACGCATTAGAGAGACCTTGGCAGGGCGGCTGCCGGACACCCTGGCGGCAGAAGGAGTGCAGCTGCAGTATGCCGTTGATGCCCGCTTGGACGAACTGCTGACCATTGTCTTCACAGCTGCCACTGCACCACCGCTTCTGGGCAACCCATTCTGCCGTGTCTTAGATGCGGTCCGCAGGCAAGCCGCAAACACCGAGCTTTGGAAAGCCTCATGTGGCATCTTACAGGCACAGATCACCAACGACATCACAAGAGTCGGCCCATGTGACAGCTTTGTGTATGCCGGTGCGAAAAAATCATCGCAACAAGATCGCACCCATCTGGTCGATCTGCTATGTTATTCCTCCGTCATCATTGCTTGGAATCACCCACTGAACAGCCTACACGCCAGCGATGTGCAGGCAGGCCCAGTAAAGCTTGCATCATTTCATGGAAAGCTGAGGCAACACATCATAAATTCAAGACACTGTGGACTGATCTGCGCCCCGGAGAGTTGGAAAAGGCAGTGGTGTATGGCTCATATACGGCCGTGCAGTATGCTGATGCAGTCATGCTGCAGCGGCTCGCCGAATCAATCCCGCACCTCATGTGCGGGGTTTCAAAGCAGGCTGTATGATCCCACACATCAATGATGAGCACGGGATGAGATAACATACACATCAAGACTAGTGATGCAGGAAAGTTGTGAAATTCAGATGACATGCGCTTTTTTGGGGGATACCGCACTGAGCGGATGTATGGACTGGGCCAACACGCAGGACATGGTATGGGTCTACATAGCACACATAACGTAACTGATATGCATCAGCACAAGACAGCTTGACATGACTGTAGATCCAATCGTCTGTGCTTCGAGCACAGCAGCAGTCTATGTGGTACCCTTTCTACAGCAGCCGCTTCAGCCATGTTAATGTTGAACATGCCTACTTTGTCGAAGGCCCATTGCTTTCTGATGCAGCTTGTGAAGGGTTCACATATCTCTGGTCCAACCTGCAATCACTCTTGAACACTGGATCATACTCCTTAGTCTTCCTGTCAGTACGCTGCCTTCCGCTTTGTGCACATGCTTTTCCTTGTGCTCTAGCTTTTCGCTACCGTGATCTGCCCTAGTGTCAGGGACAAGGAGTGAGTGAAACGGTATTACAATCGCCCCGAATGATGGGCAAGTCATGCAGTTTGCGGGCCGTGTGATCGGTCAAAACTCATTTGCCGATATGCAAGAGGATACATTTAGACTCTTGCGGCAACATGTACTGGGCTTATTTGCCCCACAGTTAGTTCAAGGGCAGGTTGAAGTGTGCAAAGTTTTGATTTGTGTATCAGTTGCTGGCAGGCAAGTCCTGCCAATTATGTTGTCGTGCCAGATGCAGTGTGCAGGCTTGACCAAAACTCATCACCTCGGTTCCGTGCGCTTCAGGTATTATTATAACCCTCAATAGATCATGTGTGCACGATCGCAGCACGATTTCACATTTCGATTCTAATGAAAGTATGCAGACCAGACAGACATGCTCACTGGAATGATGAGGTATATGGCCGGATTTTTGTCACCTACGATGCAGCAGTCAAATGGTGGCTTCGTCACAAGGCCCGGGGTTGCCCATCACATCCGTTTCATTTGAACAAGTTCATTACTAGGGCTCGACACAGAGCACAAGAGCTCGCTGCATTTAGCAAAGACTACCTTGCGGCTTTGACCTGTGCAGCCATGGCAGAGGCTGCATCACAAAATCATCAAGCTGTGGTCGTGAAAACCAGGCATGCTCACACACATCAGGCCTGTAGGGAGTTGTGTTCTTTCATGCATGCAGCCAACATGGAAAATATAGGACCAGTCCGTGCTGGCTAACACGAGGCACTCAGTGCTGTGAGGTAGAAAATATGTTCAGGCCGCTCGCAAAGGCCGCGCGTGAAGTCTGCTGTATAAGGATGCATGTGAAAAGTCTCCGTTCCATGCTGAAGCACTTCACCCGTGGTAACCACGAAAAATTCTTTTTCAAACACAAGCTTGAGTCAGCTATGACTCTGTGCATGAAGCTGAGCACAACTGGACAATGCTGCCAACTTCAAGGTCAGCATTCTGATGTAATCTTTCATCACAGATGGTGTGCCATATGAGACCTCAATCGGACGGTGTCTGTGCAGGAGTTAGCATCTACGTGACATCATTGGTGGACCGTCTGAGCTCACACCTGACATCCCCATTGCCTGCAGTAGAACTGGACACACTCCTGCGCAGTCTTGAGATGTGTGTGAATTGTTGCGAAATCTCGTGTTCGTATGCATCTTACATGGCAGTGCAGAATTGCAGCAGCAGTGTGGACACACATGTTCCTTACACATCCACTCCGTGACTGCTCACAATCGGACAACTTTAAGACAACTTGGGTAGATCTAGTATAACATGCTATTATTCGTTCGTAGAGAAAGACAATGTAGTGTATAGTCAGTCAGTGTTTCATGTGTAGTAATTGCTATCGTGTGTGCCAATCTACCATGCCAAATCACTGATATGCCAAGCAAGAGAATACGGGACGGCAAGATATGGCACTTGCGGGATTGGCAGTCGTATCACGTGATGGGTTGATCACTGTGATTTTGGGCCAACACACTCAATGAAGCCTTGCAGGCGTTCATAATTACACATGGCACATACCGCAATCATTTCAGTCTGGGCTGCGAGTATCTCAGACCTCATCAACGGCTTTCTGGAATTCGCTCTCAGCAGTGCAAAGGGCCCTGTGGATTGCAAGTAAAAACATTTGCCTGTTACTCTCAGGAGGGTTTGACTCTGTCGCCACACCCAAGGCGGATATCTGGACCCAAATTTCGACGTCAGTGGAATGACCCAGGCTGGGAACGACATCAGCATGCAGATCAGTGAATCAACTGCCTAGAGGACCCGTACCTTGACAACGATCTCTCCAGATGCTGTGAGGGAGCAGACATGTGCTGTTGCTGTGTTTCTTACTATGTTTGGAAGAATGGAAAGCCGTACAAGCAATGTCTTGATGACGCTCTTTGCATAATCGTCGAATGATTGCATTGGTTGATAGTGCGCTGGTCTTTTCAATGTAAATTCATAGGTCATTACGTGCTTGATTTTTTGTGAAGCTTTGGATCTTGCTCGCTGCACACACGTATGCAGTAAATAGCAAATCAGTGTGTGCAGCCCAAATCACAGGCTCTTAATGAGTACACAGAGATTCATCAGAAGTTCTTGTCCAGTGAAGTTGACTAACTCAAAAGCAAAACACAACCAGCACTAACCTGTCAGTATACAAGAGCAGATTCGGACTGGCCAGGTGCAAGCGGAATTTTAGTGACAGTGTTGCGTACGCTGACTCTCGAGGGATCCTGGTCAATATTAGTGATGATCATATCACTAAGCATCTTGTTGGGCAGGGTCACGGTGTGTGATGCTTCGTCCAAGAAGGTCGTCCGGAGAGGGCTTATGTTAGCAATAGTGCCCTGAGCAATGATGGCAGCTCCGCTTCTTACAGAAACTGCGTCACCGATGACAAAGGGTCTGCACAGATGGAAATCACCTTAATCTGCTGATGGCAACAGAGTGGAGAGGCTCAAGTATGCAGAGCAACTGACCACAGTTTGCAAGCACCCCGGTCAAGCCTGAGCAAGCCCGAGCACTGAGTAGGACCTGTGCAACAGGGCCATGGGTCCAGGTCTTAAGCGCACCGGGTGATAAAAATTGATACACCACTAACCAGGTTCAGTAGTAGAGCCTGTGACGCAAAGCCGACAACAATCCCTGACACTGACCCGAGCGTCAGTAGAGGGCTGGGATCTAGTCCAACCAATCGAAGTGACCCGATAACTGCTGCTCCGACAATGACCCAGGATGCCAGAGAATTGGCCGGTAGCAGAGCACGCCGGATGTTAGCAGCCGTTTCGGCCTGCAGCAACAACTGTCGCTCAGTTCCGCCCATCCGCTGGTTCTGGGTTTGTCCAGATCTCCACAGGGAACACAGTGCTAAAGCTGGGGGTGTCAAGGTGAAACTAGGCTTCCCCAAGGAACTCGAGACGCTGTGTTGTGCTGGATACAGCTCGAACATATGTCATGGGTTCCTCAGCCCTGAGTTATTGATGGCAAAATCATTCGAGCAGTAAACAATGGCAGGGGAATTGAAGCAGAAATACACCTGTTCAGAGCCGGTGCCTGAAACATCCAGCCTCGCCAGGAATGTATTGAACCTAAATGCAATCCCATCTGTAAAATCCAGATCCAATGTTGCAATGAATCAGAGCATTCTTACCATATTTCACGAGTCCGGAGGCTATATGTAGCATAGAGTACGTGTCATGCCCACTCATGTTGCGGCAAAGCATGAACAAGTTCGTGGCAGGTGATTACAGCACATCTGATTGGAAAATCATCAGCAGTACCTATTGCTGCATCGCTGCAAGAGGTGACATGTGTCGCACCACCGTCTTTTCAGAATCTGCACACTCCACGTAAGCGAAATTATCAGCACCAAGCCAGTGGCATTGGCCAAGTGGCATTTGAGAGGCAGGACAGCCTCCAGTAGGTGGCGCAAGATGTCTATGAACTTTGCTGTCGCTTTGAAACGGACTGGATGGGAATGACAAACATGGCAAACAGTCTCCAAGCCTGCAGCGTGCAAACAGCTCTGCTCCCCTCCATACAGCAGTAATATCTTCAAGGCACAAGATTTCAAATTGCAATCAAGAGCGCAAGTCAAGCTGCTTTGCTATTGCGACTAAAATGATTCATTTTTGCAGTTGTCATTGTTGATCATGCACACATACACACATAAAGTGGATTCCGAGAAAGGCTCAATGCCCGGCCTCTGTCCTTTGTAGCTAAATACATAAAGTGTAAAGGGAATGCTCATGTGCTCCGTACGGGGCTTCAATCTTTGGCAACTGCCGGTAGGGCTGTGGTGCGAGCTCGTGCCCGGTCTAGTGCCATGAATGATTGAGTTGACGATTGAGTCCAACGTTTGCGACGGGATTCCGAGAACCGGTTGCATGCCCAGCCTCTGTCCGTTGTAAATGCATACATACTGAAAACCACATGCTTTGTATCAGTAGCTTTGCGCAGCTGCGAAATCCCAGCAGGATGCCGCAGCACCCCTTCGGCAAACAGCGCACCTGTCACAAGCCGTTGGAAGGCGATCAGCCACCCCAGAATGGGTAGCATCACTGACAGGGGCTTCAAGACTGTCACGGTAGTGGCCTGCTTCGTGTTGTCAAAGCTCTCTTTCTCTTCGTGTGCAATCAGCCGATCGTGATGATATTTAGCCACCATGGCGAGAACTTTGAACACGACAACAATCGATGTACAAACTATGCCTTGTGTCAGCATTGTACGCTGCATAAGCGTTTTATGTCAGTATATCACAAAGGGTGCAGGACAGCATGTACGTATAGGTCAGTTTTCACATGCACAGGTTTGCAGCGAATGCGATGGCGGTGGAGAACTGTGATCAGACTTTGACAGCATCAAAAGGCCAGGTACGAGCAGTAGGAGCGCTGGAAGGGACCACTTCATCTTGTTTACTCCACATTTGGCATGTTCTGGTACATATGATCTCACCATGAGCAATGTGATCATGCTTAGGGAGCAGAGGATGGGGCAACTGATGATTCAAATCGTCCTGGGAAGTGAAACGTGACAACCAGCAATGACAGTCAAGCCCGTATTGTATGTACGGACTCTGCTACATACAGGAGCTTCACGACCGGCAGTCCCCTGTACGATGCGGGCTCCGTGTATGCAACTTTTTCGTCTCGTAGCCCAGCTCATTGGTCTCTCGAGACAAGTCTAGACATCGTGTCTTACAGCAAGTACGCGTCCCCAAGTCTTCATCTTGACCGTTTCATGACACCAGTCACAGACATGGACACGATACGCAAATGGGCATAAAACTGATCCTTCGAGCAGTGTGCGCTGCTGATCTCGGAATCATGCATCGTACCGAAAATGAAGAAAGATGCCATGACACCGGTGCATGAAGCTTCAGATAATCGTATATTGTACGATCGATTGCACCGAGGCTGGCATCCATGACATCTTTCATCTCCACAACAGGCACTGCGTCCGTGGCAGCAGCTGCCGCTGCTGCGTGCGGCACGATCCGTTGATGCCGAACAGTCGGCTGCATCCTTCGACTTGTTGCAAGATGCACCACATGATTGCGTGATATCATCATTGCAACGAGACAATTGGCGTCTAGACAGAAAACTATACGTTACCTGCTCTGCGCGGATGCCACGACAGCATTTTGCACAACCAGTGGACGAGCAGAAAGAATATGAACGGGTCCGACAGTCGTGGACCGAGCTTGGTGGGGCGATCGACGTGGAAATGAGACAGGAACATCATTTGTACGACCCTTTTTACATGAAACGGCGATGGCCAATACGACTTGGAACGCTGTTTCGGCATCAAGGGTCGCCATCAGCGCAACAACGAATGCACCGTCATGAGACGATGGTTCAGCCAAATGTTCACTCCTCGTCTCGAGGGGAGGGGACGGGGGGATTCTCGTGCACAGTTCACTGTCCCAAATGCTTTGTGAACTTCTATCCTCACAAGGACACTCATAGGTGCCACTAACTGGGTCAGACTACTTCCCAGCCTGCCGTATGACCAACGAGGGACGCTCATGTGGACGTTGGCAGCAGGCCCAATACTCACTTGAGTCCAATTTGCGTAGCATTCCCGGGACTGTCGACTGTGCCATTCGCCTCCTGTCGATATTCCGGCTTCAATGTCCATTCCCCACGGCATGGACCACTCTGAACCTTGGCTGCAATCGGTGCTAGCAGCATGGTTGCTTGAGAGTTATTGATCCGAAGAGATTTCTGCGCACAGTTCCGGCTTGTTGCAATTGTGCGTGTTATTGGACTATGTGTCTTGGCGCTTAGGGTATGTAGTATTTAATCGACTTTCCGTACTGTAGGACACACCGCAACATCCGCTGTCTTCCACGCGGGTTTCTCCTTGAACAGTTCAAACAGCTGGCCTTCGATTTCATCTCTCTGCTTTTCGAATTGATCCTTGCTGATTCTCACAATCTTACTCACACGCGTGACTTGATCTTTTGCATGGAGAGCGCTTTGGCGCTGATGGATCACACTTTTGTCGCGCTGGGTAAAGAACTTCTCCGCTGTGGCTTCCTTGTTCACTGATGCTGTCGACGCTTGGTACGCATTAGTGAGACTGTCAACATGGGCAGTGACTTGCGACAATTGCCCCTCGAGACCTGCATAGTACACAGAACTAGGCCGTACCAGCAAGACCAGGTACATACACGCGGTGTCCAATCTGCCGAAACCCACAGCACAAGGTAGACGTTTACTTCAAGCATCATGCAACCAATACAAGAATGACCGTACTCACTCCCTGGGTGCGACTGGCAAAGAGCAGGGTCGGCACGGTGCTAGTAGACGCTTCCTCTTTAAGAGTGTAATGCTTCGGAAAGTCAACACCGTCGCTCACTACATCGCTCAGCTCCAGCTGACGTTTGCCACGGCTTATAGAGCCGATGTGAATGGACTTGCCTGAACGAATTGCTTCTTGAGATTTCTCGTACCAGCGCTTCGATACAGATGCCGGGACCTGCAACTCGCGATGATCCGTGACGGTTTGATTTCACCATGAGTGCGTGACGCTGATCGCGGGTGAGCACCTTGATCACAGTAATTTGCGGCAGCGTGGATTGGGGGTCGCTCATTGTGAACTTACATCGGACCTTGCTGGCGTCGCTATAATTCAACCTTTCCGTTGAAGCGAAGGTGGTTTTGAACACGTGCGAGCATGTCGACAGCACACATCAGATGGAAAGTGATCATGTCTTCTGAGCGTTGCGTTGTTGTCACATTGACCGTTTACATGTGGTTACGTGTACACGCAAAACACCGAAGCCACAAAGGTTGAAACATAGCAGAGAAGATATGGTAGCTAAAACAGGGTGCTGCTCTACGCGCTGTGACGTACATAACAACAATTTCTGAGCGTTGTTTTGACTGGCCTGGGATCACACTCAAAAGCTGCAGTTACTCCTTCAAGAGACCAGATAGAAAAACGAAATGTTCCCACCATGACATTCACAGCACTGTGGGTATGCTACGGTTTAGTAAAATTTGCTGTACATCACATTCGATACTGACCTCACACAAAAGGATTGTCGGGTTTTTTCGTGTCCACCTGGAGTTGTTCTTGCACAGCTTGTGCAAGGTCATCCACCGCCTCAACCCCGGGGCTCAGATCCATGCCATTGGTCACAACTGTTCCTGATGCAGCAGGAGACCCACTTTCGCTGTCTGGGAGCAGAGCAGGTGCATCTCTGGACGGCCCAGCACAGATATTAAGGGGCACATCGGCGGCTGCAGTTGCAGCTTCAGGCTCGTCACCAAATTCAATCAAATCAGGGCCCTCTGTCTGTGAAGCTGTCGTGGCCGGCGGCACCAGAGGAGCGGTTGCTGGGGCACACAGGCCTGTTCCTGTGTCATCAGGGACAGGGGTATCAACAGGTCCTGCCTCGTCCCCGAATGCAAGAGAGCTCTGCGATTCGAATCTATCTGGCACAGATTCGGACCCATGCGCTCCCAGTGCTCCACTGACTTGCTCGTGGACCTACACGCACCGCACAGGTGGATCGCAGATTGAATGTGCTAGACACAACAGCAACTAGAGCTGCTTAGCCAACATCAGAATGTTCCCATGCACAACATCAATCGACAAGTGGAAAGTCAGAAGGTTCGGAATTGCCAAAGCAAGCTCACCACAAAGCTAGCAGAAGCATGTTTGTGGCCTGTCAATTGTGCAAAACTGTATGCACAATGTCAATTGGAAGCAAGCACTTGGCCAGTGCCAGTAGTTCTCAACTCACGTGATGAAGTAGCTAGATCTCAGCAGGGTTCAGAGCATGACCTGCAGCGCAGAAGCCATGACACTGTCATCTTGAACCTTTTGGATCACTTGCTGGATGCCTGACTGCATGTTTCGGCACCGTTGTGTAAGATCCTGCACGACCGGATCATCGGCCGGCGTTTCGACACTCTGCAGGAGGTCTTTCAGCAGTGTGGCATTTTCCGCTGCAACCGCCAAGTCCATCTGCAAGCAAGTGTACTCCTGAAACTGTTGACACACAGCAGCAGTAAAGCACACATTGACACACAACGCGAGCACATCACGAGACCTATGTGAAGCCAGGAAGCATCCTCGTTCATGGGTGAGCAGGATCTGAAGACATAATGCGCACCTGCAGCTGCTCCATGGATCCTCTGCAGTCAAATTTAGGGAGATCCTGATTCTCAGCCACAGCGTCTGCAACAGGCTCTGGCTGGGCACCAGCCATTGCAGCCAGGACAGCAGCCCGGTCTGCGTCGCTTAGCTCTGCCAGAGCTGCCTCGTCAATGTGCGGCGGCAAAGGCTCCACTGCACGTGCACCTTGCTCGTACGCAGTGCGCCTGGACCCTCCCTGCACCGCACTCGTCTTGCTGAAGGTGCATATTAGCTCTGTTGGTCTGACACTGATCTGTAAAAGCTATATTGAAGCATGAGCAAGACTCCCCCTTGGGAGCATCGAGCTCCGAATTGTAAATATGGGCCCCCTTTTGTGACCTTCCCTTCACAAAAGGGGGCCAAAGCACTGGCTATCAAAAGTTGTCCGCACTTGCTGCGCAGCAGGGGAGGCCGCAAGTGAGTCATAGGTGCCCTGTTGACGAGGCGGTGATGGCTGAGAACTGTAGCGAGATCTAAGCGGTGCCCGCTGAGCTTGCTGCAGCCGCATTTGATCGTATGCCTGCAGGTTATACTTCGGTGCCTTTTCCTCTTCACCCCTCTGTGGAACTCGCGCACCAGCCGAAGCAGCGCTTGCGAACGTCTGGTTGAACACAGTATATGGGAGGGCGCGTGACCAGTCCTCAACCAGGACCATCATCTTGTGAAAGACTTGCGGATCACTCTGCATGGACTCTTCTGATGGACCCAGACACCACGGTGCTTGTTCATGATATTTACATCAGTTAAGACCCACCTATGGGGTTGAGGCGATGACTCGCCAGCGTTGTCTACAATGCCAAAGCCCACAGCAGTAGGGTGTAGGTGATTGTGAAAGCCAGAGCAGGAACGCACACGAACATTGTCAGGATCAACAACTATGTCACGAATTCGCTTGATTAAGGCGGATGCCGCCAGTTGTTCATGGAAAGCTGGCCCACAATGCTCCACACACGACTCGCATACCTGCATCACTGATGCAGAGATTGAGCTTCCAAAACATGATTGTGAACGTGACGCTCAGGTTGCATGGGAGTGACAAGAGCATGTAGGCGAGAATGAGAAGAAGAATACCGTCAGTGCGTGCATCTGCACACGCGGGTTGCTGGCTGACAGCTTGCGATCCAAGCATCCAAGTGCTAGCTCGCTGTTCATCCTGCTAGCTTCCACTTCCATCAGAAACGTAGAGATCAAATTTATCATTGGCATCGTGACAGCTTAGCGACCAGCATTGACAGGCAACCATATATCTTGTTAAAATCAATCATTGCAGATGCACACCCGACATCTCCATAGTTGACGAGTTGGCACAACTGGAGGTGCAAATTCCAGTCTGGCTGCACTATCGAAGGCGATGTGCAATCATCGACCTTTCGCACGATTGCAGCACTTTGAGGGTCTTGTGGTGTCCCAATGAGCCTGTTGAAGCCATCCTTGACCTTGGTGAAAAACGACATTGTCTGGTCCGATCACGATGACAGAGATGCCGTAATTTCCCACGAAAGGTTAGATCCAAACGATTGTAAGCAGCGTGACGCTGTGACCTATCGCTTTCGGTAAGCGCTGAATACGTAAGTGCACAGCCATCAAAGTTTCTGCGGAAATGACTCGTTCCACGAGCGCAGTAGATTCAGCCCGATAATCTGATCAGGAATTGATCCCGACCTGTAAGGCGGAGCGGAGTGTAGGTACGTGTGGAAGCACAAAATGCAATTCTCGTCATGCATTGGCGTCTCGTTGCAGCATCATGCCCCGAAGGCCGCGCCTTCAGCGAATGGTGTGTTAATGCCACCAAAATCATCAGTTGTTCTACACAGGCGCTGTTCGTTTCATGCCGGTCGCTGATGTCGGCAGACAAAAGTCGAAAGCGAGCAGAAAGGTTAAGCGTTGCAAGCGGTAGGAAACGAACTTCCAGCTACCTCATGCCGCAACGGCGCTTGCTGAGTTCAATCAGTTCGTGGCCAACGCTCGTCACCACATGTTTGGAGCATTCATCGTTATCAAGCGTTTGCATTTTCAACAGGATCGCATGAATTTCAACCACAGATATCGACCAGTGGCAGGTGATGCCAATAGCTGGTGACCATGCATGACACCACAAGATGCATCTGTGTTTAGATAGGTGCCTGCATGGTGTCATCTTGGCCTACACCATGGGCATGACCTTGGCGGTGAGTGTTTCAGAGGAGTCGGGGATACGTGACATGGCTGAGCACACACAAGGTAGAGGTCGTGGTCACACACTTGACGGTGCAGGAGCTGGATGGCATGGTTGTGCTTAAGAAGCCAAGCAGTTAACATGCCTGACAAGGTCATATGCTGTCGCTCCGGCTACTATTGGTCTATTGGGATCGACGGAATATCTCGCATTTGAACTTTACTTCAAGGCCTATGCTGCAGCACAAGACCCGCTGACATCTAGGTCAACAGTGACCTTCAAGTTTATGATGCGTTGCCTGTGGCACATAGCCTCTTCAGTGGTGAGTTTTCACCGTTACATGGTTACATGATGCACTGACGAAGTCCGGTGCAACAGGCAGTGTACCACATCTCACGATAGCACATCACCATGGAGGATGTGAGCGAGAATGAACAAGATGATTGGACAAATCTGATCTCAAACAATCCTCAGGATGTAACATGGCAAGAAGGTGCACAGAAGACACAACATACCAAATACCCAACCATCAGACCTAGGACGAAATAGGCATGATTATGCATTGAACATTTGCGGCATGCCAAAGGAGGCAGACTTCTGCCCGAGTCTGTGGTGGCAACTCAGCACTGACCGGTCAATTAATTTGTCGTGCTGAGAACATGCGCAGAGCATTGTCACTTGAGTGTGGCGAGATCCCAAGTCCAGTTTCGCCCTTGTGGCCAAGTGGTTCCCCATGTGGCATCCCCTTTAAATGCACCAAAGGGCTGAAAGTAGATGTATACTCGCCATGTGTGCACGGCATGCAAGTGCGAGGAAAAAGTCATCTCCACCGTGCATGCTCTCCGAGGCAGCTTGCATGGTCTACTTTTCCTTTTTGCATGGCGTTGCAGGCAATCACACTGAGACCTCTGCCGCACTCTCGACACACACAGTCCTGACACAGGGTACAGGTCCCATGACAAGATTGCTGCTAATTGCGCTCAAGCCCTCCAGCTAGCCCTCCACATGCGACTGTATGTTGAAAGTATGAGCACCTGTTCATTCCAATGGGATACAATTCAACAATGTAGGCCAGGCAAGGATACCATAACACTTTTGCTGCGTGCACCCGGGAGCTGGAAGAAGCGTCCACCGGGGGGCCACCGTCATGTATTTTCTGCAGTTGAGCTGAAAACCAGGGGGCCACCGACACCTGAGGTAAAGGGGCAATACAGGAAGCAGGCTGTGACACAAGCTGCACAACTCTCAGTGTGGATGCCTGCTACGCCATTCAAGGAGGAAAAGTAGACCATGCGAGCTGCCTCGGAGAGCATGGGCGATGGAGATGACTTTCCTTGCACTTGCATGCCGTGCACACATGGCGAGTACCCGGTACTCGGTATGCATCAACTGTCAGCCCTTTGGTGCATCTGAACGGGATGCCAACATGGGGAATCAGTTGGCCAAATGGACGAAACTGGACTTGAGATCTCACCAACCTCAAGTGACAATGCATGCTTTGCGCATGTTCTCAGCACGACAAAAAAATGGACCGGTCACTACTGAGTTGCAACCACAGGTTCGGGCTGAAGTCTGCCTCACATTGGTGTGCCTAAATATGTTCCGTCTGTATCCTATGAATGTTTGCAAATTGTCCGTTGTGTTGCTGATGGTGCTCTATCCCAAGGCTTATCACATTGCTGCTCACATTGCAAGAGAACCTGGCATCACAAGAGATACCCTTGTACAGAACATGCACGCATGTACCAAACAGAACAGTTTTACAGATTTTTTGGTTATTAATCACGGACTAAACCAATAGCAGCGCCATGTCATGACCTGCGCCCATCACCACATCCGTGATTTCTGAAGGTGAATACAGACATAGCACCGGCATGACAATTGTTCAAACAATACTTTGCACATTGATCAATATTGACGTTGATCATAGCGATTTCAGGTGTTGCACACACTGTTTCTTATGACTGTCAGGTAGTACCAGAGTCAGAAAGTGCTGTGTCCTACTAGAGTGTATTCAAGATGTATGTGCATGGGGTGCATAACCTTCATGAGCCACCGGAATCACACTGAGATTGGCACCATGCAAAAAGAGGGCTTCAACAACAATATCATCAGCAACGTTGCTTAACCAGCCACCCTCATGTCGACAAATTGTGAAAGCACCAACATGGCTATTCCATCATGCCAGTGTCACACGTTAGAATGAAAGCCATCGTGGCAGTACTATTCTACTGTCCAACCTTCTGCAAACACACCAGCTTCCTGTCACTTCTCAGATGAGCCCCTACTTGAATTCAAGAAGCATGTTATTCTCCGGTTTCAGCCCGATGCAAGCACGCATCACATTCTCAAGCATAGCACGCTGTTTTGACAGCGCGTTCACAACTGGCGTTTCCTTGGGACAGAGTGGGGCCTTTGCTAGATACGACAGCAGGACACAGATAGGATGGAAACTATGAAATTCTGACTCCGTCTCTCGCCGCAACTTAATCCTCGAGCATAACTCTGCTAGAATTACCATGTCAAGAATGATTGGTGCCGCCAGGAGTGAATCTTCACAGGTATTGTGCATTGCAATCGTACTCTTGCCGCCCATAAAGATCTCTGACATATATTCATCCATTGCGCGCTTTGAATCGCCAACATTTGGCACATATCTGCACCAAACAAGACTCATCCAGGCTCTGCATAAAGTCCTGTTCAACGCCAACCATGTAGCATCAGTGTGTACTACAGCAAGGCTGTGTCTGTTGCGGAAAGTGGACAGTAATGCATGAATGCATCAGTGCACTGACCAAGAACAGCGCACTTGATCACCACCACGTGGTCTGGATGTTCTCCGTCATCATAGAGTATGCCGTTTGATGCGACCATGTCATCAACAACATTCGATTTAGAAATTTCTTTCGATCTGAATGTCTGTGGAGCTGAAAGATTGAACCCATCGTTGTTTCCCAGATGGTTGTAAGACACAATCGATGTAGGCTTGATACCCGCTCCAACAAGGAAATCCACCAACACAGACTTCATCTTCGTCTGTCCGGATTTGAAATCATCTCCACCAATAATGACGTCCCTCTTCACAGCCATATCAATGACTCCAGGTACAAAGGTATTTTGTGGAGAGCCATTGATGAAAGGAACACCTTCCAAGATGCATGCGATTGCGAACAGTGTTGAAGGAGATATTTCCGCCTCATTGCGATCCAGAGCAGCCATTATGCTCTCTGCATCCCAGCCTCAGTAAGTGCAGCTAAGGTCCCTTGTTGCAATTTTCTGCTGCATCTCCGTGCTGAAAGAGCTGTGATGTTTTAAAAGTTGGTGATGGACGCAATGTACAATGGTGTGCAGGTGGAACTTAAAGGTTATCTCAAGCATGGTTCTGAACAATTGTAAGTCCCACCTTCTGTGTCATTCAGACCTTCCTTGATTTCTGCATATCTCTCTGTGTTGGCAGTCCACAGAACGATGATTTTATCCAAGCCATTATCGCTCTTGAACTTCTTCAGCTGATCCCTGACAACAGATACCTGGTCAGATTTGGTACCTGGGATGAGGTTGTCTGCACGAGCTGCCTGGTTAGCAGCGATGAAGTTAGGATCATAGATACCGGGCAGTGGCTTTATGTCTTTCATGTATGGAATCAGCTGCCGCTGCAAGTCATAGTCAAACACCTGCAATGTCACCAGCATTGGGTGTCACTAAGTGGACCGTCTTCCCAGTTGTGGAACAGACCGACAACGTTGTTGACCTGTCAACGTGGTAGTTCTGCTCAGGGCAGATCATCCCATGCATCACAACTGATACCGGCCGCATGAAGCACGATATTCCATGCATCAGCACCACCAAACACATGACACAACATCCAACACGTCAGCCAATGCTAGTGCAGTTTGGGGGACGTAGTATATACAAGACTACACCTACATGTGAGTGATCAGCCTTGGAGTTTCACACGATTGACCATGCAAAACATATTCTGTTTGCAGCCCTGTTGACAGTTGACACAGCAACCCTTGAGACGGACAAGACATAGTGGTGCGTCAGCACTGGAACCTCAAGCTACATCATGGTGAAGCTCGAGGTAGCTCGGGCGCTCTGTGCTGCAGTACTTATGTCAATCTAAGTAGCCACAGTCCCATTGTTTCACATATACAGACTCGGTTTGACACATACCTGTGCACGTTGCATTGCATCTGCCATGTTCAAGCCTGATATGTCCCACCCTCCTATCACAATGTCCTCGGGTGCAACCATAGGCAGCATCCCACTGAAAGGGACATGAACCTCCTCGCCTTTGAAATTTCCAACTCGGCATGTAGCAGCCTGCGTTATAGATCCATAATAGTTTGGCTGTTTCCTGCCTTCTTTGGTCATCCATGTCAGGCCCCTACAGCAGGCGTGTTTGAGCGAGCCGTCTCGCACCAAGGGCGTAGTCATGGCACCACAGCAATATCGTCAGGAAGGAAGGTAGAACTGATGATAGCTAGAAGCGCACTGCTTATTTGCAATGATGCCACCCATGATTGTGGTACCATTGTTTCCACCCAAGCCCACTAACATCATCCTGCACACGTTCGTCTCTGGCTTCAATACACGTGCAAGGTCCAACATTTCGGCACTTGGCTTACGAAGCACCTCAGCAACACTCATTATTAACCAAAATAGAAGCATAGCAATGAACTGCCAGCCATGCAGCCGCGCGGCACGTAAACTTGAGTTTGCATCAACTCATTGCGAACGCCCGGCGACACCTTCGACCGCAGCACCAACACATAAACACATATCAGCCCGTCAACGCGGACAATAACGCGAGATGAAGATTCGACACCGTTTGCAATGATCACATCGTTCATATTCTCCTTTGAAACCACGTCATCGCACTGCTGTGATCCCGAAATGTCATTGAGAGGCAGCGAAGACAGGAGTTTTTCTTTCTTCAAGTGAACAAATAGCGGCTTGACATATCCATTGAGAGTTCATTGCATGACTGCATCAAGCGATGATCACACTGAACGTGATCAACAGTCCATCAGGCTCTCCAGACCAAACGGCGTGACACAGGCGAGAGACGAGCAGGTACCGCACTGCGCATACAGCAAACAATACCGCTCCAGTGCGTACATACGATTCTCATGATGCGACGAATTCCGCACCCAACCTTTGGTACTTTGCGGCATGTTTGGAACTCCACACGCTCGCTCTTTGGCCGCACAGTTACAGATCCGTCGCTATTGTAGCCAACACTAGTTGTGTCATACACATACGAAGATGTTATATGGTCTGCGTGGTACACCACATCAGGAGAATCAACTGTGAATGAGTCAACGAGCATCGTTACTGTACGTAGATTGAATCTGAAGCAGCAGTCGCAGCTTAACAGTGTCAATTGCATCGCTGCAGCACAGAGCATGAAAATATGGTTTCATGTTTGTGGATTGCTCTTCCAGCTGCACCTTCGAGTCGCATGCATGGTCATCATCCGGGCCTGAGGACTCGCATGACCACGGAATCTTACAGCATCAACCAGTGAACTTTCTGCCTCAGTTAGTACACGGAATCTTCGCTTCAGTTCCGCGCCTCGTCGAATACATCTCCACGATACCGTTGCCTTCGTGTTGAAACGTGCGAGGCTCGCTACAGCCGGCTGTGTATCAGCGCAGCGCAAAATGACCCGTCATTGGGCCGACCCGATTCGACCCAGATCCGAGATATACCTCCGAGAACGCCCCGAAATTTGACAAAGGTGTCAAGACGTTCTGCGACGCTGGAAGGTTGCAAAGACCGGCGTGCATACTGCAATCAGCACGACGGAGTGTGGCCATCGCGTGAGCGGATTCTCATGATCGCTGTGGAGTGCAGCTGAACACGACAATAACAACTGACCTCCACAGATGATGCTGAAGTGCCTGTTACACGTCTTTTGCAAAGTTTCGTAGAGTGTTCAGTGGTGCGGCTTGGAGTGTGCTGGCTGTCTTGGTGCACTTTCGCCTCGGCACTGCCATCTGAGAAAACTGCAGGTTTCGACCTTTGCAGCTTTGCTGACTTCTCCACTTCAGCCCACACTGTGAAACGAGCACTTACGTTTGCCGCTCAAGGCGGATGCACGCGCTTTCCTTTTATCATCAATTGGCTTTGATGGTTCAGTATGGACTCATCTTCGCACTGCTGTAGTCCCTAAATATCTGTTACAACACTGCCACGGCGTGCGTTTGTGGTCCTTTGTTGGTGCGTGTGGTATCATGCGTTGCTCACCCGCAGGTCACCGGGCGATGGCGTTGGTGTGCTTGTGTGTTGACCCGGCGGTGCTACCAGCCTCTCCAACTCTGTTCTTGCAACGCACAGGTCGCCCGATTCCCTGTCAAATTATTGGCGCATGCATGCAAGTGGACACACCAGTCGGAGCATGATACGTCGCAGGGCGGCATCATACCTGATGCCGTCCACCCATTGGATTGGGCATAAGATCTCTGATTCTTCCTGCGGAGCATGATTGCATCAACATCAACTCTAGATGAATGCAGCATCTAGCTGTCCGGCTCATGCAGCACATACCGCTTACGTGGATGTCGTACCATACATGTACATCGCCTAGGCTGTACGAACGAGTCAGCGTCGGTATACATGAGGGAGGATTGAGGGAGTGGGCTCAAGGCAAACGTCATGGAATGCGGAAGAATGTGGTCATGCCTTGCTTAGCATGTGCAGCCGAAAATTGAGTGCATCTTGGTGGCGCTGCATCAGTCCAGTGACAACCTTCGTGGCGTAGATTTTGGTGTGGGGTGAGTGTCGCATCACATCCCTGCTTGTGGACATAAGCTGACCAGCCACTAAGGGTATTGTATCAGATGGCACATAGGCGTCACCAAGGCTGCATGCCCCACACAAGAAATTCGGCGAATGCCCACGATTAGGTGATCTGGCGACACCACATGTCATGCTTGAAGAAGCCATGTGTTGAACCATGACGTTGCAGCTATCATGAATCGGAGAACACAACGGCACACAATGCTGACCTTGCATCATGCATGTCTACTATGCCGGGATGCGCAAATGAGACGGGCCTTCTAGTTCATTTTGCCACCTTGCTTGCTCCCTGCACCTGTGGATGCGGAATCGGTTGCTATAGGAACGGAGTCTTACATCTGCGCAAAGGCAATGCTTAGTGGAAGCTGACTAGCCACACCGTCGCATTTCAGCGAGCTGTGCTTGAGTGTGGGAGTGGGTGTGTGTGGAGGTTTTGGTGTGCGCTGGTAGGGTTGAAGGATGCAGTGTCTGTGATATGTTTCATGGACATTGGTCGCTTGAGTATTCTTGTGGTGCGCGGATCCTGTAGTGCTACCTGTCTCACCTTGCTTTGTCCTTGACCCACGCACATGCAAACACCAGCTGACACATATGTACGCCTTCACCCCACACAGCTGCACACTCTTGAAAAACCTTCAGACATGCACGGATGGGGCGGCGCTGTTACAATGAAGGAGCTATGCGAAGCATTAGTCAAGCTACCTAGTGGGCAGCAGAGCCGTTGAGCACTCAGGTCGTACGTCAGCGATGCACCAATCAGGGGATGTATTGTAATGCAATGAGGCAACACATGAACCATGTAAGACTGTAAGAGAATGGTTACAGTAGACTTGGAGGTACATGACTATATACCACCGATGATTCAAGTCTACGGCGGTCATAACCACACTGACCGCACACAATCCTCGCACGGATTGTGCTCATGCATATGCTCATGCATATGTCCTAACATAACAGGAGTTGAGCCCGTGGCCACCACACTCATGTGCGTACTTGCACGTCACGCATTGTGTCCCAGGATGGACCTCATTTATGACACTCCCCTAGAGACTAATATGGACCGGCATCGGATGAAGTCTCTTCCGAACATCCTTCAATGCAGGACTTGGTAACACCTTCGTGAAGACATCAACAAGCTGGTCTTTGGTCCCTACCCAATGCACTTGAATCTCGTCTGCCTCTACAAATTCAGGGACCCTTAGGTGCCGCACTCGAATGTGTTCAGACCTATCACTATAGATTGGGTTGTTGGCTGGGATATTCGCACTCTTATTGTCTCCCCAAAGTATAGGTTGTTCTGGACGAAGATGCAGATCTAACAACAAATGTTTAGCCCACATCAACTCGTTTGCTGCACTCCTCATAGCGATGAGCTCAGCCTCAGTTGTATCACTAGTAGTGATAGGTTGTCGCTTTGACCTCCAAAACACTGTGTTGCCATAGACCCTTAGGACTAGGCCACTCACACTTTTCAGGCCTTTGTCATTCGCGAAATCAGCATCTGAATAGCCCTCCAGCAAACAGCTCTGTGACGAGCCCTCAAACACTAGACCTTCCTTCGTGGACTGCAGGTATCTCAGTATATGTTGCACCGCTGGCCAATGCTCCTTTATACTACACCCCATATTTTTGGCCAAAACATTGCAGGCGTAAGAAATATCAGGCCGCGTAACTACAGCAATATACAAGATGCCTCCTACAGCACTCATGAATCTAGTGTGCTCAGCCTAGTCTGCCCTCAGTTCAGGATGATCCTTACCTCAAGTTCAGGATGATCCTTAGTGTTGAGGTTTCTGAGTCGCTGGGACGGAACGGACCTACGGTGCTGCGCGAGGACAGCTGAATAAAATGGGCTAAACGCCGCAGCACGAAGGCTGTATAGGCAGACAGAAACAGAACAGGCAGATGCGAAAAGAGGCAAGAAGTCAATACAATGTGATGCTCGAATGGGTGGCGCCCCAAACAGATCACTGTAAAACGTGCCTAGTCCCAGCAAGCGCTCGGTATAAATACCGATGGTGTGTGCGCCCAGGTCGATCCCCCTGTTAGAGCTGGCCTCGCCGGATCGCGCAGAGCGCAGACCCCAGATCCCGAGTAACTGCGGGAGAAAGTAAGCATGTGGCCTTCGGAGCCTGAAGGCTGATCGCACACTGATTTCGTGTTCGATGTGGGAGCCGTGCCTGCTAACAGCGGGCATGCATGCGAAGCCCCAAGGCTGCCGCGTAACATGCGTGAGTTCACAAATACACATGGGAGGTCTGCATGCGAACCGGTCTGTAAGATACCAGTCTAGCTTGGGTAGGACATGACCGCTAATGCGCTGGTCCAGGTAATCCGATATAATACAGTGCCAACTAAGCATGGCTGCGTAAGCTGGCCGAGTTGGTGCACTCGTAGCCACGTCCAGTAAGGTGTCTGGCATACACGTATCATTGTGATTCGAGTGTACAGGACGCTGTACATAAATTGCGGGCACATATGTGCATAATAATAATTAACGTGGTATATAATGTATAAGTGGCGTTGTACAGACGCCAGTCCAAATGACGAGGATACCTGTTGTGGTATGCGCTGCAGCCTTAGGTGTCTACAGGTGTGCCGCGCCAGCATGCGCCTAGTGAGATGTATCTCACAACACCTCCCCCCTTAACAGAGGAGCGAAGCTCCACAAGCGAAGCACAGAAATGCTGGCGAGACCACACATGAAGAAGGCATCATGATAGATGGCAAGTGAACATAACAATAACGCGACGGCCAAAGCCTGCGGAGCAGGGACGACGTCGGGGCTTTGCAACAAGCGCGTGACTGCCTTGCAAATAAGTTACATCATGTCCGAGAAAGCCACGATCAAGTCGTCTAAGTAGTGGCCCAAAACATGGCCATGAGAATGCGTGGCAAATTCTATATAGTCATGCAGCGTGCGCTCACGAATGCGAGCAGCCATCACCACCGTGCGCTCGGCACTAACAATGCCGCGAAGACGGCGCTTAAATTCGTCGAAGCTGCCGGCGGCTGCGGAAATATGGAGGTCGTCCTTCATAATTCTGTCAATGTTGATCAGGAGCCTTTTAAGCCTGCCATCCGCCAGCGCGGATTCTCCGGGTAAGTCAGGCAAGGAAGTTACTGCACAACGGCATAAGTGAGCGATGAGGTGCCACAATATAGGCGTTCCGAGGCAACCGCGCACCGAGCAAGAACACCCAGATGTAGCGCCAAATAAAATGAACAACCCCATAACGACTTGTAGACAAAATAATGAAAATAATGGTACACTCAAGGCAGGTAAGGTACGAGTCGCTGCCGTGCTGGGGCTCTACCCAGTGAATGGCCGTGCCCAGCATGACGAGTGCTGTGGGGGTGGCAGTGTTGGTTCCTATGTGATCACGCACATGGACCTAAGACCGACAAATGTCGGCGGAGCGGGCAGGATACGGTCAAGCAATACCTGCGTCGATCCCAACTCCTGACGACCGTGTGAATGCCCTGTAAGTGCTATAATAAATCCAGGCGTCCCCTTCAACACATAGCGGGCGCAGCGAAGACCTAGTACAGGCATGTAGCGCAGCTGGAGCAATAAAGCCGGCGCGATGTGGCTGCTTTAAGCGCCGGTTCGGTGTCTACCGGGCGCGCCGAGCGACGCCTAGTCCTAGGCGTCAAGCGTGGCGGGCGCGACATAATGGTGGGTGCCGTGTCGATCCCGCGCCGGGTCGACTGTTGAGCACGTTGCAGCAGGTGCGCTAGTTTAGCACGGGCCGTGCGCGGGAACTGTTGGATCAGAACGTCGCGTTGTTTGGAAGACGCATTCTGGAACATATAATCAGCCACTTTGTCCAAACAGTTCTCCAGCTCATTAACAGGGAGCCATAAGTTGTGTTGCGGGGAGTACCCTTTCCAACTAACTAAGTAGTGAGGACCTTTCATGGGGCCTGTCTCTTTGGACTGGACAACGGGTGTATGCGTGCGTCTATAATCAAGGATGGCTTCCACTTCGAACACTTTATTGGCGTCTGTGGGCCGGGACAATTTAGGTGCGCTGGAGTTCTCATGCAGATGAGACGCAACGTACGGTTTTAAACATGAGAAATGAAACACATTGTGTATGCGAAGTTGCTGCAGCGTTGCAGGCAGTTGCAATCGCGCAGCTCTGGTGCCGACCAGCTCAAGGATTTGACAGGGGCCCGCCCATTTGGCAGTGAATTTGCGTCTAAGGGACGGGTGATGCAGCGCGAGTTTTGACAAGGACAGCAGAACATTCTTTCCTGCTCGGAAATGCTCAAAGTATTCAGGTTGGACAGTGCCAGCCCACATGCTTTGCTTGGCTTCATTCAGAGATTGCTTGGCTAAGTGGTAATACATCCGATGCAAGACAGACGCATGTGGTTTTCGCGATGTCGACATACCAAATGCCAAAGCAGTCGGGGATAAGGGGGGTGTAATGCGATTGAGTTGAAACGGGCTGCAACCACTGCTTTCTTTTTTGGAACTGTTAATGCTGAACTCGATGTGCGGCAAGAATTTATCCCAGTCGTCGTGTGCTGGACTGACAAAATGTCTCAGTGCTTCTCCAATGACTCTGTTCATGCGTTCCACCTGACCATTTGCTTGGGGGTGATAAGAGAAAGTTAACCGTAGCCGAATGCCCATGTGCTCCCAAACGGATTGAAAGAATTTATTGTTCCATTGCACTCCGCGATCACTACATATACCCAACGGCAAGCCATAGTGTGGGTAAATATGCTGGAAGAACAACTTGGCAAAGCCTGGCCCGTCCAGAGTACTGAGTGCAGGGACAAGGCGGACCATCTTAGAAAACTGGTCAACGAAAACGACGATGCAATCAAAACCAGACACAGTGCGGGGCAGTTGCGTGATCATATCCAAGCTAACAACCCGCCAGCATGCTGTGGGTACTGGAAGGGGTGATAGGGTGCTAACTGTGGAACCGGGAGATTTCATTATTTGACATGAATGACACTGCGATACAAACGATTTGATGTCCCCGCTGATGTTGGGCCAATGAAACGTATCCATAATAAGAGCTTGTGTTCTATGTACACCCAAGTGTGCATGCCACGGATGCACATGGTGCCACAACAAGATTTGTTTGCGAAGACCATCATAATCCGGAATGACAAGCTTGTGCTCGCAAAAATATGCTTGCAGATGTTTATCAAACCGAAATTGCTTCGGCGGTTCACGAAATGCAGGGTCATGTGCATAACCCTTACGCAAGCGTTCCCAAAATGAATCAATCACGGTGTCAAGAGTAAGATGGTGATTGTGCTGGTCGATGAGATTCGTACCAATGTCGTCGATGGCCTGAGGGTCGAGAACAATGTCGGCAGAATCACTCGCCGAGGAGTGCTGCCCTAAGTTCCCGGAGCCAGGGCTCGGAGTCGTCGTCAAGTCCGCAAGTTGGTTGGGCATCGGAGTGGACGGCTGTTGCGGACTCGCTGGGGGGCTGAGCGGCGGGCTGAGGGACTGAAACCGGTTGCTGCGCCGTGTTGAGGGCGCAGCCTGTAACGGGGGTTGTGACCGGGGCCGCCGCGGAGTCGTGGCCGGTAGCGAGCGGTTGCTCTGGTCCAGCATTCTCTGCACGACTGAGTAAGCGGGGTTGCTTGGCTGGCGGCTGAGCTGCTGTAGCGCCCAGGTTAACTACTGTCCCCGTGTTGTGCGGGAGAATAAATTCGTGGCGGCCGGAAGTGGAGCAGACTGCCAAGCCGACGGGGTAACCCTGCGGGACTCCATAAGTGCCGTGCCATGTGATGGAGCCTGTGACAATGGTAGTGGAGGGTGTCATAAATCAGTGTCTAGGTACAACTGCAATGCATGACGCGCAAGTCTGCGCATGGGTATGGTGGCCAAGGGCCCAACCCGTGTTATGTTAGGATAGTATGCATGAGCATACTTGGGGCGCTCCGTGAGCGGCTCGCCCCGGGCCATTGTCATTGGGCCACGGTAGACATGCACGAATGGTCGCATATAGTCGTATGCGTCCAAGTCTGAAGTAACCTTTCTCTTACATCTTCCATAGGTTCCTGCACTGTCTTGCATCCAGTGCAGTATTCTCCCTGATCTGTGTAGTGACCTTTCGTACGACCTGGCGGCTCTCCAGGTATAGGCACTACTAACCTCCTAATGCACACATAATAGGTTCTCGTTTATAACATGGTATCGGTGATGTGTTGTGTCGCTGCATTAGTTGCGCGATGAGGTGGTTGTCATATGATTGCGCGCGGCTACGGGCAACCGCACTGTCATCAGTGCGTAATCAATGACCAGATCAACCGTCATTATGTCACAGGTTGTCACATGTTTGATTGTGAACTGAATGACGACGGTTTAGGATTGTGCGTCGTCAAAGCCTACGGGTTTGATCGACTTGACCCTTAGCGAAAGCAGATTTGTTTCGCTGCAGGTAGATGTCTAATCCTGAATCAGTCGAGAACTTTGATGCTGAAGCTATGGCTGATGCACAAAGACTCGAGGCTGAGCGCTCAGCCATGGCTGTAGCTGCTCAAGCCACAGGTAGGGCTGCAGGAGCTGGTGCTAGCTCACTAGGCCCTGTAGCCGGCACCCGAGGGCATGCTGCTGCTGCCCGAGCTGCCTCTCAGCTTGAGGCTGCCAATGCTATGGCAATGCGCGCCCAGGTTGAAGCAAACTCTCTCCGTGATGCTTTACAGCGAGCGGAACAGGCACGATCGGATGCTGAGGCTCAGGCTGCTGCGCTGCGAGCTATGGCTCAAGGCAATGCTGGCCCTGTCGCTGATCTCCATCCGCCTGGTACTGTAGTCGATGCTAATGCTATTGTAGATGCAATGAGAGCTGTGTCTGTGCGTGAACCCGCAATAGACAAAGGCAAGACCCCGTCTTGGGATTTTGCAAGGGGCGAGAGGTTCTCAACCTTTGAGTTCCGTGTCGAGCTATGGTTGAAAGGCCATGGCCTGTACCATTTGCTCACTGTTTTCCCCACTGGACCTGAGACAAGTGTCCATGATAAGGTGTTGGCTGTAGTCTGTTTTCAGCTGCCTGCACAGGACTTAGAGTATGTCCGGGTTCATACTACGCTGTGTGATATTTGGGCTGCCTTGAGAGCCAAGTATATGCCCAGCAAAGAGGCTGAGGTTAGGAGTCTCTGGGATAGGTTCTCTCGTGCCACGCTCAGAGGTGCCAGGGCAAAACAAGTTGAGGATTATTGTACACTCATCATGTCGCTGGTGAACCAGCTTACTGCTCTCGGTGCTGCGCCTGCTCCATATCAGGTCAGCAACAAGTTGTTTGAGCCTCTCGGCCGAGAGTATGTATCATTGCGTAGTGAGCAGGGCGGAAAAGATTTCCTGACTCAAATAGCTGCCATTACCAACCATGCCCAGGCTTTAGATGCTTGTGGGCCCGCACATGGTGGTGGCATAGCAGGCCGAGGCCACGGCCAAGGCCATGGCTACAGAGGGGGCAATGGGAACCGAGGACAACCGGCAGCTGTCGCCGCGATCGCCAATGGCGAGACGCGCACCTGCCACGTATGCAAGAAGACTGGACACCTCCAGAAGGACTGCCCGGATTTGCATCCGGAAGTCAGGAAGTATCTTCAGAACCAGGCTGCCAACAACGCCAGCCGCCAGGGACGAGGCGCCGGCAGAGGACGCGGACGAGGACGAGGCAATGGCAACTCTGTTGCTGTCGTGCGATTTCCTAGCGACGACTTCTCCTTGACGGATGTTGCGCACCTGGGCGAAAGCCTGAACTTCCTGGTGGACAGCGGATCTGATGTCCATGTCATTAGGAACCCCGAGCTGTTCTTGTCAATGCATGCTGCATCTGTAGAGTGCATTCACCCAATAGGGGATGAGGATACTCCAGTTCTGGGGGAGGGAACTATATGTTTCCGTCTGGGGTCCTATGTCACGATGGATGGGGAGATCAAGGATCTGACCATTGAGATCCCGAATTGCTTGTATGTGCCGCACTGTCCTTTCAACATTTTGTCTACACATTTGTTGAAGAATGTCGGCATCACCTTGCAAACGCGTGTGGCGACAGAAGGAGGTGATCTTGTTTTTGTACCTGGGTTTTCTGACCAGGCCATGGGCCACACGGAGGGTCGGATTACTCAATCGCATGACCACCAGAATCGGCCAGTGTTTGTTGTGACTACGGATGTGGGAAAGCCAGTCCTATGGGGCTCGCGAGTTAGTAATCCCGCCGTTTGGTCTGCTGCCAATTCGGTTGCGAAACTAGAGGATGACGAGGTCTCGTACAGTCGTGTAGCTGCTTTAGTTGGGTCTCCAAATGTGCCTGGACAAGAAAAATTGAATACTACATTCTTGTCTCATGTTAGTTTCCTCACAGGAGCCACAAACCTGCGTCTGATGGCTAAGGCCAAGATGTACCAGGGCTTGCGTATTGATCCAGCAAAAGTGAGCGCTGAGATAGACAAATGCCACGGCTGTATGATTGCTAGAAATGGTACCGGGTCTAGTAGCCAGCACGGCGAGACAGTCACGCACTCTTGTGCGACGTATCCGGGGGCGTGCTTGCATGCGGATGTTCTAGGTCCCATTACTCCTATGGGAGTTGGGAAAGCAAAGTATGCGCTGATTGTAGTTGATGAATTTTCCCGTTTTAGATTCACTATCCCTATGGATGCAAAGTCCAGAGTCCCTGAATTGCTAGTAGAGATCATAGAACACTGCAATTCTACAGTTGTTCCTGGGCAAGTTGTCATCAAGAAAGGCCAGCCGCCTGTTCCAGGACGTGTTAGATTCCTGCGTGGTGACCGCGGCGGAGAATTTCTAGGCCATGTCTTCCAGGCCTATCTTCGTGACAAGCACATTGTTTGGGAAGACTGTGCACCAGGCAATCATCAGGGCAATGGCATAGCTGAGCGTGAATGTGGTGCCACTTCTGATAGACTGAGAGCGCTCATGTGTCCAACCAACATAACACGCCGTGCATGGCCTGAGGGGATGTTGTGTGGGACCGCTGCAGCGAATCTGGTTCCTAGTTCCGCTGTCATGAACCGCCTGAAGAGGGAACATCTTGCAGACAAGCTTGAGCGCCTTTTGGCCAATTTAGGTAGATATAGGAATGCGACGGGTAGGGACATCAATACAGTACAGTCTGGGGGGGTCCATAAGACCACTGCCGACATTTCGGCTGTCGAACCTAGCAAAGAAACTATAGAACGAGTTAAGCAACAGATAGATCAAACAAAAGATGTTGGGGGACCTGTTGTGGGATATCCATATCTGGGGATCCAAGAATATACATGACATAATCAAGGGAGGAGACATCTAACAAAGGACTCGTTGCTTCAGGTGAGCCCCAGTGGTAGAGCATGTAGTGTGTACTCATGAGGTCACCGGTTCAATTCTTACTTTCATTTCTGCCGCGCGACTTTACGCGATGGCAAGGTACGCTCCCCTCCACGTCGTCATGCACAGTCAGCATGCTTACAAGCTCAGGCACGCGCATTAACCCCTGTGCACACTCGATGAGACTAACACGCGTCTTGACAGGACCCTCCCTTGACATGCCCGGGTTTGGCCAAGCTATGGCTAGCCGCCTGGGTCCAGGGGAGGAACTCATGTTCAGTTCAGGAGGCGGATTTGTCCCTAGGGGAGAGGTAAGTCCGCCCAGCTCACCTGTCGCTGGAGAGGATAGATACTGTAGCTTGTGATGATGAGCATAGTGATGTGAGTGAGCAGACAGTAGCATCAAAGGTTGCGGGCAGTTCAAGCATGGCAGCTACGGCTGACAGTGCGTTGCTTGATGCAGAGGTAGCTGAGCATGTGGAACATGGCGGTGGTCAGTCAAGCCGGCGACGTCCATCCCGCCGGGTTGCTGCTGTCATGAAGAAGAAACCTGCTGATCCAGACAATCCACCCTAGAAGGCAGCGTTGGCTGGGCCTGATAGGGAGAAGTGGATGGTAGCTCTGGAGGAAGAGGTGAACTCTTTGAGTGAGCATGGCACCTATGAATTGGTAGAATTGCCAGTAGGGGCTAAGGCCATCTCTGGTAAATGGGTCATGAAGATTAAGAGGGGACCTACAGGAGAGATCCAGCGTTACAAGGCGCGGTATGTTGCTAGAGGGTTTACCCAGGAGGAGGGTGTAGATTTCTTTGAGACGTGGGCTCCAGTAGGGAGCTATGCCACTCTTCGTGTTGTTCTGTCAATAGCTGCAGTGGAAGATTTAGAGATGAAACACGTAGACATCCAGTGTGCCTTTCTCAATGGGGTCATGAATGAGACTGTTTATGTAGAACAACCCCAGGTTTTGAACGATGGCACCAGTCGAGTGTGGAAACTGCTTAAGACCCTGTATGGCTTGAAGCAAGCAGCACGTGAATGGCACAAGGCGCTTGCACGTCTACTGGGTGAGATGGGCTTTGTTCGCTCACACTCAGATCCTGCACTGTATGTTAGGAAAACTGGTAGATGTTTCATCTTCCTATGGGTTGATGATTTGTTTATCTTCGGACGGTCCACGGGCCTGAAGGAGTTGATAGACCGAATTCTCAAAGTGTTCACCGGAAGGGACTTAGGCGATTTGTCTTGGGCATTAGGCGCCTCTATCAAGCGTGACAGGAAGAAGAGAACGATCACGTTGTCCCAAGAGCAGAAGATTGTGAATCTGCTAGAAAAGTTTAGCATGGCAGATTGCAGACCCAGTCCGACTCCACTGGTGCCACGGCAACAGTTGAGGAGCGCGAAGGACTACCCTGACCTTGAGGTTGCCACTCAGGCAGAGCACGCTCAGTTCATGAGTGCTGTAGGGGGAATCCAGTACCTGGCTGTAGTTACGCGACCTGATATTTCTTATGCCTGTAATGCTTTGGCCAAGCATATGGGGTGTAGCTTAAAGGAGCATTGGTCAGCGGTGCAGCATGTGCTGAGATACCTGCAGTCCACGAAGGGACTTTGTATGGTGTTTAAGGGCTCGTCTGAGAAGAGCTGTTTGCTTGAGGGATACACTGATGCTGATTTTGCAAATGACAAGAGTTTGAAGAGCATAAGTGGCCTACTCCTACGGGTGTATGGCAATACTGTGTTCTGGAGGTCAAAGAGACAGGCGATCACAGCTGGTGATACGACCGAGGCAGAATTGATAGCAATGAGTAGTGCAGCAAACGAGTTGATGTGGGCCAAGCAATTGTTGCTAGACTTGCATCTTCGTCCAGAAAAACCGGTGCTTTGGGGAGATAATAAAAGTGCGAATATCCTTGCAAACAATCCAATCTCTAGTGATAGGTCCAAACATATTCGAGTGCGGCACCTACGGGTCCGAGAATTTGTAGAGGCGGATGAGATCCAAGTGCAATGGGTAGGGACCAAAGACCAGTAAGCTGATGTCTTCACTAAGGTTTTGCCTGGACCTGCATTGAAGGACGTGCGAGAGAAACTGCATCTAATTCAAGATCAGAAGACCTTCTAGGGGAGTGTCATAAATCAGTGTCTAGGTACAACTGCAATGCATGACGCGCAAGTCTGCGCATGGGTATGGTGGCCAAGGGCCCAACCCGTGTTATGTTAGGATAGTATGCATGAGCATACTTGGGGCGCTCCGTGAGCGGCTCGCCCCGGGCCATTGTCATTGGGCCACGGTAGACATGCACGAATGGTCGCATATAGTCGTATGCGTCCAAGTCTGAAGTAACCTTTCTCTTTCATCTTCCATAGGTTCCTGCACTGTCTTGCATCCAGTGCAGTATTCTCCCTGATCTGTGTAGTGACCTTTCGTACGACCTGGCGGCTCTCCAGGTATAGGCACTACTAACCTCCTAATGCACACATAATAGGTTCTCGTTTATAACAGAGGGAATGCCTCCGATAAATCCGGTGCGGGGCCGGTGGACCTGCGCACTAGAAGGCTGGTCAGTGCTAATGCTCGGTAAGGTTCGTGAGGCCGTTCTGCGGCTAGCGTGTGGCCGTCATGCAACGTGATCTCCGTGCTAGGCAAGTGAGTTGCTCTGCTAACAGCATCGGCTACAACATTCTTGTCCCCTGGAATGTAAGTAATTTTCCAGTCAATACGGGACAGAGACTCGAGCCACCTGGCATGTTTGCCGGTGAGCTTCTTTTGAGTTTGTAGAAATCTAAGGGGGTTGTGGTCAGAGTGAATAAACACTGTGTGATTGTTTTCCAGATAACATCGCCATTGGCGGTAAGCAAAAACAATCGCTCCAAGCTCTTTTTCTAGTGTATAATAATTTTCTTCAGCCTTATTCAATTTACGGCCAATCCACGCAACAGGACAGAGAGTATCCTCATGTTCCTGAGTCAGCACAACACCATAAGCATAATCTGATGCGTCAGTATAGATGTGGAATGATTTGTTAAGATCCGGGTGGCGCATAACAGTAGCGTTGATCAGAGATTGTTTAATGTTTGTAAATGCCTGTTCGCATTGTAGCGTCCAAGGTAACTGCTCCTTGGAGCTGATACGCTGCAACAAAGGCGCGGCCAAGGTTGGGAACTTCGGAATAAACCTCCTGAAGTAACCCGCTAATCCGAGAAACGATCTAATATTGTTTGTCGATTTTTGCAAGTCCGTAACCGGCCAATCTTGTAGCACCTGAACTTTATATGGGTCCGGCTGGACTGTGTCCGCCGTGACAACATGTCCTAGGTACTTAATCTCTTGCAGTGCAAATTGGCATTTATCCATGTTGCAGTAGAAGTTATGCTCTGCTAATCGTGTTAACACTAGATTCAAGTTCGTCGCATGCTCAGATTCCGATCGTGCCAAAACCACAATATCGTCGAGATAAGCAAGACAAATTTTACCTATAAGTCCTTTCAAGACAACATTCATTGCGTTCTGAAACACCGAGGGCGCATTGGACAAGTCGAACGGCATGACCTTCCACTCATATAGGCCGTCCGGTGTTCTAAAAGCAGTTTTAGGGCCAGCTGACTCCGAGAGACGAATTTGGTGGTAGCCTGATTGCAAATCCAATGCTGAGAAGTATTTGTGCCCTTGCAGCTGGTCTAGCAGCGTGTCGATACGTGGCAATGGGTATGTATTCTTAATTGTGTGCTCGTTCAGATACCGATATTCAATGCAAAGTCTCAACTTGCCGCCAGGTTTGGGGGCAAAAAGGACACAGCTAGCCCAAGGAGAAACAGAGGGTTGCACCCACCCCATGGAGATTAGATGATTAAGCTGCTTTTCCAGTTCCAGTTGTTCCCTCGGTGTTAATCTATACTGGCGCGCCGCTCTGGGCCTAGCGCCTGGCAACAAGTCAATGTCCATTTCAAATCCGGATGCAGATGTGTTGGGGGGTGGTGGCCCTAACGTGCCTCCAGGCGCTTGATGTTTGTCCACAACCGCTTTAATGCAAGCAGGGATACATGATGTGTCTTGTGGGACATTTGCCGGAGCATTTTGTCGTGATAGGTATCCGGTTCGTTTTGTGCTGGCACAACTAACATTTGTTGTTGCTGCATGTGAGGATTTAATGTGTGCCACAAACAATGGCTGCTGACCGCGCCTCGCCCTGTTTGTGAGACTCTTCAGTTCACGTTGCGATATTAAGAAATCTTCCTGTGGACTGGATTCCGTTGTGACTTGTGCGTGGCTGGCGTGAATGACATGGAAGTAGGGCTGTCCCGTCTTCTTGCGTCCATGTTTTACTGGTGGGACATGAATAACAATGCGCGGATGTTTAAAAGTGATGGACATGTTGACGGCTGATATCACATCAAGTGCAAATAGTGCCTCGTTTGGGTGGAATGAATCCGCTCACGCGGGCAGCGAATCCACTACTGTGAATTTCACTGTAATGACCCGTCGTCCTACCCGCGCACTTAACAAGACAGTCCCTAAACATGGTGCCTCCGATGCTGAAATTCCAACCGTTACGCTGTGTGTAGATAGAAAGGGGATGTTATGGCGCTCCAAAAAACCGCGAGTGATCATGCTATGGTTTGCTGCCGTGTCCACCAACGCCCTGGCGAAGTGGTTGTGAATGCGCGTGGGCATCGTGCATATAAGATCAACGAAACTCGCTTGCTGTGCCAAAACCGCCGCTGCAGCTTTCTTGGTTGGCAAAATTGACACTCGCTGATTCGTGATCATTGTGCATATGTGGTACTTCTGGTGTCCTGGAACAGGGTTGCCTGACATATACTCCAGCAAATGCCGTGCCTCGTCAACCATGGACGGAGAGTGCTGACGTAAAAACGGAACAAATGCTGACGAGTCAAAAATTCGTGCGGGGATAACGACGGTAATGTTGTGGTCATGCATGTTGATGGTGTGCATGTGGCGAACTGCAGCCTGCGCCGCTTCTGTGCATGGAAGAGTCACTACAATATTTTCTTTAAGGTCATGTAGATCAAACAAGGACAGGGACCCAGACATAAATGCGGAGTTGAAACAAGTCGCGTTTAATGGTATTAACTTTCGTGCCAGATTGTAAGGCTCAGCCGCCCATTGTGGGCACGCAATGGATGGCTTGCCAGCTTCTCAGCGGACATGGTGATGATGTTCGGGGCGTGACCGTTTGGCCTGGGTATCAGAGCCTCTTCGGTTGGGTTCGCACCGGTCCCTCTTGTTGTCGCGATCGCGGTGCCGGGTCGGGTTGTAGCGCTGGGGCAGCGGGGTGAGGTTGCGCCGCCTGTTAAAAGCCTCCCCGAAGAATGCGTCACGAGACGCCTGCGGTACAAGTGAAAGAAAAGTGGGGCAGTGTTGTGAAAGTGCCTCATAGCGCACAAGGCAGGTGCACATGCGAATGCACGCACGGGGTGACACGTGGCAGACACCAGCCCGCGAATGAGAAGACACATTCCAGCTCTCTGTATAGGTCGAACAAGGTCATGGCTCAAGTATCTGACTCAGATACTGATCATGCAGGTGTGATCCCAGATCTCAGGCGTCATGTGCTAAGTACTCCGCACACATACTTAACATTTCGCCCAACTTAACTTACGGTATGATGCTTCCACTCGCGCTTGCATTCGAACAGGCAGTGGTCAACCTGATGATGGCCAGCCTGGGGGTTGGCATTGTTCCTAGCCGACGGGCATAACCAACACTGCTTGAACGGGTACAGATAATGCATGCGCAGCATGCGTGTTGCCGTAAACATAAATGTGGGTTCAATTCCTGGAGGCAGTGGGTGCGTTGCTGCAGCTAATGCGCCATGGACCGAAGTAGGGCCACCTTGCAACTCAAGGCTAAGTGCCTTGCGCAGGTCAGCCGGCACCACAGGGTTTTGAACAAACTCTTGCAGCCATGGCCTGAACGTAGCCTCGTCCGTTGAGTTAGCCTGCTCTTTAAGTTGAGGGATAAGTGGCTGCCTGGTGCCTGATAGGGGACCTGGGGGAGCCGCGCGTTTCTGCAAACCATTGCGGTTGTTAGCCGGTGGGCCAGGTAAGATCGCGGCCGCGGCTTGCTTCTTGGGTTCGTGCGTGCCAGGTGCCTGTGATTTGCGCTTGGAGACTAACATAGCATAATCGATCCTGCTATCAGGTGCATCACCCGTGTAACATTTGACCGTGTTGGCCGACTCGCGGACTTGTTGAAGCTGTGTAACAGCCCATGTAATGAATTTAACAGCGGTCGCGTCCGCTTGAAATACTCAAGCCCACTAACGGCTTCAATTCTAAGTTAAATTTCTCTAGTAAAGTTGACATGGGTAAGAACATGCGCAAGGTATCAGCTAATGTCGATTTGCAGGTGGGCTGCATTAGACGCTGCAGTTTTGTAAACAAAATGCAAGCAAAAACTACTTTGCACTGCTTGCTTTGCATGTGCGTGTAATCTAGGAAAATTAATCGATAGTAAGTTTTGATGTGGTGCATAAGCTCATTAAAATCAGCAGAGTCGGCCGCGTCATACCGCTGCCACGCGTGTTCAATATTATGTCTGAACTGACCGCTGGTGAAGTAAAAGTCTCTGATCACTTCTAACCACTGTCGGACAGTGCATTCAGGGTTCAGAGCAGCTTCTTGCGCAACCGTAACATGTTGGTCAGTGCAAGAAAAAGTGGTGGTCAGATGTTGCATGACTTGCTTCTCTGATAATTGCAAACAATTCGCGCGTGCATGCAAAACGTCGCTTTGGTACTTGTGCCAACGTAATTCGGATAGGGGATCGCCGCGCAACGCGGCTGCTGTGGGCATGTGAGCCGACGAAAATGTATATTGAGCACTACGAAACCACGTATTTGAGCTGTCATCAAGAAAATTCGGGTTACTCTCAGGCAGTGATGAATGGATGGGTAAGACTGACTGCACCTGGGTGGTGACGCTTGCCGAGCAGTCCCGATACTGCTGTGCCTCCGCCTTGGTAATCTCCGAAACGTGGACCGTTGGGAACACTTCAGACACGCTTTTGAGACAATAACGTGCACTAGTAAACGCATGCCATACTGCATGCACAATATTAAAAACTTTTGGCTCAGAGGCCTTCACAAGCTTAATTAGTGCAGCGCCATGGCTGTTAACAGCGGGCGTGGTACGTAACTTCGTAGTCCGCTCCCTGACGCCAAGCAGTCCTAACAAGTCGGTACGGACAAGGCATGCCAACATGGCAAGCGTAAACGACTTGTAATTGGTGGAGAAAGCAAAAGTCAGATCAAGCAGGGGCTTGGCGAACCTAGGCCCGAGCCAGGCCAACAATGTCATGGCCGCCGAGCTAAGCAAGTTGCGCACGGGGCCGTCCACGGGGCCCCAATCAGCCGCGCATAAAAATCCACCCGGCGCCTTAAGGGCACGCTTAACAGCTTCCGAAGACACCTTCTTCTCCAGAGGTCGGAAGGGTACCTCGTCATCCGGTAGGTCAGACTCTAAGAAAATCTGTCTGGCATCCCGGCACACAGCCATGAACGCCGGCTTGTCAAAGTCAGCAGCACAATTCACCATAACGTTTTGCAGCCACAGCAGCATGCTAAACAGACGTCGAATAAAGTCTAAGTCTTCCTGGGGGAAGCTAGCCAGGCCAGGATTCTGACATTGTTCTAAAGAAAAAATCGAATCAACACATGTAACGATCGACTCACGAGCGGATTCCCACGTAACCGGGTCCTCCATGGCTTGGGCAGCTAATTCGCTGGCCATCTGCAAGTAATAAAGGAATAATCAGGACAGAGATCTTATAGGTCACCGATACCTGTTGAGGTCTCTGAGTCGCTGGGACGGAACGGACCTACGGTACTGCGCGAGGACAGCTGAATAAAATGGGCTAAACGCCGCAGCACGAAGGCTGTATAGGCAGACAGAAATAGAACAGACAGATGCGAAAAGAGGCAAGAAGTCAATACAATGTGATGCTCGAATGGGTGGCGCCCCAACCAGATCACTGTAAAACGTGCCTAGTCCCAGCAAGCGCTCGGTATAAATACCGATGGTGTGTGCGCCCAGGTCGATCGCCCTGTTAGAGCTGGCCTCGCCGGATCGCGCAGAGCGCAGACCCCAGATCCCGAGTAACTGCGGGAGAAAGTAAGCATGTGGCCTTCGGAGCCTGAAGGCTGATCGCACACTGATTTCGTGTTCGATGTGGGAGCCGTGCCTGCTAACAGCGGGCATGCATGCGAAGCCCCAAGGCTGCCGCGTAACATGCGTGAGTTCACAAATACACATGGGAGGTCTGCATGCGAACCGGTTTGTAAGATACCAGTAAGCTTGGGTAGGACATGACCGCTAATGCGCTGGTCCAGGTAATCCGATATAATACAGTGCCAACTAAGCATGGCTGCGTAAGCTGGCCGAGTTGGTGCCCTCGTAGCCACGTCCAGTAAGGTGTCTGGCATACACGTATCATAGTGATTCGAGTGTACAGGACGCTGTACATAAATTGCGTGCACATATGTGCAAGATAATAATTAACGTGGTATATAATGTGTAAATGGCGATGTACAGACGCCAGTCCAAATTACGAGGATACCTGTTGTTGTATGCGCTGCAGCCTTAGGTGTCTACAGGTGTGCCGCGCCAGCATGCGCCTAGTGAGATGTATCTCACAACACTTAGCACTCCTCAACTGCTGCCTTGGCACCAGCGGAGTCGGACTAGCTCTGCAATCTGTCATGCTGCATTTCTCAAACAGGTTCACTACTTTCTGTTGTTGAGATAGAGATGGTCTTCTGCTTGCTTCCTATGCCTGGTGATTGAGGCACCTAGTGCCCACGACAAGTCGCCAAGGTCTCTACCTTCAAATGCTTTGAGAATCTGATCGATCAATTCCTTCACGCCGGTAGACCGTCCAAAAATTAAAAGGTCATCAACCCACAGAAATATGAAACACCTACCAGTTTTTCTAACATACAGTGCTGGGTCCGAATGTGATCTCACAAAACCCATTTCACTAGCAAACGTGCAAGGGCCTTGTGCCATTCACGTGCAGCCTGCTTCAATCCTTGGTCACCTCTGCACTAGTCACTGCACTGTCAGCCTTAGCCAGCATGCCTGATCTGTCGGCTACCTTTGGTGCTACTGTCTGCTCACTCACTGTGCTATGCTCTATATTAACACTAGCTTCTACGACAGCAACATCTGCATGTGGAATCAAGCGCTTGCGTACAAGCGGGTTCCATTTGTGTCTAACTTGGGCCGACTGCGCTTCCTGCCCTTGGGCATCAGCAGCAGTGTCATGCAAATCAAAACTAACTTCTTTAGCAGGATGCATAGACTCCCCAGCGACAGGTGAGTTTAGGGCCGGACTGTCAAGACGCGTGTTAGTCTCATCGAGTGTGCACAGGGGTTAATGCGCGTGCCTGAGCTGGTAAGCATGCTAACTGTGCATGACGACGTGGAGGGGAGCGTACCTTGCCACCGCGTGAAGTCGCGCGGCAGAAATGTAAGTAAAAATTGAACCGGTGACCTCATGAGTACAGACGGCATGCTCTACCACTAGGGCTCACCTGAAGCAACGAGTCCTGTGCTAGATGACTCCTCCTATTATTATGTCATCTATATTCTTGGATCCCCAGATATGGATATCCCACAACACGGACTTACCTCTCCCCTGGAGATAAATCCACCCAGATGCTCGCGCATGTAGTCCATCCCATGCTCCAAGCTGCGAGCCGTAGCCCGTTTGCCTGAAGCCCTGGGGATGGGTCCCCCAATATCTCCCATGGCCCCTCGCGGCGGGCCAGCTGATCCCGCTGCGGCAGAGCTGGGTTGATGTTGTATCTCCATGTCGCGGACACTCACCTCATCTACTCTGCCATAGTCGCCGGCGAGAGATCTCCCCGGAGATGTGAAGCTCTTCGCCCTTTGGCTGTTGTGTGCGGCCGATGGTGACATGTCGATGTTGGAGTGCTCAAGTTCCCGAACGCGGTCGACGTTGGAGTGATTGTTGACGTGCTTGATGTTCTCACCTGGCTGGAGGTGAAAATCAGCAGCACCTCGGCGTAGCTCCTGACTACGCACTACCGCATGGACGTTCTCCACTACCTCTGGAGTTGTCTGTCTAGTCTTCCGTTGTAGTTCCCCTGAACCGAGGTCATCCCCCAACTCCGGAACTACATGCTCAAACTCTGCGGCTAGGCTATCGTCAATGTACTCCGAATCATGCAGGTCAACAAGATTCTTGCCTATGGCCATCCCGTCAAAATCATACTCAGCAGCGCCGTGCACTTGCATGTACCGCTTGCGAGCAGCAACATCATCGACATCCGACAACGGGGGCGCGTACACCTTTTCCGCCATCTTGGGCTTGAATTCTAGTTTTTCAACTTCACTCCTATTCGCTGACGGCATGAGCCCTATCTCCACGCTATCGAAAATCTTAATATACTCGCGCAACATTGCAGCGCTATACACCATTTGCCGCACTTCAATCACTTTGCCGCCCCCTGGTACGGACAGGTAAACCGTGTTCATGTGTGGGCCTTGCCCCAGACCTACCCACACAGCGTTTGCTCCCCTAGCGTCTAGTCTGCGTACATCCTGGCCTATCTGATAGAAATACACTGTCAAACCCCATGGGCGCATCTGCTCTACAAGCAGTTTGAATCGTTCAAGATTCAATGATCTCCCGTAGAAGACCATATACGGAACCACAAGTCGGAAATTAGTGTTTTCCTAGAGTCTATTGCACCGCTCACTCTCGCCACGCTTAGCCTCTGCCGTGATCTCATCTTCAGTCATAAGTTTATCACCTTTAGCCGGAGCAGGCTTGTTACTCACACCTTTCGATTTCACTGCGAGCACTCTACACCTTTTGCTCTTCTGAGATTGACAATCGCATCGGATAAATTCTTCTTCAGGAACTTTCTCTTTTCACTAGCCATTAAAGCAGTGCTAGGCATAAGATTAGTGCAATGGTTGACACAGTCCCGTTAATTCGGAGTTGTCAATGTCCAATAGGATACGGCTCAGTAAATTCAGATTTACTTTACGTTACACACATCGCCCCTTCCGGCCATAGCTGGCGGGTTAGATCCGTGGGAAGAATTGCAGCACGAATTTTGCCAGAGGTGACACCACACGTACGCTCTGCTACACCATTGCCCTCATGGTGTCCAGGAGCACATGTTTCCCACGATATCCCGTTCTCTGAGAAATAATTTTGAATGTTGTGACCCTGAAACTCTCCACCACGATCTCCGTGTACACCCATGACTCTAGGTGTGATCTTCACGCCCTCATCACCAACGAACTCATGCGGAAGAACACTGGACCGTATGTGCTCAGTTGTTTCAACCAGCAGCTGTGGCACTCTAGACTTCGCATCCATTGGACCAGCAAAACTGTAACGTGAATGCTCATCGACTATGAGAATGTTCCACGCTTTTCCTAACCCTACAGGCAAAATGGGACCCATAACATCAACATGCAGTCATGCACCAGGCCATTGGGCCTCTTCATGTTCTTCACTCGTGCCATGCTGATTACTAGAGCCGGAATCATGGGAGGCTAGGCGACAACCATGGCAGCGACCTAGATTCTCCTTCACCACATCAGGTTTTATTCCTAGACCTTGATACACCTCAGCTTTGGACATCATTTGCAGAATGGATGTGCCCGTTTGTAGACTCAGATGTGTCAGAAATGTTGTATTCAGCTTGGCAGCACCCAGAACATGCTGTGCCTTGCTAGTCAATGCAGCTACTCTGCAGAGATCGGTCTCGTCACTCTCGAGCTTTGCCAAGGCATTGCTCGAGGACCATGCACTAGGACTATTGAATTGCTCACCCCTTAGGATGGGCTTGCCCTGAACCGTCTCAATGAAAAGTACAGGCCGATTCTTTGCGTCTGTGGACCGGTTAATCCTGCCCTCCTTGTGGCCTAGGGCCTGGTCGGAGAAGCCTGGAATGATGACTATATCACCTTGCTCCGTGACAGCACGCGTTTGCAGGAAAATATTCTCATGCTTCAACTCCTCCGTAGACAAGATGTTGAAGGGGCATGCAGGGACATACAGACAGCTCGGGATCTCTGGGACTAATTCCGTCACATCACCACCCGTAGTCACATACGAATCTACTTTGAAACAAATTGTTCCTTTGCCCACGACAGGGATATCCTCGTCACCGACAGGCTGGATGCACGGGATTCTCAATTTCCGCATGCAGACGAACATCTCAGGATTACGGATCACATGAGCCTGAGATCCGCTGTCTATGAGAAAATTGCACAGCTTGCCCAAGCAGGCAACATCAACCATGTTGAATCCGTCACCTAGAATCTCCAGTGCAGCGACGGAAGGACCTCTTCCCCGTCCGCGTCCGCGTCCGCGTCCGCGTCCTCGTCCGGTGCTGTTGCCGCGAGGTTGAGCTGCATGCTCAGAGAGGAACTTTCTGACCTCCGGATGGATATCCGGGAAGTCCTTCTGGAGATGGCCTGCCTTCTTGCACACGTAGCATGTGCGGGTCTCATTGGCAGCAACGGCAGCAACTTCAGGGCGCTGTGGCTGTTGTGGGTTTCTACCTCCAGGGCCATGATCACGTCCTACCCCGTGGGGAGGTCCACAGGCATCTAATGCCCGCACGTGAGTCGTGATGGCAGCTATCTGAGTCAGGAATCACGACCTCCTTGCTCACTACACGATGATACAAATTCCCTACCGAGAGGCTCGAACAGCTTGTTGCTCACCTGGTACTGAGCAGGCTGAGCACAGACAGCAGTCAGCTGATTGACTAAGGACATAATATATGTGCAGTATTCTTCTACCTGCGTGGCTCTATGAACTTTGAGTACAACACGGGAGAACCTGTCCCACGGGGACCTGAACTCGGCCTCTTTGCTAGGCATATACTTGGCACGCAGTGCACTCCATACATCCTCACGGGAGACAAACACACGGACATATTGTTGTAATATCTACGCTGCCTATGTATCTGGCGCGAGATATTATGTGTTGTACTGTATGCATGCGCAGGTTACGTATGTACCTGCTGCAGTGGGCATCAGTAATAGTGCACATCTGACGTGTATGCATCACAAGGTACCTGTTAGAGGTTCGTGATGGTATGCATGTATATTGTAAGCCCACCGCGTGGGTTGTAGGTTTGAGGGCACAGTGATGCTCTGTGCTGTGTTTGATTGTCTTGGACAATGCGACACAGTGTGGCTGATGCACATGAAGCATATATATAGTGCGTGCACAGCTATAATATGCATCATCAACAGTCTGTTAGGACAACAGTGTAACGTTATGATCAACTCGTTCACCGGATTACAACACATATTCAGAGTCCTGTGATGGCAGTGTCACAATGCATGAGCTTGTTAGCATCTCCTCCTAGAATCTCTCGGTTCTACCTCTGTGCACAGCAGGTATGAGATGCTGGCTGTTCTGATCTGACCTGCATGAGGACTGCGCGTCTGACCTGCATAAGATAGCGTTTCTGACATGGTATCGGTGAATGTTTGCGTCATGTCTGTTGTGGTCTTGTTCAGGAAGCCGTTGGCCAAAGTCTTCGCGCAGTCACGGCAGGCATTCCACTGTTCTGCCGGCGCTCAGACCGCAGTCACAAGCGCAGGCATCATTGGGCGGTCTCCTAGCATATTGTTGTTAGATACAATTCGAGACGCTTGTCTTTCAAATGATCAGCGTTGGGAAAAGCGAATGCGTTCGCTTACTTTCTCAACCTGTCGGCTTGCGAGCCACCAATCGGTTAGTTGCTGCGCGCAACAAAGAATCGTCTATCCTACTGCAGGATGTCCAATCTCGATCTTTCCAATGCCAACTCTCCTCGCGAGGAAAGGCAAGGTGCGGCTGATCAGCAGCCACTCGTCGAAAGGGACGCTGACCAGCAGCTCCCTGACGAGGAACAGCCCGCGGGCATGTTACTTCGTGGCGGACGAGTCATCCGACCACGACACTCTTCCCAAACTGGGCAGAGCAGCCAGCAGGTGCCCTTTTCCTCTCATGTAGTGAACGATCACGGTCACACTGAGTCCCGCCTCACACTCGAAACGTTGACCGAAGCGCAGCGTGCATCTCAAGGGCGTAACGAGCCTGATTTGTCGAAAGGAAAACCGCCTGAGTGGAACTGTAAGACCGAAAGCTTCGTCGCGTACGAGCAGAAAGTCTTCTTGTGGTTAAGTAAGTTTGAGCTAGACCATCTGTTGCAGCATGCACCGTCCGCGGACGAACGGCGTTGTCAGAAACGGTTCCATCTTGTCAGGTCAGACACGCAGTCTCAGTTCAGGTCACATCAGGTCAGCCAGCGTTCCATACCTGCTGCGCACAGAGGTAGAACCGAGGAACGCTTAGAGAGATAAGTTGCTAATACCGTGAGACAGTAAGAAGAATGGTTACAGATCACAGTGTGCACATCCTTATATGCACACTGAACACTCAAACATTACGGCGGTTACGGCGGGAAACCCTCGCAGGATCTCCCTCACTACATCGAGACAATCCCGGCTGGCGGCTTACCCCTGCACTGGATCCGCGGATCGTCCGTGCATGGGTGCACCTGTCACCACACTGCTGCCCGCAGGCTCATGCATTGTGACAGGCGTGTCTATGCTAGAGCAAGAACTCAAGTCCTTATGTCTTTGCCTGACGCGGACAGGACAATTGTCTATCGCATGTCACATCTGTGTGAAGCATGGGCCTATCTGACTGCCAAGTATAGGCCTAGCACTAAAGCCGAGATCCACAGACAGTGGAGTCGTTTTAATGCATTCTCACAGAAAAACAGAGACGTGGGGTCTTACTGTGGTGATGTCATGAATGTGTACACTCAACTGGAGGCACTAGGTGTCGATGTGGGCCAGCGATGGCTTCGATTGAATCTGTTAGAAGTGGGGGAGGAGGTCAACGCCGTGCGCGGCGAAGTTCTCCACTCTTCCCCACACGTAATCATTGCACGCTTGACTGAACATGCTGACTTGCTCAAGCAACATCGGTTGCAGGCTAGGTCTGGTGCGCCTGCGGGCAAATTTGGCCCTGGCTGGCGCAAGCATCCTCATGGCGACAGTCCTAGAGTCGCCGCTCTCGCGGTAGGCCAGTCTCCTTGCGAGGAGATAAGGAACTGTTTCTTCTGCAAGAACAAAGGACATTAATGTAAATTTACGTGCGAATTGCCCCCAGCGCAAACAGGCTGCAGCCAAAGATGTCTGTGCTGTAGAAATGCCTGAAGAATATCCAACGCCTGATGCGTCATTGCCTTGGAATTTCATTATAGACATTGGGTCTGACATGCATGTCGTGGGCAGTCGCGAAATTTTCACTGAGTACGGTCCGTGCCTGTTCGAATGCAAGCGCGAGTGGAAGCGTCATACCGTAAGTTTAGTTGGGCGAAATGTTAAGTATGTGTGCGGAGTACTTAGCACATGACGCCTGAGATCTGGGATCACATCTGCATGGTCAGTATCTGAGTCAAATACTTGAGCCATGACCTTGTTCGACCTATACAGAGAGCTGGAATGTGTCTTCTCATTCGCGGGCTGGTGACTGCCACGTGTCAGCCCGTGCGTGCATTCGCATGTGCACATGCCTTGTGCGCTACGAGGCACTTTCACAACAGTGCCAGAGGACTGCCAATCCTGCGGGACCAAGCAAGCTCCCCATCATGGGCAGGGGAACCATTCAGGTGAACCTGGGCACTTATGTGGATAAGCGTGGGAATAAGCATCCTCTGGATGTGGAAATCTCTGGTGTTTACTATGCCCCTGAGTGTCCATACAATATAGTGAGTACAATGGGTCTTCGGCATGAGCAAATGAATTTAGACACGCGTAGGAGTGTGTTGTATGTCCCTGGTCTTGGTGATATGGATACTGATATTGAGGATGCGTCCAAATATCAAGAGCTAGATCGAGATGGATACACCGTCTTTGCGTTTACATTGAGTGTCGATACAAAGCCTGTTCTGGTTGGTCACCCGGTGAATAGGGGGGTGATCTGGTCCAACCAGAGCAGCCCAACTTCTGTTGTGGAGGACCAGCAGACGTGGTGGCATATGGCTGCTGCGGCAATTGACATCAAGCGCCCCAATGATGGGGGAGCTGTTGTCCCACATGACGCCTACCTGCTGGAACCTGCTTTCTTAGCACATCTGTCTTTTCACCAGTCAACGTGGGTTTGAAAATAATGCAGTCGAATTTTGATTTTTATTGTGATTTGCATTTGAAAGTTGACCCTGAGCCAATGGGAAATCGTTGTCACGGATGCAGAATTGGCAAAGTGCCTGCAAGCAACTACTCTGCCAATGATCGTGAGCTCATAGGCCAGGCGAAGTTCTTTGGTGAGCAACTGCATGCCGATTTAGCCGTTGCCATTACTCCAGTAGGAATCGGTGGTGTGAAATATGTTGTGTTTGTGATGTGTGCCTTCACCCGTTATTCTTTCGTGGTCGGTGTGCGCAAGAAGAGTGAGGCTGCGGCCATGATCTCTTACATCATTGAGCGCATTGGGGTACATGTGGTGAAGCCAGGTGAACCGGGTGTGCGCATCCTACACACCGACAAAGGAGACGAGTTCATGGTCGAGGCCTTGTTGCTCTACCTCTAGCGTCGTGGCATCACTCACCGCACTACCCCCACAGCTGATCATCGCTGTAATGGCATGATCGAGCGGAGGATCGGAATTGCCTTTGAGGCACTCCGAGCTGTGCTGCTTGCGAGCGGCCTTCCTCTTTTCCTGTGGATTGAATGCCTCGCCAGCGGTATCCATGGTCACAACCTCACGCCATGCACTGCGATGTGCCATGATAAACTGTCGACAATGATGAGTTCACAGAAAGCCCAGTGAGCTGCCAATACATCTGCGGATGTTCAGCAGGCTGAGAGGGCCAACAAGCGCATGAAAAAGGCTGAGCGCGATAAGTTGAAGGAGGAGAAAAAACGGAAGTGGCACTTGCTTGCCATGACAGGAATAGATGAGTTTTTCGTCAGGTCTTGTGACAGGGATATCATTCTCTATATGTCTTTCTTCAGGGACACCTCCGTGGAAGTGTTCCAAGATCTGTTGCGCTAGCAGCGTTCGTGGGGGGTTGAGGTGAATGCATACCCTAGGGATGACAAGTTGCGGAAACTCTCCGCGCGGGGTATGGTTGCATACTGGGTTGGTGCTGGGCTGGGCCCCAGCATGCAGCGTGTGTATGCTCGGGATGTTACTGGGGGTGGGGTTGTGGTGGTGCGCCAGGTTATGTGCACCACGGATCAGATGATCCGTCACGTACGAAAGTACGATGCGTCCGCTATGGTGGACAAGTGCCTGCGGAGTTTGCGAGCTCCTACACGGTTGCTTTTGAGAGGGATGATGAGGGTGTCCGCGTGACTGACAGTGATGTCCCCCCATTCATGGATGATGCCACGCACGACGGGGGAGTGTTGCGCCGTCTGCGTGACCAGCTGCACACCCCCCCGGGTCACGTTAGAGTTCCTGTCATGGATACGACTTTCAGACAGGACGCACTGCCTGACACCAAGGTGTACACCCCACAGTTCGGGGCTGGTTCCTCTGCGGAGATAATCCAGCGTGACCCACCTTAGGACACCCCGGAGGTGGCCAGGCACACCATGCATCGCACGCGTGCGATTGCTCGTGCTGCTGCGCACCCTGACATCGCAATTCCCCCTCGGGTTGCTGGTCAGGTGCATCAGTCTGAGGCCAGGTCTGCCCGCTGTCCGAAACGCTATCCATTATGCAGGTCAGGCGCACAGTCATGCACAGGTCAAATCAGGTAGCCAGCATTCCATACCTGCTGCGCACAGAGGTATAACCGAGGAATGCTAGGAGAGAGTGATACTGCTAGTACCGTGAAACAGTAAGAATAATGGTTACAGCTCTCTGTGTGCACAGCCATATATGCACACTGAATAGTCAAGATTACGGCGGGAGATCCTCGCAGGATCTCCCTCACTACTCCGGGACAATCCCGCTGGCGGCTTACCCCTACACGTGATCCGCGGATCATCCGTGCATGGGTGCACCTGTCACCACCCTGCTGCCCGCAGGCGCATGCATTGTGACAGGGGCTTGCGCTCCAGGTGAGTGACGCCATGCATGCGTTAGTGCGGCCGGCAGGTTGTGGCGTGTGGTCCGTCCTTGGTGTTGTGTACAGCCTGACGCTGTTAACAGTTGTGCTCTGGTCAGCATTGAGCATGTGTGTGATGACGCCGAAAGTGCTCTGGCCAAAGCCCTCATGCGTATCACGTGATGCAATGGTGGTTACATTTTGTCTTTTTTCTGGTCAGCCAAGTACAACACTTTCAGTGCTTGTTGGCTGCCCAAAGAAAGACAAACACCCACAAGAGTCTTTTGTGCCCGTGCGAGATCACAGAAACCAATGTAACGGAGTGCAGTCTCAAGTGGTTGTGGACATCAGAAGGCCTGTATTGCAGTCATGACAGCTCCTTGCACATCACGAACATCTCTACTTGCAGTGGCATCAGCGAGGCGTGTGCGCAGTCCCCTCCGGTATCTCCGAGACTCTGTACAGCGCTGTCTCGTGTGTCGTCCCGACAAGTCGAATTTTTCGATCCACCATGCCATCAGTCTTTTGTCGGGATACCGCTATAGCGCGCTAGGCCTGCGAATGCGGGGTCCTCTGTCGGTTTGGCGCGATTCGCGATGCAGCCTACACCAGGGATGCATGCCAGACGCATCACAAAGTCAGCTCAGACATTAAAACATGAATACGTCTCAGCGGGCACGCCTTAGCCGAATTGGACGCCACCTGCTACTGTGGTTCAGCCTGCGAAAAATATGATCGCACCGAAACCTAAGTTTCATTGCACTGTTCACTGGTGTTGCTCCCGACTTTAGGCTGCTGTAGTCTCCCAGGGCGTACGCTCATAATCGCCGTGGCTCGGCACGTGGGACCGCAGATCCGGTATCGCCAGCTACACCAACAAGTAGAAGGCGTCGTGATCGAAACAAGGCGCAACGCTGTCACTGTCATCAACGAGCAGTGCAAGTTGTCGTGACGAAGATGGCCCGCATGGTGTGATATCCAGGTGAATGGGCGCACTGCATGCCACGCGAGGGATTGGCTAGCCCTTCACCAACTGCACATCTCAGCACATCTAGCTGTTATCGGTCCACAATGTCACGTATCCTTTCTCTATGTGGCCTGTGCATGTTATCTCCAATGCAGTGGCTCATTCATTGGCTCATGCAGTAGCTCGTACAATGTCATTGGACTGCAGGGACGTGTGCAGAAAGGCCAGGACGGGTCATACCGAATGACAGTCGACAAGCGCTATGAAACTCTACCAGTGCTACGGCGTACAGTGAAAACACTAAGTCCTTTCTGGTTCCTCTTGCTTGCTTTCAAAGTCAGCTTCATTGGGGCGCCTGAGCGTATCGCACCTCAGGCTGGCGACCCTATTTCTTTTACGACATTCGGTGCTGCCGCTTTGATCTCTGTGTTCACATGGATGCTGGCGGCAATAGGAGGTAAATCAGAGCGTTTCCCTGCTGTCATGGCGTTCAACGTGTTCACTGTTGTGACTATATTTCTGGTAAGTCAGCTTCTGCAAGTCCTTGCAGTGATTGGTTCAATGTTGTTGCATGTGTATTGGTCCTGCTTGGTGAGTTATCTGACACAGATGGTGGTCTCCAGCATGCAGCCCGTTTGTTCAACCTGGTGATCAACACAAAAGCAACAAATACGGAATTGGAAGCCACAGCCCTGTCTGAGGTCCTCGAGGCAAACATTGCTTACTTAGCAAATCATAGAGAGGTGGTGCAGAAGGTGGTCGAAACGCTACATGTGGCTGTCGATGGAGGCCTGCTACTGGTGCGCAAACCTTGGGGCCTATCCGTCTGGACGGCTGCTCTTTCCAACACGAACTTGTGAATCATACAGAGGTGTCCAATCCTTGTTATGCGCTGTGCAGATTGGTATACCCATGGCGAGCGCCCTGCACATGTACATTTCAGAGAAGAAATCAACCCTCAAGTCCGTGCGGAAGCGTCCAAAGGCAGCATAAAACGTCCATTTGATGGTGAGATGTCCTTGTATTCTGTTGTACTACTCGATCGCTGACTGGTGTCACGTGTCCTGGTCACACAGGGGGCGTACTATTCGATGACCCAAGGGATGTATGTGCAGTCCCGACACTAGTTGCGGATTACATATCTCTGAATTCACATGTAGTGATGAGTACTTCGGCATCATGGAAGATAGAAAGTGTGCATCTCAAACATGACATAGTGTAGTCAATCTCTTCCGGCGCAGATCAGTGCAACAGCAAGGGATCATTGAGCACTCACACCGTGTTGGTTCCGCAATGCATGAGTCCCACATCAGCCAGTCAAGTGACCAAGCTGTGCACTCTGAACAATGTCGATGCTGCAGTCCAGACAACATCATTGCAGTACAGTCCAGTGGATGGTGGAGCCCAGCCTTCGCAATAAACATGGCTGGATCCTGCATGCACCCCCAGGGATGCGACGCAACCGTGCATTACCACCTGCTCGACACCCCCGGGGGGAGGGGGGGGGGGGGGGGGGGGGGGGGGGGGGGGGCTGTGATTTGCAGGCCGTTGTTGTGGAATGCGATGCTGGTGCTCCTCAGCGTATGATTGTGAGCATCACTTGAGCCTGCCTTGCAAAGTGTGCCTTGCCAACTGAAGGAGGTCTAGGGCTGGTGGCACTTGATGTTCAGTGTGGTGAGCAGTGTGGCTGCAACATCTACATCTAGTCCGTTGCCCTAATGGAGCATCTGAGGGAACCTGCAACCGTTCATGACTCCTGGCGCAACGCTTGAGGGATTGCGTGTCCTCGCCTCGGTGGCCCTGGCGATTGTGGTGCAGGTTTATCTCTATCCAGCATCCCCCTAAGCTTTTCGGCGTGCATACCCCCATCCTTCATCTTCTGTGTAGTCCTTCTTACTGAATTACCTTCCCGCTGTTGTGGTTGCTGATTGGAGTGGGGCCTGCGTCTCCCTTACCCTGTCATTCATACATCAACACACTGACGACGTCGTTGCCGAAGTGATCAGCTTCACAAGTATGATTGATCGTTGAGTCCTGAACCTGGCGTTGTCATGCTCTGTGCGCATTGCTTAGCATGTCAATTGTCATAACAGTGTGTGGCCACCAAACAATGATGCGCGCAGATGTCCAAATGAATTAATTTCGCCCGAAAGCAAGGACCTTTCAAACACAGATTTACAGCAGGTGAGACAAATCTGAACACGTACAGTGACCGTATCTAACAGGGGCATTGAGCAGATCTTCAGCAGCATCAGCATGAAACCTGTGATTGGGATACAGTTTCTATGTTTTATTTTGAAACGGCTTCACATGGTATATACATCCATCTCGTTCACAATCCGTTTCCATAGCAGGCTCCCCGACCAGATGGTCACTTCATGCTTCTTCCGAACAATGATGCTGTCGATCAAGACATCAGCATGTCCGGTAGAGAACGGGTACACCAAACCCTGGATGCCACAGCCGCATAGATCATGGAGCAAGCATCACCCCGATCATCTGCGCATCCACCACCCGTCAAGCAAGACCAGCCACAGCTTAAGAAAAGCATGACGCGGCTGCCATTGCCGTTGCAGCTGCTGTGTACCAGGACAAAGAACGGGCGCTCGCTCATGCTTCTCACGCCGCACCTGCTACTGCTGGCACAGCTCAAGAATAGAAAGACGGAGTGGCAGCTCAGTCGACAAGCTGCCTATACAATGCGGCCCAGCCAGCCGTACTGTGTGTGACAGCAGCTACCGAACGTGGCCACCTGATTTACCTTTCTAGAAGACGTTTCTCGGACTGCAAGCGTACAGGACGGGGGCCAAGCTGCAGCTTGGGGAGAAGCACCACCCAGTGAACTGACAGTCAGTATGTTCACCGATTAATGTTCTCACAGGAGAAAGCTAGATGAGTATTTAGATAAGAGGAATGGTCAACTTCAGGGTAGTTCGCCATTTGTAGCCATTTACAACATGTAATCCAAACATCTGATACCGGAACATATCATCGCCCCAAGTGGACACAATTGCGTACTTATTGTGGCATGCTGAATATTCGAGGTATATCGAGGTAACGGGGTACCGATTACATTGCATCACGGATGACAGCCAGTATCAGCGTGCAGTAGCATATGCATAGCAATCGGTTTCGCTCCAACACCACCCAAACCTGGCGTAAACAATTAATAGAGACGAAGTTGCGTCGAGGGTTAAAGAGTCGTCGACAGCAGGTGGAAATCCAGTGTTTTGCACTACCGACCTCGAACGGCAGTGCATGCGAAGAGTGCCATACTGACTCCCGCACAGGACATTGTTGATTGGGCAATGCAAACTGACGAGTCATTCATGCGTACTCCCGTGCAAAAACCAAAACAATTTCGAATATGCACAATGCCTATGGTTCCGACAATGCATGCTAACCGGCATGTCGACATCGTGATTCAACGATCGAAGACATCGAAACGATAAGATGGCAATAACATGCACGTTGGCCTCCTGACAAACGACAGACATGACCCCGTCGCTGCATGCGACATTGATATCAAGACGGGCTATGCCCCAGTTTTAACAAGTATCCCCTGAGCGGATTGTAGCCAGAAGATATACGGATGAGAGGCCTAGAGGCTAGGGAATGTGGGGGAAAGCAGTTGCCCGGATTACAGACCGTCTAGAATCTCAGCTTGGTGAAAAACCACCTGTTCTTACCAGTCTTGAACTTGTCCTCTAACAACGATTTGGCAGCCTGAACATGTTCAGAAATATTGTAAACAGCATTCCCGCCCTTCAGATGATTCAGGAACAATCACAGATGTTCGCGGGCCACGATATGCAGTACAAACCTTCCATGGTCTGCCATAGACTCCACACCATACCATAAACAAGCCCAAACCAGAAGCCAGCATGCTTTGCAAGCGGCATCCTCGATCTGAATGAGGCATACCTTGTTGGCATCCTTCTTTTTCTCAGCATTGTCCATTGTTTCCGTTGAGATCACCTTCTTGAGGTCCACGTCGCTTAGATTGTAGCGGGTGGGCATCAGGTGTGTGTAGTTGGCCACCTTGATGAAGGTCTGCATGCACCTACCACATCATCCCTGAACATTGGTGACCTATGCTGAAATTCAGCATAATACGGGCACAGCTGACTGCCCGTCTTACGTTAAATTGGAAACTGTCCAAACCGCTGCAGGTGCCACATTATAGGCTGGCACTTGAAGGTGCCACACTATTGGTTGACACATGAAGAAATATGTCCATTCACAATTCAATTGATAGGTGGTCAGACATCAGGTTCTAATGACTGTGCAGAAGCTTCCCATGGCGCGTCAAGAAAACCCCCGTGCAACACGCACAGGCTTCGGTGCATTCGGAAAATCAGCTGCGATTTGTGTCGATGACAGAATGTTGCGGAAGCAGGATGACACAGCTGCACCGGAAGGGTGTGAGGCCAAGCTTCTGCATAAAATCTCTCAGCAGCCCTTCTACAACCAGGACGTGTAATGGCATCACTCTCATGTGCAACGACATCCCATGTGCAATTTCACGTCCACCACAATGCTGAAGGAGTCACACTTGTCACGACATGGGGACAACCTATAGTTTACATGCGTTCCTGTTTCCATGCAGCCACAATGTGGCTGCAGGCACACTCGCTGAGAATTATTATCCAGCCATCTGCCCACGACAAGACCGAAGCAGGACCTGAGCAGCGGAAATAGCAAATGTTGCGACATGTGAGATTGATGCTACAATAATTTGAAGCATACACGCTGGGATGTTGGGGTGTACTGCCTATGTGGAGCAGCATTGCCAAGAGTGCAGGAATGGTTCCTGATGGTGTGCGTGCACTGTCGACATGTGCAGCCTATGAAGGATTCGCTCCGGCAACTTGCGATCCGCTGATTTCACAGCTGAGTTTCTCTGTCGTGATGCAATGAGCATGTTGCAAGTATGTGATCATTGTTGCGGTGAGTCGGACATGCCACCGGTGAGCGACAACACGCATCCGGAGAGACCCTGAAAGCGTACCTTCAGTGAGGTTCTTCGGTTTTGCTTCTTAACTGACTGCTTCTTGATGACCTGTACAGGAGAAAATATGCACATGACCGTCGTTCATGTTGAACACCAGCAGTCAGCTGGTCCGAAACAGACCACCAAAAACATAATTTGCAAAGACACCGACCTTTCTAGGTTCCTTCGACAGACCACAGATAAGGGCATGGCCGTATCGCCGCGAACCGGAAGCTTCGTCGTGGCTCTTGACGATGACAGCCTTCTTGCCGGCATGGCGTCCTTGAAGGACGATCACGACCTTGCCCGGCTGCACATGAACACGTATTATGCAAGCTGCATATATGAAATAAGTTCTGCAAGATTGCACCTGCGAAAGTAGAATTGATCGATGATTCACACACGATCAACATGCGCACCTTCAAGAACTTCACCATATTGCCTACCAAACACCAAAAAGGGACGAAACGTGCTTGTGGGAGAACTTAGAATGCCAACCTGTCGGATCCACTGCATCGAGTCGTCGGACATGCATCAACGGGGGGGGGGGGGGGGGGGGGGGGCTGTTGGACGACATATCCGGGGGGAAGCCCTGAACATGGGGGGCCCTGGGCGGCGGCAGAACTCAGGAACCTGTCTTGCGATGCCGCACAACACCCGCAAGCACTGGTTCAATCCATAATGTGACACGCAAGAACCACTCATCCCCTTTTCGCAGTTCTGGCGGTCGTGCAAGCACAAGAAAGATGGTTCGCTGCCTTTGGTGGAGCCCGTTGAAGTCGTTCTGCCGTGCATAAACTGTCATGTGACGCTCTCCACATTTTGCAGGTGCTGCAATCTGACATTGACTTGCTGCATCCTCCGGCAGAGTTGGAAAAGCGCTCGCACAAGCTCAAGCGTTTGGTACAGAGCCCAAATTCTTTCTTCATGGACGTCAAATGCCAAGGCTGCTTTCAGATGTGCGCACTCGGCGTAGCCCTTGTGTTCATCTCCTGCCCAGTCGTTTCTGTGTGGTCCATGGACTATAACGCAGTGATCGTTGCATGAAATGGGTGGCTACCTCGCAGGTGCATGGTGCCTGTCGACTGTCCTTGCAGCTTTGTTGCCAATGGCATATAGTTTCTGGCCGTTTCAAAAGTTCTCATAGAAGTCTACACTGTATAGGCTGTCTTGCTGATCCAGCGGGCTCAGCAAGACCGTGGCGCGGAGTAGCAGTGGCAACGTTCTGAGCCGCATACCGTCCTGATAGCTGCTGCGCTTTCAATAGTACTTTGCGCTTATGTTTCGGCCATGGCCGCAATATCATGGTAGAGTACTTCGTCGGTCCGAAACGGTCGTGGCGGTTCAACCTGTCGTTTGATCAGGCCAAGCTGTTGACGCTCTACTGTGTCTTGCAGTACAACAGTTTTCTCGCACTCTCAGAGTGTAGTGATGTGTGGATCATGTTCAACCACACTCTGCACACCAACGGGAGGGAAGGCCAGGCTGACAGAAGGTGTGCAGTCCTGCGCGGGCATTACGCAGTCTAATGCTTTGACGTAGCGTCGTTAATCCGGTGTGACAGGTGCTTGTTATGTGCAACTTATGTGCCAGGCAAACCCGGTTCTACAATGAGCATATGTGTGCAGGTTGCTCTTTCCGCGCAAAGAGCGAGTAGGCCGATCGATGCCGCCTCCTATTCGCGGAAGCGTTGAGCAGCGCTTCAGCCATGCACACAGTAGTTCGAAACTCTCCCTTCTGCATTCGGATGGGGTGCTATGAGAGACGTGGATGGCACAGATGTGATGGTTTTCACCTGTCTGTAAACGGTGATCTCGTCATGCTGGCCAAGTGCAAGCCAGACGACTATGTTGTTCAAACAAATCGTAAATGCCATTGTGATTGATTAAAAACTCGAAGATCTGTGATGCCAGCGAAGCTGCTTCATAGGTTTGTGGTTGGCTTTCACCCTGCCGCACCTTGGCTTTCGTGATGGAGTTTCCACTATTAAAACTGTGATGGTCTCGGGTTATTCAAGCAGGGGGATGCTACCTCTTGCTACGAGGTGGGGTTTTCGGCAGTATGGTTAACTGTGCAAGTTTTGTTGTGGTGTGAGGCAAGACACCACCATCTAGGCATTCACGTTCAGAGCGACAAGCTGCCCCGAAGCCGATGATCATGTGAAATCAACGAGGTCCCTACCGCACTAGTACACCGTCCTATCTCTAAAACAGTATGTACGTCTAGGTATAATATCCGCGAGCATGCTATCTGTGTGTGCGTGTGTCTACCTGTCCCGGAATCAGTGAACACGCCACGCATACGTACTGATGCACCTGTGCACAGTAGGCGGTGGGTGAAATACGTACCTCGTTGGGATGTAGCATTGTGTGTGCACTCGTCTCCGATGCATGTGCATTGTTGTGAAGACAAACCAGCCGAAAGAGTGCTGAAGCGTGCGTTCGCAGCCCTACGTTGCTGTCAAGCAGACATTCACGCGCGCAACAGCTCTCCCAGGGCTACTGCCCGATCGGTCTCTCCTGCAGCCAGCCGGCCGTGTCAACCATGCATACACAATTCTTGCTGAGAATCATCGCATGTGAGCAGACAACCCATTCGATCGTCGGCAACCCCGAGGCCTTGTTCCATACATGCAGAGCTGCTTTCAGTCTTTCTGCTTCTCTGATGGAGGGGTCTAAGCTGCTGCGTTGGAAAGAGTTGACTTTCAAATCCGACAACAGGCGCGTCAGATGCACGATGCCGAGGTCTGTCGAGCGGTTTAAGTGCCATCCTGAGCTGTGAAACCACATACAAGACGGATTGACGGATGCAATATTTGTATGGTCGTGTTCATTCGGGTAGAGGTCGCTGATTTGATCAAGACATTTACAGGCTGTAGTTGCCCTGTGCAGTTGTGGCTCCCGTCAAAGGCTTCCCCCCTGATCTTGTCACTATGGAGGGTTACAGTTCATACTTCGCACCTCTGAAGAAGGTCTGCTGTGAATCAGGCACGGCCAGCCTGCTACCAGAGGCTTCAACATTCATTCAATCGGATTCATACGCGGGCAAACTCAAGGTGCTGTTCTCGTGGAGCTTGCATGCTCCACTTCAATACCATGAATTGTGCTCAAAGCGGTAGCCACTGTGTAGGAGGTTCAGACAGCTGTTCCATCTGCTTGTGCTGTCTATGATGATCAGTTTGCAGATTGGATTATGGAGCTCAGGTGCGCTTGCTGTTGCGTTGGAGTCACGCTTGAGGATGGATGATGAATATGCCCATATATTGAGCAAGATGTGCCCTCAGTCCTGCAGATCACTTCCGCCAGTAGCAAATGGGTGTTCATTGACTTGGCGTGAAAGCACGGCAGTACAACAGAAACATCGGCCGGAAATGCTGCACCTGCGCCGATACATTGATGACATGTAGTTGGTGTGAATTTCAGGGCCAACTTCAGTGTCATTCTGTATGGCGTTGGGAGCAAGAGGAACCTGCTGGCAAATTTTGCTGAGCAGTATCTGACGGAAGGGGGGCTGGTGGAGATTAACGCCTGGCGCGGAAAGCTCAGTGCAAAGCAAATAGTAATTACAGTTTTGAGCTGTCTCTGTGGGATAGACACAGTCAACTTCAGGCAAGCTCCTTGTTTACATTGCATTGTCACATTCGCCTGCATGAGCCCCACATGAGCTGTGCAGATGCGCCCTAGAGCTGAAAAGCTTACATGCAGTTGCCATGCAGGAATATGTCAACTGAAGCCATGTTGAAGCGCATTGCAGCTGAGCGTGGAGTGGACATGTGGGTAAATCTGGTCTTTCACAGCTTAGATGCAAGGCTTCTGCGGCATGACGCAGAGCACGCGGTTCTGTGTCAGCTTGCTGGATGCCGAGCAGTACGCATGATTGCTACTGCAGACCACCCTGACACCGGTCTGCTGCATGACTTTGCAAGTTCCCAAAGGCTTCAAGTGTGCTGGCACCACGTGCCGACGCTACTCCCGCTGTGGAGTGAAACGTGGGAGATAGAGCCATGCCTAAAGCCTCGGGCAGTAAGTGAGGCAAAAGTGGATGCTGTGCCTGTGCTGCAGACTCTGACACAAAATTCGCAACACGTACGTCTCAGGCTTTGACATCACTGATGCTGACTATGAGGGGTTGCAAACATAACCTTAAGACTTGTCATATGTTGAGACATTGTACACTGCAGGTGTTCTGCACCCTGATAGCAGTTCTTCTAGGGGAGCTGCTAAGTGATGACGACGAGGTTGCAGGCGTCACGTATGAGCATCTGTTCCGTGTTTGCCGTGAGCGACTGCTGGTCAGCAGCGACGAAACATTGAAAGCTCACCTTACAGAGTACAAGGATCATGATCTGTTGAAACGGAGGAAGACACAAGATGGGACAGAGCTGCTGTTCATACCTCTGCCTGTCGCAGAATTGCAAAAGCTCCTCAAAGTACTGCAAGGATCCACCGTTGACACATGAGACACTACGAGAGAACATTTCATGTATGCAAACACATCATGTATATCAGATTATTGATACGGAACGGTGCTTGGGAATGTGTTATGTGACACTACCGCACCGATGCCGGGAAAAGTTGCTCGCATTATTGATTGTGATTGCAAGTTGTCCGGGATGATTCAAGGCAGCCAGTGCTTGATATCACTCCGCTGATAACGATAACAGGGTGCGGTTGTGATTCAGCTTGTGTACTCCTGCACAGGAAATCATGTGTGCAGCTGCTGCGAGCTCTGTGTTTAGTGGATCTGTCCCAGTATGTCGCTGCCACATCACTGACCGGTCGATCAACACAGTGTGAGCATTGGCAGTGTCGAAGCCTGCACTTCTCGAGGGTGACATGTACAGTTGCACGTGCTGTTACGGGCACGCAGTGTGTGGGCGCGCTTCAGTATCTGTTGCATGGATGTAGGGGCTCAAGCCAGGCCACTGGTCGTCGGCTTGTGGGATGTCTATGCCCTTGCACAAGCACGTGCCCCTCCCCTGCGGCCCACAGCACGGGTGTCCGCAGCCACCCGCCACCGGGCGCCACTCCCGCATCAATAATCATGCAAGAACATGTGGCCTCACCTGATCATGACACAGCTATGACACCTCCACATTCATGAGCAGGTAGTTGATGCCACCGCAGGCCACGGTGCGGTTCTATGCGTTCGCGTTCGGGCAGGGTCACCGCAAAGACGACACGGCTCCAGTCTTGTGCAGGTCTCCCTTTCACCAAGGTAATCCCGATAAACTCGTGCTTTCATCAGACTGCGCTCCATTGCTCTGCCCGACTGAAATCGCAATCCCGGTAGTGTGCTGAATGCCAGAGGGGGGGGGGGGGGGGGGGGGGGGGGTCACAGTTTTGCGCTGCAAGTGCCGCGAAGGGAAGCTTCATGCACATTCAAAGCAGCATTACAAGTCCAACTCCTACACACGCTCCGCCTGCAGATGTTGAGCTCCTCAACAGACGCACCCATGTCGTCATCCGTGTCTGGAGTCGCCTGCAGGGCTGCTCGTCATTGAGAAATCCCAAGTGAGCCATACACAGCTCATGTTGAAGTCCCTGTGGTTGGCTGCGCCGGCCCCCGGGTTCTTCACAGAATTTCCCTCTCTTATCGGGATCCTGCACGGCACCCATGAGGGGTGTTCACTACTGGTTACAGGTCACACCGCGCAGCTGCCCCGGTGGAATCATTTGATTTTGCAGCTGGCACCGCATCAGATGCCGGCAGCTCGACATCCCCCAGGCGTGCTCCCCAGCCCCGTGCTTCAGCCAAAGGTATCATTTGGCAGTGCCCTGCAGGACCACCACATACCATTGCCAATCCTCGGACCCCACCACGAAACAGGCCTGATCGTAATATCCTTCCCCCCAGATGAGGCTTGCAGGCAGTATGGCAGCCTCGTCAGGGTTTTAAAATGGCACACATGACGCTTTTGTGCAAGTGGCACCAGCCCCATGTTGATAAATCCTGTTGAAGTGGCTTGTGACATATTAATCTCCTCTTCTGGCTGAGTCTTCAAGCACGCAGCACCATGAGCTAGGGCCACAGAATGGCCGATGCAGTTACGCTGGGAATCTGTGCCCCATGTTGATGATCCGCGCAGTTCGCTTTGTTGTGCTTCCTGATCTCTGTGTATATATTCCTCTTCATGTACCAGTCCGAGAAGCTGTAAGAACGAACAGGATCGACATGGTGCCCATGTGGGAAATGCTGCGACCAAACTTTGGGGCTCTTATGATAGGCATGTGTACGCCATCGCGGGGTGGTTGCGGCAGTTGCTCACCATGATCAAGGAGCAGCGAGCCAGACGGCACATGTGGTCCCGTTTCTCCGGAGTTGTCAATTTCTGCTTCAGGACATGGCTTAGGAAATTCAGGTTTACTTTACTTTTCATATGCGGCTGTAAACGGCCGCACAGGTGAATGGTGTCTCATCTTCGGCACTCCCAGTCCGCTCTCGCCTTATAATTATTCAAGCGTCCGTGGTATCTTGCGTTGATCTCGTTTGCTCCGTTAGGCACCAGTGCTTCTTGCGGAGCATTGCCGCAGGGTGTCCAGTCCCTAGTGGACTTCAACGCTGCACGCACGAGCCCCGCCGCCATGGCACTTTGCAGCGGTGTCTGTCAAGATTGTGGGCATGGCGTTACGTGTATCGTATCTCCCAGGAAACTACAATGATGTCTGCGGGGGCAGCGCATCTCCTACATTGTTCGTTTCGGGCCACCTAACAACACGCTGGGGCAACAGCGTAGTGCTTCAGCGCTCACCCATTTTTTGCAATCCCAGCTGGGCCCACGGGCGTCTTGCCAGAGTGAGCCGCCCGTGGGCGCAATCACCGCTAATCTTGAATCCGGTCGCACATTAGCGAATTCTGGACCGTCGGCCTTACGCAGCACATCAAACAGGCGCGTGACGCTAGATCACCCGAAGCTGATCCCGCACAATGCTGTAGCAACGTCATAAAGAATTGGGTACAGGTGCTAGAAGGTGAGTACTTACCTTGCGGTGCTGCTTGTTTTCAATGATGGCTGGAAGCTTGCTCTAATGCAAATGCATGTGAAAGAAGACCGACACAATGATCGGCAAACCGCTTGCTCGCGCGCGATCTCCAACAAACTCCCCTATTGAACTGATCGGGAAAGATCTTTTGTGCTAGGGGGCTGCATACAGGCATGGCTTTCGCTGCATGCTGATTCGTTTCGGGCATTTTAGCTCGGGGACACATGTTCTGCCGGGTGATATACACACTCGAATCACAACATGCCCAGTTACAACCAGCAAGTCGTACAACCATAGAACATGGGCGATAGTGCGCTGAGATGCACGTAGACATTGACGAACTGAATCAAGCGTGGTAGCAGTCCATCGGGCACTCGGTCAAAGAAATGTTCAAATTTCATAGGCATGCAGATATGAGACCAATTCGAGGTGACACCCCATTCAATGAGCAACATATTCATCGGCACACTGTTGAACTTTTACAGTTTGTGTGGGTGACCAGGAAACATGCAGGGCTAGATCGGAGAGGCGAATGGTTGCAACTGCTGTCAAGATTATGCCGATCTACAATTGCGGTCATGTGCATAGGAATCATTGTTGGCTTCATAATGGGCTCGAACGTATGCCATGATCGCAGATCAAAATCAGTGTCGAGTCCATCAGGTGCAGTGCCGGCATGTGCGGATGATCTACATGTGGCCGACAACGCTCTCGTGGTCTACAGCTTTTATGATGGAGATGAGGTCAGTTGGGATAACCTTGTTTTTTTTTTGGACCACGCAATGTCTCCACGCGATGGCGCACAGTATGTGGTTGTATTGAATGGCATGAGAACCCTGAGCGACGCCAGGTTGCCACAGCTACCATCCAATGCCCGATACGTACTGCATGAAAACGAGTGCTATGATTGGGGGACTTACGCATGGGTTCTTGACACCGTTATCGATTCAAGTGTTTTCAAATGTGCGTTCTCGCCGCTGGCAGCTGCATTCCCTGATGGAATCATCTGCACTGACGGCATTGCCTAATGGTGGCCATTAGACAGATCTTGCTATGTAGAAATATGTTGCCGTGCAGACATCTTGTTCATCAATAGTTCTGTGCGGGGACCACTTTTGCCTTGGTACGCGTCAGGTCAGCACTGGACGCGCATATTCACGCAGAAGATCAATGATCAAGTCAAGCTAGTCGGGCCGTCCGTGTCTTGTGAGCACTTCTGCTTGATGGAACAGACGCCGACAGGAATGCAGAGGAGGGGGTGCAGAAGGAATGCGCATGTCCAGTCGGTAGCGGTAGCCACTGACCAGGCACGAATTACCGCCCTCCTGCCAGCACCATCTCATCAATTCACCAGTTTTTGTCAGACCCACCTCCTGATAGGGACGTCACGAATCTTGGGGGTGTCGGACGCACTGTTAGAGGCCTGTGTAAAAAACGGAGCGATGTGTGCGGCATCCAGCTGGAATCGGGAATGTGTTAGAATGCAGGAGTCATTGGCAAAGTTACTGTACATATTTATGCATATGTTTGCTGTCATTCAGGTTGGCCTGAGGACTCTCAGAGACTCTGGATATGTCCTGCGGTGTCACAAAGATCGATTTGAGGCGGTTTACTATGGGGAGATCGGAGCCAGCCTTTCCATGTTTGAGGCTGGATACACAATTGACTCTTTCCTGACACGCTATCAGGGTGTCAACTGGCGAGGCGAAGTGAATTGGGAATGCAATCACGCGCTGTCACCTATTGGTAAACGCACATTTGATGGGTTGACTTTATCTGCATTTGAGGCTGTATTTCCAAAACTGAAGGGGTCACTGCTTGAGAGCGGCTTACCGTCACATTTTGAGGCACTGAAGATGTCACAGTGGCTAACAACGCCGGTGTGCATTTCCATCTTGGCTTGGACATGTGTGAAACCAGGACAAGGTCGTTGGTGGGCTGTTCACCATGCGGCACATTTCACATCATAATGAATCATACAAGAACTATGTCCAGGTGTCTAAACGCAACATCACAGGGAACTGGTTTGCAACCGATGGAGATCAAGTCAAGGCAGAAGACATGATCATCGCCGAGTACAAAGGCCAGGAATGCTTTGACTGGGACTACTACAAGAAGAAAAATCCTGATGTGGCCACTATGCCCCAGAATAAGATGTGGAGGCACTTCCTCACTCGTGGTGCAGTTGAGTTCCGGGAGCATCGATGGAAATGTGTGATTAAATCTGAAGATGTGCTGAGAAAGCTTTCACCGTGACTATTGCCCCAAAAAACAACGGAATCGTTGTCATCACTAACTCTGTGGGCGGAGTATTGAAAATTGGTGTATCATGGCGCCTGCTATCTATGAGATGTAGTCTCCTATTCGGACACAAGGCATTGTACCAGACTCCACGTGCAACTGCTGAGCCATTTCTCTGTATGTCTCTACACTATGTGCCAGCTTGGTCAGTAAGTTGACCAATGCTATCACCTCATTACGCTCAAGGTTCAACGCCCCCAACACCTGGGTTGGAGCAAGCCCTTTCTTGAAACAATCGTCGGAAGCAAATAGAATCTTTAACGCGGTTGCGACACCAAGAAACTGCAGCTTTCCCCATAGCTTGCATTTCTCGCAGCCCACGCAATCCATGATCGAAGTGATATTTTGAAAATGTACTTGCAGTTGCTGTCTCAGCTGCGGTCCGGACTCTCCTTTCCACATTCGTCCAACGTCAAACGGGAGATCACACGCTGTTTCAAGGGCTGAGCTATGCAATATACTCTTCATCAGAGCCTGCAAAAACCAGCATGAGTGATTCTCGTCATCCGTTTTTCGAACTTGAGTGATGGTCGTGCGGATGCTATACATGATATCTCAGTTGAAGATACAGGTGAACATAATCCACCGGCAACCATTGATGACCGAAAGCTTGCATGGTTGGATGCTAGCTCCAACGAGGAGCTGAGCTGAAACAATACCCAGTTCGCCGATACCAACCTACCCACTCGCCACACAAAGCTTACTACAAGTAGGCCCACCTGTGTACGAGAGTCTTCTTCCAGCATGCCAGTATAGAAATGGACCTGCTGCAGAGCAGGTGCAGCACGGGCAAATGCTTTGAGTACGAACAGGTATGAAAAGTATAGATTCCTCACATGATCACACTTATCAGGGTCTGCCATCCTCTTCACAAACAATGCTGGGTTTGGTCCCCACATATTTGCACTTTCATCCAAGAGGTAGTCTCGGATGAGGTGCATGCTGATCGAAGTATGAACTCCAGAAATGATACGGTAGAACACAATTGACTCTTCGTTGCAGCCATGTTCTGAATGAATATCTTTAAAGCAGTTCTGAGAGTAGATTGCATCCCATATTCGGTGTGCATGCTCACCCTGCAACGAAACTCGATGGTCCACACCATTTGTTATCCCCACACATGAATCCCATTTCACCTGGCCACACACAAACACTGACAGGCGAAAGGTCGTGCATGATATCCTTCAGAGAGCCTGGTACCTACAACCGGCAAATATGCATATGCTTCTCAGATGGCAGGGTACTATCTACAACTGAATGTGTGTGACGACCTGTTGTCATCTGAATCTTGTGCTGTGCAACATGACAAGGAAATGAAAGATCTGCAAGCGTACCGTATATCCGGTGTAGCGCTCAGGATTAACCAACAGGTTGATGTACAGATACTCCACGCCTTCCTCTGCCTCTGGTAGCCACGGATTATCCAGACCTCTCCACGAGCTTAGCGCCATCAACTGTGCTTCGGTGGAATTGCTGATTGATCTGTTGACAGTGGATTCCTCGCTGGCCTTCTCCACTGCTCAGAAGTGGCTCGTGTCAGAAACGGTATGCAACTTCATGGTGCCATACCTGGATGATGCGCTCTGCCAGGCACCTTCAGGCAAGGGCCAACGGACACATTTGTACTGAACAAGCTGCACTCCGTGGAATCCCAAAAGCTCCAGGGTACGCACAGAGCGACTGGCAGCCCTCGGCTTCAGCTTCTTTCCAAGCTGCAGGAACTTCGCTCTCATCACACTCACAGACACTGCATGCCTCCAGCGCGCACATCGAGTCATCTGGCCAGTGCGGACAATCGCAGAACAAGTTCACCTTGAAATACCGAAAATACGCCGTATGAGTCACATCCTTGAGCAGACTCAAAAGATCTCGATTATTCGCTTCAACCTGTTCGTATTGACAACCTACAACAGCACTGCGGTGACTCACCGCCAGCAACCCATGCACAACACACATTCACACATGTGTGATCACCAGGGCGCAATGCACGGTATTACAATGTGTAGTTCAGCTTGAGAAAAGTACCAATTCCTGCATTTGTTTGGCACTGGTCTGGGTGTCCAACCTGCCTTGCCACTTCGGCCTGCACCTATGGCATGGTCTGCCACGTTCACAGCACTGCACACTAACTTAGCTGGCCACACACTTCACGAACGTCGCAAGTTGCGGCATCAATAGGTAGGAATTTACATAGCAAATGCTCTTGAAAGGTGAAAACCCAGGAATCCCAGGGAACCTGGCCTTCATAACGTGATCCCAAGAGCAAAATGTTTGAATTGATTCGTGCCACATTCGCGGCGACCACATATGGATACCTGCGGCCAAGAGGACGACAGTTGCCGAAAGCATCAGCGCCGCAGACATCGTCCCGAATCGCTGGCTACACAGAGCTGCATGCGTGATCGATATATCGATCACAACCGCAATAGCAAAGCATATGCTGCGTTGATCTAAAGCATTCTCGTGATAGAGGAAACAAAATTTGTGCGTCACAGGGCAATGTTCGATGTCACTTTCCGGTGATGGGCGCATCTTCGGGACAGAGTTCTGAACTCGCACCGTCGCGTGGTCTGGTGATGCAGTGCGAGAGTGGGGCGCAAAGGGGCCTCCCTGGACAGCCGGGGTCCCATGCACACCGCGGCGTTCCTGGTGGCCATGACTGACCTCGCGGCTTTGTGCCAGAATGCAGCGCGGCATGCCGGAATTCCGCGGAACTGTATGAAAAGAAACCAGACAAAAAGAAACACCAATTAGTCGTGACGCCATCCCCCAAGGACAGCACTGTGGTTTGATACAAACACACATCGCCACTAGCCTCACAAATGTGTTTTACGCGAGTCTGTGTCCCTGCACGGGCAGGTATCATGATCCTGAGCCGCCCCCCGGTGCGCGAGCGCCCCGCCGCCACCAACAGGAATCAGAGCCTGCCAAGGCGGATCAGGCTCGATAGCCTTGACCAAGCAAAAGAGGCAGACCCCCCCCCCCCCCCCCCCGGCCGGAGGCTTGACCCCCTGCTGGATGGCCCACTCGTTGGCGTTGCGGCAGCAGGCATTATGGTGCTGAGACACACAAGCACGTGAAGGAACCAGTCCATAGAAAGAAGATAGTCTGCACGTGGCACGTCCATACAGAGGAAAAATCAAGCCTTGGAACCTGAAGTTGAGCGCTGAGCACAGCAAGCGCCTTCGTCCCCTCTCGAGCCTGGCTCGCTGGAATTCTTCAGACAAGTCTACCCCCACCCGTGCGAGGGGCACCGGTCATTGCCACCGTGTCGCAGAGCAGCATACCCCGGATGTGCAGGCCCTGCTTGCATTTTGCCGACAAGTTAGGGAGCAAGGGAAACACTTTGCTGGCGCTGCTTTGTGACCGCCACGGAGGAGCTGACGTGTACAAGCCGCAAAGCTAGCTGCGACGGTGCCTGTGCAGCTAGCACAGCTTCCGGTGCCTGAGAAGCTAGCAGCATATATGCATAGTTCGGAACCACCATGCATGTTCCCTCAGTAGCACGATACAAATTGCCATGGTCACACCAATCCAGTCGCCTTGTCTGAATGTTGTTCTGTGTGGAGCGACGGCCGCGGCTTGCGTGTGCGGTGTTCCTGCCTTGTCGTGCGCGTAGCTCCTGCGGTGCTATCTCGGAGATACCTGCCTCTCCGACTTTGAAAATGCCATTCGAGTCGCTATTGTGCGAGTCCTCTGCGAACAACTCTGCTGCACCTGCGCCACCCCACTTCACACCTGAAGACGTTCCACGATATCGCGGGAACCTAACCCGGGCCATCGTCCTGTGCATAAAACTGTGTCTAATCACGACTTCCTTACGTTGACATCATCCTGTAGATGTGTATTGCATTGCTGACGGCAGTTTCCTGAATGCGTGTCGTCATCGCGTGTAGCTTGTGCCGAAAAGCGTTTTCGTTGAAGCACAAGCGTGGCGTGACGTTGTACCGTTGGTCAAGCTGAAATAGAATGTCTGATAGCGATGATTTTGAGACGCGTCAACTCGCGCGGTCAGATTGTGTCTGGCAAGCAACATGGGAAGGGGCGCACTACGGGATGTATGGGCTGGCCGCAGGATTGCTCGGCGTGCTTGCCGGTAGTAATTTTTCAACAGGCTTCCGTGCGCTGAACACGAGCGCTAAAACGGCGCTGGTGCGTGTGCATTGCCTACGGGTGTTCTCTGGAGAGGGTGATCCTTCCCTCCTGGGCAACCAGTGTGTTGTCAAGCGATGTTCCCGAGCATACTCGCCCCAAGCTGAACCAAAAACTCAATCTGTTCGGAAATTTTGACACCAACTCCATGATTTCACACCAACAACAGCAGCATAGGGGCATCACACGTGCATGGGGCGAGCATAGGGCATGTAACACAAGCATATTGCTTGTGTCATGCAGGCGATCTCTCCGGCAGCTTTCTTGTTTGCATTCTGCGGTGAGGAGAAGCTGGTGGAATGCATGCGAAAAAAGACTAAGCAGCAATACAAGAAGAAAGATGCCTGAACCAGTGTCCAGTATATGAATAAGCAAGATGCAGGGTTTTTAAAAACTGTTTACACAGTGATGTAGTCGATTGTGAACCAAGTCTCAAACAGTGCTATTCGTATCAGCATGTCCCTTGTGAGCATCGTGTACCTAGCGAGGTTTTCATCGCAGGTGAAGGCTCGAATCAATCAAGTCTGATGGTGCATAATCTCATTTTCTTGGCTTGACTTGGATTACAGCATGTTGTGCAAGCACGCTTGCCGGCTACTTAGAATGCAGGTCAAATTATAAGTAGCCGTTTTGACCTGCATGCCCCTATGCAGGTCAAAGTTCGACAGACTGCTCGCGGATTGCAAGTCAATTTGTCGAACCAGTACGTTTCATAATTGCATTCAATGAGAGGTGAATGACTATGTACACTTCACATACGAAATCGTTGCTCCTGCGGACGTTGTTCCGCCTGAGCAGCAACATACAACCACCACAGACGGGAATGCGCATGACTCTGTTTTCGAACCAATAAATCCCAATAGCACATCTATGTGCACTTCGGCCTACGCCGTTGCTCGGAAAGAATGCAACATGAGATGCAGCAAGGACCTTGTTAAAGTGAAAAAGTTTGCCACCTGGGTTCGCCAGACACACACCGAATGCGATTTGCATGATGGTGTTACATGCAGTTCCATTTCAACCATCAATCATCATCTTCTCTCGTGTCACTTGCAGACCCTTGCATCACCGCAGCAGCTGCAATTTGCAGAATGACATATGTCCAGTACAAGTGCAGCACCCAAAGTGTGGTCAGCATTCCCGTGAACAGTTCCCAATGAGGAAACTTGGTGTGCCCTGTGTCACCAACTACTGATGTAAACGAGTCCCAGTACACTGACCAGATCACCCAGACTGGAAAATATATCACTCTCATCGATAGCCAGATAATTGTAAACAGCACGAAAAGAATGTTTGTCAATGTCTCCTGTCCAGCATACTTGGCCAACTTGGCCATCTCAAGGGGAGAATCACAGATGTCATGAAGGAACATTATTAGCACACCCACTTTGGTGAATCCCAGTGCATAAGAATAGCCTATCAAGGTAACCGTCACAAGATGGTGGAGCATAGTTGCCCAGAAATCCTTGCGCTTGGTTTCGAACATTATGCAGTACGGGATCGCATACATGTAGTACGCCATATCTAAGGCATATGCAAATTTGATTCGCGCAGATGCTTCATATTGACAGGGAAGCCCGTTGCAGTGCGTCCAGAGTTCAGGCACATCCCACCAGAACGTCTCATTGCTCATTGCATATGTCGAGCCAGCTGTGAGGGCTATGTATGCAATACATTTCCAGGCGGATTCTTGAAATTTTCCCAGCTTCTTGATATCAGACCCTTTGGGCTGTGCGTCTGTCTTCTTCACGTGCTGAAGCTTCAACAATCGCTTACCTAGAGGCTGCACGCACTCTGCGAGGTAACGCAGGTGACCCTACGCCACGGGAGGCAGAGAAAAAATGTAGTATTACACTTGCAATGTAGGAAAGGAAACGTATGTCCCCCAATACCACATTTTTAATGTTGCTCAAGGCTCGCACCGTAAAAACGGCATTGTGTAGAATCTTGTGAACTATGGGGATGACTACGGACGCGAGAATGGCTGACAGTAATACCGTTCCGTCCAATTTTGATCTTGCTCGCGCGAGATCAACAACTTTTACGTCGTCGTCCATGATGGGCAAGTGTTGGGAAGGGCAAACTTTCTGCGAAGCCGATGGGACGGTGTTTGCCAAACCGCGTACGATCACGCGAACGCAAACGACATGTAGCAAATTTACGAAGTGTTGGGTTTTTCACACCGTCCACGCTGGATCGGACTTTCGCCGAGAGCTTTCTGGACTCTTGATTTTGCTTTCAGTGAGGAGTGCTCCTGTGGACACCTGACACATGACGCCACTCGAGCGCGCAGGTAGACACGCTGGCGCGCGCTCTGGCCGCATGCATGTATGGGCTGTCAGATTGTGGCTGAATGAGCACCGGCGCTGAAACGAACCGCCAGCCAGCACTTTCGGGCACACTGCATGGGGACACCACACTGTACGCATCAGCTATGCTACGTCCTGAACGCTTGTATTGAAACCTGCTGGCGAGGCTCTTGAATTCGTATCCGTGACGCAGTGCACTGTGTATTCATCACGTGGTATCGAATCTCGATAAGGATGCGGGCCACCTCGCAGCATCTTGCCTCTAGTCGCCCTTTGCCCTGTCTGGCTTCCAGGAAAACAACGTGCAGGGCCTTGAAGCTGGTGCGCCTTTGTCTGAACTTGCAGGGTTGTCACCAGGATCCTTGCGCAGCACATGCCACAACGGTTCACTCGGCTGTTCTGACTACGCCTAGTTGTGAACATGAATGGAACCCTTATGCTCTCTGGGACATCATTCTCATGACTGCGCTCTATCAGGACTTTGCGGCATTTCGAACAACGCTCAGCGGGATATGTATTAATGCCGTCATCAACGCGTGTCGATGGATCTTGAGCAACTGCACGCAGTATGGTAGATATGTTTTAGTCGCTCGTGTGTCTGATTCTGATGTTTCGGCATGAAGCGATGTCTCACAAGCAATTGCTGGCCGCACCCAAGCCACTGTGACTCCCGCTGCACCACCGACACAGTGCGTCCGTGCAGGACGATGTCGCCAAGACATTCACCAATGGACTGCTGAGCGTTGCCGCTGTTGGAGCTTTGCTATTCGCTCCAGCAGCTGCGCCCCCTCCGGTGCGTCCATCCAGGATTTGATCTAATGCAGATGCCCGGCACTACAGCTGCTGGTGACATGCTTACAAGCAGCAGCAGCTTTGCCAGCGGTTTTTTGGTGTTCCCCGGCAGCTTACGACACATTCATGGGCACTGGCAGACAACATCTTCAGGTCTCGACGTACCTCCTGTGCCAGCAGCATGTTGCTTCCATACAGCATGTCATTGTTGAGCACCTCCAACAACCTGCCATCTCAGAATCGGGTGAATTGATCGGAATAAAATGGCTCTCAACGACCCGACACCCACATGTCTGACATGCTCTATGTCCGACGCCTGCCTCCGTGAGTGCATGTACGAGTCTTCACCATGCTACTGCAGCCACACTGAATTATCGATGGTAATTCAACGGTCTCGCGTGATGGACTTTTTCACCGTGTACATACATGTCAGGAAATTCTGTGCACGTCTCGTACGCCTGGCAAAGATTCTGCCACCAAGTGCCACTGTCCTGTCGCAATGGCTGTCAAGGTCACATATGTTTGCCAGTTGCCCGGCCATGCACCCCAAATCTAGCCCGGGCGGTGGGGGAACGAAATCACACCCAACTCCTCTGCAGATGGACTCTTTGTTGGACTGACCGCTGTTGACCACTGCAGGTCGCCCCAAGCGCACAGGCCATCCTCACAGCTGGCGACCCAGTCAAGAATGCGCGTGCTATCCTGCGGAATGCCCTGCCGGTCGACAACAAGCCAATTCGGAAGGTGGCACGGGAGCTCGAGTCAATCTCGGAGGCGTTGCGCATCCCCGGATCAAAGGCTTTCGGGCCGGTAGCCCGCTCCGTGCGGAGTGCAGAGAGCACACTATTCAACCAACTGGCCACGATCACCAAGGCATTTGCGGACGACAAGAAGCAGGACGGCCTGGAGGGCATCGAGCAGCTGAAGGCAGCATTCAAGATACTCGACGCTGCCGTCGATGCCAAGGATAAGTCGGACATTTTTTCGGCACAGCAGGTGTGCCTGCAGTATGTAGGCCAGATACAGGAGGCGATGGTTAAGGGCTTCCCCTTCGAGGTGTGCCACTCACGCCTCAGCCTGACTGATCCATGACATGTGCATGGCGCCTGGTGCGCACAGGTGAAGCGGTCGGCCCGCACGGCCTTGTCCACGCCGCGACATCCATTCTTGTGCAGGTGCCAAAGGAGTATGCAGGATACCCGCAGCTGCTCGGGCGCGCCACAGTAGAGATGAGCTATGTGCTCAACGAGTCCCGCGACAGCCCTATCCCCGTGACGCACACCCTGACGATGGTGCTTGACGGTTTCAATGCGCCGGTATCAGCTGGATGCTTTGCTGACCTCGTGCGACAGCAGTGGTATGACAACATGGAGGTCCAGCGTGCAGATGGCTTCGTGGTTCAGACTGGAAAACCCGTGAAGGGGGAGGGGTATGTGGACCCGGCAACGGGCGCGACGCGCAGGTGTGCACCAGTGATCGTGCAACAAACCGCAGTGTGCGCATCCCACAGCGCGCCCTCGACTGTGTTGGTCGAACGATCCAGCAGCATCAGGGCGTGTGGCAGGATCATACAGCCATGCATGGAACACAGCTCAGCTTCTTGGTTGCGGGGATCATGGCTGAAGGCTCCTGACACCCAACTGTTGTGTTGTCAGCTCATCCTGGCAGTCCATGGCTTGGTATGGTTGAGATATGACATGCACCCGTCTCAGGCGAATTTCGGCCATGTGCAGGATTCCGTTGGAGATCAAAGCGGCGGGTGAAAAGGTTCCGCTCTACGAGGACTCGTTTGAGGATATTGGTCGGCCGAATGATCAGCCCGCTTTGCCTTTCAACGCCTTTGGTACGCTGGCATGGGCACGGTCAGAGTTCGAGAACAACTCTGCATCGTCACAAATATTCTGGCTGCTGAAGGAGTCCGAGCTGACACCATCGGGAGCCAATCTGCTGGACGGCCGGTATGCGGTGTTTGGCTACATTGTGGAGGTACGACTTGCCTGCCTCCCTATCCCGTGCCCGGGCGTGCACCATCGGCTTTTGACATGCACAGTCCATCATAATCTGAAATGCGTGCATGCTATGTTCAGGGTCAAGAAGACCTTCTCGAGATGAAGGTAGGAGACAAGATCAATTACATGAAGATCACTGATGGGGTTGAGAATTTGAAACTCCCCAAATAACATGATTTCGGGTCTATGTAGTGCTGTAAAACCGAGTGGCGTGAAGTCGAATGCTTTACATGCCTGCATTATCCAAGCCGGACAGTGGCGTGTTGATCGATTATGTTGACTATTGATTATGTGTGTATGTATGACCACAACGCCATATCTTCATTCTTCACGGTCGCAGGGTCCGACACAATATTGTCACGCCCAACAATCCACCAATTGCACAGGAGCGGACCAATCTAGAAGAGGAGTTCTGAACTGCAAGAATGGGGAAAAGGTCGGCCTCAATATCATTGGGACTCATGGGATCATGAAGATGGGAGACAGGAACACTAATAGCCAGGCCCGCCAAGTCCATTGTATCAAGCAGGGTCGGGCCAAGCATATAAGCAGAATGCAAAGTTTCTGGCTGTCTGTAGTTTTGCGAGAAAGAGCTGCGAGATTAATTACACCTGCGGCGTCGTATCAGAACTCGCCACCTGCCGCGGTGACATTCTGAGGGCGGCAGTAGGTGCACGAAAGTGTTCCTAGCCTAGAACGAAAATTCAGATCCGGATGTATTGTGCGTTGCAAGCGAATCGCGGCTCGCTGCGATTCAGCGTATAGCAAGAGCAGACCCATGCACGCACAAATCAGGGCAGCAATTCGCTGCAGCTGCGCGCCATTGCCAACGGTCACATGGATCAGCAGAGGCAAAAACAGCCACCTCTCGCTGGCATGCGGTGAGCGAGCGCCAGGCGGTGAGCTGTTGCACATGGGTATTGGTGAGCTGATGCTATCTGGGCTTGGAAGCGGGTGAATTGGACAGCTTGGTGGTCATTGTGGTTGCGTATCAAATGCAGTGCCGCGGCGTCGAGCGGTCACCGAGCCCGACATGTTCGGATGGCAGCACCAAGCAGCCAAGCCCGACGCAACCGATTGCTACAGATGAGCGCCGTGTCGCGAGCTGGAAGGCTGCTGTTTTTGATAGGCTTCGATATGCTCGTCAATGTGCAGAAGATGTGCCTGTCGCGCGCTTGATGGAAACATTGGCTGCGAAAGCTTTGACACAGACGACCGCACGAATAGCTGCTGTCAAGCCTTTGCTCCTGGTGATCGGTGGCGGCGGCCGGCAACGGTGTCTATGTTAAAAAGCGATTCTCCTGGGGGGCCTAGGCTTGGAACACTAACGAATTGGCACAGGCGGGTCTGAAATTCATACCGTGTAGACCCCGGTAGCTGCATGCAAGCACGGTGTGCATCAACGCTGACGTCTTCTCTTGACCAAGTCGGCCCAGTCCCGACGCAGTGCAGCGACTTTATTACCGTCAGGTATCAGCGTTCTGGTCACACGTACCTACTACAAGACCAGCGTAGCCATGCTCACACGACACAAAGAGAAGCACTTTCAAATGATGTGCCCACTCTCCAATAGCGGAGCGGGGCTTTTCACGCTGCAGGCCCTGCCGTGTGTTCGCAGTAATGTCGTCATAACTCAACGTGACGCAAGGCCCTGATCACTGTTTGCCCTGATCACTCCTTGAATCAGACAGCATCGATGATGAGTGCGGAAACTCTTGGTCCTTCCTATCGCGGCATTCCTCAGGGAGCACAGCTTACGCGAGGGTGTCGTTGACTTCCTCACCACGTACGCAAGCAGCAAGAATACCTTTGCATGAATTAGCTGTCCAGCAAAACCTTTCATACGATACAAAGTCAGGAAAAGTCCTGAGGTTCGAGATGTATGTCCCCAGCCTCTACCTCGATGAATAGGTCTGATAGCGCCATGATATCTTCACGCATTTCCACTGCGGAGACAGCACTAGGCTTCAATGTGTCGGCGTTCTCATGATTCGGCTGTAGTTTTTATGCTCATAGCTTGATAGATGTCGATATTACATGTTACATGGGAGGAAGGCGTGCCTGATACGATCCAGTCCGACAGTCATTCAGCTGCCAACATTCCAGCAGCATGGTTCAGCGCGTCAGCACAACACATGTGCAAGCCTTTTGGAGTATTCTGCTGTATTTGTGCTGCAACATATGTGACCAGTACGCTTTCTTGATCATCGACATGTGCAGCAAGCTGCATTTCGTCTGCTTCAGCACCCATCACCGCAGGGTGGGATCCGATGCGACCACGTTCAATTGCTGTCTGCATCGCTACATTGGAGTGATGCTGCCATCCAATCAAGTCATACTCCTTCATGGACAAACAGTCGGGTTCCATATACCCTCTTAGCAATTGGTATTCCCCCATGACTCATGGCCCATGATATGCTCATGGGTCATGAGCATATCATTCATTGGGTTTGGACGACCGTCCTTGCGGTTTCTGCTTCTGTTTCTTCTTGAGTGCAGCCAGTGCACTGGCAGGCGGAACTTTGCCAGCTGCCAGCAATGCTTTGGCCTTCCTTGCAGCCACAGCTGGTCTTTTAACAATGCGTGATCCACCCTTTTGTGCTTTCTTTGCTGTACCTACTCCACTCGTCTGCGCTGTCGCCATATCCTTGACCTTTTTCTTGACCCCACTCTTGCTATGTTTCTGGCCAAGATATTCTGCACTTTTTCAGGTATCAGAACATATTGTACCTCGTCTCGGGGAACGCCTCTGTACCAGTACATCCATGCCATCAAGACCCATTAATATACATACATTGCAAAATTTACAAGGCAAACAGAAGCGCAGTGTCACGCACCATCAGTTCTCTTTTCCTGATGTTGTCTTGGCATACCTCGTGCTTTCCTGGAACCCTGTGGGCCTCCTTTGGCGCTCACTTTTGCATGTGAATTGTCCACGCGGCCAACCCTCATCTGTCGACCTTTGCATTCAGAACCATTAAGCTGCAATGCGGCTAGGGCAGCAACTCTAGACTTGAAGAGCACGTAAGCAATGCCCTTGCCGATTCGTGTTTTGCTGTCTCTTACAACTCTGACTGCCTCAACCGAATCTTGAAGTTGCATTGCCTGGTCCCCCTTGTTGAACACGCTGATAAGTTCCTCTTCCTGCAAGTCGCGCTCTGAAAACATCAGTGCTGGGCGATGGCCAGCATGTGGATGGCCTGCAAAACACCCCTGCATGCGCGCTGATGCACACCTGGATGTCCAACGCCAAGTTCCCGATGAAAATGGAGCGTGCCGGAGGATAATGTGCCACAGCTGACTTTGCGTTCCTGCAACCGGCCATATCAACCCTGATGTGCTGATCGCTGAAAATGGACATGTTCTCGGCACAAGCGGCAATGGCTTCATCTCGAACTTTAAAACGTATGTACGCATTAGCCGAGCCTCCACCAGAATTCACCTTGCCCGCTTTGATTTGAAGGTTTCGAGGCATACGGCTCTCATTGTCAATTGGAAGGCTTCGTAGGCGTATCGCTTCTATTGACCCATACCTGCACGGTCATCTTGAAATCATCTTGAAATCCAACTCCGCCGTGCAAATGTGCTCATGGGCCCTGTAAAGCTGACGTGCATGCTTACCTCGAAAAAGTTGCCTTCAAAGAGGACTTCTTGGTGTCAGCTGGAATGTTCCCGACAAAAACTGTACGCTTTGTTGCTTCTTCATCATCTAACGTTTTGGTATCTGTGGTTCTCGGCTGGCTATTCTTAGGCATACTGCTGTCTTCATGATCACTGCTAGCATGAGCGTCCAAGGCTGCTTCCTCTACGGAGAGATCTGTTCTATGGTTCCGACAAGTACCCATCTTTGCTCCGTCCGGTACAGTAGGTTGTGCAGCAGTGGTGCCAGTCCCCTTGGTGTGACATGGACTGGCCTTGCTGTGCTGTTCAGGACTTGCAGGGGCAGCACCTACCCTTCTTACTTGGCCGATATCGGAGTTGTCTTTCTTCTTTTTTCGTTTCTTTAAAGGTGCCGCCGGGCCTACATGAGGCGATGCAGCTTGCTCCGGTCCACGATGATAGCATGCCAAGATACCACAGTGAGGATGCGAGTTTCGCTCTCTCACTGTTTGAAAGCTGGAATCGTACGTGCTGGCTTCGGCCGCGCCGAAGCGTCTGCCCGATACTGATTGGCTTCCGAAAACAGCGTTGAGCTCGTCGTGTTTGCGCCTTGAAAAAGGTTGGAGAAAAGCGACATATTTTAATTATGTTTGACGCCTCTTTGTATTCCTGGCCGTCAGCACTCGTGTGCAAAAAAGAAATATGCGCAGTCAAGCAACTTGGCGATCGCACATTGTGCATCGATGTCTTGAGGCCCATTTGCAATCGACCGTCCGTGCCAATCCTGCATCGAACGCCAAGCAGTCAATCTGCAGAATGTCCGGCATGCCCTGTTTACGGACAGTGCATGCATGCACGAAGTCGCCAGTAGACATCCAACCAAACCAAGGATGGAGCAATCGGGTATCAGGCCATGTAGGCACCGGCCTCAGAGCTCCAAGGGGCGGACAGGTCACAAACAAATCACCGTCTAGTGGTAAGTCAAGTACAGTCGTTCACAAGTGACTTTCAGCACATCGAATTGCGGTTTTTGCTGCTGTTGAAACGGGCCACACTGGAAAGCACAAGGCATGTAATCGGATCGACGTCGATGGGTAGCTGCCAGTGATTTCCAGCAACGGCACTGTGTGCGTGTACTTGAGCAACGTAAAAATCACATCAACTCTACACATACATCATGCATACTGCATCCATCTGCGATACTTAGGGGCCATCCCCTGGGAGTAAACGCAGACACCGTAAAAAGCAACACTATCCAACAAGGCCTGCGATTTTCTGGAGAGTGCTGCTTTCCCCACACTCCATGAGCACAGAACCCCCCCGCGTAGCAGCCCAAGCCAAGGCAGCAACCAGCATGGCCTGAAGCAGCTTCGCTGTGTCCATCAAATCTAGGCACTGAGACCTGGGCCACGGATCAAGATGAAGCATGTGTGTTATGATCTTGTCGCCAAAACACGACATTGCCAGCGCGGTCCACACTTGTGGCAACCGCTGCATCATCTTCCGATCTTGGAGACCATGCAACGCACACCACGGGGTCTGTGTGGCTCACCAGTTTGCTGTGAATGTCCCCGGTCTTCATATCCAGCAGGAGCACCACCCCAGATGATGTGCCCACAGCAATAAGAGCATCATCAGGGGCCACAGCCGGTGTGCAGTGCTGATACCCGATGCATAAGACTTCTGGGTGCTCAATTTTTTGCCGAACCTGTGGGCACATCAAGGTTGTCACACATTGAACTGACTGGTTGCACACGGACGCCTGTCAGCGATAAGTGACGGCACTCATGGCCAGTACTGTTGACACATCGACACACAGAACTGGCTTGAAATCCTCCGTGATTGTGTAGGCAGGCTCAGGATTCGAGCAAGATTGATGCACCAAGCAAGCTGGAGCACCATGACACAACAGATGATGATGCCTGTAGCCATGACCGCATCAGCCCTGAGCTACAGTCCAGCACCGCCTTGATTGAGATGAGCCAGCTGCCAGCCGTTATTGTGGGGTGTGAGTGATGTTTGAGACATGGTGCAGGGCGCACCTCTCCATGATAGACATCCGTGATGCAAACGGCACTGTCCCTTCCCGCTGTGACCATGTTGAAGGGCAGCGCTGTTGCGATTACGGACATGCCTGGTCCACTAGCCCGTCTATGGACCCTCTCTACATGCTGAAGGTTGGACCCAGTGCTGGCATCAAAGACGTGGAGCGATCCATCATAATGAGCCGAGACAATAAACTGACCATCACTAGAATACGCCAGGTCCAGCGGTTTGCTCTGACATGGAATTGTTCGCTTACAGATTCCATCTGCCAAGGACCACTCCTTGATCATCCGGTCTGCTCCACATGAGAGGACTACATTTGACAGGCTTGGATGCTGACAGAGTCCAAGCACAGCGTTCGTGTGGCCTGTAGCAAGCAAGCAGTCAAATTCTGTATGGTCCAGATAAAGTAGCTATGTGGACAACTTCGTACCACGATGAGACAAATATGCTTGCTAGATCAGGTAGAGTACACAATTCAATGCTACCCACTCTGGCAATGAGTGTAGAGAGGAATACCTGTCATCAGGAATCTCTGACGCATGGTGTGAAAGTCCCAGACTGCGATGGACTTGTCATTTGAGGCTGCCATCACAACGCCTCTTTCTTCTGAGAACTGAACACAATTGATGCTGGCTGCGGTGTGGGCGTTCGGTGGGGTCAGCTCGGTCATAAGGCTGCCATCACTGGCATTCCAAATCCGCACAACGCCATCCTGGCCGCCAGTTGCAACATAGTTTCCGGACTGGGAGAAAGCTGCATAGCTGCAACCACCTCTATGCTTCTGCACATGCTTGCGCATCACAAGGGCCTGCAGGTGCCATACATTCAAACAGTGCCAGGGCAAACAGGATACTGCCCCACACATCCCTGCCACAAGCGCGATCAAACAGGTTCACATCGAAGTCCATCAATGCATGAAACTCCTTCTGCAACGTGCGGGTGCAAACGCAACCTTGATGGTGTATCGCGCTGTGATGAAGTGCCAGCACCAGCCAATGCTGCAAACCAGTAGAAACAAGATGAGACAAAACATGGGTGATCCAGTTGATGGTGATTCTTGAAGCTGATACGGATTGATGCTCTAGCAGTGGTCACTGAATGCGTGGTGCTGACGTAGTTTGAATGACAGTCACTCGGTCCATACCGGTATAGGAGACACAGGTGGAATATACATGTCGACATCGGGCACTGCGATGACATCTGCTCCATCTTCTGGCATCACTTGAACATCCATGGAAGCGCTCCTACACTGCTGCTGCTGCAGGAACGAGCCTGTCCCTCGGAGCACATTGCGCACGCTCCCTACGACAGAATTCAGGGTGAAGGATGAAGCTGGGTTGAATGTGCGTGACCCATAGTTATGCTGCTCTTCCCAGGCAGCTTTCTCCAGTCTGAACAAGCGCTGCATCTCTTGAAACTTGGCAAACTGCACAGCGCGCAATCCCTGCTGGTTTATGTGACAGCGGCAGCAGCCAGGGGAGGTGTAAGCATCAAGCATGACAGACCTGGGATAGTCACCTCAGCGTTGGCATCATCTTGTGCTTTGGCAAGGTCTTCTGCTCGCTCAATGTAACGCCCTTTCAGCTCGCGAAACTGTGCCTCGGCCTCTTCTTTTTCCTCCTCAGCCTTCTCCTTCGCCTTCAGCCGCGCCTCCAGTTCTTCAACTGCAGCAATACGTGCTTCCTTTTCTCCAGTCAGAGCATCTCTGAGGTCGAGTTTATCTCGCTCCGCGTCCTCGACTTGAGCTTCGAGCTGCACCCAATTCGAAAATCTTGGCACTACCTGGCCACTGCAACACCGCAGCAGACTTCCATGCGCCCCGTCCTGTGAAGAGTAGCAACGTGAAAATATACCTTGTGTATTCGTGACGCGTGCTGTGTGATTGTGACTTGAGCATCGTTGTAAGTCACTTGCAATGACTGGTGGTCTTGTTGCAGATCTTCCAGCTGTTTCGCTAATTTTGCATTTGCTGTCTCTAATTCATGGATGCGACATTTTAATCGTGCTTCGACTTTGATGATCTCTTGATGTGCCTCCTGCTTGATTTCACTGATCTCGTGTACCAAATCTGTCTTCTCCTGTCTTAGTTTGACACTGACACCCTCAAGTCGGCCAACATTTTCCTGCAAGGCCACCAGCGTCTGAACGCGGCTGCCCGGGGCGCGTGGTGCCCAGCTCAGTGCAGGCTTGGTGCAACACAAGGACAACTGTAGAGGACATGCTCTTTGCAATGGCAGCAAAAGGATGACGAAGTGCCATAAGAAATATGTCTGTTTGTGTGGTCTGGTGATGTAGAAATTTGCTGAACCAACCGCAAGACAGAACTTGCCTCACAGCTCCGATTACGTGACAACAGCTTGGAGTAGTCGATGATCGCTGATCCGAGATCCGCTCGAGATCCATACACATCCCAACTGTATATGTCAGCTCGAATTGCCTCCAAGCCAATTGCATCTGATACGCCGACGAAGACGCCCATAGTGGTAGAGGGACACGCTCACATGAACTTCGGGACGATATGTCCGTGCAAACGCTTTTAAATTCAATAGATATCAAGCCGTTCGATGTGAGCATGTTTTGGCCAGAGATCAGAACCCACTGTCAGGTACAGCCTGATCATCGCGTTTCGCGCACGGGCGGGTGACTCAGAAACCTCAATACATCGAGACATCGCCTCTGAAAACGGCACAAACGGCACAGCACTGTACAAAGGTTTGTGGCCACTACGACGACAAGAGACACAGGCAGCACATTAGGTAGCACGCACATCCGCACCGCGCACCATTTCAGCGCGCAGGAGCCCCCCGATATGGTGCACCGGCCTACCCCGACCCCCCACCGTGACTTTGCCGACCGCCATTGAAACCAGAACTGCGGCCCTCACAAAATATATCTGAAGGCGAAAGCTTCACGAGACTTGACTGAGGACAGAACCCAGGAACTTCCGGACACGAGCAGATCTCGATGTATGGCGCCAAGCATGCTGAGCACAAGTGCATAGAACTTTTGCCGCCGCTGTGCTGCCAGCTCATGACCCCGCCAACGCTGCCAGATGCTGCCTGTTCTCCGCTCCTGTGGGATGACCTCCTGCGTGTCGAGCAAGAAATTCCTGCGCGACTTCTGCAGCTGCAGTCCGTCGTGAATTGCCAGCGGCATATGCTGATTATCTCTAGGAGATAGTCGTGCGCTGCCGTGTAAGAAGTTCTAAATCTTCTGAACCCTGCCGCGGCACTGCAACGGGCTGACATCACACATTGCGCTCCGAGTTCGGCGATAATAATATTTTTACGATGCATGACATGGAAGCTTCTCCCCACTACATGATGGATCCTGAACCATACGGTTCTCACGCACGATCGATACGTGGCGCCCTCGTGCACGAACACATCACGCTGGTGAAGCATTAAGAAGGCTAGACAACGTGCACGCACAAGTCACGTCGCGACGCGTCGGTGGCCAGTATCGTGTGCGCACACGTCATGTTAAAGTGAAAGGTCAGCGTGTGCAGCGCTGTGCGCACACATCACCCTACTGCAGACATACTGAGGTACGTATACTACCGAGCAAGGCAGATCTAGAGCGCGACTTTGTGGACAGTGCCGCGCGATTGGTCGTTTTCGCTGCACCATTCAAAGTGAACGCCTTCGTTACATATGAATTGCCACGGCTCCGGTAGCATTAGTGCAGCTGTGGAAGCCATGTGCACATTGACGGAATGGCTGGTCAATGTGGCAGAGCAGGCGTCTGTCGCCCCTGTTGCCTTCGATTCCCGGTGACTGAATCTCCAATGCCACATGCATGAGCCACATGGTTGCTGAGAAACTACTATCAGTGGTGAGTGGTACGGGTGACATTGCGGGCCGTGGCACCTACCCAGCCTCCTTACCTATCTCCATGGGGTCAGTCCGGGTATAGTACACCTGTACGCACCTCGTTGCGGCCTTCGTCTGCGACGTGTCGAGGGTGCGTCGCCAGGCTGAGGTAGAACTAGACTGATGTGCGTCCCTCTCTTGATGTTCCTGCGGGCGCGACCGCGCCACTGTTGCATCCGTCTCTGCAATGCTGCTCGGAAGGCCGATGCGGCTGGTAGTGCGGTGGTCGATGTTTTGTGTGTGCTACATGGACAAAGACAGTGCGGCATGCAGTACTGCGGGAACACAGGATCAGGAACGCAGCACACCCAAGCCACAGCCAACACCCCAAGCAGGACGAACAGCCGCTCCGAACAAGGACCATGCCAGCAATCCTGCACTGGTAGAACTCTGTGCACCTCCTCCCTCCCCCCCCCCCCCCCCCCCCCCCCTCCCCCGGGAAAAAAATCCACTCATACCCCATACACCCACCACCACGCGCACGCACACCCACACAAAACACCAACGCAGCCAAGCACGAGGCGGCCAACAAATTCTGCCCAGGCACCACTGGATCGCGTCAGTGCACCGGGGCGCATTCCGCCAACACCCCCCAGACAAATTCGCAATGCAGCAAGCTCACCTCCTCACCCGAAGCCTGCACTGCGCCTCGTCAGGACAGATGTTTTCTGCGTTGTGCATGCGTATGACTTGTCCAACTTGAGGTGCAGAGGCCGGTGGCCATCCAGGTCAGGCGTGATGCCCGAATCATTGGTTATTCGGTTGAGAGTTTGGTCTCAGAACCGGGAGACTTCGGACCCATCGCTCAGGTCAGATGGGTACCAATCTGCTCGCATCTTGACGAGTTGCATGCATCAGCACACCGGGGATTTCAGGCAGCATGACCCCAGTGAGGCGGCGGCCAGGAGAGCAAACTGTAACGCACAGAACCTCTCTAGGGCAAACCAAGAGCATAAGTTGAACTGGTCACCTTGCAACGAGAGTTCTGCTACAGGAATTCTGGTGCCCTACATAGCCCATTGCTGACACACTGTTCATGTATGATATACATCAAGTCAGAGACAATAGCTAGATGAATGTCTGATCATGAACATGCCTGTGACTGGAAAGTATAAGCTACTGATGCACATGTGTCATCACCATTGTGATTGGATCAACCGCTCGCTTCCAGAAGTATGAATTCTTTTCATGGTGCGAATCTATAAAACCTCCGGCTGGCGGTCCACCATCATACACAAAGCACTCGTACTCCACGTTTGCGACCCTGCTGTGCACCCTGCGCTTGCTCAGCACAAGCTCTGCCTCCCCAAAGCCTTGCAGCTCCTTGTCTGCACATGCATCATCGTTGAGCCTGCAATTCAGATCCGGGATATCTTCTGTGAGAAATGCAGTGATCTCACTGCACGTTGACAATCCGCAGCTACCTGCAAGGAAAGGAAGCTGAATCCATATATTCAGGCGCACCGTTGATGATCTTGCCAATCGACGCCGCATGTGATCGAAGATCCTCGGTGTCCCATAAGTCTTCATGTTCAGCCCAGACTTGGCCATTTGGCAATCTGTACATTGCCTTGAGGCGAGACCATGACAATAACGGGGTGCCATCTCCGCCAACTCCAATTCTGAAGCAAGGACAGTGGTGTGGTTCTGCAAGGCACACAGCCAAGCATGCCTTGAGAATCGTTACAGTATCAGAACTTGGGCCATGTGGCCGAATGCTGCCTTTTACCTCCCGATATGCTGGGCTGACAGCTCACCTGATAATGAGAAAGAGTACAGTCGGTCGCATTCGTCTGAGTCGGCAACACTCATGGCGGACAGCAAGGTGCACTTTTGTGCCACATCCTCCCCATGTGCTAATGTGATTGTCAAATTTCTCATCCACTTTGTCTTCTCATTGGCAGGAATTTCAGTGAACTTTCTTACACGATCTTGTGAATTGTCACCATGGTCTGCGCAATGCTCAATAAGCAAGACCTGAATCGACTGTCCATCTGCATCCTGCCCATTTCGCATTCTAGAGCATTCCTCAGAAATTCCATGTGATATTGAAACACAGCAAGGACACCAGAAGAGATGCGCTTTGCCAAAATAGTATGCGACTGAGCATACAAACACGCACATTCTCACAGCAGAAAGGAGAAGTGGCCGCACCGACTGCTGTGATTCCCCGAAGGACTGGGGTGAAAGAGGCAGCAACACCTTGCACAGGCGATGCACTGTTGAGAGCTGCTTTAGCCTGCTGCGCACTTGCTGCCACTACCCGAGCGTTACTTGCCTTTTTAGCTTGTGACCTCCCTGTGGATTTCACGTTCAGAGCTCCCCTCAAGCTATCCAGGCTCCTGTACCAGTCCAGAAGAATGCAGCCACATAACGTAACACCCTTGAAAACTGCGTTGATGGCGTTCAAAGCATGACAAATTGCATGAGAGAGACCATGGGCTCGAGTTTTTACCTATGAGGTAGCACATGAAGGAGATCCTGTGGAGACAGATTGTGTTTCTTGGCTTTAGCAATGTAGTGCCGCTCCAGTTTGACGACCTTCGCCGAGCGGAGCAGCACTTCATAGTCCGTTGCATCACGTCTGAAGCCCTCATCTGGCATCATGCTCACTTGCGACCAGGTGCTTGTGACCAGCGGTGTGTCCTGGCACAGCTAGCACAGATGTCTACAGAAGCGTTGGGTGGAGAATGCTGCCAAAAATCGATTGAAGGAGAGACCCTATCTCACGAATGTCTTGTTACAGGCTAGTGGTGCGGCTTGCTATACGGCACACGATGTGATTGATGGAATAGCTAATTCGAGACAAGCACACAGTGCAGGTATGGCGCATCGCTCTGTGTGTGATCACATGCTCAACGCCCGTATGGCGAAACAGGGGCGATACAGGAGCACGCAAGCCAAAGTTACAAGCTCTCAAAGTGAGTCACAGGACACGGCGAAAGTGATTGATGTTTTTGGCAGCGCTCGCTTCCGATTCAGAATGGTTCTGAGGGGAAGCACAGCAGCACCACCGTGGACGTGCTGCTCGTTTCTGTTTTATTGCTTTTGTGCGAGTGCCAGTACTGTCCGTGCGGTGATCGTATGCCGGGCCGAGAGGACTCTTAGCGCATAACGTGCATGCAGTGCATGCATTTTCTAGTCTGCATGCTCTTGCTGAGAAAGCTCAGATTGTTTATTCCCCAGGCTGGTGCTTAACATTTGACATAAACGGATAAATACTGCGTGAGCTTTTGCATACTTGGACCGTTTGGAGCTCGTCTCGTCTTCTCGTCACCATGGAGATGTCCAAGAAAGTGTTGCAAGATCTGTGCAAGCAGCACTCACTTTACCGCACACCACACCTCAACGACAAGCTGTACCTGAACTTCCAAGGCTTCCTGAAAATTGAGAATCTGGAATCTTACACAGGCGTGAAGGCGTTGTTTCTTGAAGGGAATGCGTTGTCAACACTTGAGGGCCTGCCAAGGTTGGATGAGCTGAAGTGCTTGTAAGTAGCTAATATGAAAGGTACTTGCTATCCTGCGGTCAGTGTCGTTACGTACCTGCACGCCGATACAATACAGGTACCTACAGCAAAATAGGATCCGCTCGATCGGCGATTTGTCGATCTTTCCGCACTTGAACACGATGAACATCAGCTATAACGAGCTTCGATGTATTGATGGACTCTCGAACTGCCCTCTCGAAACGTTGATATGCACAAACAATTACCTCCGGGACGCAGCTTCAGTGGAGCACTTGGCCGTGTGCACTGACTTGCAGACCGTGGACCTCCAAAACAACAAAATAGATGACGTCAAGGTCTTAGATGTGTTTGCCAAGATTCCCAATCTCAAATGCCTCTACCTACAAGGCAACCCAGTTGTCTCGAAGGTGAAGCAGTACAGGTGATCGCTCGAATTTCGCGTGGCCAAGATCGACAAACTAAAATGTGAAGGAGGAAAACTTAAGAGCTGTTACAGGCACACCATGATTGCCAAAATTCCCAGCTTGACTTACTTGGACGATCGCCCTGTGTTCCCGGATGAGCACGAGGTAGTGCAAGCATGGGCAAGAGATGGCCTTGATGGGGAGAGAGCAGCTCGAGAGCAGATTGCTGAGCGTAAAAAGCAGCGTGAAGCCCGAAACTATCAGTTCATGCAAGCAATTCGTGCAGAGGCGTTCAGAGAGGTCTGTCCTTGCAATTCATGCTGCCATGCAACAATCATTGCAACAATGTCTTGTTTGCAACTCCTTGGGGCTACCTTGGTACCTTGACACACTCCGACAGCGTATATTTGTCAGTCTGTGCATAGAAACGGGAACGGATGGGATTAACACCTGGCGACACTGACCCTTACCTGGAACAGTTCAGCGATTCAGAGTGGGATGTACCTGATGACCCACCAGAGCTTAAGGAAGCCCGTGAAAAACTAGATATGCACATGAAGTGTGCGAGTCAAGGTGTGACGCGTGCCTGACATCTTGGAATTCTGATTGATCATGATCCGTGATGCTGGACTCAGGGCATTGAGTACCTGTCACTGCCAGGCTGTCATGAACAGAACAGGCAGCCTTTGAAGGTATTTCTACCGATGGCAGCGAGCGCATCCCGGCCATCCCGTCAATTCCTGAGGCTGACCCAGAGGAATACCAAGAGCTTCTAGCCAACACAAGTCTTCTTGGGTCTGGAGGCCTGGATATGCAAACATTGAATCCATGTATGGCAGTGGCTGCTGCACAATTGAATGCAACCCTGGAGAAAGTCAAAGATGCTGCCATGGACAGACTTGAAGATCCTGCAGTGGAGGCTACAATGCCTGCACTAGAAAGATTGGACATTGTGGACTGCCCATCCCTTTACGATCTTGACTAAGTCAACCTGGGAGGTGGTTAGTGTTCTGTATAAGAAGATGGCCACGTGTTTGAGGACCACGTCATCAGAGTGCTGCAAGTCGAGGCTATGTGTCTCAAGCAGCACTGACACCTGCTGGGGTGCAGCACCACTGCCCAACAGACATGTCATACGAGCGAAGGTGCCTTTTACGTTTGGAACTAAAAAATCTTGGTCATGTCTATGATCAGTGATTGGAACCCGGGGATCACAATTGTGGCCATATGTAAAGAGCTATGGCAGAGTGCAGTCTGAGGCGACGTTTAAATGCCTGTGCATGCTGCACATAACAGGTTCCAATGCCCAGAAAGCTGTGTTTGCTAGACATCCGATGCCTTGCAGCGGGAACTGTCTGGGCGGATGCACGGCTTCAGCTGGTGGATATATATTGTCGTTTTGATAGGCAGGCTGTGTGCAAGCTTTTGGCTATTCTGGACCGTGTCTTCACTGTCACCGTTGTTCATGACATTGTGCTGCTGGCCATAAATGCAATTTCAGGCCACATGCACCTGGGAGCTGCTAGCTGCAGCAGAAGTACCCGGTGTGATCAATTCGGCTGGCGGGGCCAGCAGCTGAGCTCATGGAGATTACACACTTTCCTGAACCCCCACATACTCTGACCTGTGGATCCATCCATAGCGTTGCCCAGAAAATTCTGTCATGGTCCTTGAGGATCTAGGGCTCCTCAGCTAATCTTGTGTTGGGAGCACTGGAGCGGATTTGCAACTCTGGTCTGGATGGCAAAATACTGAGGCATCTCCATGTGCGGGCAGTACGACGGTGCCGTTCGATGCATCATAATTCGTCTGAGCAATTGGGTCTATTGAGCTGTCGCAAAAGTGTATGTGTTGACATTATCACAAACATGATCCTGGATGACAGAGCGACATGAGGTAGCTCTAAGCTGCGTACGGAATTGCAACACTGTCGAGCGTGTTAGTACAGTGTACACAAACCTCCAATGTCCACATGTGAGGCTTATCTTCGGCTGCTGCGTCCCCCAAGACCAATCTTTTCATGGCACCCCGCCCATACCCTACCCCATGCGAGGGTGTTCATGCATGACACATGATTACAATAACCAGAACACCGACAATGCTCAAAACAAGGAGAAATTGCAGCATACAAGCCAAACACCGCTGCAAAGTCAGGCTGGCGCCACAGGAAGCAACAACACTCAGGCCAGCTCAAGCTCGCGAGTAGCAACAATAGACACCATGTGCATCATCAATACCAGCACTGCCACATCGGCCCACGATACAGGCTACGCCCAGGGTATTGATTCTGTGTCGCTTAGAATCCATCGTCGGCCCCACGTCCCATGATCCCGCCGCCACAATACCCTGTGGCACAAAGCTAAGCTGCGCGCTGTGGCACGTGTGATTCTGGAGCCCCTCGCTTTGCGGCCCTGGCCACGGATATCAGGACGGATGATATTGTTTGCCATTCACAGTCGCTGTACACCGCAGATGCCCGGACATGCCCCTTGAGACAGGAGTCTGCCCTGCTTGCACATGGGCGCCCAACAAGATTGCCCCTCCGCCTGGCACGCCAGCACTTGGCAACGCCATTGTGCCCAGCCCACTGACAGCCTCGATGTCAGGGCTCAGTCGCTTCGCGATGGTGCATCGGCAATGGAAAGCGAGGCACACTTCGGGAATCGTTTTCTACAAAGATAGTCTGTGACATCAGCAGTTGCATCACGTGCTGAGACATGCGGCAGTGTCCGCCCTGCCGCCTTCGTGGTTATGCTCCCGCTCAACCATTTGCCAGTGTTGCTGCAGGACCCGGCAAAGCAGATTGCCCAAATGTCCGATTCGGGGCTGCCTCCTTGTGGAAACTCCACTGCCCATGAACCCCCACTGCTTAGGCACATGTGGCAGCACATGTTTGACAGGGTACCAGACGGAATGCCCACTAGATCGCGCGTCGTCGTGTTACAGCTCAGTAGAGTGGGCCGTAACACGTAACAGGGGGGGGGGGGGGGGGGGGGGGGGGGGCACCGGTGGATTGAGATTGAGCAAGAGCATTGGTACATTGGCCAGTAGCAGTGGCGCTGCGGGTGTGCATGTGACAGGGTACCTGCATGAGGTCGAGGTGTTGTAGGGGAGGTTGGTCTACGATGGGCGAGCCCTATGGTGATGCCTTTCTTGATGTAATACATGGATCTGTGTTCCAAATGTGTGTTCTGTCCCGCCGTTATGCTTATAACAAAAGATATATTTGGAGCACGTGCCAAGCAGTGTTTGAGCTTACAATGCTAATTCCTGGTAGCTTGAATTGGTAATATAATTCCTCTGTCTGTCTGTCTGAATTTCTGTGATAATGTGCAGCGTGCTGCATCAAGTATGCCGAACGTGTTCTGTGGCGCATGATCATGACGAGCATGACGAGGAACGGACGTGAGCCACACTGACATGAGCACCTCTGCTAACATGTCGATTGGTTCGTCAGGCAGGGCCTTCATATTCTGACGCAAACATCCCGCATCTCCATTCACACCGCGTTCGTCTGGCAACTGTGAACAATAGATTTCCCTGTCACCTTGTGATCAGCCTATCGGACAGGCGCCTGATCCGAGTTGTACACAGCAACTGGATACATCCATCAGGTACCATAATTCTGCCAAATGCTGCTTCTTGCCACCCCGTCAGGCGTTCGATACACCATGAAAGGCGCTAGCCCAAATCCTGCTGCGACTTGCAGAAGGTCCGTTATCGCCATGGCAAAGGACGCACTTGCAGAGGCTGACAAAGATGGAGCTTTCAAGCGAACCGACGCGACTTTTCGATCTCAAGTTGGCCCTGGATCTGAATTCGAGCCCGAAGGCACGTTTCACTGCATTGTCACGTCAGCGTAAGCAACTGCACCAACACATTACTCCACACATCTGCGCTTCACTGTGCTATCACCTCGACCGTGGACACATCATCTGATCGTCGGCATGACGGGAGCAGACGTTGTGATGCGTACAACATCCAATTGAACAGCGCATCTACACAAACTATCGAGGTTGGTCTGTATGGGTACTTAGACGAGCAATACATCGAACCCTAATTTGTCGTATGTCTATGCAGCTGGCAGATACCTGCTGTACATCTCCTATGCATGTCCATGGGCGAACAGATGCCTTGCTGTACGAAACCTGAAGGTGCGCAATCGTTGCGTGTAATTGCTGGGTAATTTGCTTCCCAAGTGCACCTACCCCTCTTCACACGTTTCTGCATGTTTCTCTTGGCCTGTTCTCCAACTCTCTCAGCTGGACTCTGCAGGGTTTGCAAGATGCCATCGATGTCGCCATTGTACACCCAACCTGGAAACGTACGAGACCTGAATTGGATGAGCACCACGGTTGGGCGTTTGCCAGCCCAGATGACGAAGCGTTTAGCAATCCTAACGGCTACGGGAGCTTTCCTCCTCATGGATGTATCCCAGATCCTGTCAATGGTGCAAAGTTCGTACGGGACCTGTATGAGCTGACAGGCGTAGACCCAGGTGTGCATGCATTCCACAGTTTGCATCGGGTTCTCATCAATGAAATGTCTAGCATTTGTCGCATGCAAGCGTCAAAGGTCATGCTGCTATGAGCACGATTGTACCCGAGAACTGCTATTAATGTCAGCTGCTGCATACAGGCAAATATACTGTCCCCATCCTATGGGACAAGACCAAGAACACAATTGTGAACAACGAATCTGCAGAAATTATCCGCATGCTGAACTCAAAGTTCAACTCTGTTGCCAAAAAGCCTGAGCTAGACCTGTATCCTGAGTGCTTGAAGGAGCACATTGAGTCAGTCAATTCATGGGTGTATCCTTCAATCAACAACGGTGTGTACCGTTGCGGCTTTGCTGTAGCCCAGGAACCATATGAAGAGGTATGACTCCCCCAATATATGCATGCAGTCACTTGAAGTTTGACTCCGTGATCTTGACACTGCACATGTAATGACCATGGTGGCTTTTCACTGCCTGTTCACCGCAGACGACCAACATCAACGTGTTGCTGTGATTTGGTCATAGAGTCGGCTACGTTCATAGAGGTATCACTTTGGGAGTATGCACGCATACATGCAGGCTTTCAAAGAACTATTTGATGCACTTGACAAAGTTGAGGACATCCTCAGTAAGCAGCGATACATTGCCGGCAATCAACTCACTGAAGCTGATATTCGCCTTTTCATGACTTTGATTCGGTTTGATGCAGTGCGTCCCACTTGGTATATACCCATATTTTAACAATTAGACTGTTGCTTCAGCTTTGCTTTGGGCAATTTGCTGACACCTGCTTTGTTCACATCGTCTGTCAATTCAATCCTGTATTTATGGGACATGCAGGTATACGTAGTCTACTTCAAGACCAACAAACAGTTCATTCGCCAGTATCCCAACATGAAAAATTACGTGCAAGAGCTTTACAACATGGAAGGAATTACTGAGAGCATTAACATGTACCACATCAAAACTCATTACTTCACGTCACATGCGAAGTTGAATTACTATGGTATCGTTCCAGTTGGATGCGATGAGTGGTGGGCAGACCCCGACCACAACAGGGGGGAAGAGCATCCTGTGTGAGTATGGTTTGTGTCTGATTCCATTCGCTGCTGCTACACAGACACCTCGTCATCTCGAGACTGCAGGGCTGCACTGTTGTGTGCCAGCCATGCATTGACAGCTTTGTTTCAGAGCACAAAAGGTGTAAGGCTACTGCCACAGTTTAGCTACGAATTCCGACGTAGTCAAGCAACTCTTTATTTCGAGAAACATGACTAAAATATCCCGCTCGCATTGGTGTCATCATGATCCCACAGGGTGAAGGACCTCAGTGCCACAGCCAATTGAGTACATTGAAAGCTTCGTTTCGCATAACATCCATCTGCTGAAAGAGAATGTCTGCCTTGATGCAGAATCGCCCATGTAAATCCAATTAGCCGTCCCATGATGAAGCAGCATGGTGGAATTGCCTCACATCCTCTGGTGCTTGACCTTTACAGAACAGTGCGCAGAATATCGATACGCACAAGCAATCTAATATTTCAGTACACAGATGAATGATATTGCATAAATCATCATAAGTGATGGCCAACCTTCACAAGTCACATACAAGGTGTTTACATAAGCAGCCTATTTCACTTTGTGCAAATCTGACGTATGCTACATGACACTAATCAAGACATCGCTGTCACCAACTGCATTCACCTGTTCTGCTCCGATATACGCTCACAGAAACAGTCCAGGCACAGATCTCGAGCCGACCAAAGGCATGTGCGAGACAGGCGGTCATAGCTGACAATACCCATACTGGAGGGAGAAAATTACCCATCATACTGCACAAATTCACAACAAATGTTCCACTGACCCTCTACGACTTGAGCATAGAAAAGTAGGTGGGGAACACAAGCACTCCATCTAGGAAGCCCAATGCAATAGCGTCCGGGCCTCTCAATGTATGTGGCCTATGTTCAACCTTTTGTCGAGCATCATCCCTCCTCAAATCTACAGATTGCATAGGACTTGCAAACGGGACCAATTTCACAATTTACTACTACTCCTACAGCCCACATGTCAACAGAGGAATGATGATGTGGTGCGATGCCATGCACAACTGCAGACTATGAAATGAAAAATTGCACCTTCAGCAGCCTTGAAAAGAACATCATTGCCGGTACAATGTTGTGTATCCCGGCTGCGTGTTATCCGGATAGTATCGCGGGAGGCTGCTCTGCACAGAATACTGCCCACCTCGATTCATGGCCTGTTGGAGACTTTGCATAGGCCTCACTTGAGCAGGATACACAGAACCCTGTGAGCTTGACTGAGGCAGCCACAGAGCAGATTGCTGTTGAGGTTGGCGAGCAGACTGTAACGCAGCCCGTGCCAGCTGGTCTGCATACAGACCCTGCAGTGCCGCATGGGTTTGCTGCAGGCCAGCACGAGCTGTGTGGGCTGCAGCCCCGTACTGCTGCATGGTTACCTGTTGGCCTCGACGGTCATATGTAGACGCTGGATGGTGAACCTGCATACATCACGACATAAAGAACCATTTCTACAGACTGCAAACAAAGCACTGCAAAAAGTCCATGCTGAAGAGGGCGGTGAGATCCACACTTGCATATGCGTGGGCGTTGCCCAGGACTGTTGCAAGGCCGGATTGCCACTACCAGCATGTGCTTGCGGATGCCCACTGCCCTTCAGCTGACGTAGCATCCAGGATGGATCCTGCATCCTCTGACCTTGTGCGGTATTGGCATAAGGATTACTTGCTTGAGGCTGCAACTGCCTTGCCGTGGGCATGGGTCCCACTTGGCGCTGCTGAGGAATAGCGGCTCCGGCCATTTGCAACGCAGGAGCTAGCTTGCGAATTTGCTCCATACTTGCCTGCTCATATCAGAAGCCAGATCAGAGCATGATGAGATATGCTAGCAAATAAATGAACAGGATCAAATCATGTGGCATACTTGATTGCTAACAGGAGCTTGATGATATGGTTGGCCTCTGGGATGCATCACAGAGCTAGCATGAGTGGCTCGCGGTCCAATTGCTGCTTGCACGCGCTGCTGTTCACTGAACTGTTGTTGCTGCTGTTGCTGGGCATTCGCCACAAGCTGCTTCAAATATATTTCAAAAGAGTGTGGATCCTCAGAAGCACCCTGAGGCTGAGCTACCATATGCCCAGCTTGTCGATGCTGAACTGGCTGCGGCTGGCGCCTTGTCATGTTGGGAGTGCCATAGTTGGGCTGCACTTGTGTGCCGTTACCAGGGCCGTAAATATGCTGCAATTGTGTGCCATGACTAGCCACAGTGGGTTGCCTGCTATCGTGATGAATTTGCTTATCAGCACGGGTGTTTGGCACCGGCAGCAGAGACATCGACGCAAGAGCCCTCATGGAGTCGCTAACGCCTACATGCTGTGTCCCTTGAGCAGCTGCATAAGCCGGGACCTCGACAACATTGGAGTGGCGACCATAACTGAGCGCGTCACCAAGCGACGCATGCGAATGGGTCATTCCAGTAGCTGGTGTTGATGTGGAGCCGGTCAATTGCTCACGATTGAAGGCTTCACTGATGGGTCGCCTTTTCGCTGCCTCCTGGGACTTGGAGACAGGCTCACGATTCCAGATTTCCTGCATCTGAGTCCAGTCTGTGCTGGTGATAGTAGAACCTGTGGCACCAGCATCAAGGCCTGGACCCCAAATGCTGGCTCTGGGCGAAGATGGTGGAGCGGATGATGTCCGCGGCGTCTCCTGCGCCTCCAGGGACAGGGGCATGTCCTCAAGAGGAAAGGTAGTCGCTGCATCATCGATTCCACCATCATTTAAGACACTACCTACACCTAAAGGCCGGCCGGATTGGCTGCTGGACAATAACAATAAATCTTCAGCAGCCTGATCAAGCCCCTCCTCAGGAGCAACATCAAGCTGGCTTTTCATAATTTCAGTCTCGCAGTCAGGTGCTACAGATTCTTCAATGCTGACTTCAGGGACGGGCGGGAGCATGCTACGCATGTCACTCTCGGATGGCAAAAGTGCCACAGTCCCTTGCTCAGCTAGATCACGGGCAGCAGGTTGTGGGCGGACGGGGAGTTTCAAGCCAGGAGGCGCTGCAGGAATTCCATTGAAAAGGGATTGTACATCAATTTTATGCGGTGCACCAGAAGCACCCTGAACTGCAGGCGAAGCGGGCATGTCCTTCAGGCCGGGAGGGGCACCAATCGGTGTGGCTGCATCATCTCTAGCTTCAGCCATCAAGTCGTTCATCAAAATCTCTGTTGCACTGTCTTGTACAGGCTGCAGCGCAAAACAACATTCAGTCAGATGGACAGAGGTTCTCGGTCAACACCCTGCGGTAGAGATGGAAATTTGAGTCGAGCGTCAGCTCAACTCAAAATAGCTGAGTCAACATGCATTAATGACTTGCTGTCACAGACTTGTCTAGCCTAGGGAATGTGGGGCATGCACAAGAACTTGAAGTGCGAGCAGGTGCGGCAAACCTTGACATCTCGAGCCTGTGCCCATTCGGCTCTGGCCTGCTGTCTCATAGCTTCGAACGCCTCCACGTTATTACCATCCCCACCCAGCTCGTACAAATCGTCTGCATCAGGCATTAGCCAACCGTCGGTTGCGCCGGCTGCACTTGGCGACGGTGCATTCCATAATCCATCATCATTTGTTTCCCTTCGAGATCTCCACACAGCTTCTGCCCCACCACGACCCTGTCCGACATGACTGCAAGGGCGTCACAACATGTCTGCCGAGTGTCGTACAGATTCCACTGAGATGACAACTGGAAGGTTGCTGGCTACTCGCTGACACGACAGGGGAAGGCCTTCGGTCGCCCACGCGGGCTTGTGCATGCCGACACACGCGCTCCGCGTGGAATAGTTGTGAGACTCAGTTGCAAACTCAGTCGACGTACCGTTCATTCGTATCCAACGTGTCACCTGGAACCCGATCTTTCTTCCGCCACGCTGATTTTGACACCTCGCCATTGCGGACCGAGTCTTCAACTCTTTTACGCCCACCCGTATCGAGTGAAGCTCCTACGCGACCTTTTACCCGAGGCCTGGAACATGTAGGCTGTCGGACATCAAACAAGCTTGCCATGTCCTCCGCAATGATGCCCAGCCCTTCGGGCAAAGATGTACAATCCGGGGCTATTGAAACCATCTGTTCTCTGCAACTAAGCATACGCCCTAAGCTTTCAGCACACTCGCTGACGCATGAACAACGCCCTCACCGCGACAAAAAAGCGACACGGCGCCTGAGATCAAATGCAAACCTTGTCCACATGATGCGTTTAGATCCACAAGTGTCGCCATCTGCCTGAGTGCCGTCCTGATCTGTGGCGGTGCCAGAAGTTGGGTGACCAACGGAAGCTGGATCCAACGTACCTGTGTTCAAGTTCTTAACCATGCTCGATTCTGGTATCCTTGACATGACGAGAAACTTAAAATTTATTTTTTTTTATTGATGACGCGACACCAGCTGGTCCATGCTTACCTGCACAAGTGCTCAAGAAGGCGTCATTCGTCAACGTACCATTGCGGGACGTTTAGCCCAGGACCCGACCATCATCAATTTCATGAGCAACATGCTATTATACTGTATATTCTGAGGCTGATTGATTGAGGCATGGGCGAAACGACCAGTGACCTTGCTTTCGACGACCAACAGACGAAACCATTTGGGTGACAGGGCGCGAACCTAAGAAAGGTATGTTGAAGTTCACGTTGGAAAATGTTGGGTATGTCGGCCTCCACGCGCAATGGTGGTCGGTCGCGGCCCGCAATAGTAATCAGGGAGCACCAATGACCGAGGTCTACAAAAAAAACTTCTGGTCTACAATTCTAAGATACAAAAATTCAATGGTCCACTTCGAATAGTGTATTGAAAAAGGTGGGTAACGCGCGCAGAAAGGATCTACCGTGTATTGGTAAGACACTTCACAAGCCTATGCTGTTGCTGTGGTTTGCAACAGCTAATTGCTGTTCACTCGTCCTGCATATCCACATGCCGAGACCGTGGGGCCTACCGGGTGATTGAGAATGGATATCGTCGCAGGTGGCGCACATGGCGGTTCCTTCACATGCATGCAGCTGCACAGCCGGACATGCCTCCAACAAGCACAACATTGTCCAACGCAAAACACCGGTCCGTAGACGCAGCCTCGCGCCGTTCTCGGGTATGAGGAACAATAGTGCACAGAACAGACCCATGTATGTACGGTGTACATTGCGCATGCTTCCATATCGATCACGGAGCTAAACTGCACGTGACCGCGCGCATCGACAGCAATGGCACTCAGGCAGTCCGTACGAGCTGCATGGGCGTCTGCCTGCGCAGTGGATTCGTCTGCTTCATTGCGCTCTATCGTAGGGTCCTTTAGGCATTTTGCTACCGACGCGGATCTGAAGAAGACAGCCTTGTATGATTTCCACGTACAACACGGAGGTGCGGCCACGCTGCCTGGTGAACAGGTCGTGATCTTTGATGTCAATCAACACATATCTTGCTGTTTGATCCCATCTGTACCAGTGCGACGTTTGTCCCACCTGTGTATGTACAATCAACTGTTGTCGTCTGGGCCGCGGGGAGGTCGACCCTCTCTGCAGGCATCGTCGGCACGGCCGCAATGCACGCTGTAATGGGACTGGGATGTGTGGGGAATAGGATTTTCTCGCTAGCTTGTGATCAATATCTCTTCTCAGATCTTCGCTTGATGAATGTTGGAGGTCTGATGCTGTGCCAATCAATTGCATGTACAGAGTGTGCATGTGGCATGTTGCACACCACCGTGCAAGCATACGGACAGATACATGCATTCCTACACATTATGTAAAGCTCGTCTTCCAGGATTGGTTGGCGTGCAGGAAAGATGGTGCCTTTTGCTGGGTGGTCGATGCCAATCCAGTACAAAGACTCCATCATTGAGTCATCAAATTGGTGCAGGACCAACGCGTCGATCTTCGATGTGTCCCACATGTGTGGACTTACTCTGCAGGTGCGTGCAGCCTTTGTGCGGTCTGAACATATCCGCACTCATCCTTGCCAGACTGTCCACGTACGGCTCAGCACATTTGGGCTTCAACAGGTTGGTGTGCGCTCGGAAAGCCTGTGTACAAGATTTCTCCCTACATCCTGTTGCCAGAATGTTCGATGTTGCCATCGGTATCTTGTATCTGAAGCTGCCTTGACTCCGTCTTGGGTTTGATGGCCAGTTCTGCTGCGTGACCAGGAGCAAACACATGGTGGCCAGCTGCACTACTTTTGAGTTGATCCCATGCAAATGATGTGAATGGGCTCAAAGCCCATGTTGTGAATTTTGGGCTGCTGTGAGTTCTCACGCAGCGCTGCATGGATGCTGCAGGGCAGAGATGCAATTGCATTCCTTGAGACGCTTGTTGTAGGGGACATCCAGAAACTTGAAGATGGCACGGGGTCGCTCAGTGTAATGACCAACAGCAGCGGCGGAATTATTGATGATACAGTCATCACGAAGGTGTCAGGGTCTGAGATCTATATGGTCCTCAATGCTGGGTGCAGAGATAAGGATCTGGCGCACATCAGAGAGCAGCATTCCAAGTACTCAGGGGATGTCAATATTACAGTTCACGATGATCGCAGTTTGTTAGCCCTGCAAGGACCCAAAGCTGCCGAGGTGCTGCAGCCGCTGGTGCAAGAGGACCTGTCGAAAGTGTACTTTAGCAACTTCAGGCAAGGGCTCAATATTGCTGGTGCCAGTGACTGCTTCCTCACACGAACAGGGTGCGACAATCCTTGTTCATGCGGCAGTTCCATCCCTATCGCACCTAAACGCTGCGTACAACACTGTACTTGATTGCTGAAGGGTCCAATTGCGTGCATTCCATTAGTTGAGCTGAGGTGGTTGTCAGCTACATCAAATGCAGATACACGGGGGAGGATGGATTTGAGCTTTCCATACCATCAGCTGCAGCACTGCAAGTCACCGAGACACTCATGGCCAATGAGTTTGTGAGAATGACTGGGTTGGGTGCTCGAGACTCGTTGCGCCTTGAGGCAGGCCTCTGTCTTTACGGTGCGCTGTTGGTCCTACGTGTGCAATGTGTAGCAGGCAAGAGGCAGGTTGTCTGCCTCTGTGGATACAAGCGTCGTCTGCTTACATCACATCTGTCGCAATTCCCAGGTGGACAATGCCATGCAAGCATTCAACCGTGAGCATGGACATCTGAAGGCCACAACAGTGTCAGCACACATGTCTGCAGGAAACGATCTGAATGAAGATACGACGCCCATTGAGGCTTCATTAAAATGGACAATCGGAAAGCGACGACAGGAGACCTTCGATTTCATTGGGGGACATGTGATCAAGCAGCAGATTCAGAACGGCATCAAGCGCAGGCGGGTTGGCATTCTGTCTGAAGGTGCACCTGCACGGGCCGGAGCTCTTGTGACCCTTCCAGATGGTACAAAGGTCTGTGTCTCACTAGCCAGGGGCTTTGTTGCGGTGTTTGCTTTTGCAGAATGTGCAAGCCCATTCCAAAATTTCAAAGCAATTGTATGTATTCAAACAGAGTTGTCCACAGGTGGGAGAGATGACATCTGGAGCATTCAGTCCAAATCTCAAGAAAAACGTTGGCATGGGCTATGTCGACAAGCCATATGACAAGATGGGTACTGAGTTGAGGGTTGTAGTTCGTGGCAAAGCAAATGTGGCCAGTGTTGCCAAGATGCCATTCATCCCTACTACTTACTACAAAGGCTAGGCTGAGCCTCGGTGCTACTTTTGTGTGGTTGCGTGAAGGCCCACACCTGCGCTGTGAATTCCAAACACAGCAGAAAGATCTCTTGTTGCACACACTCACTCAGGTACATGTGTCCACGGTCATGTCAAATGGTGGCGTCAACGAGTGGACAATGTCTTGTAGCCCCCCTCTGATACCCATACATGTAATGTGGCTGGTCGATCTCTGGTCATACATCCTGCTGGACCATCAGCTGATGGACCATTGATACGCCTTGTCAGCAGGCCGCCAATCGGCTGGCCCACTGTACATCACCTGGCCCCACTGTATAGTTGTAGCTCCTCAAGTGCTGTGCACAGCGGATGCGCATGTGCACTGCCGCGCTCTCACTTGTCGATGCATCCGTCAAGGTGTCCTTCACGAACATGAGGTCCACGCCTGGATTTTCTTTTTGGGCTCTACATGAAAGCTATGACGCCGTTTCTTTTCCTGCTTCGATGACAATGTGAGAGTTCCCAGGCCACGCATCGGCGCGCCTATCTGCAAGCTCTACAGCATGCTCATGTAAGTGAGGACCTGCGTCATGGGAGTGAGGACGGCGTCGGGGTTGTGGACACCTGAAGCAGCCCTGCCCGGACAAGTTCTGACAAGATGTTGGACCTGGAAACCGCCGTGTCCACAGGACCACCAGCCCAGAAAACGTAGCCACTCACAGAAAACAAGGGAGCGCATGCTTGGTGCTAGCAACCTTCCCTGCCGCTATCCAATTGGTCGCCCGCGGTCGCTCGTCGAACACGCCTGTCGGTCCCTGTCGCCGGTTGTCAAGTGCTCTGACGACCTACGTGGTGACCATGAAAGCCGCTCCGGGACAATCTGTCGATGCACCACACAACTTGAACATGGAGACAGAGAAATGTCGCTTGGAGGACTTTGCCCTCAAGAGGAAGTTTGCCAGTCTCTCTTCTAAGCTCGACAGAGTGCACCGACAGGTGATGCTGTTCACATCATCTGCAATGACCGACGTAGTCGCAAGCAGCCGCTGTCGATCAAGGCTACTTTACAAATGCAGGTCAAAATGCGACTCCACCAGAAAAAGTTTATATGGGTTCCCAGCCCATGCCTATCAGAGGATGATTCACAGCACTTGATTGCACAGCATCAAGCAAAAATTCGAGATTTTGTGCAGCGGTCTTGCAGTAGGCTTCTACAGGACACTCTGTTGCCTAGATTTCAAGAAGTTTTTGGGTCGCCAGTGGATGTGCAAAGGTTCCCACAGTATCCTGGTATTGTCAAGAACCCCATGGACTTCGGAACTATGAGGATCAAGCTGCTGGAAGAGCGATACACGGATCTGCAGGGGTTCGTTGATGATGCTATGTTGGTGCTTGATAACGCCCGCGCGTTCAATCCACCAGGCACTGATGTGCATGTGATGGCCAATTGCTTGGAGGTCCGCACAGCCCTGAGCTACGTTGCATGTACATCTGGGGCATATCACAGGATAATATGCAAGGATGCACGACAGTGAGCTCATGTGCAGGATGATCTCGTGAAAGCACTGAAAGATACGGTCATAAAGAACCGAGAGGCGGTGGACTGTGCAACATTGAAAGACATCGAACAGAAGCGCTGTGAATTGGTGGCACGCGCTGTTGTGCAACTGCAGAAACAGATAGAATCTGATATCGAAGTCGCTAAAGGAGCTCTGATGGATGTTCAACGCGGGGCCGCCGACGTAATGCTCCACCCTGCAGGAAGCGACAATTGTTCCGTGATATGCTAACTGAGAATCAGTTGTACTGCAGACCTCGAGATGGGCGTCCGATGTATGCTCGTGGCGCTCAGATCGTTGTTCACACACAAGTGAGCTTTTCGACCAGGTCCTTCAATTGCCAGAACCCCTGCAGAAGCTTATAGGTCAACTCAGGCCGGCAGATTCACAGGTGTGCTTTACAGCTCTCCTGTCATGCTGCTTTTGCTTCAATTATTTTTGAAAGTCAGCCTGTCCCATCGCTTGCAGAAGCAATGGCCCCTCCGTGCCTCCGATTTTGATACATGTTCATTTCTTTTTCATCACACGGTCATCAGCATTCTCGCGCAAATCAGCAGGGATTCCCAGGATCGTTATATTACTGAAGCTTTTCAACCTTCCCCTGAATCACAGCCGCAGTCTCCTGACAAACACGGCCTAAACCTGGGGTCAGCAGCTACAGCGGCGGTGCTTCAGGGTGCCTCCAATGCACCTGGCCAAGCACCCAGGTCCACCCCTCCTGTAGTGGCAGGCAGTGGAATTTGTGGCACCAATGCACAAGAGAATCCATCGTCAGGAACATGTCACCGCTATGGGGCAGCAACAAACACCTCAGGCGCTGGCCGCAGGCTTGCTCGAATCAATACGCGCGGAAATTCTGCATCAGGGTTGACGATGCCAGCGATGCTACATGACTGTGGCGCCAGTGTATTTGACAAGCAAACCCCAAGGGAGGTGAACCGCATTCGTTGCAATGCACACGATTCCTGGGTCCATTGTAGATCTTTGGCGCGTGCAGGGTGTCTGGCATGGCCAGGTGTGCCAGATGGCTCAGGTTGTAGAGAGGCACACATAGATATAGAGGGCATACGGCTCCAGTCCGCTCGTGCATACACTTGTGCAAGGGCTATTTCAGATCGCACATGTACGACATATACAGCAGCGAACAGCAGCACAGCGTGGCTGCCATTGGTCAACAGCGCCAACCCAGATTTGCTTGAGAGTGTGCTCACCAACGCACCATGCCCCTTTCTGGGAGCCGGTCCTAGCTTCTTGCTTTCGGGCCATCAAGACGGTAAGCTTCATGTATATCGGCACACACAGCAATGCACCGTGCAAGTCAGGTCTGGCACGAGTGGCGATTTTGGGAATTTTGCTCCAATGAAGGCAGGAGAGAAGTGCATGAAAGGCGGAAAGAAGTTCCATGCGACAGAAGGAAAGGAGACTCGTGCAAGAGCCCAAGAGAAGCTCCGCAGTAGTACAGATGCGCAACCAGCCATGCCAGGACAACAAGCTCAAACAAGTCCACAAAGTCATAAACTTGACAGCCTTAGTCAGGTTGCGATACGGGTATTTTCACTTCCAAGCACTGGCAATGAAGCAACACAAATCAGCAGGCAGGCTTCACATCTGGCCCGTGGAACAGGAGCCTCCGAAATACCATATCAAATAACTCAAGAGCTCGTATTGGCTCCCTCTCAACACAAGGCATTCCCTTTGCTTGCTGAATTATTTAGTCCAGTTCCGAGGGCATGGTCATGGTCTCAGAAGTCCGAAGACAGTGTTCGCAATGAGGTAGCCAGGGTAGAGGCGGTGTCCCCACGCATGCTCGTCCAGGATACAGAATATGACTCCCCAGATGAAGCCGCAATGGACGCGATGCCAGCAGACTCTGCAGGTCCTGCACCTAGCATATCTTTGATGACTCCGGTGGTGCCCCACCCTGACAGATAGCATGTAGCTGTACCGTTCCTGATGTAGCTTAGCAGTGGACCACTGATCACCATTCCCAGTGTCACATACTTGAATCAGCAACCTGTTGCATCCATGCGTGCATGCGTTGCCGATTCTTGTTTAGCTGCGGCATGAGGTTGCATCATGAGTAGGCGTGAACTTTTGATTCTAGATTGTTTCAATGGCTGGGGGCCACATATGTTCTGTGTGTGTGGCATGTGGCCGTGTGCCAGTTGCGTGCTGAGTGTGTCCCTTGCGCGTGTACGATCGTGGACATCAGTATGATGAAGATGTACACTCCCAGTTCCCCAACTCGTGCTTCAGTCGCGATGCTCAAGACTGATAAGACATGCGATGTGCCACACTCCATGCATGTCCCATTAGCAGCGACACTCGGTGCTGCAAACAATGCTCGAACACGGACCTGCTTCACGCAACTTTGAATGACATTTCATTATTTATTATCCATCCAGTTGCAACAGCTTTCCGCAGGTCATTATGTCGCTTGTTGAAGGGGCATGTTATACACATGCATGGGCGGCGTGCATTTCAGCTGCACAACGTTCCAGAAAGCCGCAACACGAGGTCACGTTCCTTCCACAGGTCTTGCTAAGGGCATCGTAACAATCATAGCGACATCTCATTAGGTCTGGAACCACAACGGCATAAGCATCATCAAACGCTTCGTTTCAGTTTAACGCGATCACTGCTGTAATAAAAGCGTAAGCTCTGTATGCTAGAATATTGTCGTGCTACGCAGCGTACACCTACTTCAGGGCGTAACACACATCGAAAAGTCATAGTCTGTCGATTGATTGTCTCAAGCTGACTTGTTGAATCTGGTGCTAAACTCTCGACAAACGTGTCGCGCAAACGCAAGAACATGGGGAAAGACTACTATACTGTGCTTGGTGTCAGCAGAGGTGCTGATGAAAAGGAGCTTAAGGCAGGTGAGCAGCTTGGTTGGTGTCGAGTGTCGACACTATACTGAACTGTCCGATGGGCTCTGTCGCCGCATTTGAATTTCTGCAGCCTGTAAATTTTGTTGACTGTGTGCAGCGTATCGAAAATTGGCTATGAAGTGGCACCCGGTACGACTCGTCTCACGTGTGTGCTCATCACGATGTGCTCTCGCACGCTCGTGGCTGAGCATTCGATGGCCGTGATGGCACTCGTGCCACAACAATTTTTGTTCTCAACACATACTGTACAGCCAAGCACTGAAAATTCTTCTGATTTTCCTCTCAATTGGCTGCTTTTGCAAAGTCTGGGGTGGTGCTGTGTAGGACAAAAACAAGGACAACCGGGAAGCAGCAGAGGCAAAGTTCAAGGAGGTCTCTGAGGCATTCGAGGTGGGTACTTGAGCTGGAGCAGTAGATGATCAACAATTGTAATATATGCAGTTCGCTTGAGCTGTGACGGCATTGTATTGCACATGCAAGTACCCGTCCCTGGAACAAGACAACGTAGCGTCTAGGTCTTGCCGATTGATGACATAACGATTATTCTTCCTACATTTCTGGCCAGGAGCCATTGGCAGTAAGTAGTCCGAATAATACAGGTACTATCTGATCCCCAAAAGAAGCGAATATATGATCAATTTGGGGAAGATGGATTAAAAGGAGGGATGCCAGATAGCAGCAGGACTGGAGATGGTGGCCCTGGGGCCTCCTTCAATTTTCAGCCCAGGAATGCTGAAGACATCTTTGCCGAGGTGCGATGTTTTCAATCAAATCCGCTTTCTCCCTTCGTGCAGAATCTGCCTACTCACGTTTTGATAACTGGAATTAATGCGTTGCAGTTTTTTGGCAGTACTGGTACAGGATCATTCTTCTCATCATCTGGGCCCGGGTCGGCGTTTTTTTCTAGTTCGGCAAGTGGCCCGGATTTCATGGGAATGGGGGGGATGCCTGGAATGGGGGGACCCCGCCCTCGTGCCAAAGCAGGGATTGTTCAGCACAAAGTGCCCTGCAGCCTAGAAGATCTGTATAGAGGTGTGTGGGCCAAATGTCACTTGTGATCCTTGGCGTATGCTGCGATTTCTCATGTCTGCTCCCCTTCACGTCTCTTTGTCTGTTTTGTTGGCTCCATGATTCCGGCGGCCTCTCGGCCGATTGGTGCAGACCTATGAAACTCTGTCGCTGTTTGCACACAGGCCGTGCTAGGAAAATGAAGGTTAGATCTCCGATGATTGATGTGGCTACTCACAGGCAGATGGAGGTGGAAGAGGTGATACAAATTGACATCAAGCCCGGGTGGAAGAGTGGGACCAAGGTTACCTTTCCTGGCAAGGGGGGCGGGAAGCCTCCTGCAGATATCCAGTTCATTGTGGAAGAGCAATCGCACCCTCGCTTCCAGCGCGACAGTAATGATTTAATTTACTGTGCCAAGGTTTCGCTGAAAGATGCATTGCTTGGCGGAACTTTAGAGATTGAACATCTAGATGGCAATAAGCTTCCAGTTCGCTTTGCCGGACCAGTTCAGCCATCTCTTCCAATGGTATTACGGTGTGCCCCGCACTATCTGCATTCTATATCATATTGTTTTTCACTGTCGGTGCCTACTGAACTTGCTGAATGTTCTGTTACCTGCATCAATCTTATGTTCTGTGTAGGGGGAAAGGCATGCCCATCTCCAAGTCTCCTGGCTCTTATGGTAACTTGAAGGTCAAATTTGATATTGCGTTCCCAACCAGCTTGACAGATCAACAGAAGAAAGTATTGAAGGATGTTTTATGACATTTCATTTTCCAAAAGCTGGGGGGCTGATGATATGCATTTTCGATGCACTGATTGAGTGTATGGACGTAGTGCATGTTCGCCATTGATTTTGTAGGAATTTTCAGTTCGCCATGTCTCAGTTGGCAGTCGAATCATGCAATTGAGTCCATGGGACCGTGTAACATTGATGTCCCGTTGATGAATGATCAGAGACCACGCTTGCTGCATGCCATCGCATTCGTGACATGAGCATTATTTTTTGGATTGGGCATGGCGTGTCGCTACATTCGTTTCAGACTACTGCATGGCATGACTACATGTGACGTGTTCCAACAGTTGCAAGGCGATTCCGACAGGAACGAACAACTCCACGCAGCACCAGCGTAATGCTCAAAGGCACCACATGGTTCTTCTGCTGGTGTTAGAGGGGCAAAACGTTTCACGAATCGTGCTCACCATCCCGCTTCGAGCGTTTCCTTTCATGACGACACGCCGAATGTTTACCTCCATGTGCAATGTTGCCACGTGCAGATCATGTGGATATTGGCATCATCTGGAACGAGTGGTTATGGTGGCACATGCATGGGTGTAACAGTTACACAACCGCACCCCAGACAAGATAGGGACAGAATATCTGGTTAGAATTTGTCCCTAAAGCAGCGAAGCAGCCAAAAGCTCGCAATCATTTGACATATGGCGGTCACGATCTGACGCTGATGCTATTTACGATCCCGCGGAGAAGTGACAGGCTCGGGCAATCCCTTCCTCTTGACACTGAAATTGTCCCCATATTGGTAATAGCGAGTCGGCCTGTAATGGTGTTCCCAGTTTTTAGGCTTTGATTCAATATCATATGGCATTCCCTGCTTGTCCAGGAAGGCAGCTGCCTCTTCGGCAGATCTGAAGGACATTTTTCGAAACGCCGACTCCGCCGTGTCCGAAGATGCAGCCCATCCCATCTACAATTACGAAAAATTAATGCTCAGGTTCTTCTAAGACGGATCTGGGGAGCCCTCAGAGGAAAATGGCGCAATGTGCTGCCCTGCTTTTCATTCTGGTATGCGTATACAAGCACTGGACACAGATGATGACAGAAACGCACCAACGGATTGGTCCACATTTCCTGCGCCGGTAGCCAAATTTTCCAGGGGGATTTCTCGCCTCCGTGCATTGCTTTCTGGTCATACCCATACTGAGCAGCTGGCCCAGAAGGAACATATATGACAGCCTGGATACATGCAATTCGACTTATCTGATATGAAATATCAGGCGACCTGGGCGATCACTGCTCTTCTCAGCACACAGATATTCCAGTTTTTGGACTGGCCATGCCTCTCGGTCCCACAATCACATTCAGTGCTGGGGATGGCTTAGCTTGAAGGTTCGACATATAATGACACAATTCAGAGATATGTAGTTCGATGATCAACCTTAAACCACACGAAGCTGCAATGGGCATGTACCTGCCGGAGGAATGGACCACGCTCCATTTCGCTACTGTTGGCAAATTTGAGAAGTGAAGATTCTGTGCTCATCTTGACTACAGGCGGCGCACCTTGCGGGTATAGTTGATTTCTGGCACTGGTGTCAACGGCTGCGTGAGCGCGGTGGAACATCTCATTGCGTTGCTGAAACGTCCCAGTACAGATGGCCGGAGAATACCCAGCACGCTAGACGCAACTTGAGCCATCGACATCATGATGCAACTTTTGAGTGGGTGAGTTACTGTGCTTCTGGGGAATGCAAGGACGCAGCGATCACATCCCTGTCAACCCACACTAGCTCCTGCAGCCGGCCGTGCAGTGGTATTCCTACCGCGTTCCAACTGCATGCATTATACTCACCGGTGCTTCGCCACCCTTGCATTGGCTTGAACATCTCGAAGAGACTGCAGGTGCGCACCATGTGGCCTGCCGAGGACCCTTGTGGCTACTCAGTTATGTTTCGCGTTAAAAGGGGCCCAGCCTGCCAGCAGCCCCCTATCGCACCCAGACCACCAGGCTGCCAGCCTGCCGACGGTGGCCAAACTCAGGCCTGAAACTCGCGTGTGCCATCATGCACCGCACAGCCTCAAACTTGACACAAGTACCACTCTATATCGGTAGACTATGTCTACACAATTTCAGCTGCATCGAACACCTCTGTGTAACCTCGGCTCTGGTAGCTGTAGGCCCGGCTCCCCAGCGTGATTGTGTCCGTGCCACCGTTCGCTCGCAAAATTTGTGCCTGTGATGACACAGCATAGCTTAATTTGATTAACTGCTGTACCATACGAATTGTGGTATAGCAACGTGCTGTGTCTGTATGACGCACAGCACCCGTATTCTCGTGTCGAATACGGCTTCTTCAGAGCGCAATTAACCGTACCGTCGCATTGCCGGCTACATAAAAGCTTCCTACAGGTGCCTTAGAGCCTTGCTTACGCATGTCATGCCAATGCCGCGTTGCGTGCGCATACAGGTCCTACAAAACGTGCGTGTCGTGTGGGTGAAGGATCGCAGCCCGTCTTTGAAGGCACATGCGAAGGAAGCTGCAGCCGATTTCTGTCCCATAATGTAGCTGTAATCGTGGATCAGGGGCACGGGATATCTTGTTGCCAAACGGACCGCCACCACGCCGTACAGGCGGTGTGTGCCGTACAGCCCAACTCCTGCAGCAGCATTGGTCCCCACGCTTGATTGCACTTGTTGCAATGGATTCATCGCCGCCTAGTTGCGAGAATTAATGTACTGATCACGAAAGAGCGTGCCAGCACGCTGTCATCCACATAACCGCTCCACATCAAGGGCCGCAGATCTGCAGAAATACTGCAAACATGGCTGGCTGTCCACCTCGCTGCACACAGCTGCACCTCGCTACACATAGCTTGACACAATCTCCACCAAAACAAGAGGTCCAATCTGATCATCGCTCAGCCATCGTTGAAGAGCAAGAACATGCCCTTGCAACAAACTGGCAGTTATCAGCAGTGCACGTGCAACAAGCCCACCTATGATGACTGAGCAGGGTACTAAAGTACATGCATAAGTACCGGAGTGTGTAACCTCTGCAATGGAATGAATACATGCAAACACGGGTGTGCCGTGCGAGAGTCTGGTGCGCCCAGCGCAAGCATGGCCCATCACCATGTACTCAATGTGTAGCAGCTGCAGCTGGAACCTGGCAGGCAGAGTCCTTGAGATAGGTGCATGGAACATATCCAAATTACAGAGCTGTGTGATGACCAGTTCCAGAGTGGTGAGCTGGGGTGTGCGGTGCGAGTGCTGCAAATGTGCCGTATTGTGTGCCAGCACAAGCACAGACCATCTCCATGCCCGCAATGTGCAGCAGCTGCAGCTGAATATTGGCAGCCATACACCTTGAGACAGGTGCATCAATATATTCAGATTTCAGAGCTGTGTGATCTCCAGTTCCAGAACAGTGACCTTGGGTGTGATGTATGAGTGCCGCAGACGTGCCGATCTGTGTGCCGGCACAGGCATATACCAACACCCTACACTCCATGTGCAGCTGAAGCTGCAGGTTAGTCGTCACAGGCCTTGTCATGTGCAGAAAAGCTTGGGGCTCTACTGATGGAAGCAAGAATGGATAGGCGGTACATGATTCTGGGCTCTCCGTGCCTGCTGATCCGGCTAAAGGACAACAGCTGCACTCTTTTTCCGTTCGAAATTGTATAACAGCTGCTCCTGTAGCTTTGTAAACGGTGCATGTCAGCTGGTGTGTGCAAGCGCGTTGCTGAGTTCTGCTGAGTTCTTCTTGAAACAGTCGTCGCAGCACATCCATTGCATCAAGCAAAAGAAGGCTACGCAAATATTTCAGCATATTCTGTGAACTAAAGCAGAGAGCTGTTGCCTGCGCGTTGGGAGACACCGTCATGCTCGGTTCGCGAAGTACGCAGCATGACGCCGTGACCCAGCCGCGGGGGGTCTCGATAAAGAGGTCGCTTGTTGTCGACACACGCAGGAGCAAGCATGTCCACGGCGTCTGCGCCAGATGCTGCACATCGGGAGCATTGAAGAAATTTCAACATGTGCGATGTTATGATATGACTGAGGCAGGGAATGCGTATAGACTGCGGGCAGATGTACTCTTTCTCTCGCCATGCAATCAGTTCTGCAACTTCTCGTCCCGCGGAGAGTCTGGCCACCACAACGTCGATCTATGCCAAAGACGACAGTTCACTGCAGACCAGTCACCGAATGCATTGCATTATTGTCGCACAGTGGTACCGCAGCGATCATCGTTTCAGCGAAGCGACCTTGCCTTCAGCTTGACAACACGTCGTACGATGGTGCAAACATTGCCGTCAACGTTGAATTGTGGAATTCAACATCAAGCTACTACATGTTGTCTTCAGAACAACATGTGTATCTGGGGGATGAGTGGTCGCCCAGCTGTTTGCAGTGCGGTGGTCTCGTTCAACAAGGCATCTGGCAACGGAGCGCTCTCCTACGCTTTCAGTTATGGGAGACATGACTAACGCTTTGTCAAAGCACTCGGAGCGACCAGGCTACGTCTATCAACACACTCAGCGCGCAGGACGGTCAAGCATGCAGATGTACCTTCCTTTTCAAGACACACCGCATTGCTGGCACTTCAGCATAGGTATGCAGTCCCCCGCCAACAACAGATCTCGCAAATTCCTCAGCAGTATCCCTGAAAATGCCTAAGTAGGACTACCAAGGCAGATTCAGGACCAGCACTTGCAATCACGTATGCTGATGCGTACAGGTGCACCCATGAATGATCACCTTCGATCTCAGCATGTCAGAGCCTGAGCTACAGCCTGAGTCAGCTCCGCCGTACAAGGTATGCTTCTACAAACGATCGTTTGTACGCAATCAACAGTGGCACTGACACAAGGCTGCCAATGCGTGGCCGTTTCGACACATGAGGATGGGTGCAGGGCAGCCACCTGCATGTTTTACCAGTGCAGCCTGTGGCATTCGAGAGAGCTGCACAATCTGCATATGCAGACACCACTAATCTGAAAGAAAAAGCACAAGGTGAGCACCGGTTTTCTCTGTGCTGCGAGCTTAGGCAATTGTGCACTTGTGATGAGTGTAGAATCCCGCTGCGTTGGATGCTCTGCGTAAGAGGATGTCTCAATTGCAGGCATCACTTAGAGACAGCATCACATCATGGAGTTGTAAGTTCCTGACCCCCGCAACCAACTGACTGAGGCTCACAGCAGTCAAGTGGTTATGCCTGATATGTACTGTAGGCTACTTGACGATGACAACTTCAACGATATCGCGCAGAGACGACGAGGCACCCAGTTGTCTCTCCCAACGAACCCGCCGCAGAGGTCCAGGAGAGAAGAAACCGAGTGTCCAACAGACACTTTGCTACATGATTGGGATCTGCTGACTGAATTTGCAGCAGCGTCGGGGCGTGTGACAGCTGGCTGGCACCAATTCCGCGTAGCCGCGACAGCACTTTATCGCGCGCTTAGAGATGGATGAGCATGTGAAAGCATGGTAATGTTTCGCACGTGTCATAAACAAGCGTATTCGCACAGCATGCGGCTTCCCGAATATCACCCTGGACGCGCTACACCCCAACTACAGGCGGATTTCTTTTAGACGCGGCCGCTACAGCGAATCACGGGTAGACGGGATCCGGGCAACGCATGCTCTATAGTGGTCTGCTGACAACGAAGGATCGGGACCACATGCCGAAGGGGTGAAACACCCTGAAAATCCCCTTCAGACAACCGTACGCAACTCGAGTTGATCACAGGGCCTGCTCCTGTGCTAAGCGTAAACACGGCCCTTTCGATTCCTCAAAGCACATGTAGAATCGAACGCACGACCTCCTGAAAATGAGGGGGTAGCTTTCATACTGTCCTCCACTCATTGGATTTGTACCTGGCCAGCGAAATTACTCTCTTGGCAACGTGTAAAGATGAAAGTGGTGCCACAATGTAATACAGAGCCCCAATTGCCAGACCTCAGCGGAAAGGATTCCCCCCTACGCCAGTGCAGTAGTGAACGCTTGGCGTCCAGGGGAGAACGTGGTTTCAGGTGCGCTCTGTATTGAGCGCGCCATACGATGAGAGAAATTGGTACGTCCGTTGATATGGACATGACAACGTGACAGCGAAGACAGATACCAGTCTCGATACGGGAGATACCTTCTGGGCCCGAGATCTTGTGCAGCATGCATCGCACACAGGAACAGCGTGAGCCCTGTGATGAAGATGCGATCGCTGCTCTGAAACGGCGAATCAGCCACGGAAAAGTTGCTCACTTAAACGATGTATACCGGACTGTCAACGATGGCGCGGTCAAAAGCGTGTGATTCGATTGTCTTGGCGACGCTGTCATCGATGTACCAGCCAATCTTTCAGTTGTCGGATGGTAGCCTGCAGTCACAGTTCATGTGCAAATGTTGGATGCGCCATTCCTTCTGTGCTGCTGCCCGTCTGCTGGTGATCCACAGGGCGCGTCATATCGCTCATTTTCAGCCTGCATCAAACGCTGATTGCAGGAGGAGGCTAAAGCTATGGACGTTCGGTACCATGCAAATATGTGGGCAATCAGCCATGGAAAGATGCCATTCAAGGTAGCATCCCTTCACTGCAGCAGTGATGCCCGGTGCCCTCTTTCAATGTGCGGCTTGGTGTTGCGACGGAAACAACACAGCTCATGGACAGCTTGCCCATATCCACATATGCTGTAGGCACCCCTTCCAAAAGCCCTTGATGACAGGATCAGGGTCTGGTTCAGCTCCATTGATACGCATGCTGGCCAGTGTTTAACAGCAAAAGATGTAGCTCGGGCCTTGGAGATGGGTGGCATTACATCTGACAAGCACAGTGTCATGCAGCTCATCCGTTCGATTGATCTGGATGACAGTGGCACAATCGAACTGCACGAGTTTGAGGTGCTCGGCAGGTTGCTGTGGAGTTTTGTGCGCAATGGTCTGATCGTGCTTATGTGAACCATCAAACCATCTTTTGGTGCAGGTTTTCATTCGTGAGCTTGTCGCTCGAGGGCACCTGATCGATGAATCTACAATTCTGCTGCCTTCGGGACAGGTGATTAAGCCTCACCATCCCAGCTGTGCTTTGCTGGTGTCCTCAGGTTAAAATGTGAATACCAGCATGCATTCCGGTATACAACCAAACTCCTGTTCTGGGCACCCTTACCTATAGGCTAATGCAGATGCTGGTACTCGGAGATATAGTGTCCAATTGCACTCGGCAAAACATGCTGCACGACATGATCGCCGGTGGGGAAAGACGAGAACGATGGGCACATGAGGCGGGAGAAAAGGCGCTTGAGGTCATTGAGTCTCAGCGCAATCTGGCACACATGGTGATGTGTCATCAGGCAGAGCTCAAGCGGCATGCTTCAATACTCGTGCGCCCATCCGAAGTTGCCTCGCCAACTGCTCTGCGCAGTGATTCTGCCGGTATCAGAGCAAACTCCATCACCCGCCAGAGCACATTTGCAAGGCTGGCTGCAGCTGCGACTAGGGCTGTGCCAAAGACCAGAAATTGCCCAAGGATACGGCGAAATCGGTTTCGGCAGGTTTGAAGTCATCTCAGCCTGACATGGTCATAATGTCTCTCGCTTGGCAATTTGGCAATTCTGACAATGGCCGGCTAAGTGTATCAACTATGTCATTGACTCTTGGTCATTGGTCTGCCTTCTGAGCTGCTATCAGCTGTAGCCCTATTGCAGATGCTGCGGGCCTGTGTCGAGGACACCAGGCCTGTAATGGACCATATGCTGCATTCTCTGAAGTCAAGCAGACATAAAGCAGAAGATTTAGGAATGAGCAACTCTGTGGCTTCGCTGGATTTCTTGGACAGGAGGATCAGCTGCGGCGAGCAACTGAATAGGGATCACCAGGAAAACTCCATGGCGATGTCAATGCCATACGCACACCAACTAACAAACAGTATGGCAGATTCTGGAGCGTCCGGGGCAGTGAAGTGCCAAGAATTGCACTTCAAGAGACTGGAGCAGGGGTTGCAGGAATCGAGTCTCTGTGAATTGGATTGTCCTGGACCGGACAGCAAAGCCCCAAACATAATGCTGCAACCTGCGAAGCAATCGACAAATTGCCGTGAACGTGCCCTGGACAGGGTCATGCAAGCATGCACAGTCAAAACGAGCATGCAGCATCCTCGATGCCGCCGAAAATCTGTGCACCTACCTAACTTATCAAGCCAGCTGGGACAAAGTGCAAGTGTGCAGTTTGCTGGCAGAGAAGATGGAATGCTGAGCCTGGCCCCAATTGATACCTCACCTAGGCGCGCAACGTTTGCACACACAGACAAGACTGCAAGCGCTGTGATATCTGCACTTTATGACCGTGTGCGGCCGGCAAACAGTGCCACGTCAGGCCGAAATCTCAGGTTTCGGTGGAATCGCCAGCTTGTCATCATACAAGGCACCAAAGCAGGTGCTCTGTCAGCTTGCTGCTTGCTCTGAATCCATGGACAGAGACGCCACCCAACGAGGTTCGTTCCCCGCTTGAAACATGACATACACCAGGACGGTCTGCCGCAGATTCTCCTTGGCATGATGTTTCCAAGACACAGACGGGAGTTCCTGACAAGGCAAAGACACGTTTAGTGCGAGACGGTGGGCTCGCGGCAACTCCACTATTGCCAACAATGTGCCAGCAGGACATGGACAACAGGCGAAGGCTGAATCCCTTGCCCGATCATATAGCAGCAAGGCGGACAGAATATGTCAGAAACAGGCACCTCGGTCTGCGACCACCTTATGTATGCAACATGGACGCAAAAGTATGAGTAGCACCAGCTGCAATTGCTTGGCAGCCAGTTTGCGTTTCTGTGTGTGTCCCGATGTGAGCTCGATAAAAACCAGGATGCAGACAGAAACAACACTGTTGGAGCATCCACAAACTGGGTCCCAGAGGCACAGGCTGTGAAATGCTGCTGCTTGGTACATCTTATACCTTCAGCTTGTCTCCGATATGTTGGCTGACTCTGTCAAGTGACTGCTATGAAACTGACACATGATCAGGTTCAGCGCAGCAGAGCATGTCCGCATCACATAGAGAAGTCGGACGGCCACTCAAGCCTTCATTAAAATCTGCAACAGCCGGCAGCCCGCCTGTTTGCCTGCTATTGATCTTACTGACAGCACACTACAAGCCTCCCGCACATGATAAACATTCATATGCTGAGCACACCTGCTGACGCTCATGACGGTCAGTCTATGTAGCGGGCAGCATATAATGTGGTGGGTTCATGCCCTTATCTTCTCTCAGAAGTTCAATCCGTCCCTTTCACACGGAACTGGACTTGAACGCCTTAAAGTATCTGTACACTAGTTCTCCAGGATACAATGGCAACGTGTCTCAGACCGCATGTATGCAACACCAAGCAGAAATCTGCATCCATACAAACAATATCCAGCAAAGACATCATGCTGATTCAAACGCCTCAGGCCGAATGTCCTCTAAGAAAATTGCAGATGTATGCGATCCAGGCTTCCCACAGCGAAAGTCCAGATAATGGCAACGAACACAAATCCATGTAACCGTACAGTGTACCAGCTACACATGTACTCTCGCCCAACGGGAAGGCACGAACCCATCAGCAGAATCAAACAGCTTTGCAGAATGCCGATCCAATAACGTGGGCAGCGAAGATGATGGTGACACGGCGCAGATTGTAGAGGGTGTTGCGAAGCAAGCAGTGGTGGCTGCTGTGCGGCTGCTGGAATTGCCGGTGGAGAGTGCTGTCCGTTCCATCCTTGGCGTTGCTTGATGTCCTGCCCAAGCTGCTGTCGCAGCCGAGTCTGCCCTGGCTGTCCGCAAGTATTTTTTATGTGTCCTACCCCCAGAGGATGGAAGCCAATGCCTTGTGGACACGGCATGATGCCCCATTGACCTGTTTGCTTGTCTTGGTTGCTCGCCGAACCTTGCTCAGAAGGTTGCACACAAAATAGTGCCATGGCCGCTTCCCGATTGCTGGGGGTGTTGTGTCGACATGCATGGAGCAAAACCAATAAGACATGTGCCCACCAGTAGTAGTATCGGAAATCCGGATTTGTAAATGTTGCAGCAGGATATGTAGCTAGGAGCGGAGGACATTTGCGATGTAAACAACACAAGCAGCTGGAGGAGGTACTTCACAATGGGTTGACGACGGTGTAAAAGCGACGCCCTCTTACGGGAGATCGTGGATATGCATCTGCGTGCGCTTTTGGGGAGTCGAAACAGCCGTGCGTGACCACCTTGCTTAGCACAGGAGGAGGCCCTGTGAATTGCGTACGGTTGTCTGGAGGGGAATTTCAGGAGGTGCATTCCTTCGGCATACATGGGCACGGGTATTCAGAGTTGTTAATGCCCCAAGAGGACACGACTCAGTGACTTCAGATGTACTTTATTTTACTGAGGCACCTACGATGTACATCTGGCGGCATGATTGATCATATGACTCTAGCCTTGTCGGACTCTCACAGTCGGCCTTTAGAGCTAATTCTTCTGTAAAATTATAGTAGAATCATCACGCATTGCAAATTTGATCTCTTTCAAGGCGCACTGCTGAGCGTTTTCTGGACAGCAAATGCATGCAGCGTGTGCCCGTGTAGCTACGGGAACTCCACCAACGCACGTCAAGCGGCGAGATGTGCCAACATGCGAAGAAGGAAACATTGCAATTATGGACTCGATCTTGCAGATCTTGAACGCTTTGAAATATCGCAGATCTTCACGAAGATCAACCGCAGCGTTTGTCTCCAGGGCTCTGAAAACGCACTGAACAGAAAATACGAGAATATGGTATCTCCCGGAGATGGTAGATATGCTTGAGTAGTACTTTTCTCGTATTAATGAACCTAGACGCTGGCATCGCCGGCAATTCTGATCATATTGCGAGCGACTTGCGCGACGATGATCATGCACAGCTACTGTTGCCGGCGGGTCGAATATTTCCGTGACAGGTTTTGGCGAATCTCTGAACACCCGATGAATCTGCTGCATTCCTGGAACTGCCTCTTAGCGGCTGCAAGCAAAGGGCGTTCGCATGTGACTAACGACACACAGATTGGACACACAGGGATTTATATGATCATCTTCGCTCTGATGACCAGGGCCGTGTGTCTGTGTCGCGCTGATCTTAAGTGTGACCACGACCAGATCGCAAGCGTGCAGTACACTGAATCCGCGACCGCGCTCGCCTACGAAGAAACGCAGTCTAACAATCAGGGAGCAGTGTACTCACAGGTGTCTGATGTGTAGACTTGCAATGTCGGTCATGGCTGGGTAATCCATACGAGAATGGTGCACGCGCGTACAGAGAGATTAAATACGTCTGGTTGCCGCAGGGTCTACAAGCTATCCCGGGGCCATTTTTGATTGAATGGGTAGGAAACATATCGCTGTGAATCTTTCATGTCTTGGCGAGTCCTGCATTGGTGCTGTTGTTGAAAGCTTTGACCGGAGCACATGCACTGCAGGATTTCTCAAGCCTGCCAGCTGAGATCCCAAACAATATCCGAAGGCATGCCACTGGTCAGCACAGCTGCTCGGGTCCACAGACAGTTCAGGATCACATGCCTGTCCGTCCAGGTACCTGGCAGAGTCTTTCGCGCCAGCGGTGTCCACCATCGTTGCATCGTATGTCAGGGTGAAGTACACAGGTCTCTCTGTTGGCATGTCGCCTCTTGTGCCTGTGTAATCCACCACGTGATGTCATGCACACTGCTGCTCTCCGTAGCCCTTTGGAGCCCTGATTGGCTTGATTTAGACATCCTAGGCGCACTTCGACGTGGCTGCAGGAATGAATCCATGCAATACATACTACCCCACACCTGGGGCACATTCACAAGTCAATCCGTTTCGCTGTGGGTCTGTGGAGAGGTCACCAACATGCGGAGGCTCCACCATCGATCCCAAGCACCTCCTGTACTATAAGCTCTGCTCAGCGTACAACAGCTGTGGCCCGACATCGGGTCAAGCGGGATCGAACAGTAGCTTGATCATGTACATGCAGTACAACCCAAGTAGCTCGGCCTGTAGCTCCACCACTGTTGCGTATGCTGCATACTGTAGCAAGGGTGACCTTGGCAGGTATGCTACTACCATTCTCACCCGCCCTGAAAAAAGGGTGTGCCTAGGTTTCAATTGCCATCACGTCAGTGTCACAAAGGCCCGGCACATGGCGTCACCCTGTTCTTTGATGAAGCATGGCCCCAGCCTGTCCCACTTACGTCGGCAGGCAGCAATAACGGATCAAGCCATAGCACTGAGTTGCCTTGGAGTTGCTAGCTTGCCAAGCAATTCATATAGCTTTGGGACAGATGTAGTGTTTCCAACGAGACTCACCTATGGAACGCTCCCTGTATCAGCCATCTCATGGCGCGAGTCAAATCCTAGCATCAGCGACATTTGCAATATGGAGCACTGCGCATGCGATGCAGGCCGACTGTCGCATACATGAACTGGTGTGGCCGTGCGCAGCTGTCTGCGACGAACGCTCTATATGACAGGCATCTCGAAGTTGGCGTGCACGAGGTGCTGCATGCGCTTGGCTTCTCTGCGGGCCTGTGGCGCCGGCAGCACCGGCGTCAGGACCTGTCTTACTTCCTGAGGCCGGATGCCTCTGGCTACCTGCCATACGCTGGTGTGAATGCCGTGCCACGGCATCGCCGTTCCTGGTGCAGCAAGCTATGGTTGCATCATAGTGGAGCATTCTCACCCCGTGCCCGCACTGCATGCTGAACGCCTGGTGAATCAGTGACTTGGTGGTGGGTCTGCCAGTGCGCTGGCCGTCCGCAGTGGGCATTGCGGTGCTGTTCGTGGCGAATCCCCCAACACGCTCATGGAGAGTTCAGATCATACTCTCCTTGGCATTGAGCACTGTTGCAGCTATCCGGCTGCTCAGTACTGTAGTCATGCACTCTGGATGCATGAACTACCAGGCAGGATGCTGGAATGCCTATCGCAGTCCAGCTTAACGGATTTCAGCACACATATGCACACGGCCTGAGGTATCAAGCATATTGTTTCCAGAGCCTGAGCGGGGGATGGCTATGCAGACGTTGTGATGAGTCAAAGCATACGCAACAACAGTGGTGTCTTCATCGTGACCCCGTCAGCAGTGCGCGAGGTATGAATTCCCCCTGCTGCCCCTTCTGCAGAAAGGTCGGACATATACAATTCTCAGCCACTCTCTCGCCCCATCTGCATTGGTGTGCCATCATGCTGTCTGCACTGCAGGCGCGGATGCACATGCAGTGCTCGAGCCTCCCAGGTGCGCAGCTAGAGCAATCCGGCGGGGCTGGAACTGCAGGCTCCCACCTTGAGGATTACCTGTTTTATGGGTGTGCCACCTGACAGCATGCCGGGTGCAATGCGTTGGACACCTCTACAGATCAGCATTATGGCCGCCGTGATGTGGCTTGTCTTGGACAAGTGCCGTTGTTTATGAACAGGGCCGATTTGTTCATGGCCTGATCCAGGAACACTGCCTTGGCTGAGAGTTTCCCACCCTGACGATGCTCCCAGGCCACAGACATGTGCTATCTGACTGTCTAAACGCTCTCAGTGTGCCTCGCTGTTCGCCGTGGCAAAGCCATGTGCTCTTGCTGAAGCGCGTGTGGGGTGAAGTGGCTCGCTGCTGTAGCAGGGACTGCCTTGGTAGCATGTTGCTGACGCAGCATGCTCAACAGTCAGTGGCAGATGCAATTTGACTGTGCAGTCCCCGGCGGTCCCCCAGCGTGGTGTGCTGTGTGGCGAGGTGGCATGACGCCACCGCCCTGCTGCCTGTGTTGCGGACTGCTGGCTTTACGCTCGATTTATGCATATGCGCACAACTCGAGTGGGGTCCGTGGCGCAGGGACGTCATGTGCGGCTGGGTGTACAGCACCGCAGGCAGCACCGCCCCCACCAGCCACGGCCAGGCTGTGCTCTCCCGTGTGACCCTGGCTATTCTGGAAGACACAGGTGCGCTCCTGCGGCGTTGTCAGCAGACGGTGACACAGATAGGATGTGCGGCATTGGCTGTCCCTTTGCACTTTGCGTGTGCTGGCAGCGTCGAGCAAAGCTGTGGTGGGTGTAGGGTACTACTTGGTGAACTGGGCTGAGGCGGGGCAGCTTGTGTGGGGGCACAGCGGTGGCTGTGACTTTGCGAACCGCACTTGCAGCGACTACATGCAGCAACGGCCTGTACAGCCATGGTTCCTGGGGTCCCCGGGCACCGGCTGCACACGCGATCGGTGCGCTTCAGCTACATTCCTGTGCAGGTGCATTTCAATCTGGGGTACGAGCGTCTCACACGAAAGGCGCCACCGCAGGCTGCAGATCTCCGTTGTCAGAAGCTCTGGGCTGGGGTGCTACTCACAGCATCGGGGGATCTCTAGCGCACATAGGTGCGCCCGGGAAGGTGCCACGGAAGTCAGAGGTGTGCCTCTGTGCAGAGGTGGTCTGTGCGGCGCTCGCGCAGGTGCCTTTCCCGCATGCTCTGAGGTCCCGGGGGACCTGCTGATGCTGGTGCGTGCAGGTGGTTTTGGCGAGGCGCTTGGGCAAGGCTCGCGGTGCCTTGAGCATTCTGTATCCGTGCAGCGCACCATTTCTGGCATTTCTCACACCTCCCGTGGACGGACAGCAGCTGGGTGCTATACAGTTCTGTGCAAGTCAGATGGCACCATGAGCATCCTGCTCGATGGTGCGTTCCACATGCTGGCCATGCACTACACCTGCGCCTGCTTCAAAGCTGAACTGCAGAACTGGTCCGGACCACGCGCATTGCTACACACCGCTACAGCGCGTCTGGCCTCCCAAGCGCCAGTCCCAGAGTGCATCACATGGCCCATCACAGATTCTGCAGCGGCGCCTGGTCCAAGCCCCCATAGCCTGCGTGCTGGAGTACATGCACATGTTGAGATTAAGAATGCATGCAGGCAAGGAGGAGGTTCCCTGTCCATCGCTCATGACGATCATCCTACCGGACGCGCTCGGCTACCAGGCGGACGAGGAGTACCGCAGCAGTATCAGCTGCCCAGATGCGGCTGGATTGTGTGGCAGAACCAAGCAGTTTCCAGGCCAGGTATCCTGCGCTGCCCACGCAGACTGCCGTGAGCGGGGCGTGTGCAGCGGTGGCCACTGCAAGTACGTGATACTCCATGCATGGCAGCCGCGCCTCAAGCTTGTGCAGGCATGTCTGGCTGCATCCAGCGGAGCCTTGGTGGGGTGCAGGTGCATGATGCTGCACAGCGGCTGCGGCTGCTCAGCTGACCGCGGCACACAGGGTGCGGCGGCAGGTGAATGCGCCACTTCGCCTGCCGCTCCGCTACCCCAGCCGCTGGCTGGCTTCACCCCAACGGCGCCCGGCAACCCACCATCGCAGGACCCTGAAGCAGATGAGCCCAAGGCGCCAGTGTATAGAACCATCTTGACTGGCTGGTCCAGCTGCCACACGACTGCAGGTCGTGTTCGCCTACCGCCGGCATGTGTATCTCCGGGCACTTGAACGTCAGACTCACACCACCGCCGCCGTGGTTGACACAGCGGGTTGGCAGGGGTTGATGTGTGGTGCAGGGTCTGACTGCTCGGCTTCTGGTGAGACAGTGGAGGGGGAGCGCTACCAGACTTCCATGTGCAAGCATGCCAGAACAGGCCGTTTTGTAGACCCCCAGCGATGTGGGCCGCAGCAGGCGGTTCGATACGAGGCGTGTAAGCTGCCGCCATGCCCTCGCAAGGTGGGTGGGCCCAGCATTACTGCCAGCGCATGGTCAGCATGCAGCGCGACATGTACCCCCGTGACAGACTCCACCGCCCCTACACAGACAAGGTGCGGTATGGGATCCACTGCGGAGTCGTATTTGAAGTTGGCGGTCAGCGCTTGAATACAGCTGCAGCTCTACAGGGTTCTGATGTGCGAGCTCTCGCCAGGGGCACCTCCCTTGGTCTTTGATCCGAACGGCCGGACCGCTGCCGGCGTTGGCGCTGAAGAGTTTGAGTTCCGGTGCGGAGCGTCGATCACTCGCCAGATTGCCACGATGCGCGCATGCAACGGATGGCGTTGTGAGGAGAGGCCGTGGACGGTGGGTGCGTGGGGGCCGTGCATGGCGCAGTGCGGCGCGATCGGCGACGGTGCCGCTACGGCGCAGAGTGTGCAGATGCGAACCGTACAGTGCAACGAGGCACTGTGTACTGCTGCTAGGCCTCCCTCAAGCCGCAGCTGCACTGTGCCATGCGATGCATGCGTGCGACCACCCTGCAGCGGCCGCGGGTCATGTGGGTGCGGCCCCCTGGTGCTTCATCCTTGCGTTGTGCTCTGGGAGGAATGGTCATTCACTTGCGGCTGTTCCAGATCAGTGATTTCGGAGAATTACGCAGCATGCATCCTGTTCAGAGCATGTCCCAGCGTTCCAGCGCTCTGTGGTAGCACAGGAGCCGCGGTGCATGATCACCGCTGTTTGGGTTGAGGGCGCACTGCTGTGCAGGTCTGTGCTAGTGGACGGGGCCGCGGCTGCACAGTGCGCCTGCCGCGATCCATACATTGGCCCGTTCTGCAGCATCACACGTGGCTGCAATGGCACGGTGTTCACCGCACCTGATGGATCCTCCCAGTGCTGCCCCAGTGGCCGCTTCGTGTCCGGCGATGGGTCATGCTGCCCGCCGGGCTTCATCCTCGATGTGTCGGGTGCATGCTGTGCTGCGGCCGGCCTTGACGCCTGCGGCGTGTGCGGCGGCACTGGAGGCGGCTTGGACCGCAGCGGCCGGTGCTGCGCGGGCCACCTCACAGAGGACTTGTTGTGCTGCCCACAGCCGCTTGACCGCTGCGGGGCATGCGGCGATGGCACGTCCTGCAACGCGGAGGTCGTCCTGCTTCTCGGAGGTGTAAGTGACAGTGTCCACGCGACAATCATAGACACCACGCGTAGCCTGCTGTGCGGAACCCTGGGGTATGGCACCGGTGAAGCGTGCCCGCTGTCAGTGAGCCCCGGTTCAGGCGTACTGCCGGCATCCCGGCAGCTGCGGCTGCGGGAGAAGCAGCGTGGCATGTTTTCTATGCGGGGGGGCCACCACTCACGCGGCAGCGCTGGTCGGCAGGCTGTGGACGTCGGGGTGCGCGTGCTGCAGGCGTGGGGTGCCTCGAGGGGCGCCGTTGCGGTGCCGGCTGCTGCCATGGCCCCACCTGCACTGTGGGTCCAGTGGGAGGGTGCATCGAGACGGATGTTGGACACCGGCTCAGACGCCGCGGACGTGCTGGAGCTGGCAGTGTGCTCCCACCCACGCTGGGCTGAAACTGGCACACACAAGCAACCCTGCTTTGCTGTCCGTGGCCGACTCATTTGAAATCGACCGCTTAATGAATGCGACGTGAGCGCGAAAAGGTAACAAACGCGGTGTGCTCCAGCAGCAGAGGCTGAGCTGTGTGCAGGTGGAGTTTGATCTGGAGATCGCACGACAACTCAATACTACGCCGGGCACTGCGGGTGTCTCCCTTGGCCAGATGCAGCAAGCGCTGGACGCAGTGTCAGCGGAGCTGCAGGACATCACTGGCACAACGCTGTTGCAGGTATGCTGATTTGTACAAGGAAAACCCACAGTGAGACGACCACCCTGCTGTCAATACAGGCTGCGTGTTGTAGAGCTCTGTGGGAGTGGCTCCAGCGTGCGGGAACCGCGTGTGCGAGGCGGGCGAGAGCATCAGCTGCCCAAGCGATTGCGTCCCCCTTCTGAACTGCCCGGAACTTGCCAAAGGCAACGCTGGCGATGGCCCTTGCAGTGGTCATGGGGCTTGCAACTATCTCGAGGGCGTGTGCTCGTGCGGTGCCGGGTATGTGGGACAGGCGTGCGAGGGCTGTGATGGAGTGAATGGCTACTTCTGGGAGCCATCGCTGTCGTACTGCCGCAGGGCGCAGGAGGCTGGTCTGGAAGCTGACCACGACGGGTCGGGTGTGGACAGAAGTAGCGGGCTTGGCTCCATTGGACTTTTTGCTCTGCTGGCATCAGGTGCGTGGTGATTCACTGACATGGGATTGCAGGGGTCGTCGGGCGGTGCATACTACACCTGTGCATTGGAACGGCATCAGGTGCCTCGGTGCTGCAGCTACATATGTGCTGTGGATGTGTAGGAGCAGTTGTGGTGCTGCTGGCGTCATGTCTGGCATGGCTACGAATGAAGCGGAGGCAGGCAGACAGACGTGCTCTAATGTTTGACTCATTCGCCAGCTGGCAGCCCAGGCCAAGTGCCAGGACCACTTCACAAGGTGTCGTACATGAGGCTGTCACACATGAGGCTGTCAGGATATCGTGACTCGTCTATCTTCACATAATCCAGTCACAGTGGGATGTGACGTTTTGCCTCCTGCTGTTTTGGCCCCTGCACATACTTTGGAGCCGGTGTCTACTGGGGACTCGCAGCGATCTTGAAGCAGCCCTCCTTGCCCTGGACTCTCATCTCGGCCTGGGGAAGATAAGAGCCTATGTGTGTGTACCAAGTCGTGAACAGGCAGACTTGGAATGTGGGTGGGCTCGCACGGTTGGGTTGAAGCGCATTGTTCATGTAGTCAGATGTGGACATGGAATGGCGAAGGTGCTGACGTGGCGTTCGATCTGATCAATGTGATGGAGAATTTCTCAGCTTCGTCCCAGGACTTCTGAACAGTTGAGAGCATCTGCAACAGGTGGCTGCCAGTGGTGCGGAGACCAGGCTCCCATGAGCACAACATCCAATTGGTCCTCACAATTGGGACCTGCCTTAGTGTAATCAGTCGGCACACGATTGTGGCAGTCATTGTGAATGCGGCCGGACAGAAATGGATTTGGGAGCGTTATAATGTGGAAGGTGACCTTTAAAAACATACATGAGGTTGCACTCTCCAAGCATATACTGCACATGTTGCATGGTTTGAAATATGACACCTTTCACGAAGGCTGATGCTTCACAGTAGCGGCAGCGTTGAGTGCAACAATAATCGCTCACCTTTGAACTTGACCCATTCTAATAAATCATTCATGAGCAAATTCCACCAGGACGACAATTCACATGCACGAAGACTGCGTTATGAACACAGCGCACGCGTGGCAGCTACCACATAGCACAGACAGTCTTCTGCCCTGAATCACACTGTACCCTGAAATGTCTGGATCCTAAGATGTGCAGCATGTCCCACAGTACATGACGCTGGTCGGATTGTGTGATCGTGAGTTGGCAGGGTTTGGCCATAAAAGCCATTTGACAATCTTCTCATCTGTACCTATTAGAAATATGACATGGCAGCAGGCCTCAGCGTATACTTGGCCTGATCATAAACCAAGTGATTCTATGCATGTCTCGTTGACAAATTTGGCCTGGAGGTGTCTGATGCATGCGCAGTACGAGCTGTGCCGGCCAGCATTGCAGATCCTGCAAATGCACTGTTCTGCTGTAGCGGCAAAGCGCCACGATGCGTAGAAGGCTGGAGTGGGGTAGACGGCGCTGACTGGGTCTGAGAGCGACCGGAAAAGCCATTGGTCCAGCAGGCAGGAAAGTGTGATGCAGGCACCTGCCAATTATGTGTTGGGGCCTGAGATTGTGAGCCTCCCCCTGCTATCGCCGACACCCGCCTAGGAACTTTGCTTGCCCGCATATGCTCTAACTCAGGAATCCTCTGATGCTCTGCAGGGTCGGGGGAAAAGGTTGGCCCAGCCAATGGTACCGACCGTGTGTTGCTTGAGTGGGCACTGCGCATTTGGGACGCTTGGCAGCATGGGCGTGGGCCCTGGGATAACGCAGATGGCACATACAGCTGTGATGTCCTCACCAGGGGGACCCTTCCTGCTAGCACACCACCCGGAACATGCTGTGACTGTCCTGCGAGAGATGGCTGAATCAAGGACTGGTGTCCATTCTGGCTTGCGAGTGACCTAGGCATGTTGCTAGCCACAGCTGCCCGTGAAATTGGGAATCCATGGCTCAATGCAGTGTTTTCAGACTCTAGCATCTGGCTCGAAAGCTGTGTCGGAAGGGGTTGCTGTGAATGGTACGATGAATAGGAAGCGGACAGGTCAGCAGCATCCATCTCGGCTGCAGAGATCTCAAGTTCTCTTTCCATGAACATCGCATGGAAATGTTTCTCAACCATTGATCTGACAGAATCAACACTCCGGAGCAGCAGCTGGTTGGCCCCGATGTCCGTGCCCAGGCCAATCTGAGCGGCAGCGAGCGTGCCCCCTTTGACGTGTGGGCCTGGGTGTCGCTGCATGGTCACCGGCAAGGCTTTGATAAGTGCCTCCTTGAGGGAGGTACTGTCAGCCTGCAGCACTGCCAGCGGTGCTTTGAGGCCAGCATTGAACAGGGCACGAGCTCTGCGTGCATCGAGGCCCTCCACCTGTACGTCACCCCACAGAGTGAACCTGGTGGCTCAGGCTTCCTGCGAGGTACATGTGAGGCAATTTAATAATGGAGCTTATAAGCCTTGCAATTTGCGAGGTGGAAAACTCCTTCGATGAGCTCAAGCACGGCTTGGTGGACTTTTGGCTGACAGTGTGTGGTTGTGATGGCGTCTACTCTTTGAGCCGGATGAGGAATACCAGTAAGGTTTTCTATGTAGAGAGCAGGGGTGAATGAAATCACTCGGGACTGCGGGATGTGCCTGTGAGCATGTGAATTGGCCGTAGATGCAAGTCGTACCCGAAGCAGCTCCCGCAGCTCCGGCCTGCTCCCTGCGGCAGCATCGGCAGACAGCAGGCTGAGGAGAGCAGACAGCTGTGTCCAGCCAGCGGACTCACAGAGCAGCGCAGCCATGGCAGCTTGCTGAGCAACGTCATCCTTGAGCAGCTTCAGCAGTGCTCGCCCTGAGACGGGTTGAGACGTCAGTGACTGCCCGGTGCGGGGCACGCAAGTCCTGCAAGACTATGCTGCCCGTCTGGGCCCGTCTTGCCATGAATTGGGCGATTCACATCACCTCTGCTCAAGCTTTTGCTATGCTACGATCACAATTTGCAAACAGTCAAAAGACGTACCACCGCGCCACAGTTTGCTGAGGATCGGCTTCCTCATTAAGAATCTGAGATAAGCTAATTGCAATTAAAAACGTGCCATGCTGTACGCGTACATCTTTGCTGGGAGGCTTGTCCGGCCTCAACAACTTTTCTCTCTGTCGCGCGTCTGTCGGAAGCAATTGCACAAGATCTGCACAGCAGTGTCTGCATGCGTGGGAGCATGCCAGTGCTTCACGGGGGCCTACATGGTTGACCTAACCGCCCAGTACAATGAACACTACACATGGATGAAAACACACCAGCAAATTTTCTGATCTGTTCGGGCAGAAATGTCTCCATCTGAATGAGTTTGACGTATGCAGGCCAACTGCCGATCTGAGCCGGACTATCCACTGACTGAAGAAGGACCCAGAGCAGGTGGAGAGGGTGTGTGTCACAGGACAAGCCTGCGCTGGCGTTGTGAAGCAGCGAGTACAGCTTCTTTGCTTGGGCAAGAGGGAGGCCACTGTCAAAGACAGCTCGTCCAAGCCCTGTTGCTGGAAACTCCCGATCTGCTGCGTCACAGGTCCTCTCATCTGCACATCACCCGCGGCATATGATGCAGTCGCTTGAACACCTACTCAAACTGCAAGCATCAAACCCTCATGTTAGCAGTGGGCCGGGGGGGCACCTTCGTCAAAATTGTTGACCAATGCTTCGCGATTCAGCGCCCGTAGAGCTGCCAGACCGCAGTGGTACAGTGACTGCATCTGCTGGTCGTTCCCACTCTGCTGTGGCTCTGCTGCAATTGCATCATCTGGAGCAGATGCGCCATGGCCAGGGCGTGTCTCATATGCCGCTAGGGTGACATGCATGAGGCTAAACACATCCCGAGTGGTCAGACTGCGCAGCATCATTACCTCCAGCACCAGCTTCTGCACCAGACAATCATTCCAGTTACACACGGGTGCCTTGCAGACGTTCAGGATCCCAGCGAGTGTGCTGTGCCGGATCCAGTACCCACTGTTACAAGACGAATTCATCACAGTCACACCTTCATTGCATCGAGGCCCTCTCCCCGCCAGTTGCTGCACAGCAAGCTCCTGTCATCACGGCTACTGGGATGCAATTTCGAAGGTGACATGCAAAGCATGGTCAGTCCAAGGCGCACAGCTGTTCTTGTGCTGAGAACTTGTCCCAGCCTTTGGGAACTAAGTTGCTTTTGAGCTCTGCAACTTCAGCTTGAATAATTCTCAAGGCAGTTCTCGCAGAGCCCTGATTGTTGGCCACCGCATGGGCCTTTGCAGCGTCCTGCAGTGGTATATGATAATCACAGACAAGATACGACTGCCCTGCAAGCGGGCAAGTTGTCAGTGTACTCTTCTGGCTGCAGCACGAAGAGGTTGCTAAAGACGAATCGCAAGGCGATAGGCTACCATGTGCAAGGCACCATCAGTACCTGTTGCACTGTAGCCTGCCCTGCCAGCCCTCCCTATCATTTGCACGTAATCACTCCGTTTCAGTGTCTGGCGATCGTTGTGGCACCTGATGATGCACATGCTAGCCGGTAAATTGATGCCTGCATGCCATAAGAAGAATGGCCAAAAAATAAAGCCCACGAGCATGAACGCCCTAACATACCATGCTGTGAAATCCGCCATCAAAATGCTCACTGCAGAAAGCCCAGTCCTACCTGCTGCCAACGTGGTCGTGCAGAAGAGAGTATGAATCACTCCACTTCGGAAAGCCTTTTCGACAGTTCTGCGTTCACATGCACTCAGCTCAGCATGGTGGTATGCGACACCAGTCGCGGCAAGCAAGAGCGCCTCTAACGGCTGGTGAGCGCGGGCAGACTGATCAGCCAGGAGGTTCATCGCCACAGACATTCGCGCTGCACGATCATCCTCAGATATTGTGGCCTGATGTATCATCTTGCTCATCTCAGTCGCCCCTGATTCACAGCCTTTGCGACTCTTGCAGAAGACTAGGCAGCCCCCTTTGGACTGCTGCATGCACACCGCCCCGTCTACGCCGGCCAGGCTACCACACGAAAGGATAGCCGAGCAAGAGCAGCATGCATATATACACGTGGCACTATAGCAGCCACACCTGCATGCCTTCCATTGCAAGCTGCAACGCAACACGGTCGCCAATTTGAACCTGTCTGCCTGCTTGCCTTGTGGTGCTCACTTCTGGAAGGGACAACGACCTGATCGCATGCAGGTCAGCATCCTTGAAGGTTTCTATGATGCCATGTGGGAACGCAGACACTTGGCTGATGTCTGGCGCATACACAAGTTGCCCAGGCGCTGCCATGGAATCTGCACCCTGGCCTGGCACAAATGGCTTGCCTTGAACGCAGAAAACTACCTCCCCCAGAACTACATGCTCTTGTAGCTTGACTGGCCGAAAATCAGTCTGGAAAAGCTCAGCACTCAGCCATGCCCGCACCCCATCTAGGCCGCGCATCGTTGCAGAGATACACAATAATTGTGTCTGAGCTGCAAAGTATCGCAGCTTTGACATGAGAACCTGCACAGCATCCCACATGTCCACAGGGCGGCCCTGCTTAAGTGATATTTCTGTAAGAATCAGGACAAGGCGACGCTTGCTGCATGCATGGCACCAGTGGATGACAAAAGGACACTGACAGAATCAAGCCAGGACTGACCAACGCGAGGGTCAGCTTTTGATCCCAGTCTATCCCACATTAGGCTGCAGCATGGATGCCACTACATACCAAGTGTATGGACGGGGTACGCATTGCAATGCTAACTCATGGAGAATCTCAGCCCGGCCAGAAAGAGTAGTCGCAAGGATATGATCTCGCACCTCCAGCGCAGCACCACGTCCAGGATCCACCAGCATGTGGAACTCGTCAATGACAACACAGCACAGGTCAGCTGCCATGCCCTTTGCCACAAGGCGATTGAGTGCTGAATTGCCCTTCTCATAAGAGCAAACTGCAATGTTCTCACGTGGGTCGCTGAAAGGGCAGCCGCTCTCGCTGCTGGCATAGCCTTTCACCCGCAAGTTGGAACGGCGACACAGATCTGCCAGGTATTCACAACGCTCCGCCGCTGCATGCACATAATATCTGGACGCAGAATCCCAAAACGAAATCATCGAGACACAGTTTGCAGTTTTACCTATAGAGAGGTACGGTACTAGCACCAGTGCCTTCTTGCATGGTTTATGCCAGCTGGTGATGGAGCGCTGCAGAGCATTGAGCATGAGTATATCAGCCACCAGGCTTTTGCCCCCCGATGTTGGTGCTGAATAGACAAAGCTTTTCCCAGCGCGGCCTGCATTATGATACGCTGGGTGACCAGCAAACTGTATCCACAGCATCTGGTTGTTGCCCAGAATGTTTCCGCACCTGCTGCCTGTACGGCGGATGCTTGCCATTCATATAGCTTGTGTATCCCCTTTGATTCGAAAGCTTCTACAAAGGAAGGCCTCAGACCTTGCGCTCGAATGGAGCGCGGATCGACCGTCGTGGCCGATCTATCTTTGCCTTGTTCTCCACGAAAAGCCATTCGCGCCCATGGTGCTACATAACGCCAGATCTAGACACAACCTATGTGACAATTTTGCACAGCTCGTTCGCGCAGGAAGTTTGTGTACAGCGGCCGTGATCGCTCTGCAAGGGAGGTTGATGTTCATCAAAGGTTGTACGTCCGTCGCTGATGTCGCTGATTGCCAGACGCCCGAAACGATGCTTCGAGCGTCGACACATCTCACCAATAATTTGCAGCGCTGTGGGTGCAGGACAAGCTACACTGAGAGCTCCTAAGTTTTCACGGCTATTCATTGTTGTGCGTTTTCATGCATGTGTTTGTTGGCTGCAGTTGCGCGATTGCAGCCTGAGGCCACCAGGCTGCCAGTGGGCCAGGGACGCGAGACCCGCACCTCTTAGCCATATCATCGGAGGAATGCACACCGTCGTGGTCGGCTGAACATTCCATGATTGTATGCGTAGCTGGTGACGTGTTGCCACTTGTGTTCTGCAAAACTGTTGTTGAGCACCACTGTACAATTACACATTCTGCTAATCATGTGCATGTCAACAATCTTGCCTGATAGCTGCATGAAACAGAGATTAACTATCATCCGTAACATGTCAACCATGTAGAGCGCATCCACTGTGCCTCCCACTTTCGGCTGCCCGCGGCGCCGCTGCTGTGTTGAGATTGTGCAGGCACATTGCCATCTGATAGCATGTGTGCATGTTCCTGAGACACTGTCATCAAAATGCTGCCGTTTTCTGAATATTATTTTTGTGATTCTGACAAGCTGTAATTACTTCTGTGTTGTTTTGTATATCATCTTGGGTGTGACGGCCACTGGGCAGTGTGAGTCTTTGACGTGCCATCTCATGGAGTTCAGCTGTAGCGAGATGCTTCAGCTTGTGTGGCTTGTTCCGAATTGGTACTCAAGAGTAGTAGTCAAGAGTTTGGGATGTGATGGAAGCAGGATCACGGTTTCCCTGAAAGATCATGCACACTAAAATTCATCATTATCCAATGGCTTGATACTCATACATATATACATACACTGGCAGAGTGTGAGGATGGATTTCCTTCCATCTACACAGATTTTCCATGCAAGCGCATCTGGCAGGCCTGTGCACACTGCCATGCTCAGCTATGCCGGGCCCGCCCTGGCCACGCTCAATCACTCCCAAAGCAGGACCTAATCAGGAAAACTTGCCTGCTGAGAAGCAACAAGGCAGTGCCGTACTGGGCTTCACGCTGCAGGGCTGGCTGACTGCTACATCGCACGGTCTTGCACTGCTGCTTTCTGGCGCTTTCGCTTGCGCTTGCTGGAGCCACCAGCAGCTTTCAGGGCCCCAAAGAGGTCCTGCTTGGTCAAAACTCTTGATGCGTGTCCGCCCTTGCGATCTGTGCCAGGCCTGTCCTCCTCTTCGTCGTTGTCATCATCTGAGCTGGCCTGCTGTATCGGTTCTGAGCCATCTTGTTTCTGGCCAGCAGCGCGTTCACCAGAATCCTGGTGGTCATCAACATGTTTGTTCAGTTTCTTTATCCGTCCTCGCTTCAAAGACTTGACCAAGGCTGATGCAGGCAGGATTGTACCTGCACATGTGGGTACCTCAGAAACCCTTGCAGCAGTGTTGACCTGACACCCTTCAGCAAGCTAGCAAAAGTTTAGTACCACACCGCGAGCCATGCATATCATATAGCGACGCCAGCGTGCAGTACCTGACTGCAGCTCTGACAATTGCATTCAGGAATTGGACATAGCCGTCCCTGCCATGCCACAATGAGCACCCTCCATTCACTATGACCGATTTGCCCATGGCCTTTACAAATACAAGTCATATCTTCTATGGAGTTGTGACACGTGCCTCGATCCAATCGACCCAATTGAGCACAGGCCCCACTGCTTGATTGCCATAGCATGCATGGTTTGTAAAGAGTGCAAGCAATGTAAGGACGGCTCGAGCACTGTAACAAGGTGTCTGCTCACCTCGGCTCGAACGTTCGCTGGAAAATCCTAGTCCACGTCCGTGTATGTGTGCAGCTTGATTGAAGAATTGCTCCACTCTTTCTGAGTCGCCACCTGGGTTGCCTCCAAGCAGTCTATCTGCCTGCACAGGGTAACTCTGTCCAAACAGCCCAGCTGACAGAGTTTGAAAGTGGAGGCGTGATGTCCACACCACTGCGTTGGCTTCTTCCGATACAATGATCTCGTCAGCTTCCATGAAGTGTGGCAGGCCTTGGCAGACCTCCCGGCAGGCCACGCACGAATCACAGACTGCTTACCATGCGATAATATTCCGTCATATGTCAGTGGTGAACTTGTTAGCGGCTATGTACATCTCTAGCTCCGACGACGGGACGCCGTGACGCCGCACTACAGATGGGCATTCAGAATTGAGCACCTTGGAAGAATAGACGACTCGGTTTCTATACATGTACAGAGGATCGGAGAAATTTCCCAACGATCGTGCTCTGTACGGGGCCTCAAGCCCGCCATAGGGTACCGATGCGCATGGGTCAGTGTGTTACAAGGACAAAGGCAGCAAGGCGGGCAGCACCGCGAAAGAAGCAAACAAACGAAGCAAACACACAGACACCCACGCACGCGACACCCACCACGCCCACAAAAAAAATGCGCATGGGTCAGTGTGTGTGTCACGCTGTGGCTACTGTCTCACGCGGTGGTGCCGACAGCATCCACTTGCTGGCCGTCCAGAATGTAACATGCATATGCTTCATGCACGCAACAGTGTGTGTCACATGGACATCAGATGCAGGTAGCACCACAGGCAATCACCCAGTTCATCAGACCAGGCCACACTTAGCCCTGCACAGCAACACACTGGCGTGCGTGAGCCCGGAACCATCCCAAACACGCCCCCAACACCACTGTGCAAGGCTATGTGCTCGTTGAGCGGGGCCAGGGGGGGAAATTGGCGTGCCAGATTTGCCCATAGTGATCTGCACACACGATTGCCCAGGACCAAGCTGGTTTGTCAAGGCCGCACAAGCCGACACGTGATGCGGTGAAGGCCTTGAGTAGAGAGCGCCGGTAAAGTGATGCAATTGCGGCCTTGTGAGTGTATTGGGGGAGGGATCAGAGTTGGGAGCTGGGGCCCCTGCACAGAGTAGGACTGAAGGAGGCCGGGGGACGTGTCCTTGGCCACCTCGGGGGAGGCTGCGGTGGGCGCTTGTGAGGGTTTGTGCTGCAAGCACGAGGAGGCCGGTAGCACCGCGGGAACAGCATGCAAAACCAGAGCAGAGACGACAACGCAGCAGACCCCAGCCACAGCCAACATCCCGCAGAGCAAGCAGCCTCCCGCCACCGTCACCAAGCGCACCAACAGTGAGCGGCTTGTGCCTGCGTGCAGAGGCCGCACCTGCCGGCCCACAGCGACCCTGGAACCCCTGCCACGCTTCCCGCTGCACCGTGATCGTATCATGCTTCTCACTTATGTATGCCGGCCTGCCATGTGCACCATGGTGCAAGCCGAGATATGACGCATTTGATGGGTGTTATCATAGCTATATCATCACATCCATTCAACACATAACAGTGTGGGCGCAGCCATATGCGGGCCTCCCGCTCAAGGCGCTCCCGCTGCGTAGCAGCATGCAAGCGCGTATTGCGAAGCAACATACAACATGGTCGCGCGTGCACCCATTTGCCTGCTCCTCCATCCAATCTACAGGGATGTGTGTACTGACAGCTCGGGGAACGGACTGCAGGCCTGAGCGGGGCGCCCAAGCGACATGCGTTTACAAGCCACTATGCTCTGGGCGCTGTCTAGGAACGGGAACGTGCGGTTTCTGGGACATACAGCCCTTTGAGCAAACATCGGCAGAGGTCGACGGATCCCGGAGGCCACGCATGCACCTAGGCTGCTGCGGGCGGGCAGAACATGCTGCCGCAACAGAGCTCTGGACGGCTATGATCATGGTGCCTGCCATGTGCGTCTCAAGAATTTGCACAATTGTGTGGTACCACGCCGGTGGTGTCTGCGTGGCACCGCCCTGTGCTGATGATCTTGAGCCTGCCTGCAGGCAGGACCTGATGTGTGCACACCCAGGGGTGAGCACTCTGGGTGTGCTGTGAGGCTCGCGTTGCTGAAATCCCTGGAACTGCACTATTTTCAGCACTTCTGCCTCTCATATGTTCCTAAGAGTCTTTCAAATGCAATAGAATTGTTTTTACCGATGAGTGGATGAGATTGAATCACCTGTGGCTTGATGAGCTTCATTATCATGCTGTGTCGTGCATGTAGACTAGCTATATATACATGAAGCATATGCTTCAATTGTGTCACATTGAGGAATCGAATGATGGCATAAAGGAATCGACTTCTGTATGACCCAAGTAGGCTTGGGGCTAGGACTTTGACTGAGCCGCTAGGACTTCGCCACGTCAGTGAAAGCACGAGCGCACGCCATGGGCCCCGGGCGCGAACCCTGATGTAGTGCGCGCGCCGCGGCGGGTCCTGGCCTGCATGCGCGGCAGCGCACACACTGCTTGCTCGAGCTCATGCGGGGACCCGCCGCGCACTGGACACGCGCGTGCCCCATATGCGCATGGAACGTCATCTCGTATGGTGCCATGGCCGTTTCAGAAGCAGCGCATCGTTCTTTGCAGACTCCGCAAAAAATCCGCGCAGCTCCGCTGATCATGAATGTCAGAAGGGTTTGTGAAGCTGACTCAGCTGGGCGCCGTGGGCCTCAACAATCACCACACAGGTTATGAAAGAAGCGCTCAGCCGGAGTCAAACAATTTGATCCCAACTGTGACAATATTGCCTCCCCTCTGATATGCATGCGTGCATGCCAAGCAATATGCATGTCGATACCGTGGCGCAGAGAGGCCGAAGCTTGAAAGCATCGAAGTCATGACCCCTTCGCCACAAACATCGTCAATCACTCGAGCTACGGCAGTGGACGTGCTGTAGGTCATCAATTCTGCTGGAACGCTGTTGCTACACAATGACATTATTTTCGATAGCTACAATCGTACGTATGTACTCCAAACTCCCGCATGTTCGCGCAGTCAGTGCCGCAGTGTGTATGTGCCGTGCAAGTATGGGTATCTCAAACAGGACGCAAACCACTGTCAGCATGGAGCACGCTCCAGCTTAATCCATCGCCCAGGATACTGAAGAAGTCAATGAAGGTTGGCAGTCGTGATCGCTTCAGCTCTGGTATGTCTCCGTTCAAAGTGAACGCAAAGCACTATCGCAGGCCCGAAGTCCTGAGCCGAGCACACTGAGCTCCGATTTTTTTAATCTAAGGTCATATAAACCTTTCATTCATCTGCTCCTGGTTCCTTGGACGATGTAGGCCTTGTTTAAGTTGCGAGGCCTTCTCGACCGAGCGCGTGGTACGGTCGAATGTCGCTTCGAATGGGAGAATATATAGGCTGCGCATCAAAGCGCAGCTGTTCTGACAGCAAGAGACAGCTGTACCGAAGTAGTCCGATTTGTGCATGGCCGTACATGGCGTGGTCCGTATTCTTGGCGTGAGTCCGGGGCAGTTCGTGTCGCGTGTACTGTCATCCTTCGCGTGTCCTGCGAGCTGTAGATGGCCTCGTGCACACAACATTCGGCACATACGTTGCATATGCCTGCATTGCTTTGCTTGAGTGGGTAACGCCAATGGCCAAATCTGTTGTCTCGCCCATCGGTCGACCAGCACAACCACGCGCGTGGGCCGGCGTAACCGCCCCGGCTGTCAGGACACCGCCGTCAGGAGACATCATGGTCCTTGCAATCACGTGCAGCGTTTTCATAATGTATCCCTTGTTCTCGAAGGCACGTACTCCCCCGCTGGGCGATTTTGAATTGCCTCTGTGCAGAGACAAGTACACATGGGCCGAGCATCCCGCACGAAGAGAGCAGGCAGCCCTCGGAGCACTCGCTCCAGCCAAGACTCCGGCTGCGTATCTCGGGGCACCAGGAGCGCTTTGAGCAGGGACGCCAGAGCATTCGGGTCCATGGATCTCCATGACACCTTGAGCGATCACTCTCTCCCCGCCATCTCCGATGAGGTGGATGACGCGTGTGAAGTTGGGAACATCCCCAGCGACAGCGCACCACATGGGCGAGAGGCTACACTGACGTCACTCAGCAACCTGGGTCCCGAGCATGCACGGAGGGGCCAGCGGTTCAGAGGAAGCGCGGGTGGTGGTGCCAGCACTGTGTCGGAGAATGATGCCCCACGCATCCTGGAACGCATTTTCTCAATGTCCTCTCGGCCATCGCAGGGTCCCCCTGTGCTAGACATTGCCGATGCAGCCACGGACAGACAGGCCTGTTCTTCAGGGCTGGTGTCACCCGAGACGCCCTTGTGTCCTCGCTTCAGGACCACAGGCCCAGGTGCAGCGGCCGACAAGACGGCCATGCACAGGATGTGGGCTGCTACTGCCAAGCCCCATACAGACCGCCACAGCTGTCCACAGCTGAGCATGCAGGCCCAGCCCTCGCTGTCATCGCTCTCCTTGATGCCCCAACCCTTCAGCCCACTGTCGTCCCCGCAGTTGCCCGGGCCCAACTTCCTTCACCCATCCAAGCCCGACACGTGCCCCACAAGTGCTCCGCCGCCAAGTCCCCCTGCATCCTCATACAGGCCTGCGCCCCTCCATTCCCGTTCCACACGGTGCAGGGCTCCCACCCATGGCTCGGACGCTGACGTATCGAGCTCACAGGACAGCTCCCCCGAGCGCTGTCGCCCCCCTGAGCCACACGCACACACACCCTTCCCGCTGCGCACTGACACACCCAGCCCTGAGGCACACTCCGTGCCCTTGTCTGCTGATATCGGCTCAGGCACCTCCCTGTCCACCCTCTCCGAGGCGGACCTCTCCACAGCCAGAACGTCCAGAGACCTGGCCCCCCACTCCGCAATGATGTATGGCACCGGCTGTGCTGGCGGTGCGCGGGACCGTGAGAGCCGCTCAGCCACGGCCTCAAGCTCAGCAACCAGCCACCACTCCGACTCGCCAGCCCCAGCGCGGCCGTCCCCGCCAAGTTGCAGTGGCACCTCCAGTTCGGCGTGCAGCAGCCCCTCTGACGCCACGTCGAGAGGCATCGCTCCAGCGGAGCTGTTCAGAGCGCGACGCGGGGGCTCCGAACCGCCTGAGGCGGTCCCCAGCGGGACGTCCAGAGCGTCCACAACAGGCACAGTTTCGCTGGATGTGAAGCACATGAAGTGGACCACTCCAGCGCCTCGGATGACATTTCGCGAGCATGTGGCAGTAGGTGTCGTGTCGCTGCTACCTGACCTGTCAACTGTTTCGACCGTGCTGCTGGCTGCAAGCGGCGTGATGGGCTTGGCATTCAGCTCCGCCGTCGTGCACACTCTCATCCGCGAGCAACGGACGACTTTCCCACGTGATCCAGCACAAGTGGGCCTTCTGCTGGTACGCACATCCACGATGCCATCGATTGTGGCTGCACCTGCGCTGTGCTGAGGGGTCTGTGATCCCTCCCGCCACCCTGTGACTTGCGGGCGAGAACGATGACTGCGTGGACTCTGAACACTGATGTGCGCCCAGAGTCCATGCCATGGCGAGAACTCGGCACAACAATAAGCCGTTCATGTGCAGGCTGCAGAACTGTTCTTTTTGTTCTCAAGCGCCCTGCAGTGGTGGCTGATTGCTGGGGCTGGCATGACCCTGGACCACCTCGCATGGGCTGTGCAGCCGGGACAGAGGGTGCCCTTCACGTGCCTCCCGCAGCTGTTCGCTCCGCAGCTGGTCTTCTCAGCAGCGCACCGGGCGACACGGCGCGGTGCGACTCCTCCATGCCTGCATCAGAGATGCAGCACTTGTGCTCCCCACCATGGCCACCGTCCTCCTCACCTGCCACAGCCCGCCCGCCACACAATGTTGCCACTTGATTCACAACAGATACGCTGTGCAGCTCTGGCAGGACAGGCCATGGGGTCGCTGGTGCTGACAGCGGCTGTGTCCCACCTGATGCTGTCAGGCCGGCAGCCACTGCTCCTGGAAATCATCCTCATGATAGCACGCCTGATAGTCGCTGCATGCAATGTGGCGTTCCTGTGGGAGGCTCTGCACGCCCGCCGCATGCATTCGGCGACGAGGTGCCCGTACGGCAGCACCAGCGCCGCCCTGGACTCTGAGCTGTTCCTGCTAGCATCCTGCCTGCTCCTCCTGGTGTGGCAGATGCTCCACACCTGGGTCTCTGGCGGCAGCGTCGTGCGCCTGGCAGTTCTTGTCAGCGTGCACTGTGGCGGCGCATCTCTGCTGCGAGCGTTCGGCGCAATTCTGCTCCTCTGGGGCGCTGGCACGCGGCTCTCCGACAGCGCTGAAGCCCATAAGGTGCATGCACAGCTCAAGGCTTGGTGCCCCCACCATCTCATGCGCCCTTGCCAAGAAGGTTGTGCCGTGCCTAGGCCAACCCAGGGGGAGGGGGCCAACTTTGCTGCAGACTACATTGCAGCGGTGGTGACGGTGGCGGCTGATCTTGTGGCGCCGTGTGCCCTCTCCAGAGCCAGGACCCTGCAGGCCATCAGTGGCTGCAGGGCAAGCCTGGACCTCATTGCACGGCCGCGCCGCGCAGCTGAAGATGCAGCGGTGGAGTGGGAGCTGCAACGCGTGGTGCGGACCCCCTGCCTCAGCAGCCTCAATTCAGCACTGTATTGCACTGATGTTGTGCTCAGCCTGGGCGTCTCGCACTAGCCAAGCACGCGGGCTCGTGGGTCTACATGTATGTGCACTTGCGCACGTGCTGGCATCGCCTCGGCGCTGCCTTCGGTGGAGTACCTGTGGCTGACTGTCGCAGATGATGTGCAGCTGCACCTTGTGCTGGAAGCAGCTGCAGTCGTGCGGAACCACAATCAGCACCGCTGCTGCTCGCTTGTGTTCATCAAGGAGCCTAGTCAGCGGGAGCCGACGACCCCGCCGTCGCTGGCCACACTCAAGGTGGCGCCACAGCACTTGCACTATCTTCACGGACGGGACACAGATGGTTCAGAATCGCTCGCTGTGCAAATCAGCATCTCAGATGCCCTGCCCACGCTTCTCAATCTAGGCAGCCAGGAGTGCGGCCCCCGCTCGTCTGCACCCCTGCCGTCTTGCACAACCTCCAAATAGCATCAGCCATCTCACATCTGCTTTGTTGCACCACTGATGCCTGGTAATCTCACAGGTCAGCGGCAGGAGCATCCACAAGCACTGAAGGAAGCAGCCTGCGTGGCAGCAGGGGCGGGCGAGGGCTACAGCTACTTGCGCACCCAGGCTTGGGGGATCTTGCAGAGGGCCATATTCAGCAAGATGATGGTAGTTCAGTCATCGAGTCCTGTGCAATGCGATCAGCTCCGCAGCGTGCCCATGAGGACAGCTTCGGGCAAAGCGCTGGGTTGTCGGCGGCATGCTTAAGCTCACAGCTGCACGCGCGGAGCCCCTCTGCGCATCTCACCATGCACCACCACTCCTGCAGTGCCCTGCAACCTGGCCACGCCAGGGCCAGGACCGCGGAGGTGTCTGGCGAGACGGCCAGCGGCGTGGTGGAGCATCAGAAGCCTGATGCGCTGCCTGACCCAGCCTCGAGCACCTTGCAGCCTCCCAGGCTGACGGTCCTCAGTGGGTACAGCAGCTTCAAGGCCGCGTCGGGCCTGCGGCCAAGCGCAGAGTCTGTCACGCCAGCTCAATGCATGGCAGAGCCATCCAAGCACTGTGCTGTGGCGCAGAGCACGCACAGGCTCACTGCGGGGTACGCCATTGCAGTGTGCATGCACAGTGAGGGTGCTAAGACTGGATGTGCGCCGCATGCTGAGGGGGCCGTTGCGGCCACCGTGGTGGCCGTCAAGGCCGTGAAGCTGTCTGCGGAAGATGTGGCAGCTGTCTGCGACAGCATGGCGCCTGGCAGCGATGCGGACACAGCCAGCGGCGCAGACACGGTCGTCCACGTGCGAGTGATGCCCTCCACAACGGCGGCGCATGGTGTCATGTCTGGAGCGCTCGCTTCACAGGTAACAGCGTCGGGTGGAGCCCGGCAAAGTAGCAGCCATGCAGTCGTTCCTGCAACACCAAGAGCACTCCAGCGGCTCATGGATGCGGTGACGGCCCACCGCCAAGTTCCTGAGGTGGCGGCTACCACACCACAGCACGCGAAGGAGCACCATGCTGGAGAGGACACTGCAGACCTGGCAACAAAGACGTGTGAAAGCCCAGCGATGCGGCCGTCCGTGCTGCAACACATCTACTCCAACAGTCCGGAGCAGGCTGTGAGACAGCAGGTGAGGGATGCAAGCACCATCGAAATTGAGCATGGGTTGGCAATGAGCTGGTCAGGCTCTGTGATGGCGCGGGGCCGAGCGCCCAGTGCTGAGGTCAGCCAGGCCGCGGCTGTAGAGCATGCGGCAGACAACAGCGCGGCCCTTCCAGGGTCCCCGCAGAGCGACACCGTGTCAATACGGTGCCACAGCATGCTGCCTGGCGAGCCTCCGCTAAGGGTGCCCACCGGGCAGCTTTCACAGAGCATCGCAGACAGTGCATGGCTCCAGGTTGGTGCCATGCGCAAAGGCCCCGCCGGGTCCTCTGGGCTGATGCATGGGGACAGCAGTGGCGCCTGGGTTAGCCAGAACTGCAAGGGGGGGAGGGGCAAACGGGCCCAGAGCCTCGGGAGGGTGCAGGCCTCGCAGGGCCTCAGCACAGGAAGCTCGGCACACAGCATGGGCACGCCCAGTAGAAGCTATCTGCGGAGAGATCCTAGGCACACATTCCACTCGCCACCTCCGGCGCAGCAGGCTGGTGCATTGCCAGCATGCAACGACCGGGAGCCTGCCGCAGAGGAGTCTGAGGCAGAGGTATCCCAGAGTATACCGAACAATGACAAGGACTCAGAAACCACGGACCTGCACGTCGGCGAGGCTGGTGGCTCCATGATGTTGCCACTACCTCCGGTGATGAGCACGTTTCTATGATTATTAATTGATCAGGCACCGACTGTGCCTTAGCTGTGATTGAATTCGGGCCAGATTGAAATTCAATGCTGATGCATTTGTTACGACCTGAGAATGCTCAGCCCAAGCGCATGTCTGTTTAAATATGTAGAGCAAGGCCCGGGTTGCTACGGCTGTAGCAGAGGACGTCCTGCACAATGTTAGAGGACGTTCGGTATGGGCTCCAAATGAATGCAGATGTAGATTCGAGTGGCAATGGGCTGTGCACAATCACATGACCGTGGCCGTGCATGGGCAGCTTGTGAAAGGCAGGTTCTGTGCGCATGTTTGACTGCACAGTGCAATAGCCACAGCATGCACGCGGACATCTGAGTTTCTGTCGTCTCAGAGAGGGAATGGGCACAGCGAACGCCAACATGTCCATGTCTGGAACACAGTCATCCACACAGTCGCAAGCTATCAGCAGGGACACCAATTCACTGTGTACTCCACTGCGCTGCTGGAGGAATCTGCACGTGCATGTACCCATACCTAAACTGTGTGCATTCTAAGTGACACATCATTTCTCCACACAAGCATTCTCATGGTCAAACCGCACAGCAAGCCTAGCCATCATCGCCCGAGGATCGTCCCGAGCGCACTCTGCAGCCTCCAAGTCAGCTCGTCATCCCAGGCGGTCTCCTTCCACTGCATACGCCCCACCCTGCCCTCTAAGCTATAATCCAGCCTTTCAGACGGCTGCCCAGCGGCCTCCAGTTCCGCCTCAAACACATCGCTTTCCGAACCATCGTCGTCGTCGCCTCTCTCCTCTCCAACGCTGCCAGCCCCCGCCCTCGCTCCTTGCTCTGCTGCGTCGGCAGGTGGCTGCCTCACATTTGCCGCCTCCACGTCCGCCAGCAACCCCTCCAGCCGCTGCACAAGGGTGGCATCCGCCACGGCTGCGGCACCGCCATCGAGCCCCTCCGGCCCAGCCGCAGAGAAGACGACTCCGTAGTCCCGCAGCTCTGCGATGTCCTCAAACATCCGCACAAAGCGCTCAGCCCCCACGCGGCCTCGGCGCTTCACGTTGGCGATCATCGGCGTCCCGGCAGACTCCCTCAGGATCGCCGCAAGCAGGCCCCCGTCGCGGACGGCCACATGCGGGGCTGTGTGCCGCAGCGCCGCAACAAACCGGCGCACCTGCAGCGGGGCAACCCGCCGGCGGCCATGCAGCAGCCGCGTGCGCGCGACCTTGAGCAGCGCCCCTGTGTTGACCTGCAGGGTGTGCTTCGGCGTGCCGGCCCTCACGGCTGCTGTGCTCTCCAGCATCGCCGTCACAGCACGCAGAGGCACCTCCTGCGGCCTCTCGTGCGCACGCAGGACCTGCGCGCCGACGTTCCACAGGGTGGCCAGCGTCGCGGAGCTCCGGGGGCACAGCAGCGCCGCCGCGCGCACGGCCTCCCCAACGCCCTCCGGCCTCAGACTGCAGCTGCGGGTCGCGCTCCATTCTGCACACCACAGCAGCGGCTCAGCCGGCCACGCCCGTGCTCCGCCCCGCCATGGGTCTGCGCTTCCCCAAAGCAGGCCCTTCCAACACACAGCCACGGCTGCTACAGCTCCACCACCGCGCTAAGCCTGACGCACGCCGAATGGGCACAGGCAGCAGTGTGCGCAAGGGGGACAGCACCGGCAGTCAGAGCGGAGCCTAGGTGTCCGGCTGCGCGTTTAGCAAACACATTGGCTTCATTCGCGAGCGTGCGGACCTCGCCGCGGGCCTCGTCCGTGTCGGCAGCCTCCAGGAAGCGCCTCCACGGTTTGCCCGCCTCAGCCTCGCCGTCGCTATACAGCTGGCCGCCGCGGGCCATCGTTGCCATGCCCTTCATTGCCATCATCGTGAACTTTGCATGCATGCGGCTCATGCCCCGGCTGCACTGTCGCAGCGCGTTGCCGATGGCCGCCTGCCGCAGCTGCGGGTCCGCAGGGTCGGCCAGCACGCCGAGCGCCCACAGCATGCGTGCGAGGTCGGCGGTGCGGTGGCTGCCGGGGGGGAAGAGGGAGAACAGCTGCGGCGCGACCCGCCGGCACAGCGCGCGGCCGCCGGAGGCGCTGTCAGGGTAGAGGTCTGCAATGGCTACGAGGAGCTGCGCCGCGTCAAACGCCTCGAAAGCCCGGTGCATCTGCAGCGGCCGGTTCGTGCCTCCGTCCTCTAGCCTGCAGCCCCCCGCTACCTATTGGAAGGCGCGTGCGATACAGGGCGAGGCTGTGCGCGGGTGACGACAAAGCAAGTTAATCGCGCGTGACGCTGGGCACACGATGGCAGGGGCGTCAGTACCCCGGAGAGCGGTCACATCACTAACGAATTCCACGGGAGGACGCACGTTGCTAGATCTGGAGCGTGTGGGACAACAAAGGGGGTTGGGGCGAGGTCACGGCCGCCTCGGCCGCGGCCTCCCCGGCCGCGGCCGTCCATGCGCCCTCCATACTGCGGCTCAGGCTCCTCAGGGGGGGCGTCTTGGCCGTGGTAGCCTGCCTGCTGCCACACCTGCATGTGCGTCCCCTCAACGGAGGAGGTCTGGTCGAGCACGGTGGGCTGGCCATGTAGGCCGCGGGGGCCCATGTTGGCGACCAGCGTCTCCACCGTGTGCAGGAGGTGCGTGTCCCAGTCCATCACCTGCACGGCCGCGTGTGTTCAAGAGTGCGTTCATAACCCCTGCGTCATCCTGGCCCGTCGCAGTGTCAGGGTGCAGCACCACATGCACGCCGATCACGACCCCGTCGAGGTCGTGTCATGACAGGCTCATGCCTCAGCGCAGCGAGGGCCCGGCTGCGTATGCATCGGCGCGGACATACACACGCTGGCTGTCGGAAGTGCACATGCAGCACACACCACGCTGAACGAGTGCACTGCCATCAGCATTTGGGCAAAGCAGAACCAAATTTGCGGGTGCATGACGAAGCAAGCCGCAGGCCGACGTGCTGGAGATGTGCATGCGAACGCGGCTTCACAACGCGCCCAGTCGCACGTATGCATGCATGCGCGCGAACGAATGCATGCCTGAGACAGCTCGGCGCGCCTACCGCCCGCTGCGCCTCATCGTGGCGCATCAGCCAGCTCCCCGCGAGCTGCGTAGGATTGGGCCCACGAGCTGCCGGGAGCATGTTCGAGTTGCTCAGTCCATGCAATGCTTGCAGACCGCAGAAGCAGCTGCAGGGGAGGAGCACCTTCAGCGACCCCAGGATGATCTGGCTCGAGTCCTGCACCACTCCGTATGCCTTGCCATACGCCCACCTCACCGGCTCTGTCCCAATCAGCCCCCCCTGCCCCTCCTCATCGTGCACATACCCATCTGGAAGCACGTCTGCCGCCGTCAGCCCCTCCAACCCGGCCAGCGCAGACATGGCTCCCTCCGATTGCAGCTGTGGCGTCAGCGGCGTCCGCCGCGGCTTCGGCACCGGCGCCGCTGACGCCGCGCCGAGATAAGTCACGTCTCGCAGCTCCTGATCCTGCCAGTACCGCCCCGCTGCTACGGCCTTCGGCGCCGCGCCAAAGAGGTGGCTGTTGAAGCGGTCGATGATGCGGAGCGCCGCGTCCTGCGTCCATGGCTTCGGCACGTCCCGGCCGAGTGCGGAGTCCTTGAGCAGGCGCAGGATGCGAATGAGGTCGCGGTGCGTCAGGTCTGCGGCGCAGTGGCGCATGAGGTGTGACACCAGTAGCCGCACAAACGCGGCCTTCGGCGCTGTCTGCATCTCGCGCGTCACCACGCCATGTGTCTGCGGCATGAAGCCCTGCATGCATGCACCAGCGCCCTTGAATGCTCAGACATCTGCCGCCGCACTACCCGGATCGCCGCCACGTTTCGCGTGACGGCCCCCCAGGCGCACGCCCGCAGCCACCGCCCGCAGCCGGCCTCCAGGGAGGGGCGTGTTCAGGCGGGCGAGGGCGCACCTTGATAGCGTTGGCGAGCTTGATGAGCTGTGAGGGGGGGGTACCGAGCAGGTTGAGGTGGAGTGCGGGACGCTGCGGCCGCAGGTCCAGGCCTTGGGCGAGGTGGGCCATGACAGCCAGCAGCAGCGGAGACGCCTCTGGTGTTGGCGTGCGCAGCTTTGCCAGCGCATCCACCACCAGGTAGCACTCCCTGCACATGCACACGCTCCTGCACTGCGCTCACGCCAGCCACGGCACTCACAGCGGTGCCGCCGAGAATGCAGCATCCCCGGCGCAGCGCGGTGTCCGCTGTGTGTTGCACTGTACTGTCCTCGAGTTGCCCTCTGGCACACCAGGCACCGCAGCGGGAGCAAGGGCGTTCCATTGTGCTTCAGAACAGTACGTGGGTATAGTTCTGTGGCGATGCAGTGATATGACCGCAATACCACTGCGTTCTTGTACAATGCGGTCGAAGCACCGGAGTCACGGGTTGCGGCCCTCGACACCCTGGAGCCCTTCACCGACAGATAGCGCCCACGAGCGAACGACCCGAGGCAGGGCGAGCGCGGCTCAGCCCGCAGAGGGGAGGCGCACGTGGCGTCCATGGTCGGCACCCGGGTCTGCAGGAGGTCGCAGATCTGCAGCACCAGGGGGTACACCGTCTCGAAGGGCACGCGCAGCTCCCCCAGCGCAAACAGGATGTGGGCGAGCGCCTTGTTGGCGTAGCCCGCGGCCGCCGCGCCGCGCAGGTCGGCGTGCAGCACCGCCACAGCCGCCCGCAGAAAGCCGATCACCTGCACCGCGCATCCGTAGCAAGCGATGCGTGTGCCACCTCATCGCAATCAGGCGCACACTGCCTGGGGATGCAGCGCAGCTGCAAGGGCTGCATGCGATGAGCGTGATGGCAGCACACGGATGGCGGCACACAGGGGTGCTGGAAGTGCGACCAGGTTGCCGGCAGACCCACAGCAGCACACGCTCTGGACCTGGAAGGGGGCACGCAGGGGGGGACAGGGATAAGCTTGTGGGGGGGGGCGCACATCCTGGTACCTCATGCTGATGGCCCCAAATGTGGCGAGCAGGCAACGCGCCTCCTCTGGGGCGCCTGGGTTCGACGCGGTCAGCTCTGCCCGAGCCAAGTCGGCCACGTGCTGGCAGAACGGATGCATCATCGGCACCTCCGCGGCCTTGCCCGGACCCTGCACGCCAGCCCCTGTGGCCCGCGCTCAGCGACAACTTCAGTCAGACAAGCACCATGGCAATAGAGATGAGAACCGGCCGGAGACTGCAGGGGGAACAGGGTGTACCCGCACACGGCGCGAAGCCGGGTCCGCGCGGTGGGGCGCCATGTGGGTCTGCAGCTGGCTGCACCACGCGTTGCGCGTGCGTGACCCGAACAGGCGCTGGATGCCGGAGCACAGCATCATGCGCTCCATCGACGAGAAGCGGTGTGCCTGTACCGCCGGGGAGCAGAAGAGGCCGGCGAGGTAGCCGTGCGCTGCATCACACTGCAGCCTCGTGTACGTGCCCTGCATGGCCTCAGAGCGTCACCCGAGATGCTTCACCGCCCGCAGCATCGGCAGGATGTCCAAGACAGGCGCCAATGCAGGCGGGGGTGTGTGCACAGCATGGCCACCGCCACGCTCAGTCACCGCAGGGCACTGCATGGATCGCGGCGTGCGCACAGCGCTGCGCAAGGAGCACCCAATCGAGCATTGGTCCTTCAGCCCCGCCGCAACTCTGGCTTTCACGGCCAGGCAGTGAGCCCGCACACCACAGCACAGCGTCCCAGCACACAGCGCGCGCCAGCCCTTGGGAGTTGAGTGGCACCACAGCGCCATGCTGCGCTGAAACACCAGCAGGCATAGCGGACAGAGCGCAGGTCCTGGCATGCGTCCCGCTGCTGGACACCCGCTTTCCACAGCACGCCAGCGTGCGAGAGGGGCTCACCTGCATGCTGAGGACCTCCCCCAGCATCAGCACGCTGCTCGCGACCTCGTGCGCCGACAGCATCTCCGTGCGCGCCTGCAGCTCCTCACACGCGAGCGCAAGCACCCTCTGTACCGCGTCGCTGCTGTGCGCCGTCAGTGCCGCCCCGGACACGTTTGCGAGGTCCATCAGACCCAGCACGTGGCCGACGGCGATCAACCGCCGCGACCCGGCGGCGTCGCGGCTGCCCGGCTGCATCAGCGCGGCCTCGGCGATGGTGAACAGCGGCCGCAGAGCGGCGCGGGTGGCCCTCGTGTCCAAGGGGGTGTGCAGCGCGCTCAGGATCGCGTGGCCGTGCTGCGGCCACGTGAACCCGCCCCCGGGCACCCCAAGCCCAAGCGCGCTGTCGTCGGGAGACAGCTGCAGCAGCCGCGAGTGCAGTGCTGCCCTCACAGCATCCTGCGGCTGCATCGCCGCCTCCTCTGGGGAGGCCCCTGACGCTACTACAGTCCGTGCGTGGCCGAGCCACCGCCACGGGAGCGCGTCCTGAACGGCTGCAGCGGTGGGTGCTAACGGTGCGGCTGCTTCCGGCGCCCGGGGTGTGCTGTGGGCGCTGCTTTGTGGGCCGTGTGCGGCGAGCCAGCAGGCGAGGGTGTGAGATGCCGGCAGCTCGGAGGCAAGGGTCGCGGCCGCATGGCAGCTGCTGGGGTGCAGCCATGTCCGTCTCGGCTCCAGCCGCTCTGCTGCCTCCAGCGCGGCCGGTGGCAGGCTGTTGCGGGCCCGCGAGATGGCATTGGAGATCTGACTGGCCGGCCCTGCGCGGCAACAGGGGGCGTCGCGCACAGGCAAGCTTGCGCCCCATGGCCTCGTTGACATGTGCGCTACCAACAGGAACAGTGGGGCTGCCCATCGAGCATGTTGCCCGCGGACACACTACGACTGCAGCAGCCTCGCACCGCAGATATCAGCTGCACTGCAGCTATCAGCAAACCTGAAGTATCAGCGGCTGGGAATGCATGCACAAGCGGGCGCGCACCCATCTGCTGCACCGTGAACTGACCCCGATGCGCAGCCGCGAGCACGCGCTCCCAGAACTCCGGTGCCAGCGGCGCCTCCGCGGCTGCCTGCAGCTGCACAACGGCCTCTGCGGTGCCTGCGAGCTCGGCCGGGGTCATCGTGGCTAGAAGGGGCGGGTCAGTCAGCGCGGGCAGCAGCCGCCGCTGCGCGAGGCGGTGCGCGCTCTGCAGGAGCAGCGCGGCCGCGCCGGTGCTGGCGGCCGCCACCGGCTGGCCCTGCAGGCACTTGCTTGCGGCCACATGCGGCAGGCCGCCGTGCAGGTTGCACGGGAAGTGCGTGTACGCTGAGGCCGCCGCTCTGGCCACAAGCTCGTGCAGCCTGCGGAAGCCAGCGGCGGTTGTGCGGGCCTGGTCGTGCGGTTGTGAGGCATGGCCAGCGCTGAGCAGCGCGTCCAGCGTGCGGAGGGAGTCTGCTGTGGAGATGAGGGTGGTGAGTGTGTCTGCGGTCGAGGCATGGCCGGACTTTGCCAGCGCCTGGAGGGTGCGGAAGTCTGGGATTGCCAATGCACGTGAGGGAAGGGCAGTTGCAGGGGCATCAGGAACATGCTGCTCCGGGGCAAGGAAGAAGCGGATAGGGAGGCCCGAGGTGGGCACACGGAGGTCTTTCAGGAGCCTCGAGACCGTGGTGGAAGCCTGGAGGCGATGCTCAGCTGTTGGGTCACGGGTGACGAGCTCTGGAAAGACAAAGAAGCGGGTGGAGTGCTTCTTGGCATTGCGCCCGCGGCGCTTGAAGGGCACTCCAGGAGGTTGCTTAGCTGGTTGACTTGATAGTTTTGCCAGGAACACATGTGCCCCTGATGAGAACGTGTAGTGCGCTTTTGAGGCTCTTCGCATACAGGGCTGCGCCAGAGGCACAAGCACAAACTCCGATACTCAAGGCCTACTTCGCATCAAAGTGACATTGTATAGCAGCCACGCATGTTTTTTAAGAGACTGCAATGCACCCCGTTGCAGATGCGCTACACGCTGATGGCACGGGACAGCTCAAGTGTCGTACAACTTAATGATACAGACCACGCTCCACAACCGCGCTTAGCTTCAGCACAACGTTCATACAGCGCTCAAGTGTATAAGTCGCGTCTGTGTTCATCGAGCCAACCAGTCCCGACGTCTTGGCAGCTGAGGCGCAGGGCTGCCCACAGTCGCGCCGTGGCTGCGGTGTATCGCACGGGCATGTGGGATCGGCCCAGACGTTTCGCGACAGCTGCTGACGGCATGAGATACATCACTGATATTTGGTACTTGATCGCGATTTCTGGCAGTGGCAGCGACTCTGCCGTGCACGTTCGAAGTGGCCTGAACACAGCTCGATCTGCGACACGGTGCCGTCTACAGCAGCTCCGAAGCTGATTCTTCTAGAATTGATGGCCAAGATTGCATGGAAATAGCAGTGAAATGCTGGTGAAGGCTCAAGCTGCTCGCGGACGCTTGTGTCGTCCATCCCGGTGCTCCCCGGCATTCACTGTTCCGTTCCGTCGTGCGCCACAAAGCCAAGATCGCGCAGCAGCGGTGCTTGGTCTGCCTACACAGCTTGTAGGCTCATATGAAACACTGACCGAAGCATTGCAGAGCCTAGAGCCGGTCCGGTGGCAATCCTTTGACGTCGTGGGTGCAAGAGGCAATGTCCGGTGGATCGGGGCCGCATTTGCCTTGTTTCTGATTGTGCTAGTTGTGGAAGCACTAGGTCGCACAGCCGTTGGTGCTTCCGGCGACTCCAACAATGGTCTCGAAAGAACCAATGATCAAACCATCGAGAGTTCTTTAGAGGCCGAGGCACGGCGGCAGCCAACAGCAATTGATGTACCACTACAGCTGGAACTCGAGCGATACCTGCGCGAGAGTGAGAAAGCAGTCGCAATCAGAGAAAGTAGTATAAGTTTCGCTGTGATAGCTTGGGCGCTGTTTTCGTTCGCACTGGAAGCATTCAATCGATCCCCAGATTTACCATTGCAGCCATAGGACACTGGTGACCCTGACTCTCCTGACGTTGAAATGTCCTGTAAGAAAGCGGCGAAATAGGTTGTTATATCTGTTTACAAAAAATTTACACCACTGCGCTGCCATGCGCACATCAAGCTCAAAGAACATCAACGATGACCCCACCTCACACTGTACGTCACGAACTCGCCCAGTAAACGCACGTGCTGAATTCTACCAGGCAACCTAACTCGATTTATTTCTTTTGTGCCTCGTGGAAGCTATGTTGTGCAGGCTCCTGTGCACCGTTGAGGACAGTTTTCCTGCAGTCTTCAATCGCTTTTTGCTTGCAGTCTTGAAGATGTCTTGATTCAAGATTGCTTTACGCCGCGAAGCTAGTGCTGCAGTGGGCTGTCTATGCCGAGCCATGGCTGCTTTTGCAGCTGCAATGTCCTCTACTGTTTCAGGCAGAAGTTTAATATCGTCACTGAGACCCATATCCTGACGCTTCTTGTCCAGAGCTTTCTCTTCCCGTCTCCGAATGCGCATATCCCGCTTGAGTTCGCGATTCCATTTCACGTCTGCCCCATCAGCCCCCCTGGCTTTTGAATGCTCGACCAGCTGCGCAACTTGGGCTTTCGCTTCTGTCAAGCTCCCTAGTCGTTCCTTCTCACGCTCCATCCTAAAGAGTGGATCTGTCGCTAGTCTTGCTTTCTCCTCTTCGTCGGGTAGTTCGATGACTTGAGCATCTCTAGGCCTGAACGACTCCTCCTACATTCCAGATGAGGTGCCACTTTACAGCAGCTGAACAAGCCATGGCTGTAGCATCTACGTTGCCTTCATGAGAGAGGATGAGTGACAGGCATCCAGGGGAAATGCAGACCTTGCGATGTGCCCCCGCTTCCAAGATGTACTCACAGCTTTTTGGGTCAGTTCGAACCACAATCTTGCATCCACAGTGGTGCTTCATGGTGAACGACCAGACCTTGGTAGAGTGGTACTGGCCTGTCTGCTTCTTTTCCGCATTGAATCGAACGCCCTTGCCGATTAGATCTCCACATCCTTGGCACCAAACATTGTATGGCATCTCAAACCTGCATCAGCGAATGACACCACCATCCACACAACACATGATCCTGCCAATAACAGATACAAAAAGCCGTGCTAACTTTCTTGTGAGAACATCACATCCGGGCTTGCATACGGATAGTGAATGCCAGCACACACCTGATGATCAGGATACCTTGATCCAATTTTCTTGCTCTTTCTCGCAAAGGATGCGATCCATGATGCTACATCACGGATGGATGATCAGCATGACAACAGTGAGTATTATCTACCGTAACACGCTGCGCGATACTCTTCAAGCCCGGGGCGTGCCGAGCTCGTATTGCAGCAGTGATCGCGGTTATTGGTGGAAACCGCACCTGATCGAGAGATTCCTTCCGAGGATCCCAGTCAGGCGGGTGGTAAAAGTTATCGGCTCGTGCTGCCTGCGCATGGTTTTCAAGGTGGTAAACAGTGTCTAGCCAATTGATCACAGGCAGCAGAATATCATTCGCACCGACAGCGACAGTCCAGCCATTTTCAATGTACAAACACAAACAGACGTTCAGCGTCGTTTCGATAAGCTTTGTAAGAGGATCTAGGCCTGCGCCCTGAGGCGATATACAACGCTGTTCCTGGGCTTACCGCTGTTGGAAAGAAACCGTGCTCCCTCGAGCGCCTCAGCACACAGCACAAGGCATCTTTAGTCATTCCGTATGCCTGCAGTGGTGGCGTCGCTTTTCGATTGTCCCCGGAATACTGAATGAGTCGCTCAGTTGAGCTGAGCATGTAGCAGGAAGCCTCGATACATCGAGTGCCCAGAGTCATGCCCACCACCGCAGACGCACTGCGCATGAGTTTCACCCACTGACATTCTTCCAGTGAAGCCAGGGGACGCAGCCAGACCCCACCATCCTGCTGAAGTTTCCATGCGGAAAGCCTTCCGGCTGGGTCGAGACATGGAGGTGCAGTGTTCACGGATTCTAGTTAGGTGCATCGCTACAAGCGGACATTCTATGCCGTGGAGATGGTGGATTCATCAATTTGGTTCCCTCTCACGCAGCGTTACGGGCGCCAATGTGCCATGATCTGAGTGGTTCATCAATATCATGGCTTGTGTAGCTGCTTGTGTCTGCTAATGATGGCACACACTTTGTCCACTGGCCCCACACACTGGGCACAAACTCATTCAGCTCGCCACATAAGATGATTTCTCTGCATAAGTACCTGCACATCTGCTATGTGGCGCCTGGTTCAGTGTTTGTGTGTGACACCGGTGCTTCAGAAAAGCTCAGCCTCACACAGGGGCCGCGGGGATGAAAAGGCGGTAATGCAGGCATGGCATAGCAGAGCAGCAGAGATAGCAATGCCATGAAAGCCTAAATGCATTTGTTTTCAAAGTAAACTCCGCGTCAAGGCCCCCCACGGAACAACGGAACTGCGAGGAGGAATCACATGGGCGTGAAACACCGGTTGTTACAGCGATACATGTGAACAAGCAGCCCTGCCGTCACCGAAAGATCTCGTTCGGAAGGCGATAGAGAACGGTGACAAGCATCGCTGTGAGGACCTTAGGAAGGTATCGATGAGGCAAGGGTGTTTCGATCGCCGACAGGCGCCGCTGTTGACACACCATGTTCGCGAAAGGTCGGAGGAGATCGCAGCATGGGATGCTTTCGAGGGCGGCAGGTTTTTGGCATCCTCGTTCACCATTTCATACTTTGTGGTCAGACAGACCATTATGGCGTCTGGCGCGGAATGGATCGAAGTTTATTGCCAGCCCGCACATGCATATGCACAGATTCACCTCGTGGCCCCCTGCAGAGGCATAGGCGCATGCGTTCGCAGGTGTACCACAGGCCTAGATTGTGATGGCCATTACACATGCTGCCCGCATTCTGTTGTAGTCCAGCCAATGCTAGATATTTTTCTGGTGGACGTTACAGGCTGCCAATTGTGATCGTGTCGCGCCGGTGTTCGACAGCTTTGCAGCTCGCATCATGGCGGAAAAATCAAAAGATGAGATGTGGGATCATGCATCTTTATGGAATGATCTGGGTCATGATCAAGGGGGATCGTTAATGGACATGCTTCCTGACGCGGAGCACATGCTGCACATACTTCCAGAGGCGCCAGACAATGATCAAAGGAGTGCAGATAATGATGTTCGCGACGGGTCCCGAGAGGTGGGAAATAGCGGAGATGGTGGAGACGAGGCAGGTGACTTTGAGCCACCGACAAAGCTCCACGCAGCCAGACCGGACAGCCAAGCAGCTAGAACGAAAGCGTACCGGGAAAAGCAGCGACGTGCGCAACTCAATAATAGGTATGCGCCTGAAGTTACGCTTCGTTCTTTTTACCAAGCACGAAAATCGAAAACCGGACGTGTCAGCATGACGGAAAGGGAGCAGCTGCCGCTCATAGCGGATGCACCTCGGCTCTGCTGTTAGCAAGAATTTGGGTAGCAACGTCATCGTGGGAATTGCACATGGGGCTTTTGATTTCTCAATACTTCTGGAACAGCTCGCACTCACATGCCGTGGACATCCGCAGGTATACAGAGCTCGCGGCCTTGATAGATCCGAGTAAGGCTCCAAAGACTGACAGAAATCTCATTCTGGAGGATGCTGTACGCGTGATTGGGCAGCTACGCGTGGAGAATAATCAGCTGCGGCAGTTGAATAAACTGCTTGAGGAGAGAGTGCAAGAACAAGAGGCAAAGCGTGGACATGCCCTGTATCAGCAGTCGGTGATGATGCAAGGAGGCCTGAATCCATCACCACGGGCAGATGGCGCTTCCACGTCAAGAGGCACAGCAGTGCACGGTCTGCCCCAATTCACTGTTCTAGTCTGTCTTTTCCATCGCAGGTGTCTGATCAGTGTTGCTGTCCCTTACAAATGGAGATTCATGGGAGCTGTGCAGGTGTTCCTGAAACTGGTGGATCTGCACTTGATGTAACGGACGTGCCATCCATGCCAGCCCCAACCGCAGCCGGACCAGCCTCAGCTGCTCCCACTGGAGCACAAATGGACCAAACATCCCTGGCCATGTCCATGATGAACATGGCTATGCAGCTACTGCAGAGCAAGGGCATGGCGTCTCCGCAGGCAGCGATGCCAGCAGGTGCTGCCCAACCTGCGCAGCCAATGTGGCCAATGGGCATGATGTCTCAAATGGCACAGCCGATGCTACCGTACATGTGTCCGCCAGTGATGGGGATGCAGCAGCAGGAGGGGTCACAGAAGCAACACGGGGATCCGATGCACATGGGGCATCCAGGTCCCACAGTGAATGGGGAGCCATCTATCAGTGCAGCTGCGGGCGACAGCAGTCGAGATGGGGCGGCCACCGCTGTTCCGCCACCTCCGGTTGGAAGCAAGCAGCCTGCCCTCCAGCCAATGGGATACAATCATGGCTATAACTTCCCTCCAATGGGCAGTATGCCACCAGGCTGGCCTCCTGCAAACATGGTGGATCAGCATCGGGACTCCCAGCTGCGCCCACCGGCAGCATGATGCAGCACGATTCACTCCCATGCCTCTGCAAGGGGGCTTATCGAATCCTTCTTCGTTCACCTAATGATATTCCGCTCCGTGCTCTGGGGTGGTTTTATTACATGATTCATGCCCCGTCTTTTTTCCCTCGAGCTGGTCTTCACATGTAATCGCGGACACGGGCGCGCTTTCTGCGCCCACTCCCGCCATTCAACGCGTTCCCCTCAGCAGATGGCACACCACACTCATCCTTTGATGTGGACTCAAGCGCCACGCGGAGTGGGGGTGCAGCGGTTTCCCACAGGCTTGCTGAGCCATGTAGACTTGATGCACTGAAGCTGTACTCACTCGCAGCTTTGCACCTGATCTCGATCGGCTGCATTTTCGTGATCTTGATTATTTCCTTGCAGAACTTACTGCCGATGCCTACGCTGCTAAAGTATATTGCCATGTGATCAACGATCTGCAAAAACTGGGCAAAGCACTGCTCCTGTACAGCTACAGGACACCCAAACTTCCCCTGGAACTCGAAGTAGTCCACCAGACCCTCCATCACTTGTTCGAGCGCCTTGTGCAGCTGGCCATCATTCTTTGAATACCTGTACCAGAGCGTCCAGTCGGTGCATTCCTGGATCACAGCATGCTGGCGGTGTTCTGCGCAAGCTCAGCCATGTCCACAGCTCCAGCTACATCGCAGACATGCACACCGACCGGCCCAGCGCAATGGTCACAGGTGCCAACCTGTACTTGTGCAGCGGGCTTGCGGCGACAATCTGCAGCGCATGCATGCACAGCCGGTGAACCTCCAGCTGCGTGGCGTCCGCTCCGACATATGCCGTGAAGTCGTCAGTGAGCGCCTCTGCCGTGTCCATGAGGAACGACGCCAAGAACCAGAAAGGGTACCAGCTGCGGTTGCTCTCCGCAGGCAGCAACCGCGCCACCGGGCCCAGCGTCAGTGGGCACTCCGCTGGCGCTTCCCCTGCTGCACAGACACCAACATCGACGGAGCGGCGGAAAATTTCATGCGCGACGGCATCGACAGACCACACCCATCCGCGCATTGTTCAATGTGGCAATGCATGGCCTGGACGATTGCACAGCGCAGCACACACCAGGCGGCTCCACACATGCGCCCGCGGCCTTCCGCATGGCCGTGTACGGACCCTGCAGGCGCTGGAGCATCGGCACGGCGTCGCCCCCGGCGGCCGCGGCCTCGCGCGCCGCGTCCAGCACGGCGTCCTGCTGCAGCTCTGCCAGCACGCATGCTGCGTTGGGGTACATCGCGGCGGGGTTGCGTGCAACGATGCCCTCGAGCAGCTGCCTCTGCAGTGCGCGTGCATGCTCCGATTCATTCGCTGACTTCTCGCCGATGCAGGTGTCCATCGATGTCAGGATTGCAGCAACGGCCTGCGCCGGATTGCACACTGTGGCTTCGCCGGCGCAGTAGAGCCATGTGGCCCAGGCGTCGCTGGGCGGCGGCTCGCCCTGCAGGGCTGAACTGGCGGCCGCGACCTCCGCTGCGCTGCTGCGCTGCAGCTTGCCATCGATGCTGATCCAGCAGTGGTCCTCTGCGACCTGCACCATTGCGGTGTTGCTGTGATCGCGAGCCTTTCAGTGGAACGTGCACTGTCGGCGTGCAGGTCGGGGCGGTGAAGGGTCTGCACCAAGAGGGTGTGTAGGTGTGTGAGGTGCTCTGGGATAGGTGCTGGGAGTGACAGGAGGGACACACCGACATGCAGACGTCTGCGAGGCATTTCAGGGAGCCACATAGCATCCGGGAGAGGCAGTAGACTGCAAGAGTGAGCCCTGCGCAGTCCATCTGCAGGCCTTTGCGTTTCTTACCGGTCTGCAGCCAGATGGCAAGCCGCGACAGGTGCTGTTTGTGCTTGGCGTCGGCTGGAAGACTCGCACTGAGGCTTCCAGCAAGTCTGGAGATGATCAGCTTCAGGACGGCACGGGCGCTGTGATCAGTGCCTGAGAGGATGCTAGCAAGCAGCTCGCTTGCAAACGCATCAATAGACGCAATCCCCTGGTCACAGACAGCCTGTATCACATCACGATTTCATACAAATGTAGTCGGGAATATCGACGTGCACGGCATCTCAACACGTTGTGCGTTCAAGACCAGCGAGCACAGCTTCATGCACTAGTGCACACCTGGAGTTCACCGCCGCTCGGGCATGTGGCTCCAGACTTCTGCGTGATTGCATGTTCAACATGCCCCAGCATGACAGAAAGCTTGATCGACTCCTTTGCGTCGCCCTCCAGCGCAAGCACAGCTTGTGTGCGCAAAGCTTCGGTGATCCCTCTGTCCACCTCGCACATGCCTGACCTCCGGATAAATCTGCCTCCAAAAGCGTGATTGAGAGTCAGATAAGGCACTTATGAGCCCCCGCCACTTGTCAATGCGGAGCGCCCGCGGGACAGGCATGCCGACTGAACATCCGCACAAAAATGTTCAGTCGTAAACTAGCCTGGCACGCAGCGCAAACAACGCCATGCGCCGTACTATAGACTTTCGCAAATCGTCCCTACAGAAGTTACCGATCTTTCAAAGCCTTTCGGCGTAAGCGGCTGATACAACAATCAGAAATTTCGACCTGCGCAGCACTTGCTCGCCGAGGCTGCTGGGCAAATTGTGGCACCCCAATTTTCCACAAACGGCTGTGAGAGTTGCTGCAAGACCTCTTCGACGTCTTTGGGCCATCTGATCGCTCATTATTCGCGTTCTGGCGCTCTATGGCGGTCGGCCAAAGCTCGAAGGCTACCAAAACAGGTGCATGCCACCCAAAACTGTGCGCATCACAGCAGACGGGGCATCCGAGGAGTACTATAATTTGATAATTTGAGCACAGCTGGGGTGAAGCAACGTCGCCACATGTGGTATGCACTCTGATGCCACGGAACGTAGATGTGAACAGCGTGCATACCAGAACATGAGCTACGGCATGGCAGATAGAAACTGGTGCACCCCCGAGCAGCGAATGTAGTGCATGTGGGATTTGTAATCTCTTCGGCTTCAACCACAAATACCTTCCATGCACCCGGGGCCTCAACAGCAAGCGCGAACACAAACACAGTGAAGTACGTACGGAACAGTGTAGGGTCAAATCGCAAACAACAGAAATTTAAATCTAGCCAAACGATGTACATGGCCTCGACAACTTTTGAATACCGGAATCACATACTGAGGTCTGCAGGAGTACCTGCAGGAATAGCTGCAGTGATACAGCATTGCAACGTGGTACACCCGAGTCATATCACAATCGCGCGGCATGCCAAGGGCCGCGCCGGCAGCCCCAGACGAAAGCTGGCCTTGCGTGGAAAGTTCAGGCACCCATCCTTTTAAATGGCATCTGGCAATGGCTCCGGCAGTAGCACCTAAGACAGAACACACAGAGGGACACATGCGCAATATGTTGTTGCAGCAGATCGCTATTCCTGGCTGATGTTTGAAAACATTGAGCTGAAGATAGGTCTGATCACAAGGATCCTCGCCTTCGAAGGCGAAGTCTCGAACTCTCCGGACTTCAGCATGGGAACAGTTGAACCTTTCATGAGAAGCCCTGCAGGAGGTCAGGGACTTGGGGGCTTCACTTACCATGCCGCGGGTGATGCTTCGGGGTGCGACGTCCGTATGTGGCCCGGTCGACGGCTGGGCGGCGGCGAACGGGTTCGCGGCACATTCTGCCACGCCTCCTTGAAACCAGGTGCGGCGTCGATGGAAGACGGCGATCGCCGACTGCGCCGAACCTTACTAGAGCTGATACCAAGAAATCCACCTCTAGAAGTTTCCTAAGTAATGCTGCAGGTGCATGATCGCGCTGCCAGGCGTTGTAACTGCTTCCACGGCCACATCGCCACAACCGCTCAGTGACACGCCACTGCTTGTTCGTTCCGAACTCCGTTGTGACAAGCCGGCACGTTAGCATCGTCTCGCTGCTGAATCCTGCTGTGAGGTAGCTCATCATGCCGAAGGATAAAGTCGTGGACGAGGACAAGAAGAAGAAGGACAAGAAGGACAAAGAGAAGAAGGAGAAGAAGGAAAAGGATCCCTCCAAAGAGAAGAAGGACGTAAAAGACAAGGACAAAGAGAAGAAGAAGGAGAAGTGAGCTTCTTTGCCCGTGGATATGACCCAAGTTCAGTTTGCAGACAGCGTCACAGTTGTGTGCAGCCCTACTCAGCTGCTCCACGCCTCAGTCCCGCTGCCTGCACGCAGGAAGGTCAAGGATGAGTCGAAAGACAAGTCCAAAAGTGAAAAGAAGAAGGACAGCAGCAAGGACGGCGCTGCCGGCCCATCTCGGCCCCGCGTCAAGAAGGTACCTCCTCCTGCAGCCCCAAAGGGAGACTACCTTGCAGGCATCGACCTGCCTTCCACATCTGACGACGACTCCGACCGCGAGACGGTCGAGCGCAAGGACAAGGTGTTCGATGTCAAGCAGCAGGTGCAGTTCCTCATAGCGACACAGCCCTCCTTGCCCAACCACTTCCTCCCAGCTCCCAGTTTCAGCGAGCCTGGGACGGGAGTCAAGACAGTCACAGCAAGGCGTGTCCACATGCAATCGTGGGGCACCGATTGTGCCAGGTGCACAACATGTACCTGGCCCCATCAGGACACGACGTGCTGTCCATGCAGGTGTCAGCCAAGGACGCAAAGA